>CANUEZ040000030.1:18662500-19262500 GCA_948099385.1 Fasciola hepatica
CGTAGTACCCAGAGCGACTGGACATCGTAGAATGGCACATGTGTATCGAGTGAAAACTGAAAGCGGAAGACAGAAAAACGCATGCAGTGTGGTCAGGTCCTAGCTGAGAGTCAACATTCGAAGGCTGGTACAAAGGGGTTCAAGCGAAGTCAGGATGAGCGGATGGATTAAGACCACTGACGACGGCGGCCATTTCCGCAGCAAGAGGAGGATGAATTCTAGGAATCATATGGGTTATAATGTATGATCACCAAGGGTCAAATAAAAATGCTACTTTTCACCTAATAACCTGTAGCTTAAACTACGGGAGGGGAGCAAAATGGAGATGGAAGCAGCTGTGGCTAAAGTTGTGCCGTTACCACTTTGCAGTCATAAGCACTCGAGGCGGTAGGTGGTGAGCAAATGGACCGAGGCTACCACGCAAAAGTATAGGTGAACTACAGGAAATCTGGCTCTGAGAGTGACGAACATCGTCGAAGATAAAGGCAGGGAGGTGAGAAAATCGTGCAATTATCATGCGCAGAGGACTTTATTGGTTTTGAAAGGGGGCTGCGTGGCCGGCTGAAGTCATGTGCAGCTTAAAGTTATTAAGTATGGTGGGCAGGTAAAGGCATAGAAGATGGTTGGCCAGGTTGTACTCTGGAACCGCAGGAGAAAATACAGTGAAGAATACTCCTTTCATGTGAAATGTTGTGGACGCTGATCAGGAAAGAGTGACAAGCAACAAGCTGAGGCCACATGCGGATAAAAGCCAATGAGCAAATGCGTAACAGGGAAGGTACAGGTAAGGCGTGTGGTGAAATATACACTTTGAGTATAATAATAGTAATAATAATATTAATAATAATGGTTTATTTTGGAGACGCCCGAGGCATGCCAGGTGCATGATCAACTGTTTATAAGTGATGGAATAAAAAGACGAAACCCTTAAAAACGTAGAAATTTACACGACGAGTTGGAAAAACGGGCTTAGAAGAGGCAGTAACGTGGGATGAAAGTAGGCAAATGTATGCACACCAAAGAAAATGAACTGAGTTTAAATAGACCCGTGGACGGATTCAGAAGGAAGCACGGTGAGTTTGAAAAGTCAAGGTCAGGTGGGGGATCCGGCTGGTCAGTATAGGGACATCTGAAGGCTGACTGATCTATATGAGGAAGGCTAGAAATCAGCGTAAGAAACTGTAATAGCGGGAGACGATGGGGAAAAAGTGGGATTCACTGCAAAGGATTAGGTAGCAACGAAACATTGGTATTCTGCAATAGATGGTCGGCGAACGGGGCACAAAACACATTGCAGAGCAGGAAGCGAGCAAAGTAAGACGTTAAAGGTGAATCAGGTAAAAAAAATAGTTCATGGGAATTGGACACAGTAGATGTGGTTTATAGATGTGTAAAGAACGGAAGCACATCATGGCGGTCAGCAAAATGATAGCAAGAGGGATGGCCTGTGAGGAACTACAGGATACCGAGCGAATGCATATATACATATGTGCGCTTGTTTATATATGTGTATATATATATATATAAGAGAGGCCGGATCAATAACAATGAAGTCCTAGGGAGAAATTATCAGTTATTAAGAGGGGCAGGTTAGGTTAGGTCGAATGTTTGTAGAATTAACTTTGGAATACCGTGGTGAATTATCTTCATGACAGGTGAACTTGGCGGATCAACAGACAGAGTGGAGAACGTGGAAGCACAGAAAAGACGATAACTGAGGACCATTCAGAAAAAGGGGAGATAAAGGAAAGTATCGAAGAGAACAGGTAAGAATGGATCAAATAACCTGATTTATGTAGGTGAGACAAGTGGTGTCGGTCAACAATGGCAGAAACAATAATAAATGGGCTTATGTTATTCAGCAAGAAGATGGTGGCGATAGAGATGGCTAAGCAGCGCAGAGCGATTGTGCATACAAAGTGGGGAAAGTTACCTGGGAGGTGAAACACTCCGTGGTACACGATGCAGCGGCTGTGACGGCAAACAGCGTGGGGGAGGAATGAGCAAAAGGGGTATCAGAGGGTAACGGCAGATCAAACGGACTGAAGCCGTGAATAAGAACCATGACGAAACAGTGAGTTTACATTAGGTGCAAGTGAAAAAGCAGAACGGTCCAAAAGACGCGCATAAAATGCCTGCGGCAAACAGTAGACGAAATAGGAGGTGGGAACAGGGCCGAAAAAGACAGGTGAGACATAACCAGTAAGATCATTTCATTGCAGGTGGAACACGAAAAGGGCAGAGAGGAAAGAAGCGCCGAGACAGGTAAACCGGTGGACGAACATATCGCATAAACAATGGATGTGCGTCGGAGTCGGGGACATAGAAATTGGGAGTTGCGTGCATGCCGGCAATTGTACAAGTGGATGTAAATGGACGATACTTACCGCAGCACTGCCAGGTGGAAGGATCCACAGGGGAATCGCGGAGCCAGGCAAGGAAAATAGAGTGTTAGTGACTGGAAAACAAATGTGGCTGTGAGAGATGCAGAGTTTGGAACGGCAGTCCTAATATGAGAATTGGTCATGGGTGCGGGTGGGGCTGGTTTGTAATGATGTTAGGCATAAGAAGGGAGAACGAGGGAGGGTTTGACAGAAAGGTAGGCAGTGAGGTGTAAGCATGCGATCAATGAGCTTTATAGGTCTAGGGTGATAACAAATGAATAGGTACTACAAGCCGGAAAAGCCGACATGGTGAAGAAATAAAATGTTGGCGGTCGTCGGCGGAGTAAAGTGGTTAGGACGATAGTGACGTGTAATGAGAGGTAACAAATTGAGAGTCAATAGGAGCTAGGACAGAATGGGTAGGTGTGCATACCATAGCAGAACAAAAAAATGGATGTGACAAGAGCAATAGGTGGGAGTACAGTGGCGAACAAGGATGGCTGGAGCATGCGGTCTGCAGCTGACAGCATTAGAGCGTGCGATCCGCAACCGGTGCTAGTGGGTGAGACTGGCCGTGCGCTGGACACCCAACCTGAAAAACACTCTAAGGTGGACACAGGGGGTGTGATCCGCCAACCTAATTGCGCTCGCTCATCGTTGCTGTCGACCTGCACGCCCGATGTGCGCCGGCCAAAGCGGTGGATCCAACCGTGCCCCGCACCGTTGGGAATGGCACCAATGTTTATTGATGGTTATGCATGTGGGGCGCGGTTCGACAGTGAAATATGAGTTATACGTTCGGCCGTCGGATGGTCAGGTTGCAAGGGGTTTCAGAGGACGGAGCCAGCGGCTAATAATCGACCAAACAGCGGCGTTATCCAGGCGCGTATACCAACGTAGAGGCTTTATTGCACTTAAGGAGAGAACCGGAAAAGGAGAGCGGATAAAAAGGGCAGTCAGGGTTTGCCCCTGCCTTGGATCAACGGTTAATGGAGGCATATAAAAACTAGTAAAGGTCGAGGCATAAGAGTGACAGAAACAACGGGGGTAGGTGGAAGTAAAGTGGTTGAAATTAGTGGCATTTCAATTTGTTTGATTCCTTAAGGAAATGGACATACGTAGTCTAACGTTGAGGACTCAGTCAGATAGATGAAACTGTCTATCGTTGATTGTGTTCCTAATTGAAGGGAGCAGAGTCGGAGAAGGAGTTCGTCTTAGAAATCGAGGCCTCTCTCGTAAGCTTTATCTTCTGCCATGCTCATATTAGTTAACTGGAATGCACGGGTGACGCTGAGATATGGGATGAATGCCGACAGAAACTGGGATTTGGTTTGTGAAGCTCGAAAGGTGATGGGCAACTTGTTCCAGACTTTGGAGTAGACAAGAAGGAAAAAACGTGACCGTATGGCCGAATTAGCTATACTAAAAGGGACAGTAAAAGGCCTGTGCCGAAGTGAGTAGGGGGTTTCACGGGAGAAGCTTACGGGGTCAAAGGAAAAAGATCGGTTATGGAGCAAGTTATACAAGAAGACTAAGTTTAGTCTTAAGCGGCGGAGCCAGAGTGGGTCATGATTCAGATTTTGGCATCGTTCTCTATAGTTTAAAGACGTGGACCAACCGAGTAGTTGTTTGGTGAAAAGCCTTTGTATGCTTTCAGTCGCAACTCTGTCGAATTTTGTCATGTTAGAAAATATTATTGGGCAGTATTCAAGCAAAGGCCTGACTTGAGATTTGTAGATTCTGTTGATACTGTCCCGGAGACGAAAGCAGCGGAAGAGAAGGGCCATACTTCTTCCAGCTTTGCCCGCTTGGATGGCGGCGTGCTCAGAAAAGTTGAGGGAGTAGGAATAATTGTGGCCCAAATCGCGGATGTTAGGTTGACTGGCTATTAGGGACCCACCAAGAGTTACGGATCCAGGGGGCAATTGGAACTTGTAGGTTAGGACCTCGCACTTATCATTGGAAAAGCTCATCCTCCAGGTGTGGCACCAATGGTCACGTGCAGCGAGGTCAGCGGAAATGTTGCAAAGATTGGGGATAGCGTCATTAGAATTGAAAGAATAAACTATTTTTATATTGTCTGCAAATAAGAATGGCGTGCCGTGGTGTACTAGATCCAATGCGTCAATAATGTACATCAGAAATAGGAGAGGACCCAGTACGCTTCCCTGTATAATGCCACTTGTAACAGGTTTCGGTTTGGAAGTATGTCCTTTAGTGAGGACCACTTGCGAGCGACGGGCAAGATAAGATTTCAGCCAAGAAAGCAGCGGGCCAGCAATGCCGAATGAACGCAATTTAGAGATAAGATGCTGGTGTGGAACACGGTCGAAAGCCTTCAACAGATCTAGGTAGACAATTACTAATTCCTGCCCGCTGTCAACAGCCTTAGTGACTAGGTTGAGGAAGTCAAACTGAATTGTGGTGCATGATCGCGATTTGAGAAACCCGTGCTGCCTACCGCTAAGAAGGTTTGAAGCGAGAAGCTGGGTGGTAATGCCATCTTTGATAAGCGTTTCCACTATTCTGGAAATGGTAGGGGTATGGTTGATGGGACAGTGATTAGCGGGTTCATGGACAAGTCCTTTTCGTGCCGTAAAATGATGACTGAACGCTTCCAGTTCGACAATATCAAACTAAATTTGAGTGACATGGTGAACAGTTTCAGTAATAGAAGTGGAAGGTCCGATTCACCGTTAATGATTGCAGCTGGGGGCAACCCGTCTGGTCCAGGATGCGCAGGTGCTTCACAGCGTGAAATGAGCCCAGAAATAACGTTTACTTCAAAGGTTAGGGTAGATGGGGAAGAGCTGGTAATAGCCAGAGGATTTAGGGGGGGCTGTATCTGAGGCGAAGGCCATGGAAATGGCGAAGTAATGGTTGAAGGCCCCAGCGATATTAGAGGGGGAGGTGGCCGAAGTTTTATTCGGTAACACAACGTATTGGATCACAGTATCTGTTGCTGAATTCCTAGATTTTGTAGGAGTGAGAGTTTCAATGTTTTGTTGGGATGCCTAAGGGCTTTGGCTTCTTCGTAGCGGAGCTGTTTTTCCTTTAAGTCCCGGATAATATCAGTAAGACGCGTTAATCTCATAAGAAGAGAGAAGTCGTGGTTTTGGGGGTAAAGTCTTTGCATCTCAAGGTACTTTCGTTGGAGGAAGGCAAGTTTGGACTTCCTAAGGGAGGGGTTTTGGGATATTGGGCTAAGTTTCAGGAGGCAGTTTCCCGTGTTGAGATAAAAGTGATCAGCCTCTTGCTGGGGCTTAGCCGTCAGAAAAACTGCTCCAGTCTTGGTTACGGATGAGATTGAGCAGAGGGTTCCAATTTAAACGGACGGAATTGTTGACTGGGGTCAGATAGTCTGATGAATAAGAATGGAGTGAAAGATTACCAGCCACTATCTTATGGTCGCTACCCGAAAATTTATTCAGAACGGAAACCGAAAAAGTGGGAAACGCTGTGGGTGAGTATAAGATCTAGGATGTTGGAGTTCCTAGTAGAGGCTTTAACGTGTTGCACACAGCCCCCAATGTGAGTATGGGACACAAATTCTATCAAGTTGGGAGGGGCCGTGAGGTTTCGCCAGGATATTTTAGGCCAGTTAAAATCACCGGCTATTATTTTCGCTGCCGAAGGTAGTAGTGAAAGGGAATCAAAGGTTTCAATTAAAGGAGTTAAGTCTGCAATAGAAGATGAGGGCGGGTGATAAACACAACCAATAAGCATGACTGCAGTTTAGAACCGAATTGTGAGCCATAGAGAATCCGAAATTGAGTCGAGTGTGGCTTGTCTGATGGGGACTACTAAAAGGGCGTTCTGTACGTACACAAGGCACCCACCTCCGCGTCTGTCGATCCTATTTACCCTAAAATCCTTATACCCCTCAAGCATAATTTCGCTTGTGCTGGTGTGTTCGATGAGCCGGGTTTCAGTAATAAAGATGATGTCAGGACTGGATGTTCTGACATAATATTTTAAGTGATGAAGCTTTTTTAAGAAGGACCGCGAGTTAAATAAGATGAACGACAAACTACACATATGGAAGTGGGTGTCAGGGTTAGGTAACGTATGGGAGTCGTTGGCCAGAGGAAGTGCACGGTGAGGGGCGTGAGTTAGAGCTATTACCGAAGAGGAGAAAAAGCGAGCGTTGGATGCCTCCTCGATGGTTTCTGAAGAATCAGCCGCGGACGAACTGAAAATAATCAATTTAGGATTATTACGAGGTGAAAGAGAAGACCTTAGATGAAGTAGTCCTGCTTCTTGTCCTGATTCGTTGGGATCGTTCGATGCTCCAGTGCAGTGACAGTATACGGGGTTATGGATGGCATTGGCTTTCCCAAGTGACAACCTTGAAATTGGTTGTTGTGTGCTAAGAGCAGGCCTCAGAGGGTAAGGACTAAAAGAGTTTGGGGTGGCTACGCAGAAATAGGCGCAGGAACAGGTATGAGCAGACTATATTTCTGCCAGGTTGTTCAATGACATCAAGGGCTACTGGCGCAGACCTGCCCGTGGGGCGATTGTGAAGAATTGTAAATGTGGGAGAGGAATGTTTTGCTCTTGTGTTAAATTAACTGTCTTTCATTTACAGTTGATGAACAGGGGTGGAAATGGAGGTGGTACGTCCCGCGAGGTATAACGCTATTTTTATTGACTAAATTTGAGGCCCCCTCTCAAAAGCGATACCGGCAATTATGTATTCACTGGACAGCGGAAAGGCATTAAAAACCGTGAGGTAGTCATGGAGCACGACTCTGAACACAGACAAGGAGATGAAAAGAACTAAAGCCGAGTACAGTGCGTCCCACATCCTGCTATAAACTGTCTGGAAGAATCCAGATCTCAGAGCTGGCTTACACAATGGAACTTGAAGGAAATGAGCATGATTACGAACGGGATGAGAGATGGGTTAATGAACAGCAGGAAAGTTATGCATAGCCAGCCGTGGTTCAATGTGAGTGAGAAGGTCAAATTCATCCGAATCTGAGGGATCCACAAAATATCAGGGCTTAACTGCTGAAGAAGCTCACGATAGGTAGCGGCAGAAGCTACCCCAACCAATTTTTAGTGAAAGTACACTCATTACTCTCCAGGGGAATTGTGGCGGACTTTGAAAGACAGGAGATAATCGAACTTTATTCAGACGAGAAAGGTATGTGGAGGACAAGGATGCATAGTCTACTGGGCTGCAGTTTGAAGCACCGTAGAATGTGACCGATGAGTCGTTTGGCTTTAGCAGTGTAGAAGCTGGCTTGTTTAAAGAAATTACAAGAAAAAGAGCAGCAAATTCAACGGTCATTTCACCACGGGGTTGGTAGATGCGGGTTGTACACCGAAATTATGTGCATCTGGAAGTGACTGGTGTTTGTGAGGAAGTACAGAACTAATGATGCGCAACAGAATTGAAGAGCCCCTCGGTTAATGGTATTTGGGCAGCAGGCTTAGCAGCCTGACTTTTAGCAAGGCTATGGAAGGCATAGCAGTACGTGGATCGGCTGTCCAGTGAGCACGACTTTGAGGTGGTCTTTTGAGGTAAAAAGCACCGGGTTTTATGGCCAGCATTCCAAACTTGAGGGTCTGGCTAATTCTTTTAGTGGTGGGGAAGGCCTCACTTGTGCATTTAGCTTTGAAATGTTGGTCTTTAGATGGGAGCAGAACAACGATAGCTTGGGATCTTTTGGCGAAGTTTGCGTGGGGGAGGTATTAGGCGTATGGTCCAAGCCTACATCTCTGGAAACGTTTACACTAGGCGGCTGGGGCGGCTTGACACTGTTGTCGTCAGTGCAGCTGCAAGGTTGTCAGACTAAATGGGAGTAAAACTTTATTCACTGAGATCTTAGAGTTTTTGGGTTTAAACACTCTTCTTTGCGGTGGTTGGGCCAATTCGCTTCGCATCTCTTGAAGCACGTGGCATGGATGTCAGAAGGATACTTTTTGCGTGGAGAAGCTTCACGGAGCCTCGTTACTTGACTTGAATTATGGGCCATGCCACAGACACCAAGTAAAGTCCCCTTGACTGAATCTACTTGAGTTCTATCAGAGATGGTCAAGGCCATAGCTTTGCGGGCGTCATGTATTCTCCTTGATAAATTCGGCGTAATAGAGCCAACGTACTGCCTAGCAACCACCGGGCTATAGGTTCTGTTTAGTTGTCGGGCCCTGCAGTGCACGAAAGAGAAACGAGCCTAGAGGTAGAGTCCTCAATCTCGGAACTCGGGCTCATAGCCCTTGCAGGCGTTTGCTTTGGAATTCTAGCCTTTTTCTAGCTTCGTCAACAAGGTGATGGAGCGATTTGGTGGAGTCATTCATTCTAAAAGAGTGTTTAGAATGTCTGCTCTTCCGTGGGTGCGAGGCAGTATTTTTCGGAATTTGCTTGTGTGAGAGACGAAGCATGACAGTCCGTTGTTAGTCCGCTGCGCATAGTAATTCGGAAGCCCGAAGTAAGCTGAATATTTGGCCTGTTTCTGAGTGTTGAGAAGAATAATGGTTGCAATGTACTTAGAAATAAGTTCCTTTGGTTGCCTTGTTGGAATGGTTCCTACCACATTTTTGTGGAGTGCTGACATTAGACTAAGCTTTTCTGATCTAGATACATATTCTTACACTCCCTTATCATTGGTGGCGGTTCGAAAACCACTGCAGAAAGGGGTTTACTGGGTGGCAAAAAGCCTTTCGGAGGACATGGCTTATCTAAAGCTGGGTTATTCCAGGTCGTTAACTGTCCGTGGCCAAGATGCGAAACAGGTCGTCAATTGTTTATAACCTGGATACAAAGCAGAAACGGTATCCTATAGGAATTCGCGCAAGGAGATTGCAGTCGGGGTGGACAGGATGCTTTTGCTTTGTAGAAAAGAGAGATTAGGGCTTAAGCCAAAGAGGGATAGATACCTGAACAAATTGACCTAGCCGAAAATCAATAAGTCTTTTAAGGACGGGGTTGCGGATGGTGGTTGTAGGTACGTTGGTAGAGGCCCATTGTGAAGTGGAGCAGCTATTACCTCTGACATATTAATGCCCCACAGTGAATAACAATTACTGCTAGGAGGGGCTCAAAATCCGGCCTGAATGATGGAGGAAGAATAAAATAAATCAGCCTGATTCTCGCGTCTAGATGATATTGTCTTCAGTATGTGGGTTCGAGGCTTCTGCCTAACTGTTTCCGGTTCTTTTGGTAAACCTTAGTCTGTTCTAGTTGGTCTGCCGAGAATAGAAGAACTGGGCAACCCAGAATGAATATCAGGGGCGGTGGCAGATGGTAGTGCGGGTATTGGTTCTGAAGTGACCGGAATTGCTACATAGATACTGCGCTCTAAATTGACCGAAAACGCGCACGACGAAACAGTAGATCTAAAGCCCAAAACCTGGATAATACGGGTAACAAAAATGGAACATCAACTTTTTGTTCTGTTGGTCGGGGCATAGAGCCCAGCAAAACAGCTTAGAGGAAGACGTGAGGAACAGTACAGAAGCCGGTTGAAATCGAAGAAAGCTTTTGGAAGGAAACGTTAGTCCTAAGAACTTGTACAAAGACTTTTCAAATGTTTCTTTGTCTGGAGCGTCGATAACCTTATGCGGTAAGTTACTGCAAGGCAAGATTGTCCTGTGAGCGAAAACGTAGTACGGATATGTTTGAGAAGGCAGGGCTCGAAAGTTTTCTTAGCCTGCCCTCTAAGAGCATTCGGGTTCATACGTGTGAATAAATGATCTGCAAGCCCTGCAGTGGAGAGTTATTACAATATAAAAATATCTACAGTTATAGACCGGACGGCTGTTGAGAACAAATGTCTTGCAAAATTCCGAAAGCTGGCTATGTGGAATTCCTTCGCGCACGTTTTAACGTGTCCCAACCAGAGTGTGCAATACAAATCGGTTGAATGATTTCCATGAAAGATCTGAAAGACACCATTCAAACTGTATGGTAGCCTCGCTTCACCATGTTCAGAAGACACAACGTTAACCCACTGACTAGTTGACGGCGACTACCGAAGGACACGGGCTTATTTACCTAGAAGCCTAAGATCTCTTGCTGCATCATATTCCGGATTATAATGGCATTTCACTTCAAAAACTTTGGGTCCAGGCGTTACCAAGAAAAACGTTTACACATTTGTGGTCGACAGCTGGTGGGCCGTAACCGGCAGACAGTTATTGTATGGTATTGTATTGTATTGTATATTTCTTGACCGCGGTCAAAACACATGCACAAAGCAAGATCGGAGAATACAGCAGTACATGTCAATGTAAGGTATTACCAAATTGTAAACTTATGGATCACACAGCAACCGAAATACACCAGTAAAGTCATTGTTACGAACGTTTGAGCAATGCGTAGCCAAATTCGCAACGGATCCCGAAATCAGAAGGCGATTATCCGTGATAATTCTACGATACTAGATTATTAAAATTAACAATGACGTAAACAATATACAAACCTCAATAATACGATCACAAAGTCTCAACAACGAGAAATCGAATAGCAGCGTGTGAGCAGACAGCACGTGCGTCACGCAGGTCCTGAACAAGGATGTCTCAGAGTAGCGCTCTGGGCGCGAACAAACAACAATTGGTCCAGAAAAACAACCAGTTCGTAAAGACAAGCCAATAGTGTATGGAAATGAGTGATGTTGAGAAAAAACACTGAATCGCGAGGGAAAAAGGGGGATTTTCCACGACCGGCTGTTACACCGCCCACCAAAATCCTCCTGGATCCTTAGCAGAGTCAAAGGTTCGGTATAAAGGTACTGATTCTTCCTACCTGCCTAGGCCCTGCTGTCAGTGCGCGCGTCTAATGCTCGTCGTCGACGTTCTACTACTGGTCGCACCTAACCCATTGGCTACATAGACGTGAGGCTAATCTACATCTTCCACAATACCAAATGACCGATGGCGGGCGTGAATGGTCACATAGACGTTGTCCTCGTAAAGGGCCGTCCGGTCCTGGATGTACGCGCTTGAGTGTGTGTGTGTGTGCGTGCGTGCGTGTGTGTGTGTGCCGGGGTTACAATGAAATCACAGTTATGACTACACATCAAAGGAGGACTTTCTGCAATGTCAACAAAAGACCGCGTGGCAAGAAAACGAGTAAAATGTAGCATGCATGTGTGACCTGAGCTCCACTACTTCCACATGTGCAAGGGGCATTCGGTAGCGTCAACAAAAGGCGAACAAAGAACACTGTCACATGTATGATGGGTTTACGGGATGTAGAGTGCGTCGTGCATGCGCGTGTGTATCGGGATGTATAATGGAATCGCACTCATCACCACATATCGGAAAGAACCTTCTGTAATGTCAACGAAGGGACCGCGAGCACCTTAACGTGTTTGACGGAGATTGTGTGGTATATATGGTGTTACTTTATCCACCTCGATCACTGGTGTGAAAAAGGTTTACTAGGCCACAGGGTTATCAGCTCCTCCGTCTTCGCTCTCGAGTAGGTTAATACTGCGTACGTCACGAAGGAGCACTCCGTTAGCTGTCTTCACCTTCACCGTTCTTATCATTTCGTCGGTGCTTTTGATGGTTTCCATAACTACTCCCAAAGACCAAGCGCTGAAATGTGCGCGTTCGTCGGCGATCATAACCACGTCCCCAACTTTGAATGGTCTTGTTTTGGCCATCCACTTCTGTCGAGTCTGCAAAGCCGGTAGGTACTCCCGTAGCCATCGCCTCCAGAAGACCTTGGCCAGATAGTTCGCTTGCTTCCACCCATGGAGGTAGCTCCCACGAAGGTTTACCGGCCCTTGGAAACCCTCGTTCGACCTTAGCGTCAATAAGTCGTTTGGGGTGAGCGCCAGGTGGGTGGGGTCGCCGTTCAATACTGGAACCAGGGGGCGGTTGTTCAGGATTCGCTCCACCTCAGTCACGACGGTGTTCAGGGTCTCGTCGTCGGGCGGCTGCTGCTCCATGATTGACAGCAATATCCGTCTGGCGGACCGGATCATGCGTTCCCATATGCCGCCTCGGTGACTGGCCTGTGAGGGGTTGAAATGCCAGCGTATGCCGTAGGCCACGGTTCGATTCTGCAGTTCGTCCCTGTTTATGTTCTTGTGCCAACGCTGCAATTCCCGTTGAGCGCCCACAAAGTTCGATCCATTATCTGAGTATATGTCGGCCGGTACGCCTCTTCGGTTGATAAATCTTCGCAAGGCCCGTAGAAACGAATCGGTCGTCATCGAATGTGCGACTTCTAGGTGCAGCGCACGTGATTTCATGCACGTCATGATACATCCGTATCGCTTTTCTAATCTTTTCCCGCACTTGATCCACAAGGGCCCGAAATAGTCAAACCCGGTGTCACTGAACGGCCACCAGCCCGTAGTTACCCTGCATTCTGGTAGCGGGGCCATGAGTTGTTTGCCTGCTGTGGCATTGCGTCTCCTGCATTGTACACACCGTCGGATCACGCGTTTTACAGTCTCTCGTCCTCTCAACAACCAAAGACGCTTTCGGATGACGCTCGTCACGTGACTTTCCCCGGCATGTCCCTCCATGGCGTGGACGTGTTGAATCATTAGCTCTACTACAGGTTGTCTCGCAGGCAGCAGTATAGGATACTTTGTGTCGAAGTTCAGGTGGGCGTTGGTCAGCCTACCATCCACCCGCAGCAGTCCGTTGATGATTTTGGGGTTTAGCGCTTCAGCTCGCCTCTTGGAGATGGCATGTCTTCATTGGTCAGCCCCACTTCTTCCGCCCTCTTGAGTTCTCGGGCGAAAGCCTCGCGTTGTATCATTCTGAAAATATCGTACTCTGCCGCTTGTAGCTCATCGGGACCTATCGGGCCGACCGGTATCCGACCTGAGGGCCGTAGCCCTTTCATGACTAGTAAACTTATCTTGAACCTGGTTAACCAAACTAGCGAACGAAGCGTCTTCATCCAGGAAGAAAACCTGACCAGTCGCGATAAAATGGGCGACGCTTCGACGACGTTGGTTGCTATCACTACGCCTTTGATCTCCAGTTCCAATTTCGTAGGGGGTTTTAATTCAAACACGGGCCAGTCCTGTTTGGGCAATTGCAGGAAGTTCGGCCCTCTCGTCCACGTGTCTAGTTGCCTGAAGTTGTTCGCACCTCGAGAGCACAGGTCGGCCGGATTATCGCCAGACCTGACATGACTCCACTGGTGCGTGGCCGATTCATCGTGGATAATCGTGAGCCGGTTAGCAACGAAAGTACTAAACTGGCTCCGGACGTTGTTGATACAGTAAAGTACTATCGTTGAATCCGTCCAGAAGCTCACCGACTAAATGTAGAGATCGAAACATCTCTTCACAGCTTGCACCACCCTGACTGCCAACACGGCTGCGCTGAGTTCGAGGCGTGGGGTTGAGACCGACTTCAGTGGAGCAACGCGGGCTTTGGCGAACAGGATCCTCGTGGTATATTGTCCATCTCCTGCGCACCATCGTCCGTACACCACAGCTCCATAACCGACTTCGGATGCATCGGAAAAGGCATGTAGTTCTCCAGTCTGTGTCTTATGGCCAGGGGTCAAACATCGTGGGATTCCTATGTCCCCTAATTTCTTCATCGTGTTCAAAAATTCCTCCCAGTCCAGCCGGTCCCCTCGGTCCAGTGACTGGTCCCAATCAACTTTCTTACGGCACAGCCGCTGCAGCAAGATCTTTCCGGGTAGCAGCCATGGTGAGACGAAACCGAGCGGGTCGAACAAACTTGAGACGGAAGATAGTATGCCACGACGGGTTATTGGCAGCTCGGGAACGTTCAGTTCGAAAACAAAATCGTCCGTTTCCGCGTCCCATTGTATCCCTAAAGTGCGCTCGATAGGAAGTGGAGAGCCGTCCAAATCTCTTACCCTTTCGACCTTTTCGTGATACGGGATGACCTTCAGCACTTCCGAAGCGTTCGACATCCATT
This sequence comes from Fasciola hepatica, assembly GCA_948099385.1. Lineage (NCBI taxonomy): Eukaryota > Metazoa > Platyhelminthes > Trematoda > Plagiorchiida > Fasciolidae > Fasciola > Fasciola hepatica. The sequence goes on from CANUEZ040000030.1 coordinate 18,676,759, forward strand.
TAGTTAGATGGAAGCCGCCCTCTTCCAGCAATCTCGTCAGACCCCTGAACTGCTCTAGAGCTGATTCCACATCATCGAATGACCCAAGGTAGTCGTCGACGTAGAAGTTCCTGCTGACGCTTTCTACCACCGTCCGATGTACCAGATCGCCATGTTTGTTCGCTGATTCTTGGAGGGCGTAGTTGGCACAAAATGGTGACGATATGGCTCCGAAGGGGTGGACGGTCATTCTATAATTCACCACTGCGTTGTCCCGGTCGCTCCCTTCCCACCACAGGAAACGCAAAGCATCTCGTTCTCCTACCGGAATCTTCACCTGATGGAACATTTCCCTAATGTCGGCAGACAAAGCCACTTTACCCACTCTGAAACGGCACAGAACATCGATCAGTGGTGTGGTCCAGTCAGGCCCCTGTAGTAGGCGATCGTTTAACGACTTGCCCTGGAACTTGGCCGCACAGTCGAAAACCACCCGCAGTTTATTGGGTTTCTTGGGGTTGATAACCGGATGGTGAGGCAGATACCAGACACCCCTTTTGCTGTCGGTGTTAACAGGCACCCTTTCAACGCAACCGAGGTCCTCGTTTCGCTTCATCAAATCCGCGTATCGTTCCCACAGATTCTGGTCTCGAATGAAGCGTTCTTTTAGTCGTAGTAATCGTTGGAGAACATAATTTCTGTTGTCAGTCCACGGGTCGACCGGTGTGCGCCATGGGAGGGGAACCTCGAACTGTTTTTTGAGGCCTCTAGTGCCTTGCCGCACCGTTTGTAGAGCGAATTGATCCTCTTGAGACAACGTCGGTCTTTCGTCCCCAATGTCATGAAACTCCTTTTCATAAAGCCGTTGCAGATGATACTCTATGCGGTCCGTTTCGGCGGATAAGTAATTCACGGAACCGCGTACCCCTACTGGACCGTATAACATCCATCCCAGAGCCGTGCGTACGGCATAAGGTGGCTGGCGGTCGCCCACTCTCTGGTCAAGCACCCAATGCGCCTCTGGCACGTCGCATCCGATGAGGAGATCCACCTCATCATCTTCCCAGTCTACGACGGTTACATCCTGCAGGTGGGGCCATCGAGTCAAGATTGCGTTCACCGACCTTGGTGCTCGCATGGGAAGATCCGCTAACGTGAATGCCTCCGTTGGTTCAATTTCCTCGTTAGTGTCTAGAGAGATGAGTTGCAGCCTTAATCTACCGGCAGTCATTACCTGTGTTCCGCCCACCGTGCTCACTGCTAACGACGTCGCACCTTTAGCCAGTTGGTGTTTGTCGGCAAACCGCTCTTTCACTAAAGTGGTGTCGGATCCACTATCAACGAAAGCCAACGCCTTGACTATCCCAGTCGGAGTCACTACTCCCACGGCCACTACGTCTAAACGTACCGGTTTACTGGCAGATTGTGAAGTTGAACAAATCACGCTGGGCTTGGCACTCGCCTCGGATATGGTTATTCTCGCCTGATGCAGCAGCCGATGGTGTCTGCCCGTGCAGCCCTCGTAACCACATCGATTCCTTGTCCTACAGGCTGCTGCCCGGTGCGTGGTGTTGAGACAGATGAAACATGCTCCTGCCATCCTCGCCATTCCCCACCGTTCGTCCATTGTGGCATTGCCGAACTTGGGGCATTCTGGTAGGCCATGGCTAGTACCACAGGATCTGCAATTTGGTTTCGCCGTAGCATCTCGTGAAATGACGTGTGTGTTGGTCCAAGGCTGGTACTTTGGATGTTCCCGTACAGGGGTTTGGACTTGGCTAGTACTTGGCTTGTTTGCTCGGTTGCTGTCCCGGATGAGTCGGCCGAATCTGCTGTCAGCTATCTTCGTTTGCCTGTCTAAGTATTCGGTCAGGTCTTCGAAGTTGGCTTCTCTGTCGCCTCGGCTTATCCGTTCAGCTTCTTCCGCCCACCGACCCTGTAGTTCGGGAGAGAGGTGACGGACTATGCCTTCCAAAGTGTGCATGGCGTCTAGGTCAGCTCTGTAACCTAAATGGTCGAGGGCTATTGAGCAGTTCTGCATCTTGATCACCAGGTCGGCCATGGTGTAGACGTCGCCCTTGGTTTTCTTTGCCTCTGCCATCACGCCCTCTATTATGTTACGGGCTACTTTGAAAGGTTGGCCAAACAAGTCCCTTAGAATCTTTCTTGCCCTTGTGTAGCCTTGTTCTGGATCGAGCATGGTGCATCCGTCGATAGCTTCTCGCGCTCGGCCTCGGCAGTAGTGAGTAAGGTAAAGAAGCCTTTGCCCAGGGTCGGTTACCTTGTTTTCAACGAACGTCTCGAACTGTTTGACAAACTTGCAATATTGCTCAGCTCGCCCGTCGAAAACCGTTAACTCCACTCTAGGCAGATCGATCGATGGTGGTTTGTAGTCGGCGACCTGCGTGGGGTTCCCTACCTTATTGCACTCTAACCTATCGGAAGTGTCGAAGTCACTGGTCCTATACTCTCGCTGTTTCTGTGTACACTTCTCTGCTTCATGCGCCTGTAGTCTAGCCGAAAGTAACTGTTGATCTAGTTCTATTATTCTCAGCTTATATAAATCAACGTCCTTACGATCAATATTGCTTTCAATAACACATGAGCTAGCACTGACAGTACTAGGTGATCTAGCATTAACTAAAGAATCATAAGTACCCAAAACCTCCCCAGAGACTTGCCGTATTACTTCCTGTCCGGGTTCGACTGCCTTTGATCCTTTCCTTGGCATTTTGCGTGAATTTTCCTCGTTCCAAATAGATCTATTGAGTATTGTTACGAACGTTTGAGCAATGCGTAGCCAAATTCGCAACGGATCCCGAAATCAGAAGGCGATTATCCGTGATAATTCTACGATACTAGATTATTAAAATTAACAATGACGTAAACAATATACAAACCTCAATAATACGATCACAAAGTCTCAACAACGAGAAATCGAATAGCAGCGTGTGAGCAGACAGCACGTGCGTCACGCAGGTCCTGAACAAGGATGTGCCAAAATAGCGCTCTGGGCGCGAACAAACAACAATTGGTCCAGAAAAACAACCAGTTCGTAAAGACAAGTCAATAGTGTATGGAAATGAGTGATGTTGGGAAAAACACTGAATCGCGAGGGAAAAAGGGGGATTTTCCACGACCGGCTGTTACAGTCATGTAGTGTTCGAGTGAACTGAAGTGGTAATGGTTGAAGCGGGAATTGCAAATCGGTTTCGAATTCGGTGAGGGCGGTATGGATAGCTGGACAAACGTGGGATTTCTGATATAAGCGATAGTTGGACGGTCACTAACGAGCAACCGGGCGGAAGAGATGCCAAAGAACAAGACTAAAAGTAAAGTACACATGGGGCTATCAACGTGCAGTCAGAGATGCCAGAGAAATATAAAACACTGATCCAGCATTGGGTAACTAACTCTAGGGGAAGCATGTGAAATAAATACAAGTGAGTCAAAGGTGACAATAAAACGGACCTTCGTGCAGGTGATTTCAGTGTCCTATGGAAATTCACATGAAGGCGAAAAGCTTCACAAGGACTTCAGTGAACTTTTGAAGAGAATGAATGGTGTATGGACGCGTAACGGGCTTTCAAAGAAGAGCCGTCAAAGAAACGAATTAGTGGAGATAAGCGCTACTGACGCGGCTAGGCAGAAGTTGGAAGAGTGTAAAGAAGAAAAAATGTTGTATATGTGGTAAGAAATATTAGCCAAATTCTATTTGGTTGCAGGTGGCAGGTATTCTGCTTCATAAAGATTTTGGTTGCAGGCGATGGCAGGTAGTATGTTGGGGGTAGCAGGTAAAAAGGGGCTGGTTTGACGAAGTGGACAGCGGCGAGAGCTGGGTTTCGATCTTTGGTTTCGTACTGCAACGCGGAAAAAATTGAACCGTTGGAATGGATTATTGGGAATAGACGTTGAGCGGATGTGGGTTGATGGTTGGTGTCAGGAATCACCTCTGCGATTCGGGGGACTTTCATGAGGGTTTGTTACTCCGTGTAAGGTGCCCTATGTAACGTCAGCAGGCGAGAGTATAGGTTTAATCCATTGATCAAATCGTCTAGTCCTTACGGTAATCCGGGGCTAACGTCGAGTTGGGCGATGGCTACGCAGGTAACCAATGCGATCTTAAAGAGATCAGGAGTGCGGCGGTCTGGAGAGTGTTCCAGCTGCGGGTTATGGGTACCGTTTTAAAGGAAATCAGAGAATGAACATTTCAAGTGAACAATTGTTCATCGTTCGGCTAGTGGGCCCGTCTATTAGGGATCCCTAGACGGAGACTGGTAGCTTTCTGGGGTAGTTGGGTGATAGTAGGGATTTAGAGAGATATCAGGTAGGTGGTGGATGCGGAGAGGGTGTCCATTTGGGAACCAGGAATAAAACAAAAGTAGAGGGTACGATCTGGAAGAGAATGGGAAAATAGGAAGATAACAGTCTGGTCAGTTCACCAGCAGTAGTCGAGGAAGGCAAACAGTGAAAAGAAAGAAAACACTGGGTGTTAAGTTGAGGGCTTTTCATGTGAGAGCAAACGGGCTGGTATTCCGCGGGGTCACGAGAATTAGGGGTAAACGGATTCCGATTGGAATGGAGTCTTAACTTACCATGAGCATATCAGCACATAGGTGAGGCCTAGCTACTAAGAAATGGTAGTCTGTGTGACAAGATTCCATTATACGGGGTAGGCGCAAGAAAAGCAGGATGGGACGGTTGTGTTCTAGCCTGAGACAGAGGAATTAAGTAAATAGGAGCACCCGTCACTAAAGGACGGGAAGTTTTTTTAATATATTTATGCGAATTATGTTGTAATGTGGCACGATCTAGTGAGGAGGGGGGGGGGAAGTGAGTGGAACATACCCAGGGTATATATGTATATGTGTATATAATTTGATATCTGTAGAAGTGGGTGCGATCATCAGACGGGTCATGAGAAAGCGATCGAACGCAAAAGACTGTGGCACATAAGGGTCTAATACTAATCTAGTGGAGGCGAGCACCTATCACTAAAGGACAAAACGGTTTTATTTTTCAATAAATGTATATAATTTATGGTGTAAAATGGCACGATCTAATGAGGGGAGAGGGGAAAAGTTAGTGGAGTATACCCAAGGTATATATATATGTACATATATATATATATATATATATATTTATATGCATACGTCGGTGCGATTATCAGATGGGTCATGCGAAAGCGGTCGGAGGCAAAATACTGTGGCACATTGTGGTCTAAAATCAAGGCATTCTTCGTATGCTTGGTCTATGTTAATATTACCACGGGTGATGCTGATTACAGAAGGTGCGCCTAGGATTCTGTATGGTGCCCCTTCAAATAGTATAAGCGTGCGACATGATTGCAGTGAGCCAGGAAGCTTATTCCAGAGGCTGGAGTAGATAACCGAGAAATATCTAGATCTGATTGAGAGTCTAGATTGAGGGGTTGTAAAGGTGAATTGCCTACGACGGAGGGAGTAGGGCGCCTCACTAGAGAAACCGAGTTCGTTATCAGATGAGTGGACTTTTGAGTGCAGGAAGTTGGAGAGAAATGAGAGATTGGGCTTGATGCGACGCAACCATAGTGGCTTTAGCCGGAGCAGTTCGCACCTGGCTCTGTAGTTAACGTTGAGAGAGGTGCAAAGTAACGTTTTGGTGAAGGAGCGCTGCACTTTCTCTATGTTGGCCCGGTCGGCCTTTTGCATCAAGGTAAAGGCTAGGGGGCAGTAATCCAGCAGCGACCTGGACTGTGTCTTGATTATCGGGAGATTGCTCTCCTGAATACCGTATATCCTGAGGATAGGTGCAATCATCCTTCTAGCCTTGCCAATTTGGGTCAATGCTTGTTCATGGAAGTTGAAGGAACATGAATAATGCACGCCCAGATCTCTGACCACATGAGTTGTGGGAATTGGCAGACCATTTATTTTGAGGGAGACAGGTGGAACTTGGCACTTGTAAGACAGAAAGGAGCTCTTAGCTGCGGAAAACTTCATCAGCCATCGAGTACACCATTCGTCAAGGGGTTTCAGGTCAGACAGAATATCATTGACAGCTGAGTGCATGACGTCTGCCTCAAAAGTACGTCGTCGACAAAGAAGAATGTCGTGCCATGACGCTCTACTTCGAAGACGTCAATAATGTACATAAGAAATATGAGAGGACCTAGAACGCTACCATATACGACCCCGCTAGTAATTCTTTTGAGCAGAGAGGATGTTCCATTGACGATGACGTTTTGAGAACGTTCAGAGAGATAAGATGATAGCCAAGACAGAAGAGGGTCAGCGACTCCGTAGGATTTAATTTTTGGCAGTAAGCGAGTGTGAGATACACGATCGAAAGCTTTAGTCATGTCGAGAGAGATGACGGTGATTGACTTGTTGTTGTCAGCTTCGGAAGTGATTAAATGGAGTAAGTCCATCTGGCGCCTGAGGCACAAACGGGACTTTGGGAACCCATGCTGAGCTGGGACGATGAGATTCCAAGAAGTCAGGAAATTTGCAATCTGGTCCTTTACTATCCTCTCCATGAGCCCGGAAACAATCAAAGTGTGGTTTATGGGGCGATAGTTCCCCGGATCATGCAAAAGCCCATTTTTGTGTTGTGGGATTATACGGGACGCTTTCCATTGAGCTGGGTAGATTCCAGACGACAGAGATAATGTAAAAATGTTCAGCGATAGGAGCACTAGGTTAGGTCCCCCAAATCGAAGTAGGGCAGGTGGAAGGCCATCAGGCCCTGGGTAATAAGAGAGTTTCGTGTTGGACAGGAATTTCCTGATGTTGGCCATGGTAAATGTTATGGTTGATATCGCGTCCTGTGTGAGCGTCGGATAGCAGAATTGTGGAAGACTAGTGTCCGTAATAGGAGCTAAGGCAAATAGCAGTTGAATGCCTCAGCCACATCTTCTAGCGGGTCAAGGTGGGTGTCATTTTGGATAAGGAATGGGATATTATTTTCATTGCTGCGCGGGTTGCGAGATTTTGGCAGTCCCGAAAGAAGCTTCACACTGTGAGGCTGTTGTAGGGCAGTCCATTCTTGCCTTTTGAGTTTGTTCTCGGCTGCTGCAAGAGATCACGGCAGAGTCGGCTTATTCTGAGTGTCAGGGAGAAATCTCGATTCCCAAGGAATGAGCTCTGGAGCTTACAAAATCTTTTGTCGAAGTCTGTTAATTTTGGTAGTCTTAGCTTTAACATGTCTAACGGTTGAGGTAAGGCAATTTATGGAGGAAAGCAACTTGGCATAGAACACATCAGCTGCTTTTTGCGTATCGGATGTGAGAAAGAAGTCAGACGAGTCAGTGCCCTGGAGGGAGGTAGGCAACTGGGCCCAATTAGTCAGTCTGTAGGTGTTTTGGTTTTTGATTTCGACAACTTCATGTAGGCATGATTCTTGTGTAACAGTAAAGTGGCATATGACCATTTCGTGGTCCTACCGGAAAGGTTTTGTGTGATGGAGACGTTCACGTCACGGAGGCCATCAGTAAACACCAATTCGAGGATGTTGTTATGCCTTGCTGGAGTGGAGACATGCTGTGTCCATCCTGCAGAGTAGGTTTCCAGAAGGAAATCGGATAAATGGAAGGGGCATTCATTGTATTCCAACAAATACCCGGAGTGTTAAAGTCTCCTGCTATGATCTTCGGACCTAAGGATAGAGTAGAAATGTACTCGAAAGCCCTAATGATAGGCGGGAAATCAGAGTAGGTAAAAGTAGGTGCTCGGTAGACGCACCCAATATGCAACACGTTTCCAGGAATTAGGGCGGAGAGCCAAAGAGAGTTGAGAATACAGTCAAGCACTGGGTGGTGGAGGAGGGTGGTAGTAAATTTATGCCTAATGTATGCAAGACAACCTCCGCCTCGGCGGCTCACTCTGCTTACTCAAAAGGGGTTATAGCCTACCAACAAGATAACGCCAGTTGGAATGCGATAGGCCAACCATGTCCCTGTAACCAGAACAATGTCAAAGCTAGAAGTAAGTACATGTCCCCTCAAGTGGTTAATTTTGTTCAACAGCGAACGGGAATTCAGCTGTAGGAGGGAAACTCTGCCTGTATCTTTGAGGTTACAAGGCGCTAGGGCTCTAAGTGAGGGACCGAGTTAGCTTCCGGCAGCCGCCTTTTCAGCCAGGAGAGTGTCACCGGGGGTATAGTAACTGGCCTGGGGAGATTAGGAGGTGGGTACATGGTAGTGGTTTGTAGGGTACGGTGTGGTCGCCTATATTGTAGCGGTGGCCAGCTTCGTTCATATTTTTACCACGTTTATTGTTTAACTGAACGCCGACTGCCAAGCGCGGTTGCCATTTGACCGTTGCTCTTGCGCACGCTCTCACGCACGCTCCCAAATACACGATAACCGCTATCTCTCCCAATCACCTTCTCGTTCTCACGGGTCGTGGAGAATACTGTTCTGGTTAACATATTCGTGCAGTGCCGTACATTAGATTAGCGTGCAGGTGGTCCACGCACTACAAAGAGCCGAAGCACGAGTTTACTAAGAAAACCGCGAAGTAAGGTCTAATCAACCTTACAATATGGGAAGCCTGATTGGAAGGTGTCAAGCCTATGGAGACATCAGGAAGATGACTGCCGCAGGATGCAAGTTGGGTGAGACACTCTGGAAGACTGTTGGTGAGCAGCATTGGGTGCGGTGGCGGGTGAGTGGCCCCGGGTAACCTATAAAGAGATACAAAGACAGTGTCTAATGGAGCTTTTTGGGGCGAACTATGATAAAATCGGGGGAATGTTATTAGTGGCGATAGTGAGCCGGTATGGGGGCGAGAAGTTTCATTAGGGATACCATCAGTGACCGAAAAACACTCATGAAGTCCAGTAGAGATTATTACCGGATGGTGAGGTAATTTGGTTATGAGGGATAATAGATTAGGAGGAGGACATGGTGATCCTGGGTGGGATCTTCAGGGCAACTCATGTATAAGTCGGCGGAGAGTTAATAGGGATGCTGGGGGTCAGTATGGGGGTGGGGGCGGAGGTGGAGGGGCAACTGTGGTTATGATAGCGGCCTATTGAGGAAGGTAGCCAATGGCGGGGTAAGTGGGATTGGAGTGAGACGGGAACAACGTTATGGGCAGAGTTTCTGGGAGCGGCATTCATCTCACAGGGCTCCACGGAATGAATGAGAGGGAGCGGAATAGTAGAATTGTCATGCATAGAAGCGATGGAGTCTAAACAGGGGTTAGAGATGGGGAGCCGGCAGTGTGCAAAAAGGGTGAGGCTGGGTTGGGGGTGCTGTCAAGAAAGAATTGGTTGTTTGTGGAGGTGGGATTTCCGGGGTGGTTGAAGTAACTAGGTGGGGGGTTGGATGCCGGGGTAATGGGTAACGGCAAGTGAGATGGTAGAAGGTGGTTGTGACTGGGTTCACCGGGATACGCTGGGGGCGGGTAGTTATCGCTCGACCAGGATCAACGAAATAACTGTAGTTGGTTAGACTGGCCTATCCTGTGTTCAGGAAAGTGCGTGGAGCTTGATAATCGAGGCCGTTGGTTATAATCCAACTGGGAGTTATTTACTTGTATCATTGGAAAAGATGGCAATCGCTTACAGAGGTTCGGCGGGAGGTGCTGGCGCTCAGCCAGATGATTGAGAAACTGTTTCGGGATACTTGGAGAATATGGTACCTTTGGTCCCAATGCATGATGATGCTTTACTCGGTTGCCGTTTTCACCTGTGTTGTAAAGTGGAGTTGGGAGGACCTTGTCAATAAGCCGAGGTACCACTATAAACCAGCGAGGCGGGGTTGGCTGCTTTAGGGTGATGGAGGGCTGCGTCCTACTTGCCAACAATCATGGATTATTTGGGATGCACTTGGAGTGCTTGTAACGAACGTTTGAACAATGCGTAGCCAAATTCGCAACGGATCCCGAAATCAAAAGACGATTATCCGTGATATTCTACGATACTAGATTATTACAATAAAAAATGACATAAACAATATACAAACCTCAATAATACGATCACAAGGACTCAACAACGAGAAACCGAATAGCAGCGTGTGAGCAGACAGCACGTGCGTCACGCAGGTCCTGAACAAGGATGTCTCAGAGTAGCGCTCTGGGCGCGAACAAACAACAATTGGTCCAGAAAAACAACCAGTTCGTAAAGACAAGCCAATAGTGTATGGAAATGAGTGATGTTGGGAAAAACACTGAATCGCGAGGGAGAAAGAGGGATTTTCCACGACCGTCTGTTACACCGCCCACCAAAATCCTCCTGGATCCTTAGCAGAGTCAAAGGTTCGGTATAAAGGTACTGATTCTTCCTACCTGCCTAGGCCCTGCTGTCAGTGCGCGCGTCTTATGCTCGTCATCAACGTTCTACTACTGGTCGCACCTAATCCATTGGATACATAGACGTGAGGCTAGTCTACATCTTCCACAATACCAAATGACCTATGGCGGGCGTGAAGGGTCACATAGACGTTGTCCTCGTAAGGGGCCGTCCGGTCCTGGATGTACGTGCTTGAGTGTATGTGTGAGTGCCGGGGTTACAATGAAATCACAGGTATGACTACACATCAAAGGAGGACTTTCTGCAATGTCAACAAAAGACCGCGTGGCAAGAAAACGAGTAAAATGTAGCATATGTGTGTGACCTGAGCTCCGCTACTTCCACATATGCAAGGGGCATTCGGTAGCGTCAACAAAAAGCAAAACAACGAACACTGTCACATGTTTGATGGGTTTACGGGATGTAGAGTGCGTCGTGCATGCGTGTATGTATCGGGATGTACAATGGAATTGCACTCATAACCACATATCGGAAAGAACATTCTGTAATGTCAACGAAAAGACCGCGAGCACCTTAACGTGTTTGACGGAGACCGTGTGGTATATATGGTGTTTCTTTATCCACCTCGATTACTGGTGTGAAAAAGGTTTACTGGGCCTCAGGGTTATCAGCTCCTCCGTCTTCGCTCTCGAGTAGGTTAATACTGCGTATGTCACGAATGAGCACTCCGTTAGCTGTCTTCACCTTCACCGTTCTTATCATTTCGTCGGTGCTTTTGATGGTTTCCATAACTACTCCCAAAGACCAAGCGCTGAAATGTGCGCGTTCGTCGGCGATCATAACCACGTCCCCAACTTTGAATGGTCTTGTTTTGGCCATCCACTTCTGTCGAGTCTGCAAAGCCGGTAGGTACTCCCGTAGCCATCGCCTCCAGAAGACCTTGGCCAGATAGTTCGCCTGCCTCCACCTGTGGAGGTAGCTCCTACGAAGGTTTACCGGCCCTTGGAAACCCTCGTTCGACCTTAACGTCAATAAGTCGTTCGGGGTGAGCGCCAGGTGGGTGGGGTCGCCGTTCAATACTGGAACCAGGGGGCGGTTGTTCAGGATTCGCTCCACCTCAGTCATGACGGCGTTTAGCGTCTCGTCGTCGGGCGGCTGCTGCTCCATGATTGACAGCAATATGCGTCTGGCGGACCGGATCATGCGTTCCCTTACGCTGCCTCGGTGGCTGGCCTGTGAGGGGTTGAAATGCCATCGTATGACATAGGCCACGGTTCGATCCTGCAGTTCGTCCCTGTTTATGTTCTTGTGCCAACGCTGCAATTTCCGGTGAGCGCCCGCAAAGTTCGACCCATTATCTGAGTATATATCGGCCGGTACGCCTCTTCGGTTGATAAATCTTCGCAAGGCCCGTAGAAACGAATCGGTCGTCATCGAATGTGCAACTTCTAGGTGTACCGCACGTGACTTCACGCACGTCATGATACATCCGTATCGCTTTTCTAATCTTTTCCCGCACTTGATCCACAAGGGCCCGAAATAGTCAAACCCGGTGTCACTGAACAGCCACCAGCCTGTAGTCACCCTGCATTCTGGTAGTGGGGCCATGAGTTGTTTGCCTGCTGTGGCATTGCGTCTTTTGCATTGCACACACCGTCGGATTACGCGTTTCACAGTCTCTCGTCCTCTCAACAACCAAAGGCGCTTTCGGATGACGCTCGTCACGTGACTTTCCCCGGCATGTCCCTCCATGGCGTGGACGTGTTGAATCATTAGCTCTACTACAGGTTGTCTCGCAGGCAGCAGTATAGGATACTTTGTGTCGAAGTTCAGGTGGGCGTTGGTCAGGCTACCATCCACCCGCAGCGGTCCGTCGATGAGTTTGGGGTTTAGCGCTTCAGCTCGCCTCTTGGAGATGGCATGTCTTCATTGGTCAGCCCCACTTCTTCCGCCCTCTTGAGTTCTCGGGCGAAAGCCTCGCGTTGTATCATTCTGAAAATATCGTACTCTGCCGCTTGTAGCTCATCGGGACCTATCGGGCCGACCCGTATCCGACCTGAGGGCCGTAGCCCTTTCATGACTAGTAAATTTCTCCTGAACCTGGTTAACCAAACTAGCGAACAAAGCGTCTTCATCCAGGAAGAAAACCTGACCAGTCGCGATAGAATGGATGACGCTTCGACGACGTTGGTTGCTATCGCTACGCCTTTGATCTCCAGTTCCAATTTCGTAGGGGGTTTTAATTCAAACACGGGCCAGTTCTGTTTGGGCAATTGCAGGAATTTGGCCCTCTCGTCCACGTGTCTAGTTGCCTGAAGTTGTTCGCACCTCGAGAGCACAGGTCGGCCGGATTATCGCCAGACCTGACATGACTCCACTGGTGCGTGGCCGATTCATCGTGGATAATCGTGAGCCGGTTAGCAACGAAAGTACTAAACTGGCTCCGGACGTTGTTGATATAGTAAAGTACTATCGTTGAGTCCGTCCAGAAGCTCACCGACTAAATGTAGAGATCGAAACATCTCTTCACAGCTTGCACCACCCTGACTGCCAACACGGCTGCGCTGAGTTCGAGGCGTGGGATTGAGACCGACTTCAGTGGAGCAACGCGGGCTTTGGCGAACAGGATCCTCGTGGTATATTGTCCATCTCCTGCGCACCATCGTCCGTACACCACAGCTCCATAACCGACTTCGGATGCATCGGAAAAGGCATGTAGTTCTCCAGTCTGTGTCGTATGGCCAGGAGTCAAACATCGTGGGATTCCTATGTCCCCTAATTTCTTCAAGGTGTTTAAGAATTCTTCCCAGTCCAACCGGTCCCCTCGGTCCAGTGATTGGTCTCAATCAACTTTCTTACGGCACAGCCGCTGCAGCAAGATCTTTCCGGGTAGCAGCCATGGTGAGACGAAACCGAGCGGGTCGAACAAACTTGAGACGGAAGATAGTGTGCCACGACGGGTTATTGGCAGCTCGGGAACGTTCAGTTCGAAAACAAAATCGTCCGTTTCCGCGTCCCATTGTATCCCTAAGGTGCGCTCGATAGGAAGTGGAGAGCCGCCCAAATCTCTTACCCTTTCGACCTTTTCGTGATACGGGATGACCTTCAGCACTTCCGAAGCGTTCGACATCCATTTAGTTAGATGGAAGCCGCCCTCTTCCAGCAATCTCGTCAGACCCCTGAACTGCTCTAGAGCTGATTCCACATCATCGAATGACCCAAGGTAGCCGTCGACGTAGAAGTTCCTGCTGACGCTTTCTACCACCGTCCGATGTACTAGATCTTCCATGTTTGTTCGCTGATTCTTGGAGGGCGTAGTTCGCACAAAATGGTGACGATATGGCCCCGAAGGGGTGGACGGTCATTCTATAATTCACCACTGCGTTGTCCCGGTCGCTCCCTTCCCACCACAGGAAACGCAAAGCATCTCGTTCTCCTACCGGAATCTTCACCTGATGGAACATTTCCCTAATGTCGGCAGACAAAGCCACTTTACCCACTCTGAAACGGCACAGAACATCGATCAGTGGTGTGGTCCAGTCAGGCCCCTGTAGTAGGCGATCGTTTAACGACTTGCCCTGGAACTTGGCCGCACAGTCGAAAACCACCCGCAGTTTATTGGGTTTCTTGGGGTTGATAACCGGATGGTGAGGCAGATACCAGACACCCCTTTCGCTGTCGGTGTTAACAGGCACCCTTTCAACGTAACCGAGGGTCTCGTTTCGCTTCATTAAATCCGCGTATCGTTCCCACAGATTCTGGTCTCGAATGAAGCGTTCTTTTAGTCGTAGTAATCGTTGGAGAACATAATTTCTGTTGTCAGTCCACGGGTCGACCGGTGTACGCCATGGGAGGGGAACCTCGAACTGTTTTTGAGGCCTCTAGTGCCTTGCCGCACTGTTTGTAGAGCGAAGTGATCCTCTTGAGACAACGTCGGTCTTTCGTCTCCAATGTCATAGAACTCCTTTTCATACAGCCGCTGCAAATGACAATCTATGCGGTCCGTTTCGGCGGATAAGTAATTCACGGAACCACGTACCCCTACTGGACCGTATAACATCCATCTCAGGGCCGTGCGTACGGCATAAGGTGCCTGGCGGTCGCCCACTCTCTGGTCAAGCACCCAATGCGCCTCTGGCACGTCGCATCCGATGAGGAGATCCACTTCATCATCTTCCCAGTCTACAACGGTTACATCCTGCAGGTGGGGCCACCGAGTCAAGATTGCGTTCACCGACCTTGGTGCTCGCATGGGAAGATCCGCTAACGTGAATGCCTCCGTTGGTTCAATTTCCTCGTTAGTGTCTAGAGAGATGAGTTGCAGCCTTAATCTACCGGCAGTCATTACCTGTGTTCCGCCCACCGTGCTCACTGCTAACGACGTCACACCTTTAGCCAGTTGGTGTTTGTCGGCAAACCGCTCTTTCACTAAAGTGGTGTCGGATCCACTATCAACGAAAGTCAACGCCTTGACTATCCCAGTCGGAGTCACTACTCCCACGGCCACTACGTCTAAACGTACCGGTTTACTGGCAGATTGTGAAGTTGAACAAATCACGCTGGGCTTGACACTCGCCTCGGATATGGTTACTCTCGCCTGATGCAGCAGCCGATGGTGTCTGCCCGTGCAGCCCTCGTAACCACATCGATTCCTTGTCCTACAGGCTGCTGCCCGGTGCGTGGTGTTGAGACAGATAAAACATGCTCCTGCCATTCTCGCCATTCCCCACCGTTCGTCTATTGTGGCGTTGCCGAACTTGGGGCATTCTGGTAGGCCATGGCTAGTATCACAGGATCTGCAATTTGGTTGGGCCGTAGCATCTCGTGAAATGACGTGTGTATTGGTCCAAGGCTGGTACTTTGGATGTTCCCGTACAGGGGTTTGGACTTGGCTAGTACTTGGCTTGTTTGCTCGGTTGCTGTCCCGGATGAGTCGGCCGAATCTGCTGTCAGCTATCTTCGTTTGCCTGTCTAAGTATTCGGTCAGGTCTTCGAAGTTGGCTTCTCTGTCGCCTCGGCTTATCCGTTCAGCTTCTTCCGCCCACCGACCCTGTAGTTCGGGAGAGAGGTGACGGACTATGCCTTCCAAAGTGTGCATGGCGTCTAGGTCAGCTCTGTAACCTAAATGGTCGAGGGCTATTGAGCAGTTCTGCATCTTGATCACCAGGTCGGCCATGGTGTAGACGTCGCCCTTGGTTTTCTTTGCCTCTGCCATCACGCCCTCTATTATGTTACGGGCTACTTTGAAAGGTTGGCCAAACAAGTCCCTTAGGATCTTCCTTACCTTTGTGTAGCCTTGTTCTGGGTCGAGCATGGTGCACCCGTCGATAGCTTCTCTTGCTCGGCCTCGGCAGTAGTGAGTAAGGTAGAGAAGCCTTTTCCCAGGGTCGGTTACCTTATTTTCAACGAACGTCTCGAACTGCTTGACAAACTTGCAGTATTGCTCAGCTCGCCCGTCGAAAACCGTTAGCTCCACTCTAGGCAGATCAATCGATGGTGGTTTGTAGTCGGCGACCGGCGTGGGGTTCCCTACCTTATTGCACCCTAACCTATCGGAAGTGTCGAAGTCACTGGTCTCATGCTCTCGCTGTTTCTGTGTACACTTCTCTGCTTCCTGCGCCTGTAGTCTAGCCGATAGTAACTGTTGCTCTAGGTCTACTATTCTCAGCTTATATAAATGGACATCCTTACGATCAATATTGTTCTCATAAACACATGAACTAGCACTGACAGGACTAGGCGATCTAGCATTAACTAAAGAATCATAAGTACCCAAAACCTCCCCAGAGACTTGCCGTATTACTTCCTGTCCGGATTCGACTGCTTTTGATCCTTTTCTTGGCATTTTGCGTGTTTTTCCTCGTTTCAAATTGATCTATTGAGTATTGTAACGATCGTTTGGGCAATGCGTAGCCAAATTCGCAACGGATCCCGAAATCAAAAGACGATTATCCGTGATATTCTACGATACTAGATTATTACAATAAAAAATGACATAAACAATATACAAACCTCAATAATACGATCACAAGGACTCAACAACGAGAAACCGAATAGCAGCGTGTAAGCAGACAGCACGTGCGTCACGCAGGTCCTGAACAAGGATGTCTCAGAGTAGCGCTCTGGGCGCGAACAAACAACAATTGGTCCAGAAAAACAACCAGTTCGTAAAGACAAGTCAATAGTGTATGGAAATGAGTGATGTTGGGAAAAACACTGAATAGCGAGGGAGAAAGAGGGATTTTCCACGACCGGCTGTTACAGTGCTTGCTGGGGGTTATAAATGGGGCTCCGAGAAGACTTTCGGGGGGGATTGCTAGAGTAGCTGGAGTAGCTAAAAGCTGCGAGGGGTACAGAATTCTATCGGCTGATAGGACGGTTGGCTATATAGTAGATCATGGCTTTTACAATTGGTTTGTGTCCGCGAGACGGTGGGACAAGAGTAAGGGCAGGACGGGCTGTTGGCAACAGACTTCCCCGGAGCCTCTTTCGGTGGTGAGACGGTGGGCAGTAGGTTGACATAAGCAGCGGCAGGCCTGGATGCACAGGACTTCTGTGGCCCTGGGCTAATAGTGGGTTTAGCATGGATATCGTTGCCGTTTTTGGGAGCGGAGGTTGATGGTAGAAGGCAGGGCCGTTTACTAGGAGGATTTGCTAGAGACGAGGTGGCGGTCAGGTCTAGGTCAACTAGAGCAGTGCAGGCAACAGAGGGCTTTTGCGTTACGGAGTGGCTCGACAGACGGCTAGAGGACGCGGCAACTGGTATTTCAGCCACAGGTTGCGTTGGTGAAGCTAAGGTATTTTTTAGCGATCCAAAAACCTCTCTTTGGAGGGGCGTTTTATCCCGTAATATTCTGATTCTTTTGAATGGGGTGGCGTTAGCAGTGATTTGCCAACTGGTTATAAATTCTCTAGCTGTTATTTCGTCAGCGAATCGGAACTTCAAAGGACAGTCGTTGCTTTGTAATGTTTTGCACGGCCGAGTTCAGTAGCACCTGTGGAGTGCCATGTTGCAAGCATTCAGTACGGCGAGTTTGGTTGACAGCAGGGGCAGTCGGTCAGGGATGTTGAAGACCATCGCGTTTTTGGCGTTGCCTATACGCATATGAACTTCAGTCGCAACTGAGTCCAAGAAGCGGCCGGCCATGGCTAGGCTTTTGCGATTAGCTAAACGGGCGGGTTCCATTATGCCAGGTATCGGGGATATCTTTAATAGACTATCATCGATGGACTGGATCTGGTTATGCAGGTCCGCCACTCTTTGATCTACTTTGTTAATCTTCTTGTTGGCTAAGTCATAAAGATCAACGAGAGCTACTGAGCATGGACTAAGTGCAGACTGAGGTTGAGTGTTCCCGGTTTTTCTGAGCCTGATAGTGCGAATTGCCTGACTTGCACCCTGAACCTTGGCATGTTTACAAAGGACCTTTGGAGCTCCCATAAGTAGTTCAGCAGATAATGTGAAGAAGGCGGAAAGATTATGGGTCAGTAAGTTGAACTTCTCGAGGGTGTAAAGCAACGTAGAAATATGGGGTATTTTTCCTAAGCCATTTTAGCTAAATGACAGACGGTTATAAGCTTTATAAACGCAAAAATGAAAAATAACCTATGGAAAATAGGGGCTTAGTAGCGCAGTTGATCAGTGGGTCCCATCGCTGACTACCCCTCTGTTCCGACATTTCCCCAGATTGCAACATCATTGGCGTACACAGCAACTCTCACTGATATGTTTTCTTAGTGGGTCATTCAAGAAAATCAAAAACGTGGCGGACGTAGCACCGATTGCCGAGTGATGTGGCAGCAAATTGGGGATGGTGCAAAAAGACAAGGATCCGCTCCTACCGTAAACTGGTGGTCCTTGAAATAGCTACGGAGAAGAGCGAGCGCGTTCCTGAAGATTCCGTATTATTTTATCTTGCGCATGAGCGGGATAAGAGTTGCCAGCTGGAAAGCTCTCTTAAAACCGAGGAGGGTTGGGTGTGTGACCGTGGCTTCATTGTACGCATGGGTAATACTATCCGTGAAGCAAAACACCTCGGTGAAACATGATCTTCCCAGTGGGGAGCCCCGTCGAGAGGAACAGCTAAACTCGTCCTTGCACAGAGGTACCCACTCCGTGGACCATTGGGAATTCGAGGATGAATCTCTCCCCAGTCGGTAAAATCATTAGGTTAAGTAGGTAGACTGGGCTTTCTAGCACCTGCCTAGCAAATATAGTGCCTGATTCTCGTTCACTGGGCAGAAATATTGTTGCTTTATTTCGGGTAAGCCCTAAACATGTTGCAGATCATGATCAGATGATACATGTGACAGCAGAATCAGAATTTTTGGGAACCCCGGAGAGACATGTGAGCGCAAAAGAGTGCTAAAGGAAGTTTACTTGGACGAAAGTGATAGTTACTCCTCGAAAATTTAGAACTCGAGGCCAAAAGATCATTTCAGCTAACGTTATGGCATGCAAACCCTTTAAACATGGCTGCTTAGATCATTAACATAAAGCCGTCGTTCTATCTCAGGAACAACCGTAAATATAGTGTAACAGAACTTTGAGCACCCTCTGGAGACTCAGTTAACCGGTAAATACTTTCACGTTCTTATATCTAGCGTACTGCTGTACTAGGTGCCACATAGTCAGACTGAATTTCGGCCTAACCAGACTTCTGTTTACACACTACAACTGGTGCCCCTGTTTCCGAACCACTGACAAATTCCACACAAGCCTGATATGTGGTCCCCTTAGCAGGAAGATCCAAGTCCCCTCATGGAATCTCTCGACCCGAAACCGATAAACAGTTTTGGCGAAACTGTACTAGCTCCGGCCTCTATAAGAGTTTCTTATAGAAGCTATCAAACCCACGAGAGTCATTTTCCGGCAGACTTATTGCCGAGAACCCATATTCATGCCTGCCAAATTTATCTTATCCGATAACTACCGCCAACGGGAAAGACAGGCACATCAATATCTCAAACATTTTCTACCTTATCGATTAGCAGACCTGTTGCATATTTTGTTGGATGGTCAGTCATACGACAGTATTATTGACGCTCAAGTGATCTGTACCACCATTTCTGACAGCAAATTAAGGGACATCAAACGTTTTCTCCCGTCCTCGTTTTTTGGTGCCGGGCAAATTCGTCACTGCTGGTCCTGGATTCCAGTAAATAATAGGCCTTGGCATCACCCGTCCCTTGAACAGCACGTGGACCTCTCTATTGCATATGGTGCCGAAGAAACCTTCGGACTACTTGGAGCGACGTGGCGATTATCGTCGCCCCAACCAGGCTGTAAAGGCAAGTCGTTATCCTGTTCCCCACATTCCTGACTTTCCGCCTGCTCTAGCTGGGTCTAACACCTTCAGCAAAATCGACCTTGTTCCAGCTTACCATCGAATTACGGTCGCTGAAAAGGACTTTCTAAAAACCGTGGTTGCTACTTCGTTTGGCTTCTTCGAGTTTCTTTGCATGCCATTTTGGAATGCACGACCAGTCCCGAACTTCCCGGCGGTTCATTGAAGGTTGTACCCTTGGGTTACCCTCCACTCACGAGTTAAATCAATGACATCTTTGCTGCCAAATCCATCATGGCCGAACATCAGTGGCTTCTTCGACAGCTCTTCTAGTGGTTAACCGGATGCCGTGTCACCATCAATGCCGATAAGACCAAATTAGGGAAGTTGCCATTGCTCTTCCTTGGCCACGTCATCGACGCCAGTGGCATCCGTCCGGCTGAAACCATGGTCCGTGATATTGTTGAATTTCCATCACCAAGGTCCTTCAAAAGGCTCAAAAGTTTAATGGCCCTGTTAATCAATATAGCTAGTTCATTCCGTGGAGCATCACGCTGACGGGACAGCTCACCGACCTTTTGTGGGTCAGGCAAAGAACCCACATCTGGACCAATGAAGCTAAGGAGGCATTTTCTCGGCTCAGACAGGAATTGGCGTCTGCTTTTCTCCTTCCTTATCCTGATCCTTGTGCTCCCATCGGTACCGCCGTTGATGCCTCTGATATTGCAATTGGCTGTTTTCTCCAGCAGGCCGTAGAAGGAGCTTGGGACCAGTTGGCCTTTCACTAACGCCACCCGTGTTCTACAAGGTCCAAACACAGTTCGTTTGGTTGTGAATCACTCGCCGCCTACACCGCCATTCTTCGCTTCGGCCAAGCCCAGGAAGGATGGGAGTTCTTCGTTTTCACGGATCGCGAGCCAGTACTCGGTGCTTTCCTTAAAGCTTCACATCGTCATTCTCCACAGGAAATTTGGTGGCTGGACTTCATATCACAACTTTCTACATACATTCGTCACATCTCTGGATCAGCTAATGTGGCTGCAGGCACTTTCCGGGTTCACAATCTCGTGTCCTCCACTGTCCACGGTATAGATATCGGGGACTTGACACGAGGTCAAAAGAGTGCTGAGTTTCAAAGGACCATTCACAAAGCATGTCTCCGAGTGCAGGCTTCGCCACCCCTGTCATCCGCTGGTACCATCCTCCGCGGCGCCGCCTTGAATCGCCTTAGACCGCTCGTGTCTCTTTCACATCGCCCTTTTGTTTTTGATGTGTTGCTTGGTTTATCCCATCATAGTATCAAAGCCACAAGCAGGCCCTTGGCGCTCAATTGGCCCGGCCCAGCAGCGACCACAACATTCGTCGGTAGGAAAGTAACTGCATTGATAATAATAATAATGGTTTATTTCGGAGACCCCCGAAGCATGTTAGAAGCATGATCAATTTTTTACGAGCAATGAAATGGGCAGACAAAATTCGTGCAAAAACAGAGATATGCACGACAAAAGTGGGATAAGTGGGCTAAGGGGGGAGATAGATGTATGACGAATGTGTGCACACCAAAGAAAAATGGGGGAGTTTAAAAGAACCGAAGGGCGGACTCAGTTGTGTGCCCGGTGGATTAGGGATTCAAGGTCAGGTAGAGGGTCCGACTGGCCCAAGTGGGAATATCTGAAAACTGACATATGTGCAGGAAAGGGACTAGAAGTTGACATAAGAAACTGTGGTAGCTGGAGATGGTGGAGAAAAATGAGGGATCCATCACTAGGTGATAGATAGCAACGAAGCCTTGCTACACTGCAGTAGATGTTCAGCCGACAGGGCACAAAACTCGCCGTAGAATAGGTAGCGAGTACAGAAAGAATTAAAGGGTGGCACATATAGCGAGAATGATTTGGAAGAATTGGATATGATAAGTGTGAAGTACAGATGCAAAAAGAATGGACGCATATCATGAGGGTCAGCGGGATGGTAGCATGAGAAATGGCCGGCAAACAGGTGCAGGATAAAGATTGAATGTACACATACATATGTATATAGATGGATGTGCGAGAAACGAGAGCAAAGGGCAATGGAGTGCTGGGAGGAAAAAAGTGCCAACGATTGGAAGAGGTAGGTAGGGTTAGATCGAAATGTGTGTGACCGACTTGGGAAAACTCAGACAACCTTTTCCATGACGGGTTCACATGGTGGGTCAACAGAGAGAGAAAACTGAAGAAGCACAGAAGCGATGTCGGCTGTGGAGAGCAAACCGCAAACGAGCGAAGATGAGGGAAAGGATCGAAGAGATAAGGTAAGAATGGGTCTAATTATTTGATCAGAGCAGGTGCGACATATGGGGACGGACCACAAGAATCGGGTAGTGGCAGTTCAAACGATTTGGAACTGTAAGTGAACTTCATAACGTAAAGTTGTTTTTACAATCGGTGGAACATGAAAAAGCAGAACAAAATGAAAGGAACACAGAAAATGTCTGTGACGAATAATATACGGAGCAGATGAGAGCCATGACCGAAGAGATACGGGCAAGACATGACCAATCAGATCATTTTACTGCAGACGAAACACGAAGGAGGCAGAGGAGGAAGAAGCAGGAGGCATCAGGGTAGGCAAACCAGGGTCACCACCGATAGAGAAACTCAGTTCGAACCTGCCACCTTGAACTATCTCCTCTAACTTTCCAGCACTAAACGCATTGCCACCACAGCCTATCACCCACCTGTCAATGGCTTGGTCGAAAGTTTTCATCCGCCTCTCAAAACCCCGCCCGGTGCCCACAACCGTCCTCGATGGATGGATTTCTTATCACAAGTAACATCGGTCGCCGCCTCGGGCAAGGTTTTCTGCAAACCACAGTAACAGACTTTCGAGTTCATATTCATCCCACTTTATGATCTCTTCATATTTGCTTCGATGCACCTGCTCTATCTTCTAATTCCAGCTGACTGTCTCTTCAACGACTTTGTCTTGAATTCCCTGGCTGGGGGTCCAACTGCCGTTCATGGTGCTCCAACAGCGCATCACATTCCGTGTTATTTATTTGTCTTTCTGTCACCTTCAGTTTGAACGTCCTTCCGTCAGTATTGCCATGAAATTATCTGAAAAGATTATTTATAATAAACTTGTCGGACTCACTGGCCAATAATCTACAGGTTCCCTCCTTCACCAAGTATTTCAAGCCACTGTTCTCCTGGCCTAGTTATTCGTCCGAAAGGAATCAGAGGATATAAACTCACTTATGCACCGCCGATACCACTATTTGTTCTTTGAAAATCCCATGCAGGTTCTATTTACTTCCATGACTGGTTACTAGTTGGTGGATCTCTTCCTCCGGTTCTCGATAAGGAATCCTCAAATATCGAGCAGACCCGACGGCATGTCTTTTTCTGTACGCCTCCGACTTTCTTTATTTTCTCTAGAATTGATCGTTTTCACAACTATCATATGAAAAGCATGCTTCAAACTTAATTATTGCCTTTTCAGAGGTTTCACGAAAGGCTTTCAGGGCAAATCTCTTTTCCCGAAATCGAAACTGACTTCTATAAACCGCGGTAACCGCACCCGTTTTGGCTTGTTGAAGCACAGCCAAGATTTACTGTACTGCTACTAACGTGTGAATTTCACTTCCGGATTTTGTGAGTATTCCATGCTACAATGCAATGTTGTGCTCAATACTCACGCCTTGCGCAAGTGGCTTGATCATGTGAAGCAAATTTAAAAGCCACATTGAAATTATACTAATAGTGTGAAAACATGAATATAAGCTGCTTAACATTTCCGTGAGAAGTTTGTTTAACTATGTCAATATTAGGCTTAAGGCAGTGATCGCGGGGGCCGCTAGCAGGAGTAACTTTGCTTTGGTTCATATGACATGGGTCATCTGGTGACTGTACCTCGTCAGTGGGAAAGCTTTCCAGGTTTCTTTGGTGTTCAGATATTTTTTGAAAGAATTCTATTTTTCATTTAATGAATCTCAGAAATAAGTGGTATTATGCAAGGTTGACCCATTTTCCGCTCCATGCTATGTGAGCTATCATTCTGCTTTCAGTGATGTTGTTTTTATCGACCTCGTACACGTGTTTCACGAGATAGAATGCCGAGGTCTTCAGTGAGTCGTTTTCGCCAGTTTATACGCTTGTGGAATAACCAGTGGATACGTGCGGGGATAAATCCATGATGTGCCTGGAGGTGTGATGAATATAGAACGGATTTACTGTAATAAACGGTGGTCGCCCGCCAATAAAAGTATTATAAGTTTGCTTTTAGATCTGTCAAAAGCTAAAGAAGGAGCTGTGCAGACGGATTTAGCAAACGTCGGGGAACCAAGTTCATCCGCGGAATAGAAGGAGGTTGCTTCGCCCGTAGTAGTGACCGCTGGTGTAGCAACAGGTGTTGTAGACGCAGCCAGTGGGTCACATCATGCGATAACACAATTCTTCATCGTATGGGTTTGATAAAGGTTGAAAAATGCTTCTTAAGGCTAAGATTGCGCATCACAAATGCATATTATTAGAGCTCTCAAAGGTGACCTGAAGTTTTCAAGTGCGCACCTTACTAAGGACCCGACGTACGCATATATTATCTCGGAGGTTTTGTCGGACGATGAAACTGACAAGCATTTATAAAAAGTGGTTTGTCAATGACGAAGATCAAGGGGTAGCCGGAGGGAAAATGTAAGGTTTTATTTATTGTGCACTACCACCGCTACGGTGCTGTATTTCGTCAGTATTTCAGTCTTTGTATGAAGCTTGCGAACACCTTCCGTACATATTTTGGTTCATGTTCTGCAAGAGTATTTCGCCAAATCTTCATTTCGGGTAACATGAAGCCCAAATGCAGGTGTCCATATAAAATCCGTTTCCAGTAACACGAGTTTAATCCATACAATGGAGGCAACATTTTGTGCCTAATAAACGCGTTTTTCTCTCAGTCAGTTTGCTTATTGTAGATGATCTGTCTGTTTCTGTAAGTGCACAAGAATTTATCCCACGATTATACTCCCGTTTCTTCCTCTAAAGTTTGAGCAGAAATTGACGGAATAGGACGATCTTGTACTTATTCTGCACAATTGCCCACAGTTTTATATTTCTCCCCTCGTTTTCACATTTTTCGTTCTATTCCATTTCATAACTGGTTTCTTTTAATCGTTGTAAAAAGTGAAGGAAAGAGACTGTGGAAATGACTTCGCCATGATAGGAGAACAGATTAATAATTGGGGACTTGATGTGAGGGAACTGGAAAAATTATAAAAAATGATTGGTCATGACATACTAACGAAAATAAGAAAAAACAACAGTAAAATCCCGTGTTCCGTGGGATCAGTTAATAAACCCCTGCAAAACCACTCCAAAAATGGTCGTCGTAGTAACACAAACCGACCAAAAACTAGCCGAAATCCGACCGGTTTCCTAGCGGTTTTTCTACATGGGTGAGGTCCAGCTGTCCTCAGATCACCTCAGAG
The DNA here is from genome assembly GCA_948099385.1 of Fasciola hepatica. Classification (NCBI taxonomy): domain Eukaryota; kingdom Metazoa; phylum Platyhelminthes; class Trematoda; order Plagiorchiida; family Fasciolidae; genus Fasciola; species Fasciola hepatica. Next base: position 18,701,722 of record CANUEZ040000030.1, read on the forward strand.
GTGCTGAGCACAAGCTTTTTCCAACTGGAAGTGTCCAGCTGGTTTTTGGCTCAACGCACAACGCCTTCTTAGGTCGAGGTCGTACTACTCGGTCGTCCTTCGCGATGGGGCTGGATTAGAAACTTGGCATATTCCAAACTCACTAAAACGCAATTGCTAGTTTACAGCCTAGGAATGCCTTGTCTATAAATAGGTATGTGTACCAAGATTTACCTGGGAACCATAACCGCTTCCCGCGAGCATCCGATTCCGGTACCAGGTCTTTCTCGAGATATACGCAATCTTCCTTTTTGAAGTGGCTTATTGTTAGGACAGTTGTACTTTCAATAACGTTTACACATCCAGACCCGATTCAACCAGTGTGGTTTGATAATCTTCCTCAGTCGGACACATGGGCCTATTTTAGGGGTCCTGTACGACATTTAGACGATTCTTACCTGCCTTCCACTGAGGTACGTAGCCGGTCAAGCGAATGTTGACAGGGCTCTTCCATAGGTTAGGGATTCAGGTCAGCCTCAGTTCCTCCCGTCGACTGGTTGTCTGAAGTCTGCCCGTTTAAGTCCACCTGATACCGGCACACTCAGTGTCCTCGCCATCTTAGGCCACGCGGCTCCAGAGAGAAAGGGCACTTCGGCTCGTCAGCTCCTGCCACTAGCTTGTTCAGTCCCCTGACTCCTAACAATTGTACAGAATAACCAATATAATTAACGGAACCCATCAACCATCATCGTTCTGCGCTCTCCACCTACTTGACGGGAATCGGATCGGAGTGCACCATGACAGCTTCCAAAGAGGTGTGGGAGTGAGATCGCCGAAATACAGCTTTTGCCCTCTTAAAAGGTCTTTACGAATTCCAGAAAATACCATTTGGTCTAGCGAACGCACCGGCCACTTTTCGGCTTCTCCTGTGTATTTTTTTGTCGGACTTAATCCCAAAGAGCTGCTTGGTGTACTTGAATGAAGTAGTAGTAAAAGGGAAGGAGCTAGAAGAACGAAAGCACAACCTGGCTTTCATATGCCATAAGGTGCGTCGTGTCGCCCTTAAACTGAGCCGTCCAAGTACCACATGTTGGGACTATGGGTGTCGTATCTGAGGCATCTTGTGTCCAGCACAGGCACTCAGACAGACCCGGAGAAAACAGAGGTGGCCAAGAGCTGACCGACTCCGAAGACCGCTAACGAGGTTTAACGTTTCTTGAGGCTAGCTTCGTGTTTTCAAAAACCCGTTTCAAACTTCGCCGCTACAGCTCCATCAAGCATATTGCTGGAGGCTGATAAATAATGAGTGGGAAAAAGGCCAACAACAAGCTTTTTAAGACCGTTGCGTGCGGCTATACAAAGAACCGATGATGACATCCCCAGACTCCGCAGAGACTAATTGAGAATTTAAATTAGATACAGGCATATCCGAAAAGGACATCACAGCGGTACTATCACAAAGCAATTCAGATTAGGAGCACGAGACATCATTTGGAAGCAGAAAGTTGAGTAAACTCAAACGGAACTACTGTACTATAAGAAAGAAAATGCTGACCTGGGAGTACTTCATTGAACACTACCGACATAGTCTTTTGGACGTCAATTCCTTAGGAGAACAGACAATCGAGCTTTCCTGTGGCTTACCGTATTCAGGGACCCAGCGAGCCAAGTGGCGCGGTGGGAAGAACAGCTGCAGGAATACCCCTTTGCAAGCCCACACTGACCGAAGAAAAGACACGGGAATGTGGAAGCAATGTCGCGGAGACCCAATTGAAACCACGGCGATCGCACCTAGTGTGGTTTTCAATATGTGGCACTGGTCGACGTCAACAGGAGTTCAGAAGACTGGAAGATAGTATATGTCGAATACCCCGAGTTAGTCATCTTGTATCGACCCATGAAAATAGGACGGAGACGACCAACTGGAGGAGAACTAGCAGGAACAAGTTGCAAGTCCCATTGTTTTTGGTCACTGTGGGACGAATTCAAAATGTATGACTTTCTTTTTTCCCCTCAAAGGCCTAGTCACCCCAGCCGACTAGCAGTCCTGCAGCAGCAATGGCCGGCACTCATGAAAAGACTTCAACACGGCTCGGGACGCCGTATTCAGAACAAAATGCATGAGGCAGTCAGAAGCAGGCACCGATGGACCCATTGTAAGTCGAATCTCGCAAATCGAGCAACGCGTAGCCAATTCAAACGAATCCCAAAACCAGAACAAGATTGATTCGTAGTTTCTACGGTACTAAATTGAAATACACAAAGGATACAAATATATACGAACCTCAAGTATGCGGCCAAATAGACTTCACAGTAAAACCCAAAGGTCCAAAGCCCCGTGGCTCAAGCACGACAGTCAGAAACGGTTCAAGGCCAAATTCAAATGTCTCACATGGATAAACAAACGTGAAAATGTGTGGTGTATGAGCGAGCTTTCCAAGATAATGTTAAATATAGTCAAATTCACAAAGCACGTTGAACATTTAGAAGGATTTTCAGTATTCGTTCGTTACACCGCCGGCCAAAATCCTTCCGCGAAAATGGCTGTCTAAGGTTCAGGAAGGGGTCATGATTCTCACCCTATCTACCTTTAACTTATTGTCAGTGCCTGTGGATACTAACTTCCTATGTTTTCTGAACGTGAAACAGGTTTTTGCCGTAGTCATCATCGCACAATCCATAAGGAATCAATTCCAAATCCCGCTGCACAACTTGAGATTGACATATTCATCAGGAAACCGGCGCATATAGTCAGACGCACGACGAAGATGAAGGCTTCGCAGAGTGAAGTGTTTCGCCGCACGAAATAAGTCTAAGCATCACAAGCAGTAACCCATTGCAGCAACTGGTTAGACTAATTTTGTTTACAAGCATGAGCGCAGAAGTTGAACGCAGGTGCAACGCCTAATGAGATATCGCGTAAAATTGACAGGTCACGAACCAGTGGAATTACATAAAATTAACGCACCGAATCTTCCGAAAGAAATGAAAACCGGTTTCTGATTATTAATAAATTTCGAAAACAAGTGTACGGCGGACAGTATCGAAATACACATGAACACGGAGATTGATCGAAAACTGGAACCTATCAGAGTATTTCAAAGTTTTTCTGTGCACAAAATATGTGACAATCAATATTATATAAATTGTAAATAAATGTTCTTCTTTAAAGATAATAATAGTTTCACAATGTGCTCGCAGCTAGTGTGCCTCACCTGAACTGTTCAAGTGAAATACTGGTGAATTTCTCCTCTTCGCCTATGTGCACGCTAGATAGAAACTGGAACTAAGTACATTTGCAACCTTTCAGAAAAAATGGGTCCAGTTGATTAGTCTTAGGGCATGAAATGCAATAAAGTGCTGAGTAACTCGGAGCGAGGCGATCTGCGAGCTACTTTGTCTTTTGTATGTGGTTTCGAGCTCGATTCATCAACATTTTCCTCGCTGTTTCCTGCTACGAGTGGATTAACTCTCTGATGTCTCGAACACGTTCTTCGTTTCTACCGTTTCCTGTAATGTAACACAACTGTAGGATCTGTCCAATAGGCAAGGCTCAGTTCGGCGGTGGTGCAGTTCTCTTTTAGCATTCGTGCTACCTTAAAACCCAATACCAGTGCAGTCGTTTTGAGCTCGTTTAGGGATACTGACTTCAGCTCAGCAATTTTTGTTTTGGCAAAGGGTACTTTGTTTCGCCGCCGGCCATGCAGTTCCACCCAGGTACCGTACACTGTCACTGGGTCGGCAAATTTCAAGCTGCTTTGGGTGACCTGCTGGTGTCCTTTTTTGAGATATTTCAAAAGCCTCCGGGCAACTTCTCCTTTTCTCAATAAGTGACTTGACGGTGGTCTCTCGGGTATAGCAACTTCATGTTGCCCACTGTGAAGTCCCGTCTTTGAATTCGCCATCGAAAGCGCCGACTGATCCTTCGAGTGAACTTCGCTTTCCTGAGATGGACCGTTGGATTCAATATCGAAAGGCTGATCGTGTTCTACAGAGGCACTTCTCTCAGCAACATTTGAGCAATTTATTGATGCCGATTGTTGAAGTTCGCTCGTCAGGGGTCCGAGAAGTGTCCAGCCTAGTATCGTTCGCGTAGCGAATGGTTCTTTTCGATTGCTTATGCTCTGTTCAAGCACCCAGTGAGCCTCTGGTACATTGCATCCAATTAGTATGTCGACGTGGGGGCTAGAAACTTCTTCGAACTCTATGTCCCTGAGATGAGACCATCTCTTGGCGATCGATCTAACAGAGTCGACTGGTCTCATTGGCAAGCTGTCTATTGCAAAAGCTTCCGGAATTTCTACGGTCCCCTCATCAGATAAAGACGTTAACTGCAGGGTCAGCCTCTTAGAATTACTAACATGACCCCCTGCAATCGTGCTGATAGTGAGCGAGGTAGGCTCGCCTACTAGTTCACAGCTTTCTACAAGCTCGCGAGTAATCAGCGAGGTATCCGACCCCGTGTCCAAAAATGCATTGACCCTCCTCAGTCCTTTAGGTGTCACGATACCGACAGGTACGATGCCTAATCTTGCCGGTTTGAAATCATCATGTCCCGTTGAACAGACAATTTTGGGTTCATCTGGCTGAATAGGTCTATTGTTGAGAAGGCCATGCAGTAACGAGTGATGATTACCCAAGCATCCGTCTTGGTTGCATTTCACTCTTAAGCTGCATTCAGAGGCTCGATGAGAGTTGTTCAAACACATAAAGCATGAGCCAATCCTTTTTACCGCGCACCACCGATCGGGTACACTCATCCCATGAAAGGTCGGACAATCTGGTAACCGATGCAGGGAGTTACATAGCTTGCATTCAGCTGACCTCTCGGGTTCTTGACTTATCATGTGCATGTTAGCCAAAGACTGGGTTTGGTTACAGTCCTTCTCCACAATTCGAGATGTTGGTTCCCTTCGCGCCAGTCTGCAACTTTCGCGTACGATTTGTCCAAATCGGCTGTTGGCGATACGGGATTGACGACCTATGAACTCCGTCAAATCGTTGAACGTAGATTCCCGCTCAAGCATATTTATTTTTTCAGCTTCCTCTGCCCATCGGCTCTGTAAATCAATAGATAGACATCGGACAATGCATTCCTGTGTGTGCAATGCATTCAGATCAGACTGGTATCCTAAGTGCTCCAGTGCTATACTGCAATTCTGCATTTTTATCACCAAACTCGACAGTGATTCAGCCTTGCCCTCAGTCCTTTTCGCCTCCAATAAAACACTATCAATTAGGCTTCTAGCCACCTTGAATGGTTGTTCAAACAAATCTTTCAGGATTCTGCGCGCCCTGATGTACCCCATCGGTGGATCAAGCATCGCGCAGCCTTCGATTGCACTTTTGGCTCTCCCACGACAGTAATGTAATAAATACAAAAACCTTTGACCAGGATCTGCAACTTTGCACTCAACAAAATTTTCGAACTGTTTCATGAATATACAGTATTGCTCGGGGTGCCCGTCGAAGTGGGACAGCTCCACTCTCGGCAGGTCAAGAGCCAAAACCTCGGTAGTTTCAGGCTGTCTCAAGGGTTTATATTCGTCGATCACAGTGCCTTTTCGATGTTGACATTGTGAACTACGTGGACTCTTTGCTGGCTCTCTGAGACCAGTTCCTTGTGTAAGGGGCTCTGCTTCCTTTCTGGCTAACCGCAGCTCGTTTTCTAATTCTATTACTCTCATTTTATAAGTACTAATATCGTCAAACGCATCGCGGTTAGAAATATATGACCTGGCACTGACAGAGCTAGTAAACTTAGTATTATCTAGAGAATCAATAACACCCGAACCATCCCCAGAGACTTGCCGAGTTATTTCCTGTTGTCTCAAAATGTCCTTGCTTCCTCGTCTGGGCATTTCCAATGAGTTTTCTTGTCCAGGTTCCACTTGAGTACTGTAAGTCAAATCGAGCAAATCGAGCAACGCGTAGCCAATTCAAACGAATCCCAAAACCAGAACAAGATTGATTCGTAGTTTCTACGGTACTAAATTGAAATACACAAAGGATACAAATATATACGAACCTCAAGTATGCGGCCAAATAGACTTCACAGTAAAACCCAAAGGTCCAAAGCCCCGTGGCTCAAGCACGACAGTCAGAAACGGTTCAAGGCCAAATTCAAATGTCTCACATGGATAAACAAACGTGAAAATGTGTGGTGTATGAGCGAGCTTTCCAAGATAATGTTAAATATAGTCAAATTCACAAAGCACGTTGAACATTTAGAAGGATTTTCAGTATTCGTTCGTTACACCCATCAACGAGGTGATGCTGCCAGTTGTGTCCGCGATACAGGCCACGTGCCACCTAGGAAGATCGTAATCCCGATCAAACCCATGCAGGCAGAATATCCCTAAAGAAGTGGTCGAGGTCGATATGTTGGAACCACTACCGGAAACCCAAAAAGACAATAAATATATCCACAAAAGGGTCGATTATTTCGCGGAGTGGGAGGAGGCTGTCAAGTTCCTGTTATCGGCGCGGCAACCGCTGAGAGAGCCATCTTTTAGAATACGGTCTGCAATTGAGGTCCCCCGGCCAACTTTACCCAAAGAGAAGAAGCAGTTTTAAAAACAGCACTGTTTATGAATTGTGTAAACCATTGCATTACGTCAAAACAAGAACGACCCCATGTCACCTTGAACAGAAATGGACTGGTCAATCGGACGAACCGCACTATAGGAAAGCTAACCAAGGCCTTTGTTGAAGGGAAAATCACTGGGACCAGGCGTGGAGACAATGCTTGATGGCGTAGAAAAGCACCTTATATCGATTGATAGAACAAGCACTAAATTGTTCCTGGACTGAGAGAGAAATGCGTGCTACATATGACCCATGGACATCCCACATCGGCCGACTGCCTCAGCCAGTAACGGGCTACAAAGTAGAACTAAAAGTAAAGTTCATTAAGACGCATGCTTTAGTCCGACCGAAATTGAAGGACGGCCGCCGACAACAGGATGAATACTACGACAAGAAGGCTCATGGATCGCCACTAGGAGTAAGCGGTGTTGTATTCCTGAAGTCTGAAGCGTTACCGGTGAGATTTCCAGTGAAACTACATAAGCGATAGACAGGACCTATCGTCGTTGAAAGAAGTACTTCTGAGAACCTTCATTTTATTAGCGACATAACAGGCCGACCCAGAAGGCTAGCTGTTTGTTTTAGCCGTTTAAAACCGATATTGGAACTGGAGAAAGTCAATCCTTCAACAGGTCTACGAGGTGGGCGCAGAAAGGGAGCTAGCTAGCCAGGGAGGTGTTGCGAGGCACCGGGCCGGTTCCCGCATGAATGGAGTATGGTGTGAAGCGGAAACCCCAAAAATATGGCTGCTAGGTTCATTAACATGCAACTGTCAACTATGCTGTACATACATCTCTCATCCATGTTTCCCTCGTACTATCTTGGGAACTACCGTGAATATAGTGGAAAACTTTTCAGCACCCCTTGAAAATCCCGTTAACCAGTAAATACTTTCACATTCTTATGTCTAAGGTATTGCTGTACTAAGTGCCATATAATACAGACTAAATTTCATTCTAACCAGACCTCTGTTTACATACTACTGTGGTAACGGAAATGGTAACACCGGCTGTAAAAGTAAATATAATCAAGGCATGTTTTGTTCATCTTTGCGGGAAACAAGAACTTGCCAGGGGGAATGTAAAGGATCATTGGCACAGTTAGGAGTACGAAAGGTATATTAAAAGAAAACTTGTGAAGCTCTAAAAGAGAACGTGAAAGGTAGGATATATTGGATAAATCGACTCACATGGTAATAAAATTTGATGGCAGGATGCATGCTGAGTGAGTAATAAAGAAAAAGACCAACACATCCAGTGGGAAGAAAAGGTGCCAGAATGGTGGCAGCAGAAGTGGCAGGAGGACAACCGGTGACCATCCAGCTGATAGCTTAATTTATAATAAGCAATTCGTAAATTTTCAACACAGAATCGTGAATATGGCAATAAGTTGGTTTGAGATGCGAAGCATTTGCGATGGCTCGGGCAAACAGAGCGCAAAAGTGATGATGGGGAAGATGGAAGTTAAGTACGCATCTAATAATGACCGTGTTGATGGGCGAATCGCGAGATAACGGGAGATGGGGCGAATAAAAATAAGTAGAGACGTATGCATGGTCTAATAACATGGCCTGAAAGTTTATGCTACCTAGAGAGAAGTTGCAGCTAGGATGCCGCCTCCTAGGCAGAGCAAAGGGGCTGGCACCTTGCGATGTCCATAGCCATGGAGAATCCCGAACCTCTTCTATGGTAGGAAGACAAACTGGATACCCACAAGTGCGAGGTATATTTCACTGAAGCCCGGCTAATAATGGATAAAACATGGAACCTGGTGACTTACTAGCTTTTGGCCTTCATTAAACAAGGAAGAACTTAACAGGTCAAAATGTTTACAACAGAAAATTATTCTGAAGGGACGCAGCTAGTACAGCCTGCAAGCTAGAAAGATATGCTCAAAACTCAGTCAAACAGAAGTTACGTTTGGAGTATCTGAATCTAGCTGCTCTTAATTCCAAGGCAAGATGTTCGTTATGTCAGTCCTATCTGCGAACCATGAGCCTGTAAGTGGCTCTAAAACAGCTCATTATCACTATATCCGTAAAGAGTAAAACCGAAGTTTTCTCAAAGCGCCAGGACTGACTTCCTTCCTAAGTGACCTAATTTTTCTATGACTTTTGTCCTTGGTAATGTTTTGTAGCTCGTCATGAAAAAATTATGTCCCGTGTACCACATCAGGGCAAGTTAGATTCGCGTAGTAAATATGTGGTTAAAGGAATTGCCCTCTGTGTGCCCGAGATGTGTACATAGAGATGGCTCGGGCATCGAAACGCATAGCTACTGCCAGATCGTCTGAATGGACTTGCTGGGCCGACTAAAACAACCCTGCAGATTCAGTGTCAATAAGGAACTGCTAAATAGCGCACAAGAATCTTCCAGGCAACATGTTGGCTCCAGGAAGGAAAACGTAAACAAAGTTATGAAATGAACTGATCGAGATATTAAAAAAACGGCGTGGAGTTAGGAAGTACATAGAGCACGTGCAGAAACAGAACCAAGACATGAAGAAGCACGATGAACAAAGCAAACCATGAATTAGTGATTCACGGAAGCAGTAAAACAGAAATGACAAGCTAAAGTTTGACACGAAGAAATATTGGGAGAAACGTTTGTTTTAGGCGGGCCCCAGGCATACAACGACGAACAATCAAGTAAAAAGTTGATTGCGGAATGGGATGTTTTCGGGGGAAGCGGACGAGTATATGCATATGAAAGGTTTCAAAAAGTTTAAATGGTCAAAAATGTTGTAGTTGCAGTCAGGTTCGAAATCGGTGCCAGATGGTTGGTTGCAGGCACAAAATCCGACCTGGAGGTATTTACATCGGAGCCCTATGCCGTAGTCTTGAGGCGCTAATTTTGAAAGAAGCGAAATTGATCTGCTAAAGTTACTGTGAAATACGAAGCAGTTGCTGAGTTTTAGGGGGCTTAAATGGTACATTCACAACGAGAAAAATTTGATCAGTCTTCCCTTGGTGAAGGCATTTTGTTCAATCACCTTGTTGCTACTTATGTGTACGGGATTATAAAATTAAGCTGCACGTGCTATTCGTGCCTGGTAATGGCTAAAAATGTGTAAAATGATAAAGAATGTTCAAACGTTCCTAATGTACTTTTTAGAAAGACAGTCCTGACCCCCGATTTCCCCGATATTTTTGTTTTTGCGAACCATCGGCTACTGGTGGTAGGGAGCAATGATGAGGATAATGGGATGATGCTGATATCGGGTAGTGTATAGAACATATCTGAGCAACCCCTATTATCCATCGATGCAAGGATTTTACTATGGCAAGAGATAGAAGCAACAGAGCAAGTGACATCTTCCAGTGGAGTTCGGTGTAAAGAACTACTGTTGGAGCACCGTGAAGTATCGTCGGCTGCTGGTACGAAGTTTGCATGTGGTTACGCAAGTTATCTGTGGAGACTGAGTAGGTGTCTACGAATAATGATATAACAAGGGCCAGTTTCATGACCGACCTCGTTGGGTTTCTCTTTCACCGTCCACAGTGCAATATTACGTATGTATGTATATATCTATATATACATATATATATGTTTTTACATATACGTATTCTATATCTGACCATAGTTCACCCGGTGTTATGGCTAATGGACTGACGTTCGACAGATACAGGTTGTCACACCTCTTTTATTATACCACCTTTTGCAACTGTTCCAGAACCCCTGCACAACGACGGTAAATGCCTGGGCTTCGTAACCACTGTTATGTCCTACTATTTTAGCCCACGTCAAAGTCCGTAGCAGTAAACGGCTACTGAACTTACTAGCTTATCCTTTGGTCTGACGCTTTCGGTATATATGGTTACTGTAACTTACGTTAAGTGGATAACGGATGGAATCGGAAGCAAATTCCTTCCCACCCTGGGAAGCTCTCGGACTTTACTGGATATTTGAAAAAGCACGAAGTTTTCTTCATACCAAACCTATCGAATTCATTTCACGCCAACGAATACTTACGCAAATGATCGTCCCCACACGGCCGTACAAGTGAAATTAGACGCACGTCCAAGATAAAATAAGAAGGCAATAACAAATTGCCTTCATGAAAACAGCACAGTAATCAAAATGTGGTGGCCCCGTGGGGGCTGCATTGGCAGTCACGTTGTCCTACGCGCTCTTCATCGAGCCAGACAGTGTGAAGCCGCTAGATCCACACATCGACTTTTGCTTCCCATTCTGAATGGTGCCACTTTAATCGCTCGAGAACCAACTACGCTACATCAGTTAGCTTTCTATGTTGTTATCAATATAGGTTCCTTTCAGCTGCTTCCGACAATTTTAAAAGCTACGGCTGTATAAGGAATTAAAGTAACTCAGGGGAATTCAGTAAATTTTTCACAGCATCAAAATCTAATCTGGCTTCAGTTTGTCCTTATTTTTCTGCTTCACTCACAGCTTTTTCTTGGTATTTCAAATTGCTAGGTGCAGGAAGGAAGTCTTAGACAGTAACCCCATTCTTATTCTCCCGGTTCCAGAAAATACAGGGTAATTCAAATACCGGCAGCCTCAAAACAATTTTTGGGTGACCTGTCTGACCCAGTAAGCTTGACGACGGAAAGAACAAATGTTATAGACAAAATAATTTCAGATACGGAGTCCCGGCTTCTGAAATTGAAAGGCGCAGTAACCGAATATGCCCCCGGCTGTGCATCACGGAATGCATCGAAAAGTCTACCACAAACAACGTGATTGCAGCTGGCAATTTCGACGGCTCTGCTGTGCCCAAAGTACTAAGAGGGTTGAGAAGATCTCGAACCTGAGTAGAAAAACAGCTGGGCCTCCAGCTGGTCTTCAAATCGTTTTAGGCCGGGCTCGTAGCAGGCTCGGGCTGGGTTCGGAAAGGGCTCACGATAAGCTACGAACGGGTTCGCAACAAGTGCACGGCATATTCCCTGCCGGGAATCGGCCACATCTCCTGCACAGGGAGGCTACCTCCGCCCACCACATTACGCCAAACAAATCCCAACATAACGATTTCAGTTTACAGCCAGACCTAGACGGCACTTACATCCCATTCCATGATAAACAAAATTGAAAAAGCCGTCAAAAATGATTCCCGTTTTATGTATTTGACATTCAACCTACGCTGCTGGTTTGATATTTACGGTTTACTTATCCGTATTCATGTTGTTTCTACTGTTTCACAGCTAACACATCCTTGAAAAACGAGGGTTGCTTGTCGTTGTCCACATTGTTCTCCAATCTGTGGGGACTGGTATCGCCGTTGTATACCACTCCCAATCGACTATTGACTTGTTATACGATACGATTAATTTACTCCTCCTCTCTTTCGCTGCTGGAAGGAAGATTAGTGAAAGACAACATGAATACGGATAAGTAAACCGTAAATATCAAACCAGCAGCGTAGGTTGAATGTCAAATACATAAAACGGGAATCATTTTTGACGGCTTTTTCAATTTTGTTTATCATGGAATGGGATGTAAGTGCCGTCTAGGTCTGGCTGTAAACTGAAATCGTTATGTTGGGATTTGTTTGGCGTAATGTGGTGGGCGGAGGTAGCTTTCCTGAGCAACTTATAGAGGAACCATCCTGAGCCCTTTCCTAACTCAGCCAAAGTCCGGCCGTGCTACGACCGGTTAACGGCTGGGTTGCCTGGTCGAAACCCGGTCGGAAATCGGCAGGGAACTCGTTGCGAACCCGACCCGAGCTCAGCCCAAGCCCGCTGCGAGCCCAGTCCAGGTCTGCTGCAAACCCGGCTGGTCAACTAATGACGTAATAACATAAAACAAAACTCACGCGTCACCCAAAATAACATCTTGTATGCCACAAATGCTTCGCATTTTGCAAAATGCCACTCAACGTGAATGATTATTTAGATATATCGTTAGCAATATACAGACTGTGGCGGTGTAGAGCTCAGCTACCCAATGGAAGCCGACCGTCTTTTTAAAGAAACCCTTTTGATATTGTACCGCAACCTCTGGCAGCCAAACTGGAAAATATTTAATTTTTTTGTTCTTAAGGAAAAGTTGTAGTGAACTGTATAGTTTTCTATCATAAAAACGCTGAATAACGAACCCATCTCAAACCCGTTCTGAGCCCAGTCCATTGAACGAGCCTAGTGCCACGTGGATTTAACAGTCCTGTTTACGGTCCTAGAGCAAAAACCACCGAGCATGTCAGGCATGCTTTTCTGAAGGCTTATGGCATAGCCCGCCTTTCTTGTCAAATAATAAGAATGCGTGAGCGGGTTCAGTGCTTCAGCTGTCCAATTCTTATGCGATTTGTGGACGGTCGATTAGCCGGAATGGTCGTCAAAGTGCGTTACACTATGGCTTCTAGGCCCCCATATAGAAAACTAAAATAGCCGAAGATACCCCCCTCCCTTCAAAGCGGAATTACTAGATCTCTCTCGAAGATGATGTCTGATAATCCCGAGCCCTCGACATGGGTGAGAGATCACTGCCCTGCTTCTTCTCGCGTCCTCACCGCCTTATCTTCCCATGCACTCTCCGTTTCTTCACAACCACTCGCTGCAACCTCATCCGCTTCCGCCCTGAACCCTTTCAAACCTGATCCCGTTACTGTTGATCTAGGCATTCTTTTTCTCCTCTCTTACTGCATCCCAGTAAAAGACGGCAACTACTGCCCTGCTCTCCCACTTCATCGCCCGTTTTGCACACCCCCAACTTCAGTTCACTCTCTGTTCCCTCCGGTGTCAAACTACTCGCCGTCCAGTGCAATAGGCCTACCAGTATTCCTAAGCCTCTTACAACTCCCTCTTTTCTCCAACTGTCATCTCCTAAATTACCTCGCTTTAGCTCACCGAATCCGTTATCAGCCGTGAAAAAGTATCCCTTGTTCCTGTACTCCGGTGCTCCCAACAAATTCACAGCACTGGCTGCCTGCCAACACTATATTACTGTCTTCACACGCTGTTCCCTCTGTCTCACTTTGCACCCGCCACCTATGCTTCAAAACCCGAAAGAGAGGCTGACTGGAGGTCCCGAAAGTCGGGCCCGAACGGAAACCAATTCGGGTACATCTTCGTAACCACTGCCCACCACTGGTCCAATTCACCAGCCGTGCTTCGATGTTCATCAACGGCTTTTCAGTTCAAAGGAGAAACGACAAGAGAGCACCAGACCAAGTTCTACGGCTTAAAGATGACCATCAACTCAATCAACAATCAGCATTGACTAAGCTAATAACTGGAGAGCTAATTATCGAAAGCTGTCCATAAAAAACGAGATTAACCAAAAAAACAATATGATTCTATAAAATTCACTTTCATTGGGCACACGTTTATGACGTTTTTGTTCCATTCTAATCCAAAACATTTTCTACCAGCTGTTTGAGATCTGCATCATCCTAAGCCAGGTCGGAACTTACCCCACTCTCCAGATGGTTGGGCCGGCAAAATCCGAGTGAATTTGGCTGGATATAGGAAGAGTATACTTAAATCCCACGGAAAAAAGAAGTCGCGGCTGAAGAAGCAACTGGGGCTAGTAGTATCAATAATGATAATAAGAATAATAATAAGAAAAATAAGAATAGCGGTATATTTATCGACCCTGGTCGAGAGGCACGCACGGAAGCATGACCAGAGTCTACAATATCACTCAATAAGATGAAAAATGTACTAATTTCAAGGAGGGAACCGCACTTTACAACAGCAGAGGAATAAGGCTAGGGAGAGTTTAAATGAAGTTTAGTAACAACGGAATACACGGTAAGTATTATTCAATTTCGAGTCAACTGGGGCAATAGTGAGTAATCGGTCGGAGGTAGCAGTGGTTAGACCGCAGCTATCTTGGGAAGCAGAAAATGCAATATTCGCAAGGCTGGTGCGAGACACTGGTCTGAGCTGCGTACACGAATTCGCTTGAAAAGCTAACTGGTGAAGAGGGGAGGAGACAGGTCAAAATTCCGCGAAGGTGCGCAGATGAAGACTAATTCTCATAGATTTTTGGGTATGGAAGGGAATAGTATCCCCTGTAAGGGTGATATGATTTCCACGAGAAGTAGCAAGTATGGTCTCACGTCCGGAATTCACAGCCGGTGGAAGAAGGATGAAGTTCCAAGAAGGAGTAATCAGTAAGCGGGATACCTTGTTCACCAGGAATAAAAGAAAGCAAGAAAAAGCAGGGAAACCCTTGCAATAAGCCAGGTTACGCGGGCGAAATAACGCACTGTTTTGTTGAGGTTCCCGCGGCTTTCTGGTGTCTGTGTAGGACTCTTCGGGCAAAAGTTTGCTGAGATTTGTGTTTGTTTTTCATCACGAGAAGGGACAGAGCATCACCAAATCGGGGCTTTTCGATATTTATTAAGTAACCCTTCCTCGGTGGTTCTATTTGCTTCGGCATCCGGAGAGTCTTAAAGGAGAAAGTTCCCAGTAGGTCTCAGAGAGCCATATGGGGCAGTACCATGATTTCGAGTGCGTGGAAACTGCCCATGTTGCACAAGGCTCGTTCAATGGACTGGGCTCAGAACCGGTTTGGGATGGGTTCGTTATTCAGCGTTTTTATGATAGAAAACTATACAGTTCACTACAACTTTTCCTTAAGAACAAAAAAATTAAATATTTTCCAGTTTGGCTGCCAGAGGTTGCGGTACAATATCAAAAGGGTTTCTTTAAAAAGACGGTCGGCTTCCATTGGGTAGCTGAGCTCTACACCGCCACAGTCTGTATATTGCTAACGATATATCTAAATAATCATTCACGTTGAGTGGCATTTTGCAAAATGCGAAGCATTTGTGGCATACAAGATGTTATTTTGGGTGACGCGTGAGTTTTGTTTTATGTTATTACGTCATTAGTTGACCAGCCGGGTTTGCAGCAGACCTGGACTGGGCTCGCAGCGGGCTTGGGCTGAGCTCGGGTCGGGTTCGCAACGAGTTCCCTGCCGATTTCCGACCGGGTTTCGACCAGGCAACCCAGCCGTTAACCGGTCGTAGCACGGCCGGACTTTGGCTGAGTTAGGAAAGGGCTCAGGATGGTTCCTCTATAAGTTGCTCAGGAAAGCTACCTCCGCCCACCACATTACGCCAAACAAATCCCAACATAACGATTTCAGTTTACAGCCAGACCTAGACGGCACTTACATCCCATTCCATGATAAACAAAATTGAAAAAGCCGTCAAAAATGATTCCCGCTTTATGTATTTGAAATTCAACACACGCTGCTGGTTTGATATTTACGGTTTACTTATCCGTATTCATGTTGTCTTTCACTAATCTTCCTTCCAGCAGCGAAAGATAGGAGGAGTAAATTAATCGTATCGTATAACAAGTCAATAGTCGATTGGGAGTGGTATACAACGGCGATACCAGTCCCCACAGATTGGAGAACAATGTGGACAACGACAAGCAACATGTAAAGAGAATGGAATTGGTATTGGACATACCAACCCTCGTTTTTCAAGGATGTGTTAGCTGTGAAACAGTAGAAACAACATGAATACGGATAAGTAAACCGTAAATATCAAACCAGCAGCGTATGTCGAATTTCAAGTTCATTCTATTCTAGACAACATTCCAGACTCGGTCTGGCTCACAACCAAAGAATATCAACAACTACTTCTCGTATGATGTCTCTACCGTCCTTCTTACCAGGGCAGGCACGAGTTGACAGCAATAATATACGCATGCAACTATGTCTCTATTCTCCCCGTAACTGCTGAAATTCTAGCTGGTGATTTCATTGTGCCTGAAATATGCTGGCATTCCATGACATCACCTCCAAAACTCCATGATTTCCCTTCGTGTATCCATGTGGGTAATTGGGTACAGCATGTTTTATCCCCCACTCGAGGGAGAAATACATTAGACCTTATCTTCACTATTGGTATCAAGAATTTAGATACCCAAATCTTAAGTCGCTTCACCGGTAGTGACCATAAGATGGTATCCTGTGTTTTTACTGCACCTTGGCCTCACACTGATTGTAACGAACTAATACTGAAAATCCTTCTAAATGTTCAACGTGCTTTGTGAATTTGACTATATTTAACATTATCTTGGAAAGCTCGCTCATACACCACACATTTTCACGTTTGTTTATCCATGTGAGACATTTGAATTTGGCCTTGAACCGTTTCTGACTGTCGTGCTTGAGCCACGGGGCTTTGGACCTTTGGGTTTTACTGTGAAGTCTATTTGGCCGCATACTTGAGGTTCGTATATATTTGTATCCTTTGTGCATTTCAATTTAGTACCGTAGAAACTACGAATCAATCTTGTTCTGGTTTTGGGATTCGTTTGAATTGGCTACGCGTTGCTCGATTTGCGAGATTTGACTTACAGTACTCAAGTGGAACCTGGACAAGAAAACTCATTGGAAATGCCCAGACGAGGAAGCAAGGACATTTTGAGACAACAGGAAATAACTCGGCAAGTCTCTGGGGATGGTTCGGGTGTTATTGATTCTCTAGATAATACTAAGTTTACTAGCTCTGTCAGTGCCAGGTCATATATTTCTAACCGCGATGCGTTTGACGATATTAGTACTTATAAAATGAGAGTAATAGAATTAGAAAACGAGCTGCGGTTAGCCAGAAAGGAAGCAGAGCCCCTTACACAAGGAACTGGTCTCAGAGAGCCAGCAAAGAGTCCACGTAGTTCACAATGTCAACATCGAAAAGGCACTGTGATCGACGAATATAAACCCTTGAGACAGCCTGAAACTACCGAGGTTTTGGCTCTTGACCTGCCGAGAGTGGAGCTGTCCCACTTCGACGGGCACCCCGAGCAATACTGTATATTCATGAAACAGTTCGAAAATTTTGTTGAGTGCAAAGTTGCAGATCCTGGTCAAAGGTTTTTGTATTTATTACATTACTGTCGTGGGAGAGCCAAAAGTGCAATCGAAGGCTGCGCGATGCTTGATCCACCGATGGGGTACATCAGGGCGCGCAGAATCCTGAAAGATTTGTTTGAACAACCATTCAAGGTGGCTAGAAGCCTAATTGATAGTGTTTTATTGGAGGCGAAAAGGACTGAGGGCAAGGCTGAATCACTGTCGAGTTTGGTGATAAAAATGCAGAATTGCAGTATAGCACTGGAGCACTTAGGATACCAGTCTGATCTGAATGCATTGCACACACAGGAATGCATTGTCCGATGTCTATCTATTGATTTACAGAGCCGATGGGCAGAGGAAGCTGAAAAAATAAATATGCTTGAGCGGGAATCTACGTTCAACGATTTGACGGAGTTCATAGGTCGTCAATCCCGTATCGCCAACAGCCGATTTGGACAAATCGTACGCGAAAGTTGCAGACTGGCGCGAAGGGAACCAACATCTCGAATTGTGGAGAAGGACTGTAACCAAACCCAGTCTTTGGCTAACATGCACATGATAAGTCAAGAACCCGAGAGGTCAGCTGAATGCAAGCTATGCAACTCCCTGCATCGGTTACCAGATTGTCCGACCTTTCATGGGATGAGTGTACCCGATCGGTGGTGCGCGGTAAAAAGGATTGGCTCATGCTTTATGTGTTTGAACAACTCTCATCGAGCCTCTGAATGCAGCTTAAGAGTGAAATGCAACCAAGACGGATGCTTGGGTAATCATCACTCGTTACTGCATGGCCTTCTCAACAATAGACCTATTCAGCCAGATGAACCCAAAATTGTCTGTTCAACGGGACATGATGATTTCAAACCGGCAAGATTAGGCATCGTACCTGTCGGTATCGTGACACCTAAAGGACTGAGGAGGGTCAATGCATTTTTGGACACGGGGTCGGATACCTCGCTGATTACTCGCGAGCTTGTAGAAAGCTGTGAACTAGTAGGCGAGCCTACCTCGCTCACTATCAGCACGATTGCAGGGGGTCATGTTAGTAATTCTAAGAGGCTGACCCTGCAGTTAACGTCTTTATCTGATGAGGGGACCGTAGAAATTCCGGAAGCTTTTGCAATAGACAGCTTGCCAATGAGACCAGTCGACTCTGTTAGATCGATCGCCAAGAGATGGTCTCATCTCAGGGACATAGAGTTCGAAGAAGTTTCTAGCCCCCACGTCGACATACTAATTGGATGCAATGTACCAGAGGCTCACTGGGTGCTTGAACAGAGCATAAGCAATCGAAAAGAACCATTCGCTACGCGAACGATACTAGGCTGGACACTTCTTGGATCCCTGACGAGCGAACTTCAACAATCGGCATCAATAAATTGCTCAAATGTTGCTGAGAGAAGTGCCTCTGTAGAACACGATCAGCCTTTCGATATTGAATCCAACGGTCCATCTCAGGAAAGCGAAGTTCACTCGAAGGATCAGTCGGCGCTTTCGATGGCGAATTCAAAGACGGGACTTCACAGTGGGCAACATGAAGTTGCTATACCCGAGAGACCACCGTCAAGTCACTTATTGAGAAAAGGAGAAGTTGCCCGGAGGCTTTTGAAATATCTCAAAAAAGGACACCAGCAGGTCACCCAAAGCAGCTTGAAATTTGCCGACCCAGTGACAGTGTACGGTACCTGGGTGGAACTGCATGGCCGGCGGCGAAACAAAGTACCCTTTGCCAAAACAAAAATTGCTGAGCTGAAGTCAGTATCCCTAAACGAGCTCAAAACGACTGCACTGGTATTGGGTTTTAAGGTAGCACGAATGCTAAAAGAGAACTGCACCACCGCCGAACTGAGCCTTGCCTATTGGACAGATCCTACAGTTGTGTTACATTACAGGAAACGGAAGAAACGATGAACGTGTTCGAGACATCAGAGAGTTAATCCACTCGTAGCAGGAAACAGCGAGGAAAATGTTGATGATTCGAGCTCGAAACCACATACAAAAGACAAAGTAGCTCGCAGATCGCCTCGCTCCGAGTTACTCAGCACTTTATTGCATTTCATGCCCTACAACTAAACAACTGGACCCATTTTTTCTGAAAGGTTGCAAATGTACTTAGTTCCAGTTTCTATCTAGCGTGCACATAGGTGAAGAGGAGAAATTCACCAGTATTTCACTTGAACAGTTCAAGTGAGGAATACTAGCTGCCAGCACATCGTGAAACTATTATTATCTTTAAAGAAGAACATTTATTTACATTTTATACAATATTGATTGTCACATATTTTGTGCACAGAAAAACTTTGAAATACTCTGATAGATGCCAGTATTCGATCAATCTCCGTGTTCATGTGTATTTCGATACTGTCCGCCGTACACTTGTTTTCGAAATTTATTCATAATCAGAAACCGGTTTTCATTTCTTTCGGAAGATTTGGTGCGTTAATTTTATGTAATTCCACTGGTTCGTGACCTGTCAATTTTACGCGATATCTCATTAGGCGTTGCACCTGCGTTCAACTTCTGCGCTCATGCTTGTAAACAAAATTAGTCTAACCAGTTGCTGCAATGGGTTACTGCTTGTGATGCTTAGACTTATTTCGTGCGGCGAAACACTTCACTCTGACTATATGCGCCGGTTTCCTGATGAATATGTCAATCTCAAGTTGTGCAGCGGGATTTGGAATTGATTCCTTATGGATTGTGCGATGATGACTACGGCAAAAACCTGTTTCACGTTCAGAAAACATAGGAAGTTAGTATCCACAGGCACTGACAATAAGTTAAAGGTAGATAGGGTGAGAATCATGACCCCTTCCTGAACCTTAGACAGCCATTTTCGCGGAAGGATTTTGGCCGGCGGTGTAACGAACGAATACTGAAAATCCTTCTAAATGTTCAACGTGCTTTGTGAATTTGACTATATTTAACATTATCTTGGAAAGCTCGCTCATACACCACACATTTTCACGTTTGTTTATCCATGTGAGACATTTGAATTTGGCCTTGAACCGTTTCTGACTGTCGTGCTTGAGCCACGGGGCTTTGGACCTTTGGGTTTTACTGTGAAGTCTATTTGGCCGCATACTTGAGGTTCGTATATATTTGTATCCTTTGTGCATTTCAATTTAGTACCGTAGAAACTACGAATCAATCTTGTTCTGGTTTTGGGATTCGTTTGAATTGGCTACGCGTTGCTCGATTTGCGAGATTTGACTTACACTGATAAGTCAGCAGAAACACACCTTCCGACCACCAATAAGCAATACCATAAAGCTTGCTGGAATAGTCTACCCTCTTTTATCCGTTCCTTGAACTGGGACGAATCGTTTTTATCTAATTACATAGAGATAGCAGCTGCCCAACTGTATACTAATCTTCACTACTGCCTCGACAAAATCAATCCAGCCTCGGGGCCTAGCATACGCAAACAGCGGAACTCTCTAGGTCGTCTTAACGGTAACCTAGCCAAACTCTAACGAAGATTCACTAAGACGAGGGACCTCTCGTCGTATCTTCAAATAATACGTATATCCCGCACGATTAAATTGCGCTTGGATTCTTCTGAAAAAGAAACAGGAACTAGATGCCTCAAGCCACCCAAACAAGGTGGAAGCACTGGCCAGGCTAATGAAGGTCAGAAACAAGCAACCTAACCAAGACATCCCATGTTTGAACTATAATAATGAATGCTTGCATGACCCTCTTTTGATTACGGAGGCTTTCATCACCTATTTTGCCTCCTCTTTAAAGACGGATGACGCCACATCCTTCCCCGTTCTAGATCCGGTGACATCAGTAACTTTCTCGACGGTAGTGTTCTACCCTGATGAGGTTTCAGTCCATGTTGCAAGAACAAGACCGTCCTGCAGGCCAGGTCCAGATGCATTACCACCGGCCATTTTTAGTCGAGGTGGCAAAGATGTTCCAATGTTGCTGACAAACATATTCAATTTGTCACTCAGGTGCAGTGTTTTCCCTTCCCAATGGAAAACTTCAACTATCATATCGATGCACAAAAAAGGATCACGTCTAGATCCAGTTAACTATCGGCCGGTGAACCACACCCCGGTCGTGTCCAGAATCATGAAGAGAATGATCAAGGAAAGGCTGACAAGTCACCTTCTTAACAATAATCTAATCAACGCTGGTCAGCATGGTTTTCTGAAAAACAGATCATGTGCGACATGCATGACCGACTTCCTCAATCTGGTCACAGAAGCTGTCAATATTGGTAAATCGGCAATCGTGATCTTTTTGGACATGACCAAGGCTTTTGACAGAGTATCCCACGTCCGGTTACTACAGAAGATCAAAACATATGGAATCGTGGACCCAATGCTCGCTTGGTTTGCGTCCTATTTAACATCCCGGGACCAGGTTGTAAGTATAGGTGGAAATTTGTCCGAACCCCGTCCCGTAACCAGTGGGGTGATACAAGGTAGTGTACTGGGCCCATTACTGTTCCCAATGTACGTTAACGATATATTTACCATTTTCCAACGGGGAGTTTCCTTCCTGTTCGCAGATGATATCAAAATCGTGTACACTTTTGAGCCCGCGGCGTTAGCCTCTACCGTAGATGACATTACAAGGGAACTGCTCGCTCTCAGCTCCTGGAGTGATGATTGGAAAATGAGTTTTTCCGCCGAAAAAAGTAATATTATTACGTATAAATGTCACGTCCCCACTGGAAGATTTAGTATAAACGGCAAATTCATCCCCAATAACTCTCAGGTACGTGACTTGGGTCTACACTACACATGTACGTTTGACTTTTCGGAACACGCAGCCATCCAGGTGGCTAAAGCACGCCGTACGATCGGGCTAATACATCAAACATTTATTTTGCCAGAAAGTAAACTAAACATTTTTAAGTCCCACGTTAGACCTCTTCTGGAAAACGGCTCAATCATTTGTTCCAACATGCGACAAAGGGACCGCATAGCGTTTGAGAACGTACAACGGGCATTCACGAAACAGCTTAAAGGTTCTTCTTCGCCCTCTAATTACATGGAACGTTGTGAGCGGCTGAAAATCGATCCCCTATGGCTACGCCGCATAAGAAATAACCTTCTATTCTTTCACAATATCTTGGATAACAGATCATGTAGTTCAGCACCGCAGGTAAGAACCCTTTCTACTTATCCCTTACGTAACAATGAGTTCTTGGTGTCTGTCCCTTTGCCGAAGCTTGCTCTTCGGTCAAACTTCTTCATTAACAAGTACGCTTCATTGTGGAATAAGCTACCACAACGAATTCGGGCGTTATCACCGATATCGGTGGCTTTCAAACAGGAAATAAGCATAGCCCTAACGGTGGACACGCTGACTAGGTTATACAATCCGTATATTTCAAGGGCTCAGGCCTTTGAGGTAGGTATAGGGTACTAATAAATCGAATAACCGCTCTGAGCAACCTAGGCTCAATTAGACCCGCATAGGGTTGGCCCCACCGCTGCAGCAATTACGGAATTCAGCGGTTCATTCATACGATCTAGGACAGCAAAATAATCCCAACTTTTTACCATCAACTTTTTCCTCCTGAAATATGCAACTCTGTGGAATAAACTCCCAGCTGAAGTCCGTTCCGTAGATTCCCTAGTTATGTTTAAGTCTGGACTACACGTAGCTCTGGACGTCCAAAAACCGATCGCTCTTACGAATCCTTATGTCTTTTGACAGAGCTTATGAGGAAAACGCTGGATACTAACCCGAACCCTTGATTATCTAGGATGTGCCACACCATACGCCGCAGTTGACATCACCCAAGCGTAAACCTACCAGTTTACAATGCCTAAACAGAATAACTCTCATGACTGAGGCCAGTGCTTCAGCAGTCGTATTTGATTATATGAAATACCACTGGAAGCATGAAAGATAGTCTTTGAAAAATTCCAGTGCCGATTATTATTAGGTTTTTGCCTCTATCTCTAACCCAAGACGCAGCACCTGTCACACTTTTCAACCTCCATCCAGTAGTCACCATTAGACATTCACAGCTCAAGTTCTGTCCCTATCACAGAAATCTAGCATCCTCCACGATTGGCCTATACAACATTTGATACTTAGTCATCAAAACTACTAACCATCTGTGGATCGTATAGACGAATCACGTTGTTAGTGCTGCAAGTTGTACCCCATCTTTGTGCAGACTGGCGTTGTGTTGAACATAAACCCCATCGAATAATCGCAGGCCGTGGTTGACTCTACCTCCCCCTGCATTTTTTGTCCCATGTAAACTGCGTGAAGGTTCTGACTTCACGGATAAGGCGAGTGTTAGCGCGGCACTTCTGCAAACATTCCTGGCCGTGAAGGTCTCCCTGCACAGAGTTGACCACCAATAAGACATGAACACCAAAATGTAAGAGATTGGCACAAAAAAGTGAGAAAAAATACCCCACTGTTTTGTCTTCCAGGCACACCAGCCTTGTCACATGTGACCCATGTCTCCGGGTTGTAGTGTCGCTACGGAATGACTGGTGTGGTGGACCTTTTCCCGGCGTGGCTTGTTACATGCGGTCCATGTTTCGGCCAGGGCGTGGGAGCTGTGGTCGCCCACCAAAAGCAGCTCCGCCTTCTCTGATAACCATATACCTGACTGTGATAAAACCATTAAAAAAAATAATAAGAACGTCTAAAAAGTGTGGATCATTCTTGGAGCGCCACGTGCTGGATGCCAGTAGTTGTGTATCGTGCTACCTCCCTACCTGAAGCAGGCCCTTGTGCCGCCTACCATGAGCACCGAATGTAGACCGTTAGAGTTTGCTTCCATGACGAAAATTCGGACCCACCTCTCACGGTTCCCCAAACCAGTCCTCACATCGGTGTAGTCCTGCTTTGCAGTACGATAACAGCGAAAAAGATACCACGGTAACCATGCAATCATATCCGCATCAGATTTCCTTGCTCACATTTGAGGCTAATCTCAGTACGATAGCACTATCGAGGAAGAGCATAGATGAACTCACGTCAATGTTCCAAGACAAGTGACCAATTACCTCTAATCCATAACCACTGTCACCCCAATAGTTCCTTCTACTTTGACTCCTCAGAAACTACTCAGTATAGAACAACCACTATACCGAAAGAGACAGTAACAGCGTAGCGCCACGCAAACAGTATGTTAGTCCTACTCGCTCTGTCTGTTATTTCAAACCTATCTTATCGCCTCGTGCCAAACTGTGTTCTGCGTAAGCAAACGGTATTGAGGGTTATCATTGCTAACCACGGGCAAATCAAAAATCCTTTGAAATGCATACAGTTACAAAGCCTGTGTACGCAAATTCGTCAGCCTGCAGCAGTATAGCTCAAATCCACTGCGAGCCTATTTTACCCATGCCCCACTTACATATAGACCAAACCAATCCATTGTTTATTGTCTTCATATGTTATCAAAACCCACAGCTGGAACCACGTCCAGACTGCGATCCCCTATTATTTCAGATTCAATGTCTCCCACTATCTCAGTCGCCAAATTGGCTAACCAAGGAGGCCGCTCTGACTCGTACGGACAGAGACTCAAGTGGAACCTACCATGGCAACTAGGACCGAAATACAACCACACAACAGGAGATACCCCTAATTGCTTATAAGATCGTTCAGCATTTTCTTACGCAACCAACAGGAATTCCAGCTCACGCGCATGCCGCTAACATACAGCCACACTCGGCTGATCGACTGACACATACTTTGCCCTGCGAGACGAAACTTACGCATTCGATGTCGTACGTTACCAGAATAACACTGAAGGCAAATGCGTCATCACATACATATATATTTGTCATTGAAACAGCATAACGCTGAAGTCCATGCGAAGATTTTCCCAATTTATTATCCGTTAACACAGGTTATCTTTCCTCCGAACAGTAGCCGGCTGGAATTTGACTCTCCACTTCTCGAGGATTCTCCAGTTGCGCCTTCTTATTTCTGAATAGTACATGTTACTGGCCCTGAATCTAAACTCACCTTTTTATGGACTGCTGTTTCTCCCACATCCACCGGTGTTCACTTTCACGAAACTGGCCTCATGTCCCCCTGCTTCAAATCTCATTCCGTTTACAGAACTCCGGTAAATCCGTCATTCAGGGTCTGCATTGTCTTCATGGATTGCTATCCTCTTCGCATGCGTCGATTTTCCCCCTTTTTCTTCTTGTTCAAAATTTATTCCATCTGCAGAACCTTAGTTGGCCTCTGGTTTCCTGGGCTTGCATCATTCTTGTTAATAATGCCTCCTTAGCACTGCGTTAACGATTTTCTCGATATCTCCACCGCGCACCACTGCCTGATCTGGATTCGAAACTGGTTTGAAACTGCCGGGCAAACCATTATCAGAATGATCCATTCAAACTTTTCCTATCATTGTTTTTTCATCTCTAATACTCTCGACTTTCATACTTAGAATGTGTGAACATTTCATCTTATTGAGTAACGTGTACACCATGATCATGCTTTAGCGCGTGCGTCTCGACCATGGCCGGGAAATATACCAATATTTATAATATTTACTCATAAAGCGGGAATCATTTTTGACGGCTTTCTCAATTTTGTTTATCATGGAATGGGATGTAAGTGCCGTCTAGGTCTGGCTGTAAACTGAAATCGTTATGTTGGGATTTGTTTGGCGTAATGTGGTGGGCGGAGGTAGCCTCCCTGTGCAGGAGACGTGGCCGATTCCCAGCAGGGAATATGCCGGGCACTTGTTGCGAACCCGATTGTAGCTTATCGTGAGCCCTTCACGAACCCAGCCCGAGCCTGCTACGAGCCCGGCCTTAAACCATTTGAAGCCCGGCCCGAGGCCTGGCCGGATTGGCTGCTTTGGCGGTAACCAGGCCGTAATAATATCAACAATAATAATGATAATAATAATATTAATAATACGGGTTTATTTCGGAGATGCCCGAAGCATGCCATGTGCATGTTCTTTTTGATACAGATGATGGAATGAACTGATATAGTTCATGAAAATGTGGAAACTCTCATGAAAATACAGAATGAAATGACTCGGAATGGGGAATAAATTGGGATGAAAATAGGATAAATGTATGCACCCCATAGAGATTGTGTGGAGTTTATATTAACTCAAGGGCGGATTTGGATGGACGTCCGGTGAGTTTGAAAGTCAAGGTCAGATGGACTGAGTGACTGGTCCGGGTAAGTACATCTGGAGGTCGGCTGATAAACATGAGGAAGGCTAGAAATCGGTATCAGGAACCGAAGTAGCAAAGGACGATGCAGAGAAAGTGAGGTGCGCTGCCGTGGATTAGATATCAATGAAGCATTGGTATTCCACAGTGGATTGTCGGCGGACAGGGCACAAAACTCATCGCAGGACAGGCAGCGAGAAATGAAAGACGTAGAGGGTTGATTAGATGGCACAAACGATTTAGAAGGATTGGATGCGTTAGGTGTGAGACACAGTTGTAGAATTGATGGATGCGTACGATGACGGTCTTTGGGATGATAGCAAGAGAAATGGCTGGTGGGAAACTTCAAAACGCAGAGCGCAAGCACGTATACATATATACGCAAGTTTATTTATATATATATATATATGTTTGTATATAAATATATATATATGGATATAAGAGAAGCAGGAGCAATAACAATGGGGTCCTAGAAAGAAATTGCCAGTCATTGGGAGGGGTAGGTAAGGTTGGATCAAATGGTTGTAGAATTACCTTTGGAATATCGTGGAAGATTAACTTCATGACAGGTGCGCATGGCAGCCCGACTGAGAGAAAAAGAATGCGGAAGCACAGAAGTGATGAAGACTGTGAGGAGCAGTTCATGGAAGAGTGAAGATGAAAAACAGGATTAAGGAGAACAGGTAAGAATGGGTTTAATTATTTGATCAGTGCAGGTGCAACATGTAATGACGGACCAGAGGAATGAGGTAGTGCCAAGTCAAACGATTTGGAACTGTAAGAGAATATCATGACATAACGCTGTCATTACAGTGGGGAACATGGAAAAGCAGACCAAACTGAAAGGCACACAAGAAATGCCTGTGGCCCAATTGGGGATATCTCAAAACCGTCAGGCATGCATGGGGGGCTAGAAATTGATATGGGAAAGGGTGGTAGCGGGAGACAGTGGAGAAAAAAGGAGGGATCTATTGCCAGGGATCACATAGTGATAAGCCTGTGCTACACTGCAGTAGATGGTCAGTGAACAGGGCACAAAACTCATCGTAGAACAGGTAGCGGACATTAGAATAAGCAAAGGGTGGTGCGGATGACAAGATTGATCTGTAGGGACTTGATACGGTAAATATGAGGTGCAGATGTAAAAAGAGTGGACGCACATCATGAGGGTCAGCTAGATGGTAGCATGAGAAATAGCCGGCAAAAAAAGTGCAAGATGCAGTAAGATATATATATACATATATGTAGATATATATATAAGTACATAAATAGATATACGTTAAGCAGGAGCAAAGAGCAGTGGAGTGCTAGGAGAAAAAATTATCAGTGATTGAAAGAGGGAGTTAGGATTGGATCAAAGTGTGTAGGATTGGCTTGGGAGAATTCAGACGAAGTTTTTCACGACGGAATAACACAGAAGATCAACAGATAGAGAAGACTGAGAAGCACAAAATCGATGCCGGCCGTGAAGAGCAGATAATAAACGAGGGAAGATGAAGGATAGGAACGAAGAGATCAGGTAAGAATGGGTCTAATTATTTGATCAGAGCAGGTGCAACATATGGTGAAGGACCAGAGGAATCGGGTAGTAACACATCAAAAGGTTCGGAACTGTAAGAGAATATCATGACGTGACGTTGTCTTTACGATCGGTGGGACATGGAAAAGCGGACCGCACTGGAAGGCACGAAAAAATGCCTGTACCGAGCAATAAACGGATCAGTGGATGAAAGCAATGACCGAGAATACACAGGTAAGAAACGACCAATCAGATCAATATACTGCAGATGAAACACGAAGTAGGCAGAGAGGGAAGCAGGACGCCCCAAGATAAGTGAACCAGTAATAGAACAAAAAGGCCCGAAAAAAGAATGCGCGACGGAGTTGGGGAAAAGGACCTGGAGAGCTGTGTGCCGGCAGGAAATTGAACAAGTGGATACTAATCGGGACATTGCCTAGTAGAAAAAACCACAGAGGAATCGCGGAGCCAAAAGAGGAGAATATGGTGGTGGTGATTAGATAATAAATGCGACTGTAAAAGAAGCGAAGTTTGGGGCGGCAAATTCTAATATGCGGATTGGTCATGGGTGCGAGTGTGACTGGTACATAATGGCATTGGGCATGAGGAGGGAGAACAGGGAGGGATTTAACAGAACGACATGTATAAGAATGCTACCAATGGACATTCCGAGCAGAGGGTAATACCAAGCGCATAGAGAATAGAGGCCAGCAATGACGGCAGGCGGAAAAAGAGATATTGGCGAGCGTCGGTGGAGAAGAGTGGTTAGGACAATGGTGGCTCAAAGCAATGAAAGTGGATGTGGAGAGAGGCGATAGGAGGAAGAACAGAACGGGTAGGTGTGCATACCGTGGCAGGGCGACAAAAATGGGAAGTGGTAACAGATGATAAGAACTATAGGTGAAAAAACTGTGGCAGAGAGAGGTATGAGGAGCATGCAATTTTCAACCGACAGCATTGGATTCGGTGGTCCGAGAAGAGCGTGCCATCCGCAACCGGTGCTAGTGGGTGGGACTGGCCGTGAGTTGGGCACCCAACCTTTCGTCTCCGGGACAGCATCATCAGCATCTACAAATCACACATCAGGCCTTTGCTCGAATACTGCCCAATAATATTTTCTAACATGACGAAATTCGACAGAGTTGCGATTGAAAGCATACAAAGGCGTTTCACCAAAAAACTACTTGGTTGGTCCACGTCTTTAAGCTATAGATAACGATGCCAAAATCTGGATCTTGACCCACTCTGGCTCCGCCGCTTAAGACTAAACTTAGTCTTCTTGTATAACCTGCTCCATAACCGGTCTTTTTCCTTTGACCCAGTAAGCTTCTCCCGTGAAACCCCCTACTCACTTCGGCACAGGCCTTTTACTGTCCCTTTTAGTATAGCTAATTCGGCCATACGGTCACGTTTTTTCCTTCTTGTCTACTCCAAAGTCTGGAACAAGTTGCCCATCACCCTTCGAGCTTCACAAACCAAGTCCCAATTTCTGTCGGCACTCATCCCATATCTCAGCGTCACCCGTGCACTACAGTTATCTAATATATGCTTGGCAGAAGAAATAGCTTACGAGAGGGGCCTCGACTTCCAAGACCAAACCCTTCTCCGACCCTGCTCCCTTCAATTAAGGACACAATCAACGATAGACAGTTTCATCCATCTGGCTGAGTTCTCAACGTTAGACTACCTATGGCCACTTCCTCAATGAACCGAACAAATGGAAATGCCACTAATTTTAACCACTTTGCTTCCATCCAACCCCGTAGTTTCTGTCACTCTTATGCCTCGTCCTTCACTGGTTTTTATAAGGCTCCATTAACCGTTGATCCGCAGCAGGGGCACACCCTGACTGCTGCTTTCTATCTGCTCTCCTTTCCCACGTAACCCCCCTTCATTCTTAGCCCTTTTTCAACTCCTGCCATGTTAATTTCCACATTTTCAAGGGTTTTGTCTGTTTGTTCCATCACTTGTAAACAGCTGATTATGCACTTGGCATGCCTCGGACGTCTCCAAAATAAACCATTATTATTCATTATTACATTATCATAACCCACAGCTGGAACCACGTCCAGACTGCAGTACCCCTTTATTTCAGGTTTGCTGTCTCCCACTATCTCAGTCGCAAAACTGGCTAACCAAGGATGCCACTTTGACTCGTACGGACAGAGACACAAGTGGAACCTACCATAGCAATTGGGACCGAAATCAAACCATACAACAGGAAATACTCCTAATTGCTTATCAGATCGTTCAACGTTTTCAAACGCAACCAACTCGAGTTCCAGTTCACGCGCATGCCGCTACTATACAGCCACACTCGACTGATCGACCGACACATACATTGTCCTGCCAGACGAACCTTACGCACTCGATGCCATACGTTACCAGAAACGACGCTGAATAACATTGAAGGCAAATGTGTCAACACATACATATGTATTTGTCAGTGAAACAGCATAATAACTCTGAAGTCCATGCGGAGATTTCCCATTTTATCATCCGTTACCACTGTTTATCTTTCCTACGACCCGTAGCCGGCTGGAATTTGACTCTCCACTTCCCGAAGACCTTCCAGTTGCGCTTTCTTATTTCAGAATGGTACATGTTACTGATCCTGAATCTAAACTCACCTCTTTATGGTCTGCTGTTTCTCCCATATCCACCAGTGTTCACTCTCACAAAATTGGTCTCATGCCCCCCTGCTTCAAAACTCATTCCGTTTATTGAACTCCGGTAAATCCGTCATTCAGGGTTTGCATTGTCTTCATGATCTCTATCCTCTTCGCATGCGTTGATTTTCCCGAACATACTTTTTTACAATTTTCCACCCTTTTTCCTCTTGCTCAAAAATTTACTCCATCTGCATAACCTCGGTGGGGCTCCGGTTTCCTTGGCTTGCATCATTCTCGTTCGTAATGTGTCCTTAGCACTGCGGTAATGATTTTTCGATATCTCCACCGCGAACCAGTGCCCAGGCCGGAATCGAAACCGGTTCAAAAGTGCCGCGCGAAAAAATTATCAGAATGATCCATTCAAACTGCTGCTGGCTCTGTTTTTCCATCTTTGATACTCTCGACTTTCATATTCTGAATTTGTGAATATTCCATCTTATTGAGTAACGTGTTACACCATGATCATGCGCTACAGCGTGCATCTCGACTATGGCCGAGAAATATACCAGTATTATTATTATTATTAAAAACACTTCCTAAAGTGGACACAGGAGGTGTGATCCCATAGTCTAATTGCGCTCGCACATCGTTGCAGACGGCCTGCACGCTCGATGTGCGCCGGCCATAGCGGTGGATCTGACCGTGCCTCGCACTGTTGGGAATGGCACGAGTGTTCACTGGTAATTGTACGGGGGACAAAACGACCGCGATAGGGGTGCGTGATCCAGGAACAACTGACCAAGACGTGAGACCATGGACAGGAGAGCCAACGAAAGCAGCGAGTGGTAGACGACCGTGTAGCAATATCATCCAGGTGCACCTACCAGGGAGATGGTAAGTGCAGTGCCCGAAGTGGTTGGCCACCAATGATGATCACTGGAAAGAGAAAGGGGATAGAGAAGGATAGTCTGGGTGTGCCCCATCTGAGAAGCAACGGATACTGAGAGAGAAAAAAGTGAATATGATGGATAAAAGATGAACGTAGGTGAGCAATAGGGTTATCTATGAAGGCAGGAGGTAAGTTCGCTATGGATCAGTGGAGGCAATGGCCTCAGTTCGCAGCACTAGAGAGAGAGGGAGTGTCTGGCATGGGGTGTACCTAGTGGCCCGTGGTGCAGAGATAGTAGAGTTGGAGTGTGAGGCCTCTTTCAAAGGCCAGGTCGACGGAGACGAGCTCTTAGGTGAGCAACATAGCACTGGGAACTGTTAAGTATGACACAAGTGCGCGCCTAAAAACAAACATTGAGGAGGCACTGCGTGCGCTAAGGGGGGGCTTATTCCAGATTTTGAAAAAGGCTGACAGAAGGAATCGGGACTTTAGACTGAGATCAGAATTAGGGATCGGGAGAGGGAAGGCACGATATCGGACGGGGTAGGAGCAGGGGGCAGCGAATGAGATGGGATAAGATGTGTAGGCCTGGTTATGGATTAGCTTAAAGAGGAAAATGAGGTTGAGCCTCATGCGACGAATCCACAGAGGCCCAATTTGTGGGAGCTCACAGTGCCCGGCGGTATGTTAGAGCTGTGGATACGCCCAACAGCCTTATGGTGAAAGTATTCTGTAATTTCTCAAAAGATACATTAGAGGAACGTGGTCAGAGGCTGGAGGTAATGGGAAAATATTCTAGAAGCGGTCTCACGTGTGAGAGATACATGGAGAGGCGACTGGCCGGTACTAAGAAACGCCGACTGATCAGGCCTAGGGTTCGCTTAGCTTCAGCAATTTGGAACGATGCCTGTTCTGAGAAGGTAAAGGAACAAGATCGGTAACCATGGGGTGCATGGGGGTGGGCAGGCCCTCCAGACAAAATTGGCCGGGTGGTACGGTGCACTTGTATGGTAGGAGGAAGCTTTTCTCCGCAGAGAATTTCATGAACTACGAGAAGCACCAAGTTTGGAGAACGAGTAAGTCATGCGATATGTTGCACAGAGTCATGGATAGGTCACTAGGGAGGAAGCAGTACAATATTTTTATATAGTCGGCAAAGAGGAACGGAGTGCCCCGTCGAATAGAAGAGGAAACGTCATTGATATAGATAAGGAATAGTAATGGGCCTAGGACACCGCCTTGGATGACGCCGCTAGTAATTGGTTTGGAGGAAGATAAGTGGCCGTCAACGAGCGCAGCTTGTGACCTGTGAGAGAGATAACAGGGTAGCCAGGAGAGAAGAGGGTCAGTGATTCCGAGAGACCGGATTTTGGCTAAAAGATGCATATGGGGAACAAGGTTAAAAGCCTTAGACATGTCAAGGTATAGGACGATTACAGAGTTGCCGGCATCGGCAGCAGACGATAGGACATTGAGAAAGTCAAGCTGGCAGGAAGAGCAGGAACGGGAGTTCAAGAAACCACGCTGACCAGGGTTCAGCAGGTTGTTGGATAAGAGGTACTGAACAATGTGTTTTTGATAATTCTCTCCATGATTTTCAGACTACTGGGCTATGATTAATGGACCGATAGTTATATGGGTCGTGTATTGCACCCTTTTTGAAGAGCGGAAGTTTAAAAGAGGACTTTTATTAAGCGAGGGACGAAATTGTGAAGCATGGATGCGGTGTATATATTAAGTAACTATAAAGGGAGGTCAGGACCATCGAAACGGAGGGGGGCCGGTGGGAGATCATCTGGTACCGGTTTCGGGACAGGTTTAATGGAGAAAACTGAATTTTCAATTTCTAGATAGGCGAGGGGAATTGATGAAAGAGAGGCAGAGGTGCAGGGATGGATTGTAGGGGGGAATACCAGGACAGTTTATAAGGGAGGAAGAAAAATGCTCACTGGAGACCTCAGAAATAGATGCTGGAGTAATAGCGGTAGATGAGCCACAGATGAGGAACTAAGCCGAGGTACGTTTGGAGTGATTGGACCTTTTACTAGGCAAGTCGGACATGTAGCCAGTTTTGTTTGGGTGTGCTAAGGCGATGGCCTCTTGCCTTCTCAGATGCGAATCGACCGTGCAAAGCAGCTTCAGTTGCAGCTGGTTCATGCGCAGAAGAATTGTAAAGTCGTGCGATCTCGCAAAGGTGAGGTGCAGCTTAGACAGCTTACGCTCTAAAAGTGACAGGAGTAAGCTGCTGGACTTGGGGCGTGGATCGGCACATGGGTTGGCGGTACTTAAGCAATGTAGGAGGTTAAGGTGGAGAGAGTTTGCAACAGTGAGGGGACTGGAGGAAAGAAGAAATGTGTCCCAGTTAAGGGAGCGGATTATCATTGGCACTAGGGGCCAGTTACAGGAACGGCAGGAGGTCGGGACAGGGGGAGAGGATTGCATAGGATGAGAACAGCTGAAGCAGCTGAACTTGCACCTGACGATACGGTGGTCACTACCCGGGAAGTGATCAGTAATCTGGGTGGTCATATCAGGAACATCAATGGAGAATACTAGGTCCAATATGTTGTTCATCCTTGTAGGGCAGGAGACATATTGGGTCCATCCACCAGGACGGACACAAGAAAGGAGGGTGAAGGGGCCGGAGGACTAGTATAAGGGGACCAGCAGATTGAAGGAAGGTCAAAGTCACCCGCAATAATGTTTGCACTGGCAGGATAGTCAAGCGCAGCAATAAAGACATCCACGGCAGAGTCAATTTTTGCAGGCTCCATACCCGGGGGGACGTAGACGTAGCCAAGGAAGAGGTTCTGGCCGGAGGCGTGAATGGATAGCCATAACGAATCCGTAATAAGAAGACAGGGGTGGTCCATAACACTAGCGTGGATGGTGCATTTGACAAAGGCTAAACGGCCCCCTCCACGCCTGGACTGGCGGGTTTTCGAAAAGCATTGATACCCAGCTTTGCGAACAAGGTCAAGCGAGGCATCAGCTTACAGCCAAGATTCAGTTACTAGTTTAATGTCAGCGTTTGAGGTAGATGCCAGAGATCGCAGGTGCGAAAGTTTTCTAATTATCGATCGAGCGTTAATAAGAACTAGTAGGAATGAGTTCAGTGCCGGTATGCGCAAAGCATGGATGCCAGATGCAAGACTATTGGGATCGCTGTGGCGATAGGAGTTGGGTCTCAGTGGGGATAGAGCGTCAGTAGAGGAGGGAGGGCGTGCAATGTTGGACGGGGGACGGAAATTAGGCAAAGCGTTAACATTAGGCGCAGCCGATCGCTATGGGTGATCAATACGGTGGGTGTGCAGCACACCGCTTATGTGGGCCGGAGGGGTGTCACGCGGTACAGGGGGAGGGGGCGCGATATAGCATAGTGAGAGGGTAAAAATATCTGTCGAAGCGGAGTGGACAGGAGAGAGTGCATGGTGTAAGGTACTAAGTGACGTGACATGGGGTGGGGAGCGACCAGTGATATGGGTCTGTAAAAGTTTATCGATAAGGTTTATAGGGCGACTAGCAATATGGCCACGGGTGAGGAGGGCACCGGTCAGGAAAAAACGAGATCTTGACCGCGGGTAACCTACCTGTTGGGCGGAGTCAGTATAAGGCCGGTAGGTCGGTACGGGGGTGAAGGTATGTGGGAGAGTAACTGGGAAGAAGTGTAGGGTGGGGGGCAGGAAGGGAGTGGCGAAATTTGGAAAGGTTTGGAGGCTCATGAGGGACAAGGGAGCCGGTAAGCGGGTAAGTGGAGCGAGGAGGCGGGATACAGGTACGAACCTGGAATATCTGCTAGGGTACGTACTTGGTACTGCAGGGTTAGATGAGGGTTGGTGAAGGGGAGCAAAGGGGAACAGCGGAGGCATGCTGGGGCTATGGTATGGAGGGTTGGTGTCTGGGGGCAGGGAGGGACATAGGGTAGCAAGGAAGATGGAAGATTGGTGTGACCCTTTCGATCAGAGAGAGGGAAAGACAGTGGAAGGGGGTTGCGAGGCAATGGAAGTGTGAGTGACACTGGCGAGGCCATGAAGGTCACTCCTACATAAAGGGACGGTGGCGTTAGACGAATCTGGATGGTGGCCAACTGGTTTTCACCTGGAGGATCCGAGAGTACGCTATGAGCAGATACCGACTGAGAGTAAAGGGTGATTAGCTGAACAAGTGCGGACCTGGTGAGAGTACCAGGTAGGCTCATGAGAGGATTGGGGCGGCACTTATGAGGATAGAAACGAAGTGTCTCAGCTGAGCTAGCAGCTGGTGTGTAGTTGGTAGAGTCGGTAGAGCGGGAGCGGCAGGTGACAACACCTGTCAACGGCTCGGAGGACGGATTGGAAGTAGTACGGCGAGGGCTGATGGTTGTATCAGGGTCTTGTCTTGACTCTGAGGTTATGATGGGGGAGCGCGGCTTTAATACCGAGGTGGAGGGTCGCTTGGGGCCTGTGGTCGGGGAGCGAGAGCTACTGCGGGTAGAATCTACCGGGGGAGATGGTAGAACAAGGCGTTTGTGTGGAAGCGGAACCGGGGGTGGGGAGTTAGACATATCTAGGTCGACAGTTTGCAGGTAGGCAGAGTGAGGCGCTGGGCTCGCCTTTGACTTCTTGACAGAGGGGTGTTGGGTGACCTTCATGTCGGTTACAGTTGGGTCGGCCTGCATGGGCAAGGCGGAGTTGCTTCTCAGTGAGCGAAGTATTTCCCGTTGGAGGGGGGTTTTATCAGGGAATATCTTGATGTCCTTTTATGGCGAAATGGCAGCAACTGTCGACTTGTTGCTAATGAACTCTCTAGCTGTTAGATCGTCCATGAATTGGAATAGCAGGGGGCAACTATGTCGCTGGGACATTTTACGTAGCTTTCTGCACTGGCATCTATGGTGAGACATATTGCACGAACTTAGTATGCTGTGTTTCCCTAAAGAAAGTTATAAGGGGTCAGGAACATTGAAAACCACTGCGTTCTTGGAGATGGTAATGCGGTGGTATATTTCAGTAGACACGGAGTCGAGGAGGTGTCCCACCGAAACCAAGTTCTTGGGCGATGTAGCGGCTACAGGATCAAGGAGAGTAGCCAGGGGTGATACCTTTGAAAGGATTTCATCAGTCAGCTCGACCTTGTTTCTAAGTTCGACGAAACTCTGCTTAAAGCCATTAGGACTGTTAAAAGCTTCACCGTCGACGTTAACGAGGGCGACAGAGCACGGCCTGGATTTTGGGAGGGGTTGGGTGTGTTTGGATTTGTCAGCTTTAGCGATACGGATTTTCCGAGCACTATTTGGGGACCAGGATGGTATGATAAGTAGGAATATATGAGGGAGGTAAAAAGGTAGCCGGAATTCGGTCAACTAGATAGAAACAAGCCAAAGGTCTGAGCAGACCAGGAGTGTGCCTGGGTGCTATATGCGCGAAGGTCTAGATGAGACCTGTACAACATTGTGGTACGGGAAGTGAGCTATATGACCCGCTATATATACAATTGGGATTAGGAGACTTGAGACGATGAGGAATAGTGAGATAGAAGAAATTTTGTTTTGTGGTGTGCACAGGTGCAACCCCACAGGATATGGTAGGTACTTAACCGTTGCTTGGATCACAACAGCAGATTTTGCGAGGAGGTATATTGTAGATATGGGGTCGATGGACCGGGTGGAACGAGAGTGCGCTCTTATGGCAGAAAAAAACAAATAAATGGAGGCACGGTGGGACAGAAACTTCAGAAGGTGCACCGGTGGATGCTTGGCGAGAATAAGCCAGGAGTTGGGCCATAGCGAGTGGATGTAAAAGCACTAGATGGATCTTATTGTGGCGAGAAACAAAGGAGATTTGCTAGGTAAGCCATGTAGAATGTTATTAAATGAAATTGGAGCAGTGAACAACCAGTATAGTCCATAACTCTTACTCGCGATTAGTACTAGCGTCCGCACAGTGGTGCGCCGCAGTTGTTTACACAACTAGGTCGCGGTTTCAGGAATTTTGGTGGTATATACTAGGGTGGACACAGTTACAAGTCTAAACAATGATATAAGCAAAAATGAAAACGAGACAACCCGAATTTCACGTCGGGGTGACCTTGACCTTCAGCCTGTTGTTCTAGGTCAGCCAGCCATGGGCGGGTTTTTACTCGGGCATATTAGAAGATGAGCCTGTAGGTTTCGTTACCTCTTACCATGCTGTTTGCTTAGTACACACTTTCGCTAGTTCTTCTGGCTGCATCCGGACCAAGTGTCCGCTGCAGAGGTACTCTGCAATGCGTCACCGTGGTCACCAGAGCAAAGCTGGCAACAAACCATGAGGGGGAGAGCACTACCGCTATGGAGAAGATTGATGGTACATACTGGGAAATTGTGCGTGTAGCTTGCACGGGCAAAGGTTGGGTGTCCACCGCGCTTGGCGGCGAATTTTCGGATAGACAATGTTGAGCTTTACACAACTAAGCAGGGTGGAATGTCTTCACAACTGTCTGTGCGATATTTTAAAGCCAAGCAGCACGATGACCGGGTGGTTTGAAAATTGAAAACGGAGGGCGGCAGCCTGGAAGGTGTTACAACTGAGGGTTAGGCTGAGCAAGTTAACAGTTAGAGGCAGGGAGGTTGGAAATTAAGCACAGTGGTCTCAGAGGCATGAGATTTCATAGGTGTTGTAATTCAATGTTTGTAAGGATTACATGCGCTCGCAATATTCGGCCCAGTTATTGATTACCAATAGGGCAGTGTACCGGAAAACCTTTTCTTTCAGGGTTATTAAAGCCGTTGAGTCGCATTGGGGTTATTCAGTCTGAGGGCCACTCGAGGAGGCAGCTGAGAAACACTAAGAACCTAAATGGCAGGTTTGCATAATAGGTCCAGAGGATGTATGACACATCCTATCTTGGGTTGTTTACAGGTCTAGTGCTGCACGTTGGTGTTAGGTCTTGGTATACGGAAGGTTGCTGTTAGGTTGGGCTATAAACTGGAGGGTGGGTTGGATGATAGAGCACCGGAAGCGCCGCTTCCTTAAAGAAAGGAGGAAAAATAGATAAGTACTGGCACAAAAACAGGTGGTTTTCCCTACGTTCTGTTTTGTATGTTTATATACACGTTCATATTTACATATATTTAGCGCTATGGTGGAGCATGTTTGTCATCTGACTTGTCAAATTGTCCAGAGCAGGGGGATAAGTGTTGGAGCCACGGTGATTTTGTAGCTGACGTGAACAAACATGCCAGGCGTGCATAGGAGGTTACGGGGTGGTTGAAACTTAGGGCGGGAATCGGACATGCATATGCAAAGAGTACAGTTCGCTATGTCCCCAGTCAGCCTCGTGTGAAAGAACCAGAAGCATGTCCAGCGGACAAGGGCGACGCGGGGTTTTCTCTCTTGTGGGGTCATGTCTGAGCTGGCGGGGGACATATCCCTGATTGTAGGTTGCCCATTTCACCTGCGGCCCGGTATCAGTTGTATTAGGGGATCAGAGCGATCCCATTCGGTCTTTCTTGTTTTCCACCTTTTCATTTTTAGTTTCCTTTTGTTTCTAAGCAGTGCAGTGGTTGAGCTTATAAAGGAACTTCCCATAGTCCCTCCGCCCGACCTCAATTTTAGGCGTACATCATTTTTTGCAAACACCGGGAGAGGTCTGTTTTTGCCACTCCCGGACGAGGCTATTGTTCAGGTGCTGTTGACATCAGGGGTTTTGCTAGCATGGGCTGGGAAACTACAGAGGGGGGCTGAGCAAATACGCGGAGCAGGACAGCGAGTGTCTAAACGCACAGGCCCACATATATTTATCAGTCTCATACAGAGCCTGACCAAGCCTAAGGGTATCAGAGGCCGTCCTGGTGTGCTTGCAGTTGACTGCACCAATAGATGTTATAGCACACATAGGGGAGGGGATAGCGGTGGAAGTTAGATGAGTAATTCAGAAATCGCGGCGACAATGACTGGCAGTCATGTCAAGAAATGTAAGAGGAGGAAATTGCGGCCAAGTGGTAGCTGTTGGAAGGCGGATGAATGGGGATAAGAGACTTTAGAGCGAGATAATTGATGAAGGTAAATTAAGGCTGGGCAAGATACCTGAGAGGAGCGGAAGCCAGAATAAATGAGAGAAGAGTCGAGGGCTCAAGAAGTAAGGTAGTTGACGGAGGAACCTAATGTCCCAGGGTCCAGCATCACTGAATTATTCGGTGCTACGGGCTTGACGGGTGCCTCGCTTACCTTTGAAAGAAATAGCCTTTAAATAAGAGGTTGATAGGTAATGGCCGCCTGTAGAGTGCCAGATGTTTCTGGATTGGAAACCAGAAGATGAACGAGAATGTTATATTGGATGTAAAACGAGAAGGAGTCAGTCGACGAATACCGTTGCGCCGTTCAGTGGTCGGGTATTGATTGAGTCAACTATATGCCAAATAAACAACGCAGCCAAAGAGATGGCCGGAGTGGTGTTGAAAGAAGCGGCCGGAGCAAAACCCTCAAAAGCCAAGCGTGTTGCTTACTCTCAGATGAGTAGGCTGCAAAGCATTGCCATCGGAGTGGAAATTGAGTTATATGTCGATGTGGAATGCTCAGCTGCGCAACAACAGAAACACAGCTTGCAGAAGAGATGACAAAGTAAGTGACAAGTAAATAATCCTCTAATGCTCTTCCTCTCGAAGGTGCTTCAGGTGATGGGGGCTAACTGAAAATCTGCGGAACGAGTGCTTCCGAGATGTACGTACACAGAGAGAATTTCGTGCTTAGCGAGATGAGGATGTTTTGGAGCAACAGCTCTGTGTGGGAGCCAACAGTCACCGGAACATTGACTGTTGAGATACTCTGGAGAAGGGTAGGTTGCGGAGAGATATGTCGTTTGAAAATTGCGAAATCGTCAACAACAGAGGTGTCAGTGTTTGGATATATCGAAAAAATTGATGGAGGCAATGAGTTTTATCTTGAGGAAAGGATATGTTCGTAAGTGGGACTGGTGAGTAGTTTCAAGTGAAACCCCGAGAAAGTAGGCAATAAACAATGTGTCAAGAATGTTATTAGGTTTTCAATAAGGGATAATAATGCACGAGAGAAGACATATTGTCAGACTCAAAATATGTAAGTTGTAAGGGCTATTTTGAAGACTAGAGCAGTGGAAAATTGATGATTGTTGGAGGAGATAGAGGCATACTTGGCAGTAGTATGAGCATACGAAGGGCACTTTCCAATCCGCAAATGGATCCTGTGGGATGGGTTGATTGTTCACTGCAAGCTTAGCCTAAAGTCCGTTCTTGAGGACAAACGCGATCCATCAACCTAGTCGAGCCCCGCACGTTGTTGCAGGCGTCCTGCCAGCCCGATGAGCACCATAAAAAGCAGTGGCTCTGACCGCTCCCATCACCGGTGGGACTAACACAAATGGTATTGGCGAGACCTCAAAGCCGTAAAGATTGAGTGGTCCAGAAGCTTGCGACCAGGTGACAAGCTGCTCAGGAAACTAAGACCAATAAAGCAATGAAATGGGGGAGTAAAGCCAACCGGTAACCGGAGATGTGGGCCAGAATATTTACCGGTGTTCTTTTTGGAGCATCAAAAGCCATCCATGAGAAGATGGGCGTCAAAGAGCGTCTGGAATAAGAAACAGATAAAAGCAGTGTGGGATGCTTCCAGCTGAGAATCCACGGAACAAGAAACATCTGGTTTTTTGGACACTGGGGCAAGTTTAGAAGGAATGAGGGCTATAAGCTTTTGGGAGTGGACAGGAATGCAAAAATACTAGCGAAAGCTGCGAATATGGATGCTGATGGAATGGAAATGATTGGTGACCGCCAGAATGTGAGTCTGGGTCAAAATGCTAACTTAAAAAAATAAAACTGGATAAAGCCAGTATGGACCGAGTAAGATGAATTCGGCGTGGAGGTTAAAGGTAAGCGGTGCTAGAGCACAAAAATTGAGGGAATCTGTCAAGGGCAATTTCAGTGGTGAAAATCTTAATGTGGTGTACTTATATATTTAAGATGGAGATGACATGTGGGAGAGGTGTCATCCAGGGTGCAGAGGATGTTACAAAGCTTGGAGAAGATCCCATCAATTTTTAGGGTTGAAGAATGAGGTCGTTCGAACCTCCATTAGGTCTATCCGGAGAAGAACAAATAATTGTTTAACACCATCAAATAACAACATTTTTAGCCTAAACCCTTTTGGTATACTAACATTCTCACATTTGCTCGCCACATAGTATTGATCGTATTTCTGTCTATCTTTCGTCGCTTTTGCACAGTAATAGTATTAGTTTATTTCGGATAACCCCGAAGCATGCTGCAAAGTAAGATCAAACAGTTTAAAGCTGAATGAAAGTTACAGTAGGATTGTACGATTATGCGAACGCGATTGAATTTAAGAGAAGGCATTCAAGTCAATTGTTGCGATACCGCCCGGTGAATTTAAACTCAAGGTCAAGTGGTTGATCCGGTTGGAGGTAGGTGTAGTTATTCTGCCAAAGTGTGGGGTGGGTGGGGAATGGTACAAAATCACACAAGTCCTACAGAAGGAAGACTGTCCTGTCGGAGAACTAAACTAAATTGACGGATACGTGGATATCGTGAAAAAGAAACATTCCTGAAGGAGACGTATTCAGGCAATAGAGCTTTGCAATGTATGAGAGGAGTGGCGATGTAAAATTGGACGATAACAAATTGTGGCATAACACATAAAGAACAAGAAAACCGGTTGGGCATTACAATTTTTGGGTTCAGTGACCGTATGTCAGTTGAGCCAGTTGTAAAACAACACGGACAACACACTGGACTGTGGGTGTCAGATTGATGGTGAAAGAAGCGACCAGATGAAACATTTGGACTTTGAGTGGATTGTTTTGCTTTCAGAAAAAAATAATGTAATGCATCAGCATGAAGCTGGTAACTGGCAAACAAGTATTTTGCTTTCAAGACATTGCCTAAAAGTCACGTATCTAGTCACATGGAACGCTTCCGCTGAAAGTGGCCACCCGATGTGGGGTTCAAACCGCTGACTTTTTTGGCTCTAACCCTTCTTCCTGCCTTTCCACCGAGCAGGCCTTCCGGCCGACCGGCCAATTGTTTATTGGTACATGCACGCAAATACGCAAGCCAAAACCCCACCGGCCTTTATCCTAGCCTTTCTCTGAACCCCTTTTGGAGCAAGCGCGCTGTGCACATTTTGAAAGCCACAGGACCGTAAGCCTTTCTTTTCCCTCAGCAAGTGATGTCCATGATCTCATTTTTCATGTTTTTCCTCGGTTTTCACTTTCCAACTGTTCTACCGTCTGTTTCCGACCAAAAGTGCCGTGTTGTCACAACTGGTCATACTTTCTGTCTGACTTAATGGCAATATTTATGTTTAGCACGGTTCTAACAGCTACATTTATCTATGGAAAGCTGCTGCCAAAACCTGCTGTAATTCTACATTCTCCGCCGCTTTACCATCCATAAAAGCATTCAGTTCTTCTTAATGCTTCCTAACTGACCGTCACCACATCGGGGCTGCTTAAGGTCGAGTGACCGATGCCCGTGGGGTTGGCAGGCTTTCAGGATTCTACAAATTAAATATGTCACTTATTGTCTGGATTCCCCGTCAATACAAATTCTAATGCCCCATCCATTTGAGCGTTAGTATTCTTCTTCATCCCAGTAGCTAGACCGTCTACAAGCCCCCCCCCCAATAAGAACCAAATATCAATGAAAGCCTCGCGGATAACGTTAAGAGCTTGGAGAGGGAGCTTACCAGAGTGATTCAACAATGCATTGCACTGCTTTCGGTCCACTATGAGGACGAAGAAAGTACGCAGACGAGGGGGGGGTAACAAATCGGATTGTTACACTCCGGCCACGTATTTTTCCTCTGAACCGCAAAAAGAGTTCGTCGGTCGTAATGGCTACATAGACGAAATGTTAAGCTTATGTATGTGCTTGCCACGGGAGAAATACCAAAACTCCACGGAAGCCCGCTAGACTACTAGAAATCGAACCGCGGATTCAGCAACGGCGTCAAAACATATGTCGTTGACTCCTCCAACCGTCTCTCCTGCTTCATTCATTATTGTGACAAAGAAGCCAGTAGGGCGATCGATCACTGTACAGTCTTGGACTCCGCACACGGCCATACCAGGGCTTGGGGTGTTCCACGAAGAAGTTTTTGAGAACCGGGCCGCGTAGCTGTGGAAGACGGTCCAGCAATAAAACAAAACGGAGCCAAGGCCTGAATGAAATTGGTCAAATCTGTGTAAGTGTGCGAATGGACACTGCCTCAACTGAATCATAACTCCCAAGTTGATGTTT
The DNA here is from genome assembly GCA_948099385.1 of Fasciola hepatica. Classification (NCBI taxonomy): domain Eukaryota; kingdom Metazoa; phylum Platyhelminthes; class Trematoda; order Plagiorchiida; family Fasciolidae; genus Fasciola; species Fasciola hepatica. Next base: position 18,745,480 of record CANUEZ040000030.1, read on the forward strand.
TACGTACTTTAGATGTTGTATTCAGATGACTGCCATAACCGCTGCGATACAAATTGTATGATCAGGAGTCATACCTATTTCGAAAAAAAGTGCGACCAAATTTGCAGACGTGACATGGTTTGTGCGAGATAGGGCCGATAAAGCAGCTGCCAATTCGGTGTGTTAGCTCAAGCAAGCATCTGATAGACCCAGCCATTCTAACAACCGGTAGTATAGCCCAGTACAGAATCCAGATTACAAAGCAATGAAAATCTAGACTGATCTGCAACAGCCCATGCACCGACCCTAACAGCCTCAATTAACCAGAGTTTCAGTTCGACCCACTGGTCCGTGCTGCGGCGAAACCACCAATTTGACCAGTGTTTCAAGCTTCTGGAGGTGGGAGTGTGGCTCAACATCGATGTGTAAAGACCTTCCCCCTGAGTCCGTTTTGCTTAAAACCAAAATAACTTGTCTATCAATGCCGTTCACGTAAAACCGCGGCGTGGACTGTTGCCGAGCTCCTTATCACCCTGTGCTGTGTGCAATGAACGAATCTCCGGCCGAGATGCCTGGGGTAGGCAACATAACCACCGCAAATGTAAATACCATGTCAGCCAAGGACGGGGGTTTGATCCCGCCAAGTGCCGTGAATATGAGACTTCGCGGCCCCAAAATCCAGATTTGTAGTGCATGCCTTGCTGGATAACGGCTCAGGCCGTACAGCAGTCCCAAGGGGGGCCGCGGAAAGGTAACGGCTGACAAACAATCCACCTATGGTGAATGTTTCTACTATGAGCTATCGTTCTACTGGAGATGCCTGCAGCGCAGTGTTCAGCATCGGCTCCCCGTCTCCGGGGGCTCACGAAGTATTCTCTCAGGCTGTGGCTGTGGGTAAACTGCCACCACTCGCTCGGTGGACACACCGCGCTAGACAGCTTTCTAATTGAAATCAATCAGTCGGATCACCGTTAAACGATAAGGACAATCAGCCGATATCCATGTCGATCGGAATGAATATACCCTCCGAGTATTTGGTCCTAGAAAGCCCCTTATGTTTTGTGTAACAGCTATGTGTAAAAATCCTTTAGGAATACCACAATAACCTGGTTTTGTAAAAATACTTGAATATAAACATCGGTTTTGTGTCTCACACCGTCAATATGTTTGCGCACCAATCTTTAGTATAGTATAGTATATTTCTTGACCGTGGTCAATACACATGCACAAGGCAAGATCAGAGTATACAGCAGTACATGTCAACGTGAGGTATTCACAAATTCTAAATTTATAAATCACAGCAACCGAAATACACCAATAAAGTCATGTAGTGTTCGAGTAAACAAAAGTGGTAATGGTTGAGGCGGGAATTCCAGATCGGTTTCGAAATCGCTGGGGGCGGTGTGGATAGCTGGACGGTCGTGGAATTGCTGATATAAGCGACAAATGGACGGTCACTAACAAGTAACCGGGCGGAAGAGATGCCAAAGAACATTGTTAGAAGTAAAGCAAGCGTGGGGCTTTCAAAGTGCAGTCAGAGATACCAGCGGAATATTAGACACTAATCCAGCATTGGGTAACTGATTGTGGGGGAAGCATGTGAAATAAAGGCAAGTGATTCAAAGGTGATAATAAAACGGACCTTTTGTGCAGGTGATTACAGTGTCATATGGGAATTCAAATGAAGGCGAAAAGCTTCGCATAGACTTCAGTGAACTTTTGAAGAGCATGAATGGTGTATGGACATATAACGGACTATTAAAGAAAAGAAAAGCCGTCAATGAAACAGATTAGTGGAAACAAACGTCAATGGTTCGGCTAGGCAGGAGTTGGAGGAGTGTAAAATGTTTTTTTTTGTATTTGATAGAAAATTGGTAATCAAATTATGGTTGGCTGCAGATGGCTGGTATTCTGTTCCGTAAAGACCTTGGTTGCAGGTAGAATGTTGTGGGAAGCAGGTAAAAAAGGGCTGGTTTGACGAAGTTGACAGCTGCGAAGGCTGGGTTCCGGCCATTGGTTTCGTACTGCAACGCGGGAAGAATTGAACTGTTGGGTTGGATTATTTGGGAATAGACGTTGAGCGGATGTGTTGATGGTTGCTGTCAGGAATCACCTCTGCGATCCGGTGAGACTTTCATGAGGTTTTGTTAATCCATGTACGGTGCCCCATGTAACGTCAGCAGGCGAGAGTATAGGTTTAAACCATTGATCAAATCGTCCAGTCCTTACGGTAATCCGGAATAAACGTCGATTTGGCCGATGGATACCCAAGTAACCAATGCAATCTGGAAGAGATCAGGAGTGCGGCGGTCTGGAGAGTGTTCCAGCTGTGGGTTATGATTATCGTTTATATGGAAGCAAGAAAATGAACATTTTGTGATCCGAACAGTTAGTTATCGTTTGGCTAGTGGACAGGTCTATTAGGGATCCCTAGACGGAGACTGGTAGCTTTCTAGGGTAGTTGGGTGATAGTAGAGATTCGGGGCGATATCAGGTAGGCGGTGGATGAGGAGAGGGTGTCCGTTTGGGAACCAGGAATAAAACAATAGTAGATGGTATGTTCTGGAAGAAGAATGAGAAAATAGGAAGATAACAGTCTGATCAGTTCACCAGCTGTGGTAAAGGACGGCAAACAGTAAAAAGGGGGGAAAACACTGAGTGTTTATTCGCCTCCAAGGCGCCATTTCATCATAAATTCCTGGATCTGTGTCACTCACTCCGTTAATCTGGTTCCCATTTTGAGTCTTTTGATGGCATGTTTGAGGTTTGTACATATATCCGTGAAGTACCTAATTCCGTGATCCGGTGCCGTACAATTTGTGAATCAATCCTGTTTGGATTTGGGATTCGTGTGAATTTGCCGCGTATCGCCAGGAAGCATCTTACAATACCCAAGCTGATCAATTTGGGCCGGGAGTAGCGCGACAGGTCACCGAGGAGGCTTTGGGAATCTTTGATCCTCCAGAAGTGGTTAGGTCTGTTGGCCCCGTCAATGTCAGCTCATGTAATCCTGATTGTACGTTTGACTGTAAGGATGTTGACACATTCACGCTAAGGATGCTTCATGACAATAATATTAAAAATGGTTTGTTTCGAAGAGGCCAGAAGCATGCCAGACGCATGATCAGAATGTCACAGACGAATACATGGACAAGTATTCCGTGACTGTATGGGGGGATGTGCGGCTAATATAAGATAGATGAATTTATTATAGGTGAGTGTGAAAAAAACGTAAGAAAAATGTAAGGTCAATGTATGCAAACCAGGGAATAGTGGAGGAAGATTTGAATGGGCCTGTGAATAAATCCGAAATGATGCCCGGCGAATCCGACAGCCAAGGTCAAATGATGGGTCTGGCTGGTTAAGTGGAGGTGGCTGTGGAGTGGGAGTTGTACATGAGGGAGACCAGAATACGGTTGGGATGGCTGTGTTAAAAGAAAGCAATTGAAAACAAATTTATGTATGTGGAAAAGGGGTGGATAGAAATGGTTCATTGCTAGCCTGCGAAAAACGGTTAGCAGCAGGTTGCAGAACCGCATGGAACATAAAGCAAGCGAAACAGGCTTTAAAAGACGAGATTCAGTTCAGTTCAGTCCAGTTCAGTTTGTACAGGACAGGTAGTGGCCACGGCCAATCGAGCGTCCAGAATTCCTTCGATGGTATGCACACCAGTCATGCACCCACCACTGCCGAGTTTATTTCGTCGAATTCCCGCTAAAAAGGAGAGAGAAACGGGAAACCTCATCGCTAATTAACTGCGAGAGACATTATGCACCGTGAGCGTTCACTGACACCGTATACAATGAGCGAAAAGTCTATTAGAACATATTCCATAAGGACCACAGTGTCACCTGTTATCCATCTAGTTGTCATACTCAAGGCTTACTACGAGGAATTATCTCGTGCCAGTTGCGATCTAGGGCAACTTTGAAGGATTGGACGGTCTGCAGATCTTCCATCCCACTTCTTGGTGGTAAAGTTCTCTTTTAGTATTGGTGCTACCTAAAAACCCAATACCAGTGCATTAATTTGAGTTCGTTTAGGGAAACTGACTTCAGCTCAGCATTTTTTTGTTTTGGCAAAGGGCGCTTTGTTTCGCCGCCGGCCGTGCAGTTCCACCCAGGTGCCGCACACTGCCACTAGGTCGGACAATTTTAAGGTGCTTTGCATGACCTGCTGGTGTTAAACTTTCGGCAGGGCCTCTCGAAGATGTCCTTTTTTGATATATTTCAAACGCCTCCGGGCAACTTCTCCTTTTTTGATGGGTGACTTGACTGTGGTCTCTTGAATAAAGTAACTTTTTGTTGCCCATCGCGACGTCCCGTCTTTGAATTCACCATCAAAAGCACCGATTGATCTTCTTTTGAGTAAACTTCGCTTTCCTGAGATTAATCGTTGGATTCGACATCGAAAAGTTGATTGTGTTCTATAGAGGCCCCTTTCTCAGCAACGGTTAAGCTATTAATTGATGCCGATTGTTGAAGTTCGTTCGTCGGGGGTCAAAAAAGTGTCCAGCCAAGCATCGTTCGCGCAGCAAATGGTCCTTTTTGACTGCTTATGCTTTGTTCAAGCACCCAATGAGCCCCTGGTACATTGCATCCAATTATTACGTCGACGTGGGGGCCAGACACTTCTTCGAACGCTATGTCTCTGAGATGAGAGCATCTCTTGGCGATCGATCTAACAGAGTCGACTGGTGTCACAGGCAAGCTGTCTATTGTAAAGGCTTCCGGAATGTCCACGATCCCCTCATCAAATAGAGACGTTAACTGCAGGGTCAGCCTCCTACGATTTTTAGCATGACCCCCTGAAATCGTGCTGATAGTGAGCGAGGTACGCTTGCCGACTAGTCCACAGCTTTTTACAAGCTCATGAGTAATCAGCGAGGTATCCGACCCCGTGTCCAAAAAATGCGATAACCCTCCTCAATCCTTTAGGTGTCACGATGCCGACAGTTACGATGCCTAATCTCGCCGGTTTGAAATCATCATGTCCCGTTGAACAGACAATTCCGGGGTTGATCCGTCTGAATAGGCCTATTTTTGAGAGGGCCATGTAGTAACGAGTGATGATTACCCAGGCATCCGTCCTGGTTACATTTCACTCCTAAGCTGCATTCAGAGGCTCGATGAGAGTTGTTCAAACACATAAAGCATGAGCCAATCCCATTACTGCGCACCACCTATTGGGCACACTCATCCCATGAAAGGTCGGAAAATCTGGCAACCGATGCTGGGAGCTGCACAGCTTGCATTATGATAATAATAATAATAATAATAATAATAATAATAATAATAATGGTTTATTTCGGATAACCCCGAGGCATGCTGTAAAGCCAGATCAAACGGTACAGTTGGACGTAAAGTCCGAATTCTAAGGGGATGATCCAGGTATGTTCACTCCATATTATACAGGAGAAAGTATTTAGGTTACTCTTTGAGGCGGCGCTCGGCAAATTTGAACTCAGGGTCGGTTAGCCAACCCGGTCAAGTCAGGGTGGAGCTGGTCGGAGGTAGTTGACTCTTCCTGAAATAGTACAAAAAGAGGGGCTATGCAACGAGATTCAAACAGAATTGACGAAAGTTTTGTTCACCTTGAGGAGAAAGAAGTTTCCAAGGGAGACATGAACCAGCTATAGAGCCCCGCGGAGCATGGCACGGCTTTGGATTGAAATCATTCGATAAAAGGAATGAATTTTCAGACGAAAAACAATCAGAATGATTCGAAGATTTCTCTTGTAACGTTCAGTGACCAAATATCGGCTGAGTCCGTTAAATCGTTGCGCACATTGTTTACTTTCATAAAGGTGGAATGTGATGCGCCAAAACGGAACTGGAAACTAGGCGATAAATCAATTTGTGATGCGTAGCCATGACAGTCGCAGATACACGGTTTGCACAGATGAGTATTTAAATGACAGGTGAGTGTTTACGTTTGATTATCGTTGTCTAAGGGCTGGACATAAAGGCCAGAGAGATGCATGAATCAAAACTGTCTAAGAGGATTTGCCAAGATAAAATGCCGGATATGAAAAAGCATCAAACAACCGATGAATACAGTTGCGAAGTTGGGCGGTGCAGTAGTTGACGGGTGAAATACTATCTGCTGGTATTTCATGTAAAAGATGGATCCTGTGATGGCGAAAGATCAAAACGCTGCAATACAGATGTCTCTCAGATGTCAATATATGGGGAGGGCATGAATCTTTGCAAGGCAAGGATGTTGCAATGTTACAGCCGTGTGGGCAAGCAGAGAGAAAGCGAACTATCACAATATCGCCGACTGTTGGGATGCTCTGGTTGACCTCTCGGGTTCTTGATTTATCATGTGCATGTTAGACAAAGACTGGATTCGGTCACAGTCCTTCCCTACAATTTGAGCAGATGTTGGTTCCTTTCGCGCCAGCCTGCAACTTTCGCGTACGATTTGTCCAAATCGGCTGCTAGCGATACGAGATTGACGACCTATGAACTCCGTCAAAACCGTTGAACGTACATTTCAGCTCAAGCATATTTATTTTTTCAGCTTTCTCTGCCCATCGGCTTTGTAAATCAATAGGTAGACATCAAACAACGCATTCCTGTGTGTGCAACGCATCCAGATCAGACTGGTATCCTAAGTGCTCCAGTGCTATACTGCAGTTCTGCGTTTTTATAACCAAATTTGACAGTAATTCGGCCTTGACCTCAGTCCTTTTTGCCTCCAGTAAAACACCATCAATCAGGCTTCTAGCCACCTGGAATGGTTGTCCAAACAAATCTTTCAGGATTCTGCGTGCCTTGATGTACCCTACTGGCGTATCAAGCATCGCACAGCCTTCAATAGCCCTTTTGGCCCTCACAATACAGTAATGTAATAAATACAAAAACTTTTGACCAGGATCTGCAACTTTGCACCCGACAAAGTTTTCGAATTGTTTCATGAATATCCAGTATTGCTCGGAGTGCCCGTCGAAATGGGGGAGCCCCATTCCTGGCAGGTCAAATGGAAATACCTCGGTAGTTTCAGGGGGTCTCAAGGGTTTTTGCGTCGATCACAGTGCCACTTCGATGTTGACATCGTGAACTACATGAACATTTTGCTGGCTGGCTGAGACCAGTTCCTTGTTTGAGGGGCTCTGCTTGCTTTTTGGCTAACAGCAGCTCGTTCTCTAATTCCACCACTCTCATTCTATAAATACTAATATCAACAAACTCATTGCGATTAGAAATATATGACCTAGCACTGAGAGAACTAGAAGACTTTGCATTATCCAGAGAATCAATAACACCCAAACCATCCTCAGAGACTTGCCGAGTCAATTCCTGTTATTTCGAAAGGTCCTTGCTCTCTCGTCTGGGCATTTCCAATGAGTTTTCTTGTCCGGGTTACACTTGAGTGCTGTGATTCAATTCTCGCAAATCGAGCAACGCGTAGCCAATTCAAACTAATCCCGAAACCAGAACAAGATTGATTCGTAGTTTCTATGGTACCAAATTGACATTCACAAAAGCTACAAATATATACAAACCTCAAGTATGCCACCAAATAGACTTCACAGTAAAACCCAAAGGTTCAAAGCTCCGTGGCTCAAGCTCGACGACCAGAAACGGTTCAAGGCTCAATTCAAATGTCTCACATGGATAAACAAACGTGAAAAAGTGTGGTATATGAGCGATTTTTTCAAGGTAATGCTAAATACAGTCAAATTCACAAAGCACGTGGAACATCTGGAAGGATTTTCGGTATTTGTTCTTTACACCACGAGCCTTTTGTGCAACAGCGTTGTACTGCTCTGATCATGTGAAGTCACTGCTCATGATGACCCCAAGGTCTTTAACCCTACCGACTGCTTTTATGGTGAACAGCCCTTGGTCATGAGCGACAATCAGGCTTTCTTTTGACCTTGACAATAAATGGCTTTTTTTCAGCGATCGGGGGTAAGTCCCATTTGAGTGCCCAGTCCAGGACGGCACCTACGTCCCTGCCCAAGTCCACCTTACCCTCAGAACCGACAATCTTCACGTCATCCGCAAAATTAAAGCTAGGCGATTGGAGAGAGGATGCCAGGTCGTTCATAAACAACAAGAATAGGGCCGGCCCTAGGGCGGATCCCTGAGGTACACCACTGGTGACTTTCACCAAACTGGCGCACCTGTTCCCAACTTTACCGTAAAGCGCCCTGTGGGAGAGAAAGTCCGCCAGCCATCTATATGCTTGTCCACCTATACCGAACGCTTCCATCTCGCATAGCAAAAGATGAATAACGAAGTCGAACATCTTGCTAAAGTCGGGGTAGCACACGCCAACTTGCTAACCTTAGTCCAGTCGTCGAGTAACTTTATCTAAGAAGCGCAAGAGATTGGTCAGACAAGATTTTTTTTCGGAAATCCATGGTGGGCCGGACTTAACATGGAGGGCTCTAGTATGTTCTGGAGGATGTGGGCACGGATGATCTTCCCAAGGAACTTACGTAGGATGCTAGTTACGCTTACCGGTCCGTAGTTCTGCATAGCCGACTTAGGTCCGCTTTCGTGAATCAAAACTGTCTAAGAGGATTTGCCAAGATAAAATGCCGGATATGAAAAAGCATCAAACAACCGATGAATACAGTTGCGAAGTTGGGCGGTGCAGTAGTTGACGGGTGAAATACTATCTGCTGGTATTTCATGTAAAAGATGGATCCTGTGATGGCGAAAGATCAAAACGCTGCAATACAGATGTCTCTCAGATGTCAATATATGGGGAGGGCATGAATCTTTGCAAGGCAAGGATGTTGCAATGTTACAGCCGTGTGGGCAAGCAGAGAGAAAGCGAACTATCACAATATCGCCGACTGTTGGGATGCTCTGGTTGACCTCTCGGGTTCTTGATTTATCATGTGCATGTTAGACAAAGACTGGATTCGGTCACAGTCCTTCCCTACAATTTGAGCAGATGTTGGTTCCTTTCGCGCCAGCCTGCAACTTTCGCGTACGATTTGTCCAAATCGGCTGCTAGCGATACGAGATTGACGACCTATGAACTCCGTCAAAACCGTTGAACGTACATTTCAGCTCAAGCATATTTATTTTTTCAGCTTTCTCTGCCCATCGGCTTTGTAAATCAATAGGTAGACATCAAACAACGCATTCCTGTGTGTGCAACGCATCCAGATCAGACTGGTATCCTAAGTGCTCCAGTGCTATACTGCAGTTCTGCGTTTTTATAACCAAATTTGACAGTAATTCGGCCTTGACCTCAGTCCTTTTTGCCTCCAGTAAAACACCATCAATCAGGCTTCTAGCCACCTGGAATGGTTGTCCAAACAAATCTTTCAGGATTCTGCGTGCCTTGATGTACCCTACTGGCGTATCAAGCATCGCACAGCCTTCAATAGCCCTTTTGGCCCTCACAATACAGTAATGTAATAAATACAAAAACTTTTGACCAGGATCTGCAACTTTGCACCCGACAAAGTTTTCGAATTGTTTCATGAATATCCAGTATTGCTCGGAGTGCCCGTCGAAATGGGGTAGCCCCATTCCTGGCAGGTCAAATGGAAATACCTCGGTAGTTTCAGGGGGTCTCAAGGGTTTTTGCGTCGATCACAGTGCCACTTCGATGTTGACATCGTGAACTACATGAACATTTTGCTGGCTGGCTGAGACCAGTTCCTTGTTTGAGGGGCTCTGCTTGCTTTTTGGCTAACAGCAGCTCGTTCTCTAATTCCACCACTCTCATTCTATAAATACTAATATCAACAAACTCATTGCGATTAGAAATATATGACCTAGCACTGAGAGAACTAGAAGACTTTGCATTATCCAGAGAATCAATAACACCCAAACCATCCTCAGAGACTTGCCGAGTCAATTCCTGTTATTTCGAAAGGTCCTTGCTCTCTCGTCTGGGCATTTCCAATGAGTTTTCTTGTCCGGGTTACACTTGAGTGCTGTGATTCAATTCTCGCAAATCGAGCAACGCGTAGCCAATTCAAACTAATCCCGAAACCAGAACAAGATTGATTCGTAGTTTCTATGGTACCAAATTGACATTCACAAAAGCTACAAATATATACAAACCTCAAGTATGCCACCAAATAGACTTCACAGTAAAACCCAAAGGTTCAAAGCTCCGTGGCTCAAGCTCGACGACCAGAAACGGTTCAAGGCTCAATTCAAATGTCTCACATGGATAAACAAACGTGAAAAAGTGTGGTATATGAGCGATTTTTTCAAGGTAATGCTAAATACAGTCAAATTCACAAAGCACGTGGAACATCTGGAAGGATTTTCGGTATTTGTTCTTTACACCACGAGCCTTTTGTGCAACAGCGTTGTACTGCTCTGATCATGTGAAGTCACTGCTCATGATGACCCCAAGGTCTTTAACCCTACCGACTGCTTTTATGGTGAACAGCCCTTGGTCATGAGCGACAATCAGGCTTTCTTTTGACCTTGACAATAAATGGCTTTTTTTCAGCGATCGGGGGTAAGTCCCATTTGAGTGCCCAGTCCAGGACGGCACCTACGTCCCTGCCCAAGTCCACCTTACCCTCAGAACCGACAATCTTCACGTCATCCGCAAAATTAAAGCTAGGCGATTGGAGAGAGGATGCCAGGTCGTTCATAAACAACAAGAATAGGGCCGGCCCTAGGGCGGATCCCTGAGGTACACCACTGGTGACTTTCACCAAACTGGCGCACCTGTTCCCAACTTTACCGTAAAGCGCCCTGTGGGAGAGAAAGTCCGCCAGCCATCTATATGCTTGTCCACCTATACCGAACGCTTCCATCTCGCATAGCAAAAGATGAATAACGAAGTCGAACATCTTGCTAAAGTCGGGGTAGCACACGCCAACTTGCTAACCTTAGTCCAGTCGTCGAGTAACTTTATCTAAGAAGCGCAAGAGATTGGTCAGACAAGATTTTTTTTCGGAAATCCATGCTGGGCCGGACTTAACATGGAGGGCTCTAGTATGTTCTGGAGGATGTGGGCACGGATGATCTTCCCAAGGAACTTACGTAGGATGCTAGTTACGCTTACCGGTCCGTAGTTCTGCATAGCCGACTCAGGTCCGCTTTCGTGTATTACCATGACTGCCGCAAATTTCCAGTCCTGAGGCAGCTTACTCTGGTCCAACGTGGACCTGTGCAGCCTGCATACCAATGGAGCTATGATATCTGCCAATGACTTGATGATAGCTGGATAAATGCCACCTGGGCCCGCTGACTTGTGGCTGTTTCCTCTGAGCGGTTTATCTCATTTAAATGGGGAACAGGATGCATCAGAGCCAGATCTACTCGTACCTTACTATCTACCCCATGTACACTGCCGAAGTATTCCCCCAGGGCGTCTGCTTTGCCTTGGTCAGCCGTGACAATACCGTGGTCTTTAGTGAATAGTGGACCAAAAACATTCTTTGTTGAGCCTTTCTACTGCACATAGCAGTGGAATTTTTTCAACTATTGTCTTAAACACTGGGCCGATTTGAGATCAAATTCCACTTGGAAGTTCTCAGAAGGCTCATAGTCTCGTTTCTCAGCTTCGCGTAGCGGTTCCAGGCTAGCTGACTGCCGGAAGCTTTGTACTGGCTTTAGGAGCGGTTTCTACGCTTGATGGCCTTGGCTATTTAAGCCTTCCACCACATGGGTTTGCCCTCCCTACCCCTTCGTTTCAAGAGTGGGAACTATTCCTGTAGAGCAATCAGGGATCCCTTTATCGCCCGTCAGGTCTCCTCGAGAGTAGCCCCCTCTATCGTGTCCCAGGTCAAACCCCTTCGCTCTATTACGAAGCCTATCTATGTCCATACTACCGAAATGTTTGACCAGCCTTGAAGGTACCTTGGGTTGTCGCACGCATAGGACGATTTTGACACACACGTGGTCACTCTTGCCCAGGGGTGCACAGTACTGCAGTCCAGACACGTCGTTGGGTAAGTTCATTATTGCTAGGTCCAACAAGGATGGAAGGCATCCAGTCCTGTATCTGGTATTTTCCTTAATATGCTGGTGCAACGCACTGGCAAGCATCCATTCTAAGTATGTTTGCTCCTCCGATCCCGGCACGCAGACCCCAGCCACCCAGTCGATGTGCGGGAGATTGAAGTCACCCACCATGAGCGTCTTTTGTGTGTCCCTAACTAGTTCAGTCAAAGTCCGCAGTGAACAAACATCCTCTTTGCGGTTTGTGCTTGATGCCCTTTAGACACAGACAACGTTAACCGTTCTGCCTGGAAGGATGGTCGTAACGGCGCATAACTGGACATTGCGAGTGCACATCTCGGTCTGAGACTCAAGGGGGTTGGTACCTGACCTAGTGAGGATGACTTCTCCCCCTCCAGGGCGATCGTGTTCTCTGTCCTGCATATAGACTGCAAAGCAATTACTTGTGAGGCCTGGCACATGGTCTTCTTTAGAAAGCCACACTTCCGTAACGACAGCTATTGAGGCTTTGTGCTCCCCAGCGGTTTTGGCGGGTTTCGTCCATTTGCTTCTTAGTATATAACACCACCGCGTTTGCTCCGCCATTTAGGTTTCTCTTTTTATCCACTCCTGTCTGTTTCTCAGGCGCGACGCCTGAGATGATGACTGGTTTTCCGCTTTGGTTGTCCGCACTGGTGTGCATGACGCCGGCCGAGGATCCAGAAATTCCGACGGCTCCCAATCCATCTCTACAGGAGTTGCCACAGCATCCAGCTTGGCAAGGGTCGAGCTGTCATCCATCTTCGGACAGTACTGCCAATTTTCATCTTCCAGCGCGTCTTCAATTACAGCTATTCCCGACCCCGCATGCAGCTTCTTTACTACTGTCGGAGTCGGGGCCTGAGAGCCAAGTACGGCATTCTGCGGAACCTGTTGGTTTCTCACCGGCGCCCTGGCTGGTCGAGCCAGGTTACCTCCCTCCCCCCCCCCTAGGAGCTAGACCACCAGGCCTTACTCTATGCTCGTCTAGCACAATTTAGTATATGCCCTTGGTGGTGTGAGCCACTACTGCTGCCCTCGCCAGCAGTTTGTCCTGGGTGGCCTCATCAGCGAACTCCACCAGTGTTGGTCTCGTACGATGTTTACCTTCGTCCCCGAGTAGTGGCTTTCACGTCCCCACTCTGTCCACCCTTTTTAGAGTAGTAGAGTATGGAACACCCGCAATTCGCAGTATATCGTAGACCTCCCTCCAATCTATATCCAGCCTGGCTTTCGATTCCCTTATAAAGGGTTCTTCCTGGTTTAAGATCAGCAGCCTGCTGCTTGAGACCCTGCCCATCGACAAGATTTGCCAAAGCAGATCCTTCGCCTTGTTTTCCAACACCAGGAGCGCCGGTTCATCCATCGTAGCTGGTCCGTACTTTGCTATATTACAGTCGCTCTTCTTTATGGGCTGCGTTGCCCTTCTAGGCTTCTGCTCAGTCCACTGGCTCTCGTCGGTCTGCTTCAAGAGAGTTGAGGCAACGACCGCACGGAAAGCTCTGGAAACTGGTCCACTCGCTCTGATGACTGTCCCCTTAGGTGTGGCCACTACTTCCGTAAACGACTTGCTGCAACCTGATTGCGGCGGTTTAGGGCTTGTCTAAGGTACTACTTGGTGGGCTTTGGTCCTGCCCTTGGACCCGTAGATTGGAGGCCAGACCGGATGCCTCTTTGCAAGGAGCACAGACCCACTCAGCCCGTGGGTTCTGTTTACAAAGAACATACGTGGGCTTTGCTATTCCTGAACACCTTGGGTGAGCCCAACTCTTGCATACCTCGCACTCTATACCATTTACCACAAGTTTTCCGCATTTAGGTGCTAGACATGGGTCAGAAACGCGTGTCTTACCGAAAACCACAAAACGAGGTCGAAAACAGCTCAGGTGCTCTTTAACCAAACACAAAGTAAAACCTCTGACACTTGCGGATAAAACCCGCTAACACAGAAAAACAAAAAGAAAAACTCCAAGCGAGAAAAGATCGCCTTAAAAAACACCGAACACTACTCGGCAACACTACAAGGAGAATAAAATATGCTTCGGATAAAAAGCACCTTAAATGCTATTCCTTTACGCCCAGTAATGTGAGTGAAACTAGGTTGATTCACAAAACTATTTAAAAACTCAATTTAAGGGCAACAGCACCACGAATTCAAACCGTGCGGCACTCACCGGAGACTCCCGAAGCATGCTCAGCTGCATTAATACATGATACGAGTTAACAAAGGGGATTCTTGGATAGTCAACTGGATATATATAGTACAGTGGAGTGAAGAGATTATCGTGGTCGCATTAAGAAGTGCGCGGCGACATTGAATTTGAAGGACAGGTGGTCGCATTGCTCAGTGACAAGCAAAATCGGCTTCGTGGTCGAGATACGCAGTCAAGTACGGCAGGAATTGAAGAAAAATGCTCAGGCATTCTGATATGATCGATAAAGTCGCAAGAGAGAGTATGTTGATAGAAAACTTTCGAAAAAAGCACAGGTGAAGACTTGGGAACTGTTATTGGTGATGACGGGTACTCACTTGAACCAGTAGTTCTAGTAACTCGTGAAAAGGCAGAGATGTTAATTAGAAGGAGAAGCAGGGTGTTTTCTGGGAAGGGGAAGTGCTTAGGCGGAACGGAAAGTCAGATTCACCGAGACTTGAGTAAATGATATCCAGCGAGAGGTTGCGGGGACTACACACATAGGGGGTGTTGAGTAGGTGCCCAGTCATGAGCGCCTAGTGGAGCAGAGTAATAAGGTTGACAGGTGAGTTAAGCAAGATTCAAGAAAATTGGTTTTTTAGTTAATAATAATAATAGTGTGCTTTGGATGGGCCCGACACTTGATGCAAAGCATGTACAGGTGGTACAACCGATATCGGAATAGGAGTTTATAGTAGGATAAAATAAGTTCACACAAAGGACTACAGGAGAACACTGAAATGGACTAAAATGATACTAACGCCCGGCAAATAGAAGACTCTTGGTTAGGCAGCCGGTTCGGCTATTTTTGAGTGATGTCAGCTGAAAGTCTGGAGTAAATGCATAGGTGGTATAGGAAGTAATTACCACTGCTGAAAATTCAAAGGATATGTTGTTGATCTTTATGAAAAAAGGGAATTCATTGAGCGGAGTACCAAGAGCTATTTATGGGCTGCAGAATATAAAACGCTTATAGATAGGAATCTAGTCGATGGTTTCGGTAAATTATTCACTTCATAACAGCAGTTTCAGCACGGAAGTATATCAGTCTGCAGAGATGGGGGTATAAGGTAGTGGCTGGGTACTGGGGGGAATCAGGTAGATAGCAAACAATTGACGTATCTTGAGGGAGGAGACTACCAGGGCAAAGCGGCAGAGCTGCATGAGAAGTACATCGGAGACGTTCAAACACGGAGAAAACATGGTGATCTGCAAAATCAGAATGACTCAATGTATTACCACTGTGGAGGCGATTGGATGGCAGATACCCAAAGCCTTTTCCGTGACCTGTCGCGCTACTCCCGGCCCAAATTGATCAGCTTGGGTATTGTAAGATGCTTCCCGGCGATACGCGGCAAATTCACACGAATCCCAAATCCAAACAGGATTGATTCACAAATTGTACGACACCGGATCACGGAATTAGGTACTTCACGAATATATGTACAAACCTCAAACATGCCATCAAAGGACTCAAAATGGGAACCAGATTAACGGAGTGAGTGACACGGATCCAGGAATTCATGATGAAATCGCGCCTTGGAGGCGAATTAACAAAGATTGGTGCGCAAATATATTGACGGTGTGAGAAACAAAACCGATGTTTATATTCAACTATTTTCACAAAACCAGGTTATTGTGGTATTCCTGGAAGATTTTTCACAGCTGGTCGTTACACAAAACGGGCCAGAATTCATCCAGCCGGGCGATGTCAAAATGGCATGAGGAAATTGTTTTTTGATCACAAATTAGCTTCGAAAACGAGTTTAGAACGGAGAGTAATAAAACATGCATGAACTCGGAAACTGATCGAACACTAACACAACTCAGAGTGTTTCAGTTTTTCTGGAGAACGAAATGTGTGACAAACAATACTCTTTAAACCGTGAATAAATGTGTAAGGTTGATGAGACCCTAATTCGCGGTTTCCTTAGTAAACGCGTGCCTCGGTCCTTTGTACTGCGTGGACCACCTGCACGTTATTCTAATGTGCGGCACTGAACGAATATGTTAACCAGAACAGTATTCTCCACGACCCGTGAGAACGAGAATGCGATTGGGAGAGGCAGTGGTTAGCGTGTATTTGGGAGCGTGCGTGAGAGCGTGCGCAAGAGCAACGGTCAAATGGCAACCGCGCTTGGCAGTCGGCGTTCAGTTAAACAACAAACGTGGAAGAAGTACGGATGAAGATGGAAACCACTACAGGGGCCTCGTCCTAGAAGTCCGACGGAGTTGGGTTTCGATCGTGATGGTAGGCCGGAGTGATTGGTTGTCCAGGATTTCCTCATAGCTTGCCCGTTATATTTTTGGTGACGTCGAACGACTGCTGATGAGTTTAACGGTGCCTGCACTCTGGAGGTCCGATGTGCGTAGGTCCAACTGTGTTTTAGCGTCCACGGGTCTCATACTCATGCGAGCGGGAAGATCCCGCGTCAGGTCTATCTAAAAGGGTGTCCAGTTGTTGTCTCCAGAACCAGGCTGAAGAATCGTCCCGTTACCCAATGAGTGGTCGGTTCCGTGAACGTTCATGGAGTCAGCGAGTCTACGGATGAGGCCAATGTGACTGCGTAGATCCGCCTGAGAGGGAACAAGGTGAACTGGAACAAAATAGCGCCTGAGGGCGCCGGCGGATGTTGGACCGTAATAACAACACGCTAACGATGTCCGGTGTTGTTGTAGTCGCCAAGAGACCAGAAGAAGATGAAATCATAACTACCGATTGTAATTTCACGGGCCTGTTGGTTGGTAAATCTATGGTGAACCTCCCAACTTACTGCTAGCAGTCGGTTGTAATAATCATCACGCAATCGGCGAAGCGGACGGAACTTCGTAGTTGGCGACCGCGACGGCTACTTCGCGTTGCGGGTACGGTTGGAGAATCTGATGGACTAGCTGCCGAGTCCTCACTAGGGGTAATTGGGGGTGGTTCGAGTAATAACTCGCTCGATGCGAGTGACTGAGCGGCCTGAGTAGGTGTAAATTGGCCGAGCGGCTTGCACTCCATGACGGCAGGCTCGAGACGGTCGATAGATACAGCGTCGTGTCGTCTGCTGATGTCTATGACAAATGTTTTTGCCTTACGTTTTATCACCCGAAACGGGCCAGTGTATGGCGCTTGTATTGATGATCGAACACCACCGACGCGAAGGAATACGTGAATAGCGGTTTCTAACGCAGTTGAGACATAACTTGTAGACTGTTGTTCACGCGGCGGACTGGCCTTGAGCACTCGCATGTGCTGCGTAAGGCGCTGAGCACAGTCACCGTAGTCGAAATTCACGGTTGGTGAGGGGGCTACCAACTCCCCAGGCAGACGAAGTGTACAGCCATATACTAGTACGGCCGGTGTTGTGTGTAACTCCTCCTTAACGGTACTACGCAGGCTTAAGAGTGCTGATGGTAGTGTTTCACTCCAAAGGGGGTTACCGTCTGCTCGAAGGGCGGCTTTTAATTTCCGGTGGAAACGCTCAACCATACCATTGGCCTGAGGGTGGTAAGCTGTCGTCTTAACGTGTTGGTAACCGAGAGTAGCAAGTAGGCCGCCGAAAGCGCCGTCAAAGTGTGGACCACGATCGGTGGTCACTTTTGCCGGGCAACCGAAATGACTAACCCAACCGGTCAGAAAAGCTTCCGCGGTCTCTTCCGACGTGGGACGAGGGAAAGGAATGGCCTGCGGCCAGCGAGTAATACGATCCACGCATGTGAGTATGCAAACGTACCCAAGCGAAGGTGGAAGTGGTCCTACGAGGTCGACGTGCACATGATGAAAACGTGTTTCAGGTTCAGGGAACCCGGCTAACGCCACCTTAGTGTGCCTATTGGTCTTACCACGTTGACACTGCAGGCCCACATGAGCCCATTGACGGACATCTCGTTTGACATTGTGCCAAACAAAACGCTCAGCTATCAGTTTCACCGAGGCCGTCACACGCAGACGAGCCAGATTATGGAGTGCCAGGAAAGTGGGATAACGGTGGGCAGCGGGAGCCGCCGGCCTGGGGCGACCTTGCGACACATCGCACACGATGGTATTCTGGGAAGTTGGGATAGCTACTGTCGTCAAGCTCAAAGAACCGTTCTGTCGAATTTGTTCGATGTCAGGGTCCATAGTTTGGGCCTGTGCCATTGCGTCCAAGTTGATGTTAAGCGTCGGTGAGAGACTTAGTTGATGTACGCGGGATGAGGCGTCCGCGCCGGGATAAGGTACCCCAGAGACGTGTCGTATGTCCACAGTAAACTGTGAGACAAAGTCTAAGTGGCGAATCTCGCGTGGTGAGTATCGATCGGAAGCTGACTTTAGTGCGTAAAACAAAGGCTTGTGGTCTGTAAACACCGTAAACGAACGGCCTTCGAGTGCACGTCGAAAATGACTAATTTCCAAGTAGATGGCTGATAACTCCCCGCCAAATGTGCTGTACCTAGATTTGGCGGGTTGTAGCGTTTGGAGAAGAATGCTAAAGGTTGCCAAGAATCGTCTACAAACTGTTGCGGTACTGCTCCAACCGCTGTGTCCGAGGCATCCGCCACTACCGAAATAGGAGCCAAAGGGTCGGGGTGGGTAAGGAGTGCTGTTTTGGCGACAGCATCTTTGACCAAGGCAAATGCGACTTGTGCCGTGTCGGAAAACACGAACTTCCGCTTACCTCCGCGCAACAGGTCGGTGAGGGGTTGCATCATTTCCGCACAGTGAGGAATAAATCGGCGGTAGAAATTCCCCAGGCCGGCAAACTGACGCAACTGGCGAAACGATTGGGGTTCAGAGTGGTCGCGAATAGCGGAAACTTTATCTGGCAGAGGGCGGATACCCGAGGATGGAATAGAATGTCCTATGAAGGTGATATCAGACTGGCCTAATTCGCATTTCGCGATATTAATCGTAAAGCCGTGCTGGCTAAGGCGTTCGAAAAGTACTCGTAAGTGTGCGGCGTGCTCTTATTCTGAAGAACTAGCCACCGAAATATCATCCAGGTATACGTAGACATTTTTCAAACCACGAGTAGCCTCGTGCATGAACCGCTGAAAGGTCTGGGTTGCATTGCTGAGTCCAAACGGCATTCTCAGAAACTCGAACAGCCCGAAAGGCGTAGTGACGGCAGTTTTAGGGATATCGGCCTCTGCTACCGGGATCTGGTTGTACACACGAACTAAATCAATACGGCTGAAGACAGAGTAACCTGATAAAGACGAAGTAAGGTCCTGTATATGGGGAATCTGGTATCGGTCAGGAGCGGTGACTTTGTTAAGTGCTCTGTAATCACCACAGGGTCGCTAGTCGCCACTGGACTTAGGGACCATATGAAGAGGGGAAGCCCAAAGGCTACTAGAAGGGCGTATTATACCCAGTTCTAGCATATGTTCGAATTCAGCCTGTGCAACACGAAGCTTGTCCGGTGCTAACCGACGTGGCCTACTGAACACTGGGGATCCCTTATTATCGATATAGTGAGTGACGTTGGTGGTCACTGCTGGGAGAGGCCCGGCCTGCCGAAACATGGCTGGGCAGGCGGCGATGAGTTCGCCATAAGGTTGATGTGCCTGTGGTTGAACGTAAAAAAGGCGTGACGTGATTCACTCGCGAATTATAACCCGCAACAGCGAGGGTGGTCTGACGATCCACCACTCTGCGGTGCCGTCCATCAACTAACAATTCAAAGTGTTGCAGGAAGTCAATGCCTAGAATTGGGTACGGGACATCGGCGATGATGAATATCTAACGAAAGTTACGCTCTCAACCTTAGTTTAAGGTGAGCGACCGCTGTCCAAACTTTGGGATGGCCGTGCCATTGGCAGCGCGTAGTGTTTGGGCCTGCGGTGTGCTGTTGTCGCCTCTCACTCGGGGGAGGACGCTTACTTCGGCACCGGTATCTACAAGGAATATGTTATTTGAAATGATGTCCCTTACGTTCAAAAGACGACTGTTGGGCTGGTACCCGGCTTCGTGTTTTGCCACCACGAGCCGGGGGTTTAGTTTCCCTGATGAGCACCGGCAAACGTGCACCCTGGTTTGCATCGCTTGGCTCCCTCACCAAAGCGACTGTGGTATTTATAATACCCTTCTTTTGAAGAGCCGAAACGTCGTCGCAGTGACGGACTGTGAAGCCTAGGTGAGCGTGAGCGGTGTCGCTCCTGTGACCCACTTCTTCTAACTGCTAGGCGTTGCATGCTCGCGTCAATTCTAGACAAAACTGACGCGAGGTCGTTAGATGTTAGCAAGGCAAGCACCGTTGTGACGGAGGATCTGGTTACTCCAGCTACAGCGGGGTTGTATCGTGACATAATGTCATCAGCTATTGCTGCAGTTTCCTCCAGCGAACACTTGCGCGTGGCACTTAGTAAAACTGGGATGTTGTGCGGCAAACTCTGCAGCCAAAGTTCTCTTAAGAGCGGGTCCTCGCCTACCATCGGTCCTCTCAAGCGCTGCATCTCACGCAGCAGTTTGGAGGGCTTCCTACTTCCAAGCATAACGTTTTGAAGTTGTTGCATCCGTTGGTCCTGCGTTGGGGTCGTGCGTGCAATGACGACCTCCTTTAAAGCCTCATAGCTTCGGGAAGAGATCATTACATCCCTTACTTGCATTGTGACCTCCGGCGGGAGGCGGCCTGCTACCCGCCTGAAACGGCTGGCGTCACTGGTTATACGGCAGTTTTCGAATTTTAATTCAACCAACGTGAACCAGAGTTCTGGATCAACAGGTTTGAATGCCGGTATGTGCAGTATGATCGCCCCAACGGCGGGGTCTGAGCAAAGTTTCCGCTCGGCAGACATAGCGATTACTTTATAGAATACAGACGGGAAGAGAAATCAACGACCGATGGGGCACTATAGTCTTCGCGAAAAAAAAATCACGACGAACTAGACACCAAACATATGTATGGACAGGAAAAATTATTTGGTGAACCGACCAAAAAATCAACAGATAGGGAAACAATAAAACACACAAAAACGTACGCAGACGGGACCTTGAACGGTAGAAAACAAGGAAACTCACCTGACCTGGGGATCACGTCGGGCTCACCAATTGTAAGGTTGATTAGACCTTAATTCGCGGTTTCCTTAGTAAACGCGTGCCTCGGTCCTTTGTACTGCGTGGACCACCTGCACGTTATTCTAATGTGCGGCACTGAACGAATATGTTAACCAGAACAGTATTCTCCACGACCCGTGAGAACGAGAATGCGATTGGGAGAGGCAGTGGTTAGCGTGTATTTGGGAGCGTGCGTGAGAGCGTACGCAAGAGCAACGGTCAAATGGCAACCGCGCTTGGCAGTCGGCGTTCAGTTAAACAACAAACGTGGAAGAAGTACGAATGAAGATGGCAACCGCTACAAATGTTTTTGCCCAAGGGCCGGAATAACCTCACAAAGTCATTTCAGCTAGTAAGCCCTATTCTAACAGTCCAAGTGAAATTTTACGAGTTTTCCGACCTAATCTAAATGCATGTTGCACAGAAAATAAAACTCACTATATTCCCATCGTTTTTTGAGGAAATTTGGTCGGCCTAAATATGCGTACAAGATAAAATGGAGTACAACTCTGAATCACTCAGCGCCAGGTGGTCTGCAGACCGTTTCATCATTTTATGCATAGTCTTGAGTTTTAACCATCAGCATATTCATTGCCGTTTTTTCCTCTGAAAGTAGAAAGGGCTCTCTGAGGTTTCAAACACGTTCTCCACCTCCTCCATTTCCCGTAATGTAACGCAGTTGAAAGATCTGTCTAATACGTAAAGCTTAATCTGATTGTGGTCAAGTGCCCCTTCCACACTGTCGCTACCTGGAGACCCAATAACAATATAGTAATTTTGAGTCCCTTTACGGGCACTGACTTCAGCCGAGTAATTGTAGCTTTGGCCTAGGGTAATTTGTTGCCCCGCCGGTCGTACAGTTTCATTCAAGTACCATACGCTGCCAACCGGTCGGTCAGTTCCGAATTCCATTGTATGGCCTGCTGATATTCAGGTTTCAATTGGGTTTCCCAAAAGTTCTCTCACTGAAATATGTCAAAAGCTTTTGGGCTATCTCTTGGCTCCCTGACAGGTGATTCGTCAGTGGTTGCTTGGGTAGAGCAACTTCATGTTGCCCGTTGCGGCACTGTGTCATTGAGTTCGCCATGGAGAGAAGCGACTGATCTCATTTTGAGCGAACTCCGCTTTCCTGAGATAAACCGTTGGGTTTATTGTGGAAAAACTGTTACTGTTCTACACAGACACTTCTATCGGCAGCCGTTAAGCTATTTGCTGATGCCGATTGTTTGAACTTCGTTCGTCAGTGACCCTAGAATTGTCCCACTGGGTATCCTTTGCGTAGCGAATGTTCCCTTTTGACCGTCTTTGCTCTGTTCAAGCACCCAGTGAGCCTGTGGCACATTGTACTCTATTCGTAACCAACATGGGGACTAGATACTTCTTGGTATGTTATATCTTTGAGATAAGACCATCTGTCGGCGACTGATCTAATGGAATCGACTGGTCTCATTGGTAAGCTGCCAATCGCAAAGGCTTCCGGGATGTCTACGGTCTCTCCATCAGTTGAAGATATTGACTGAAGGGTAAGTTTATTCGAATCATTAGCATGACTCCCTGCGACCGTGCTGATCATGACAGAGATAGACTCGCCGACTTGCTCACATCGTTCTATAAGCTCGTGCGTAACCAGTGAAGAATCCGACTATGTGTCCAAAAATGCCATGACCCAGCTCAATCCTTTAGGTGTCACGATATTCACAGGCACGATGCCCAATCTCACCGGTTTTCAATCATCATGTCCCATTGAGAAGATAACCCTGGGTTCATCCGGGTTAGTAGGTCCAATGTTTTGAGGGATATGCGGTAACGGATGATGATTGGCCACGCATCCATCCTGGTCACATTTTACTCTGAAGCGGCATTCTGAGGCCTGGTGAGGTTCATCCATACACATAAAGCACGCTCCGATCCTTTGCTTCGAGCACCGATCGGGTACACTCATCCTATTAAAGGTCGGAAAATCTGGTAACCGATGCAGTGAGTAGCGTAGAGTGCACTTAGTTGACCTCGTAGGCTCTCGACTTATTATGTGCATGTCGGCCAAATACCGGTTTCGGTCACAGCCATTCCCTACAACTTGAGTCCATGTTGATATTGTTCGCGCCAGCCTGCAACTCTCGCATCCGATTTGTCCAAATCAGCTGCTGGTAATGCTGGATTGACGACCCATGAACTACATCAAGTCATCGAGTGTAGATTCTCGCCCAAGCATATTTATTTTCTCAGCTTCCACTGCCCATCGGCGCCGTAAATCAATTAGTAGGCGCCATACAACGCACTCCTGTGTGTGCAACGCGTTCAGATCGGACTGGTATTCTAAGCACTCCAGTGCTTTACTGCAATTCTGCCTTTTTATCATTCAATTTGACAATAACTCAGCGTTGCCACTGGTCCTCTTTGCCTCCGATAAAATGCTATCAATCATGCTTCTAGCCAACTTGAATGGTTGTCCAAACAAATCTTTGAGGATTCTGCGTGCCCTGACGTGCCCCACTGCTGAAACTAGCATTGCGCAGCCTTCGATGGTATCTCTGATCCTCTCACGACGGTAATGCATTATATACAAGAACCTTCACCCAGTATCAGCAACTTTGCACCCAACGAAGTGTCTGAATTGCTTCATGAATATACAGCACAGCCCAGGTTGCCCGTCGAAAGGGTTCAACTCCAGTCTCAGGGGGGTCAAAAGCAATAGCGCTCGTAGTTTCGGGCAGTTTCAATGCTTCTTGTTCGGCCAAAAAGATACTTTGCTGTTGATATACGAAAACTGTGACTTTCCTCCCCGCTGGCTGAGACAATTTCTCTGTTTAACAAGCTTCAGTTCCTCTCTAGCTAACGGCAACTGATTCTTTAATTCAACCACTCTCAATCTACGCAAATGAACATCAAACTCTTCGTGGCTAGAAATACACGAGTTGACACTGACAGAACTAGCAGATATAACAATATCTAGAGAATCAGTAACACACAAGCCATCCCTGAAAACTTGCCGAGTTAATTCCTGTTGTTCCACAGAGTCCGCGTTTTCTCGTCTAAATATTTCCAATGAGTTTCATTTTGAGGTTACACTCAAGTACTGAAAGTCAAAAGAATGGCAATTCGAGCAACGCGTAGCCAAAATGCACGAAGCCCAAAACCAGAACAAGATTCATTCGTAGTTTCTACGGTATTAGATTGAAAATCCCAAAAACGTAGAAAAATATACACAAACTTCAAGAGTGCGGCCGAATAGGCTCAACAGTGAAACCCGAAAGTTCAAAGCCCCGCGGTCCAAACACGACGGCCAGAAACGGTTCGAGGCCGAATTAAATAACTCATACAAACAAACAAGCTTGCAAAAGTGTCGTGTGTGTACCAGTTTGGCAAGGTAACGTCAAATATAGCCAAATTCACAAGGCACAGAGGATATATAGAAGGATTTGCAATATGTAGCCTTTACAGGACAGAGGGAGGGCCTCAAGAATAGAGCTGGAATGTGGGCAGAACTACGAAATCCAGGATTGCTGCCAACGTCGAGGTCAAATAAAACTAATATATTTACGTGCATCAAGTGGCCACCTTGCGGGCAGCGCTAGGTGTTTCGTTCAGCCCCTCTAGTAATAGTTAGGAAACTCCTCTGCCTTCGAACCATCTCGTTTATTGTGCAAAAACGAACCGTTTCTATAGATCATTAGGTGATCGAAATAAAAGTCACGGTACAGAGCAGATTGGTACAGAGCTCTTCCCCGAGTCTTCCGAATGGCTGCTGATTAGTTGCTTTCCGTTCCGTTCGAGTAAAACAAATCTTCACCGCTGATTGGTTGACTCCACTTGGTTCGTTGAGGGAGATTGTTCACGGCTGATTGGATGGTTTCACCCCGTTTCGTTGTGAACTGACTGAACCATTGACAAGCTTCACTGGCCTGAGGTCTGACAACGATTTTGGACACACGAAGACGTGCTGTCTATAAACGAAACTAGGCCGTCCATCGATGCGTCAACGAACACCCATATCGTAGAGAGTTAAGGCTGGAAAGAATATTAGAGCATTCGTTAGTTTCATCGGGTTAGCAGTGACCTTGTAGTGTACTGCTCAGTCTCTATGGTACACTAAACTAATGTCAACAATATCTAAGACGACACTAGCAAACTAAAATGGGTGGAGGAGCGTGCTGTGATAAAAGGCCAAAAGGGGATGTACATTAGAAACTAAAATGAAACAAAAGGGTGTGACACAAACTCACAGTTGTTCGCTGTTCTTGTGATCAGGAAATGAGCTTCAAAGAGCAGATATCCACCCATATCTTCAGCTTAGTTCAGTATGACAACCATTCATTGAACAGAACAGGATGGTATTGAGATAAGCGCCAAGTGACACCGTGGAAGCTTCTAAAATGTTTTGTTTCTCACAGTTAGTTCCAGTTGATATAATTCCAAGACACTCAAGATCAGAAGATGAGACCGTGCCAGAATGAAAGATTTGTTGACAGTCTTTTTGTATTCAGCGGTGGCGATGTTCAAAGAGGTGTGTGTTTTTACATAGCAACGTCGGCACAACAAAGGAGTGTTGCAATAAGGGACGTTGAGAATCATGGAAAAAGTCGGAAATGTACAGGTACCTACAACCTAGACAAGAATAACTAACAGAAATCACAGTTGCGATTCATTTATGGACTCTTCAGTAAAGGATATCCATTCATACTCCAGACGCCTAAATTAATTCCCAGTGACGTCATCACAAAAATGTAGTGTACTAAATTGGAGGTGAGTGAGCAGAGGCATACCTGTACGCATACCTGACGGGTGGCAACAACCGTGAAACCAGTAGCGCTCCCGAGGAAATTTTGTCCATCCATTCACGTTCTACTTATATATGCGGAGAGAGTTGGCTGAATCCAGATAACACTTCACCCCAGCGAGAGAGAATATCACTGGAAGATCAGTCACGGATAAACGTGAACGCTTGGACTGGTCCAGTATCGATTACCTTGACTGCGTCGGTAATGAGAGCACGTTTTTCTGGTGAACGGTACAAGTTGAAGACAGGAACATTCCGAAAAGTTGGACGTGACACGCTTAAATTGTAAGAGCCTTGGGTCATCTAACGTTGCTGAATGAATGTGATGACTTAAGAACAGTTTATTATTTATTTAAGGGTGGTCGAATAAAAAAGTTTCATGCGTAGAGCAACTATATCATTTTAACTTGAAACTATCTGGTTTTTCACAAGCATTAACATGCAAATCACGTATCTCTTTGATCAGTGCAAAAAATGGTATGGAAGGTATATTACTGATTAAATGAATACCTCAATATAGAACTATAATCCTTCATGCATAAAATGGAAAATATTATGAGGAAGAAGCAGAGGACGTTTTTCCAAAATGAGAAACAAAGAAAGGTTTAAATGTAGACTTGACGCAGAATTAACTGAAAATATCCAAATGGGACATCAGAACATTGAGTAAAGAACAAGATTGTTTTAGGTGCTTCACAGCCGGCCAAATACAGCAAATTCTATAGGCATTGGAATTAAGAAAATGGAAGAAAGAACAAGGAAAGTGGTAATCACTGTAACAACAAGTGACAATTTCTTGACTGTACAGTTACGGTACAATCGGTGTCAGGGAGATAGTGTGTTTTGATACTTGCCATGCAGAATGGTTTGAGCTATCGAATTTGGAGAATAAGTCAGCACAATTCGCGCTCACAGCTGACAATAGGAGAATATCAGCGCTGAACGTCACTCCGAGATACTTAAAGGGGCTAGTTCGGTGTAATCAAATAACGCGAGGAGTACGCTGATCTTTTGGGGAAGATGAGCCAGATGGAGTGAAGATACATTCAGAACACTTGCAGGGGTTTAGGGGAAGATCACTCTGTTCAGGATAACTCAAGGTGTTTTGAAGATTACCGGATAGGTTGCTGACTCCTTCGTCGGTGGAAGCAGTAAGGCAAATATCACGGCATCACCATATTCAATCACAATTCCGGAGGAGCCAGACGGGAAGTTGATAATATGGGAAAAACGGCAAAAGTACAGCAGCCTAAAGAACGCGAGATTCATTAGTTAGAAATCAGGACGGTTTGTGTACAAATCTAGTGTTTTGGATACGTTCCTAAAACCAGTGGGTATATCTTGCCAATAAACTACCTGAGCGACCAGTGGAATGATGCCTCCGTGGTAACAGCGACCTTAGAGTGAAGTCAAAGTTGAGGATTAATTATCAAACGTGCATCTAACAGATTTAACCTAGCGGTTTTGCAGTTTGTGGTTGGAATGAATTACGTAGGGTACATAAAACTATTCTCTTTGACTGACGTTCCGGTGACGTGTGTATGTTTTATTTTTCATTCAAATAAAAACATCTATGCCCCGGCACTTCCATGATAAAATACCTTGGTCGGCTTTTGCAAAGGATACCCCGGTAGAATAGCTTTAACGTCAGGATATACAGAAGTAATAAATAGATGGGTTGGAAACTAGGCTCACATAGAAAGGAGAAATAATATTTTCTGTTAAATGTTACAGTTCTGAACTTCTTTTCCTGCACAATTCAAACCCAAATAATGTGCGACGGGGGTGGGGTGGTGCAGTGGTAGCACGCAAGCTCTCTAGGTGGGAAGGCCAGGGTTCAAACCCCGGGGTGCGGGGAAGGGTATGCACCACAGACGAGTACTGGCAGTCATAGCTTGGGTCTGGTTCTTCCGCGTGCAGAGTTTACCAGATGGCCTAGGTCTTGTGCTTGAAAGATGGAGTCCAAAGGACAGCCAGCCAAGCAAAGTATTTTTTACTCTCACTCCACATTGTTCATCTTCATAGAGTTATCTAAATGATTGAAAAGTCATACCTTTTGTAATAAGGAATCATGGAACCAAAGAGGAAATACCGCGCAGAACTATACGGAGGGAGAAACAGTAGTGTCCGGTTTACAAATCAGTGAAACTGGAACTCTATTAATTGTGAGTGAGATATTAGGATTCTATTTACCGCGTCAAGTGACTCCCTTGCTCAAAGCAATTCGCAACCAATTGAATTAAAGTAACGAAAAAATTCCCCAAGCCCCACAATGTTATGGATATATATATATATATATATATATATATATATATATATATATATATATATATATATATATATATATTCATTTCTTTCGGGCCACCAATAATGTTCCCATTCAAACCTTCCATACTCCTGGATATGCACATATTTGACTTGCTTTCTGAAAAACTGTTTATGTCACCCTTGTACTATTTAATCATGCAGCCAAGCATTCCTCGGGCTTCTGCAAACAAACCATTATTATTATTATTATTATTATTATTATTATTATTATTATTATTATTGTAATAAATATTACCATCATTATTATTATTATCATTATCATTATGATTAAAGGTTAGACGTTTATTTCTAATTTATAGTCAATGCACTTCATTGCTTTTTTCCTCGGAACAATAACTGGACTATTAGTGAGGTTTCACGATGAGACTCTGAATATCGTCAGGTTCAAAGGAAGGTTAGCCTAAAGGGTGCGATCACCATAGTTGAGGTTCAAGCCCCTTATTAATATAAAAGCAGCAATATGACCATAAGTTTGGATCAGATTATTGTGGGTAACGCCACTAATTGCCACATTTTTACCTATGCCTGTTCTAGTTTTCCACCGGACACTTGAATACTGAGTAATTGAACATCAGTGCGCTCCACATCCGGACCATTTTACGTCTTTAGGAGCATATATAACGAATGTTCGTAGCATATTTCGAGAAGCCAGTGCTTGCGTGTCCTAGACCTGAGCAGCGCAACCAGTACTGATGCATTTGTGGATTCAACCAGAAGTCTAACTGAAAGTAAAAGGTCTTTTGAACAATGCTAAGATCAAGTTACTTTTGCAGAAAGGTTGTCAGACGTAAAATCTGCGTACGGAGTTTGTCTACAAATTGAAGGTTTATGGTCATCGTTGTTGTGTTCAGTTTAAGCGGTCACGTGAGCAGTCTGACAGTCTCGCACGCACACATGCACACATTGCGGACACGTATGTGCACACGCATACAGGACTGCACTGACCAACCATATGTTCTCACGTGTCTTACGACCTTGCGTGGTCTGATCCAACTGCATGCTTGGTTTGCATTTTCACTGGCTTGTGACTGAATCGCGTACTTACCTGCTTGAGTCTCTAATGATATGCTTGCACTCGCTTTTGCTGTACGCTTTTGCTAAACACACGTTCATCCGTATAGCCATGCTTACGTTTTGCCTACCGATTACGGGACAAATTAATCGCTTTTCACGAAATCTGGCGAGGGTATGGTGCAGCCTGAGACTCAGTAACAGTTAAGTCATTCTCCATTTGGTTCACTACTGAACAATCCCTATATTATCGCATGGTATCACGCAGATGCGATGAGTGAAGTGTGAGACTGTTTACCGCATTGCGCCCTGTTTGCAATTCCCCAGTCAGGATTTTAAAAAATCCCACCCCAGTCCAATTTGTGACTAACAGGAAAAGCACGAAATATTGCAGGGAGACACTACAGAGACTTGAGGGTTCTTGCGCAGGAGATCTTGTCTGAAACGCTTCGAGTAACACATTCCCAATCGATTACGGTTTTTGATATATTCCCACTACACGGAATTCATACTTCCAATGGAGTGTCTGCAGTAACAGTACTACTTTACCTTTTGCTAAGTTACATATATTGCAGACATCGGTTGGTTACGCTTACGCTACAACAATCCGATAAATTAGCAAGCCCAACGGCCATATTCATATGTCAGCGTAATCAGGGCATTGTTACGGTGAGCCACTTTACAATAGTCAGCGAGTTAAACAAAAAAACAATAAATTCAGTGTCAATCATGCCATACGAACCATAGATACAACAAAATCTGTTACACCACGCGTCTCCTTGATTAGGGTTCAAATATCCCATCAGCTGGTCAGAGACACTATGGGATATGGCTGCAAACTATGAACGGCAGTGATCTCGCTGTCACTTCCCATCAATTTATGGTGTTCTTAGAAATTATGGATACTGACACGTTCTGACTATTTACTCTGTGTAACAGACAACTTATTGGAAGAGGGGTACTTGTTGGATAACAAGCTCTTTAAACTAGTGATACTACACTTTCGGAAGGAGTAGACTCTCTCGGAACTGAACCGATCAATTTCCGTGACAGCTGAAGACGGTGACGAACGAGTGGTAGTACCGAGGTTAAGCGAACTTCCACGGAATAACTGGATTCACACAAATGGAACGTTTTGAATCTTAGTTCCTATCACGGAGTTGGAGTTTTCTCAACGAGTCGGGCATATGGTTCCTTTTGGTTGTGGTACCATACATATCTGTTCACGCGAAAAACCAAGATAACTGGTGGCTATCCACGAAAATGTATTCGTTTCCAATTAGCATATTGAAATTCCCACACCGAAGCACTTTCTTCCCCTCCCCCATCATGTACAAGTCTAATCGAAACTCATGCAGAAATTCACTTATATGCACTTTCTGTTCCCTAAAGGCTAAACTATATAGTGGTATATCTATAATATTTAACAAGCAGTGGTGAAAGTCTGGGACAATGACCCTTGTGGCCTATATGTACTGAGAACAATTTTCCATCGAGTATACCTGTACTTCCCAACCATTCCTGGAGGCCACGTCCGATACCACCACCGACCCAATATTTGCACTTGACCCAGTTGCCTGGATCAAGTGGATTGAACTTGTATCCAACCCGCCTCCTCTCCCGTGTGCAAGTTCTCATATCTATTCTCACGGTGTTGCACGCTTGCAAGACCTTGTTTCCACATCAGCTATGTATCTATTTTTCTCTAAACTCAATCTGTGCTCGGCCCATTTACTAGCCCTATTGTATATTGTTGCTCATTACTGAACCCTGGTTTTCCAAGTAATGTTATTGCCTGCAGCCCGTTCATTGGCCCCCTGGTCACCACGCCGACTCCATTCACAAGCCTGTTTCACCTCGGTCGTGCCGCTTACGATGTTCCTTTGCGTTGTCTGTCCGTACCACAAATCATCTCCCTCTTTTCCTTTCCCATTCGCCTCGTGACTTGAATCGCCCGTTTCACACTGTCCCAGCCCCGTGTTAAACACCGACTGTGATTGGTCACATTCCACCGCCCACCTCATACAGCTGTCTGTCCCCTTGTCTATCATGTCTCGACCCCGTCCGCGTGAGCTTTCCATCGCATCTGACGGGTCATCCAAATTCCCTTAAGTGACCCGTACATTGTGGCTGGATTGCCCACATCTGTGCCTGGTTGACTCTCCGTCAGTACGCGTAGACTGCCGACTTCGCGTTCGGAGTTCAGCTTCTACGAGTCACTCAACTTCCGGACCACAATCCAGCTCACAACATGATGGCTCGATTTTACAACATTCAAGTTACAAAAGAATAATTCCGGCATAAAAAGTACACTTTTTCGCAAACGTTGTGCATCTGTCTTGCAGGTGTTGAGATATCGAGGTATACATTAATGATACAAAGATTTCTCGCGATAAAATGTAAGGGAAAAGACAAAACAAACAAACTGCGCCAGCGCGGATAGTCTAAAACAGGACAAAGTTGAATGAATCAAAAATGGTAACCATTGATCTAGTCATTGTTGCTTGTAAGTTCCACACGTGGATATTATGGTGCTGACCGAGGAAAGATATGAATTTGTGGACAAAGTTAACCGGGTGTTCAAACCAAATCGCTACGGGGACTAGGAGTTTTGGGACCAGGTGGTGCGAAATCTTTTTTTGTCGAACGCAATGCTTTCCCTCTTCGACCAGCTGACTTACTCGACGAGGCCAAATTATCTCCAGCCTCATCATGGGGTTTGTTTAACGGCTCTATGTTTGTTGTTTGTTTAGACTGCTCTTTTAAGTGAATGGCCGCAGTTTCAAGCTCTGTTCTTCTGATAAATTTTTCCTGTGATATCAGTTTGGTAGGTTTTTCCGCCGGAATTGGTGGTTTCTTTGGAGGTCGTGGTGCTGGTTCGGGTGGTCGACTTTCCTTTACCTTCTGCTTGGTTGGATAAAGACTCGTTAGTGCGGTATTGTCACTTCCTAGTTCAACTTCTGTATGTAGTTCTGTCTCGGTGACTTCATTCATCGATTTTTTTCTGACTGAGGCGCTACCGTCGTGTATCGGTGTGAGGACACTTTCTGAGTCTGAGAAATCGACTGGATGAACCGATTCTGGTGGAGCCTTTGTTTCAATATGACTGGTTTCTTTGTTTGTACTCGATGACAATTCTTGCATGACGGGTGGAGCGTTATCAGCTGATGTGTGCTCTGCAGTGGTGAGATCTTCTAGGGATTGTTCCTGGTCCTCTTGCTGAACCAAATCTGGGGTACGCTGTAGTTCTCCAAGCGGATGACTTTCTTGTATCTATTTTGTATCACAGAAAAAGTCACAATCATACAATTGACACTACAACAAAAAACAGAACTTTTTTACCTTAAAGTATCGTAACTTATTAATCTTGCTACACAGTTTGAAAATCACGTACACATGGTCATGCGCCCAATTTGGTTTCTACTGACCGTTGAGGGGAACGATTGTTAAAAAACAAAGTAACGAGAAAAGGAAGTATGTACGGCGAGCAACGGATTGCAGCTTGGCTTCACCCAGATAGCGTCGATCAATGACACTGGACGAATGAGGTCACTTATCGACTAAACTGGTCTCTAGTGTTATGCCCTGTGTCTTGGCTTGAATCACACAACACAATTTGTCCAAGTTCTTCATCCATGCTGATGCAATAACGTACTGACAATAAGCCTACCGTGTAACCGAATCGCTAACACAACTCCTTCGCCAGTTTGTTCCTCTCACGGCTTGTCAATCAAACGGAGTTGATATGACCATCTTTAAGGTCTGCTACCTGCAATCGAATCTAGTCCATACCTTTTTTCTCTCGGGACGCACTTAGGCGGCATGTTGCAGATTAGACCGACGTTACAGCGTAATAAAACAAAGCAGGAGATCTTTTTTGTTTTAAACTGTCCTAATAACTCTAGTGGGAAGACTTTTCTGCCGTCAAACCATCTCGCTTTACTATGCAAAAACAAGTAGTTTATATAGGATAGTAGGTGACCGTAGTCGGAACCATAGTACGAAGCGCATTGGTCCAGTACGTTTCACATAACCGGGTTTCTGACTGGCTCTTTTGGTTGTGTCCCCGGTTGGCTGATTTTGTACCGGTCAGTTAAAACAACTCTTTGGCCGCTGACTGGTTGATTCCGCTTGATTCGTTGAGAGTGACCGCTGTCGGCAGTTTGAATGATTTTGTTCCGTTTCATCACGAATTGACTGGGCTACCGACCTGCTATTCTGGAGTGAGCTTCGCCATCAATTTCGGACTGACAATGGCGTGGTGTCTGCTAACGGAGCTGGGCTGCCTTTTTATTACATGACTGCGCATGAGTGCAGTGGAAGGGGTATATGCCCCGTAGCCATGAAGGCCCACTGCACTCTTAGGGATAACCGGCGACCAGACTCTAAGACTCGGAGTGACGGAGAACCACACACAAGGTGTCAATAGGTAAGGTGTGGTAACGATCCGGACGACAGTGGATTACTGTCTGCCACTAAAGTAACCGGTGATGGCAGGGATTCGAATCTCGGACCCGTGAGGTGATAAAAAAACGCTCTAAACCCTTCGACCACCACCGGCCAATACCCTCACCCATCAACTTCAGAAAGGCACTGACAGTAGTTCCATTATGATGTGGTGGATCAAAGGAGGTGAATAAATGGCTATGACACGGAATTACGTGCCGGGGGCATTGCCTTCGGAGTTTAACGGTTTGAGCAGGTCAAAAAACTGCTTCAGTTGATGTCTTTGACAAGGTCACACTGAATTGCGTGCGAACACAACACTGTGAATTGGTCTAGTTCGCTCAGATTCAATCACTAATGTGGACAAAGCATGGCTCCGGAACTGCGTGCAGAGCTGGTGGGCATTTTGGTACGTCAGTTTTAACACGGTTCCATGAAGATTAGATATGAGATTCACAATCATTTCCTGAAATTTTAGTCAATTTATTAGTTCGACTTCGTAGAATCCCAACCGGTTTTCTAATACCCACGAGACAAAGCAGGTAGACCCTAAAAAAGGCAGACCAGTATGAGTTCAATCATGTATCCAACTCAAAAAGTTTATTAATCTGTATGTGTGATGGTATGAGCTGACTCATCGTCGACAGATAGCCAAGACACGTTGTCAGCGGGCACGTTAGCGCCTGTTCAAAATCAAGGTCAAAGCTTGGGCAAACAGATGCGCAAGCAACAAGGTGGCGGGTCGGTAAGACAAGAAAAGATTCTCGTCAAATGGTGGCTGGCCGTATCACCAATCAACCAATCAGAAGAGAGTATACCCGATGCAAGTTCGAACCAAATATTTTGTGTTGCGACAATTGGTGACAGTGACTATTTCCTCCTATATGAACACTGTTCTGAGCTAATAAACCAAGAAGATTCGAAGGCAGAAGAGTTTTCTCACTAGAGGTACTGGTGGGATCAAACAGTATGATTACACGTAGACGGTAATGTCGACTTAACTGCTCATGGCTTTTGTATTAGTATTCTAACAGTGCAATATAGAAGTTTTTCTCGAAATCTCAATCCGTAATGTCCAGGAATGACTGAATGAACATCCCAATCTTTCAGGATTAAAATCACCCATCAATATAGTTAAGATGCTCACCTTCGAAATGGCAGTTGAAATGGATAGCCTAGTACGACAGAGTCAATTATCGAACAAAACTACTCGTAAAAGTGAATCAGCGCGACAAAGTTGATGCACTCTGCGATTACGTCTTTGTGAGGTGGGCTATTCAATAAGATAAATTCAACCGTCCAACAATTCAGAGCAGTTGAATTCTGTTATTTGTCGTTTGAAACATTTCTGGAATGAATCAAATTGTGACGGACCACGTGAAACATTGAGTTCCCTTGGTCCGTTTCGTAAAAACTGATAAAGAACAAATTTGGGGAGAGATAGTCACATTTCGTTCATTGTTGTCAGTCGACCACGTAAAAATATCTAACATTTATAAAGATTGCAGTATTGGTAACTAAGGTGAACGGACACAAATATGGGAGACTTAAATCAGAATCAAAGCAACTGGACTGTTTGTATCTACGGTGTCCCAGTTTATTGTCAGGGTTCACTCCTGTGTCCTGTACGCCTCATTTCTCGTGTCACGAGTACGCACGCACCATCAGCATGCGCGACCAAGGGTCATCTGACACGATAGCCAATCACACCATTGTCCAAATCCTGGTTGATAATAGTGATTGTGCATGAACGTCAAGACGTTCAAGCAATAAAGGGAATTAACAGACGTGCGTCTTACTAACCTGTGTCCAAGAGTACCAATTCCTCATACGGACACATTTATTGGGACGTAATTGCCGGAAGATCAAGATATCGAGCTTCAAAAAGTTAGAAACAGCATTCCCAGAGTCTAAATGTCCAGTTATGACAATAAATTACCGCTAAACTTCAAGGTCATCCGAGAGTCTGTGAGGGTATGTGCTGACTCGTGGTCGATAGTCAGCCGAGTCCAGTCAACAAACGGCATATCAGTGCCTGTCCAGAATCCAGGTCAATGTTTGCGCCAGTGGATGTGCAAGTGACAAGGCAGCGGATCGATGAGACGGAAACGGATTCCCGTGAAGTGGTAGCTGGTCGTGTGACCAGCCAACCAATCAGAAGACAGGTTACTCGATGCAAGTATGAACCAGTTGATTAGCAGTGTAGTGATTGGTGTCAGTGACTGTTTCTTCCCATATAAACGATATGTTTTGTGCTAATAAACCGAGATGATTCGTGGACGGAACAGGCTTCTCGCTAGAGTTAGTGGGACGGTCTTAAACAGGGTCAACGTAAGATTTGAACCGAAAACTCCGATCAATACAGTCGAGTACGGGTACATTCGAGGATAAATGGTTTCCTCAACTCCGGGCACTAGTTATCCCCGATAGGACTGGTCGTTGATCTGTTGTTTTACTTTTATCCAGAAGTTATCCACGTTGACTCCATCCAATGGACACAGATTTTGGGCGTGATCTATTTACCAGGGGAAACCACAACCGAATGTCACTCACAGGATTTCTGACCCAATGATTTAGTTAGGTCTCCTGGGCGAAAACAGCTTTCACCGAAAATCGCATTCCGTCAAAATAGTTTCCCTTTCAAATTTTAAAAACTTCACATCTTATTCTTCGTTTTACTAATCCGATAAACATCGTATAGATGAGCGAAAATTTCACAGAAGAATGAAATCAACGTATATACTGTAGGAATGTTGTTTCTCGCGGTAACTGATTTACCAGAGTGATCAACAAACGGACTAATGTGGAGCCGTAAACCACTAGGCACAGAATTCTGGTCCAGTTGTGGACAATTTAGTCAAGATATTTGTCTCGCCGTTTTTCAATCCACACATTGAGCCGTCAACTGAGTCCGGGTAGAGATCGGAATTAACGGAAACAGTGAGTTGTTTTCGTTATCAAGGCATGATCTTACCATATGTCCCTGGACAACTGCATGGTTCTCCTCGACCGGGTTGTCATACCTAACTGTCTGAACGTCCTGTTGTTCTCCAACATCTCGATCCTCTTCTTGTTGTATATGAGTACCGGTTGCTCCTTCCGTAGTGTGCAAACCGACTATCCCTGTAGACTCGACCCTGGGCAAAATGTGCATCATAGAAACCTCGTCAGATTCGAATGCTGGATTATCGACAGGACCACCGGCAGATAGTGTATCGTCTTCAGCCATGACCGCTTGTGAATACTGCAGGTTTCCTACGATTGGTGAGCCCGGTGGTTTTCGAGACTCTGAGTTCATTTTTCGGTCCCGTAATTCCAGCAAACCTTCTTTGGTTAGATTCAGTCCTTCACGATCTGCTTGAAAACCTTCACGGCCCTTCCTTATCTTCGTAGCTGTATTTTGCAAAAAACACGAGGAAGAGATGTTCAAACATTGCGTTGTTTTTATTATTATCATCATTATAAATATGAGTTAATAATTGTCTCTTTTGTGCATCAGAGTGAAAAACCCACGAAACCGGTCGTTTACTTTCGAGAAAATTCGTCCCCCCATCCTTATACTACTCACATTGTACATAGATTCGAGTGTTTATGTAACCATAGATACTGCTTGGAACCAGCGATGGATGATCTTGATGCCGTATACGTAGTTTAAAATTTATGTAAGCTTTTACAAGTCAGAGGGGTATCATTACGGAGTACACCCATATATTCCGGGTCCTACAAATCGGAGTTGTGTTCCCATGAAGGCACCTTGTTAAATCGGCGTTACCGATTGATGAGATATTTATCTGCCTTTGACCCACGCACCTGTCTTTTTCGTTTGTTTTCACTTGTATCTTCTGATATTGCCTGTACGTCCACGTGCTTGTCTGCAATAAACGATCAATCATATGCGACTATGTATTGGGGGCACAGTTATTGATTTTACGCCTCATGTTTCGCACCATAAGTCTACACGCGTTCTTACCGTCAGATTCGTGTCTCACTGATGTTGGTCTATGCTCCTGCACACTGGAATATTTACGGGACAACACAACTGGTTCTCAATAGGGATGAAACATATTTCACAATGCTTTGAAAGCTTTTTAAGGGTAAAGGTCAGTACTACACACGTACACGAACCGTCGATAAGTCCTACGATGTCCATTGTCCATTGCCAAGCGCATTGCGCACCAAAACGATGCACGTGCACTGATCTACTTTTCCACTGATTTGTTCTCAACCAATGTTGATAGGCTTGTTTCTTATTGGCTATTACGTATATGTATTGATCGCAGATTAAGATAGCTTTCCGCATGCAGTGCCGTCGTCCTGGTTGTTGTTCCTATCTGCATTCATCTGATAGTACGGCAGGGACCGTTTGACAAATCAGTCTACGTCTGCAATGTGGGCTAAATCAAGAAATGTGAATTGGATTCCTCAGTGAAAAAGCAAAACCCTGAGAATAAAACTCTACTGAACACTAGCGCATGCGTTACAGAAAATATCTCTTGATTAAATCTCAGCACCGTACATGATTTGGCTGGGCATTCTAAAGGTCATTCTTTAAACCCAAGTTACACAATTCCCAAAATATACTCCCATTTCGTACTCACTTCGCCTGTGGATCTCAGGTATGCTCATTCCGTTCGCGCGAAGTATATCCAACAGTTCGTGTCGAAAAGCGCTGATATCCCCTTTGATCTCATTCAAATCATCCGCTCCGACCGTATCGGACTCAGCAGAGCGAAGCTTTTGCATGATATATCGTTTGGTCAGTTCACGCATGACCACCGTGTAGCGGGCCTCACGTTCTTTCACCCATTTGACGCGTTGCTTTTATTGTTACCGCGATAACGGTGATGTTGAATGGGAGAGGGCAATGTTGGGTTGTGAGTACGGGTTAAAATACACGATGATAATATGTGAATTGAAAAAGTAAAAACTGTATCTTGCTCATCATCTGAATGAAACAGATTTAGGCGATCTGTCTAGGAGGTTCGTGGGAATATAGAGCTGGTAGACACGGTGCAACAATTTCACTCACTTTCCTCTAATTTACTCATTCTTAGTAATTGTTGAAGCAAACGGGAGAAAATTAAAAACTTATTATCTACCAGAGCCAAATGAATGATTGGGTTTCCCTCGTATTTGCTCTTTGGTGTAGTACCGACTAGCTTTCGTTCGGTAGCCACGGCTAACAGTTGAGAAACCAATCCTGTCACTCACAAACACAGAATGTTACACTCCCTTTCGGTGTTTGGGCCGACCGTGCGAGTGTGCGAGTCAGCTGAACCGTTGACCTCTACAAAACCTATAAGGACTCACACCCGTTCCGGTTCTCGACATCAACGTCCACGCAACAGTCGCAGTGATTAACATTGGGATGAATCCCCTAAATAGACGAAGGGGCACAGATTCACGTCGTGGATAGAGGACGCTCAGCGATGAAGACCAACGGCGGTAAAAAGTGAAAATTTAGGAACCATTTCTTATCACTTCGATATGATGAATATCAAAATCGACAAAGTTATTCTGAGGACGGACATGGCGAGATAGAGAGAGAGAGAGGGTGTGTGCGTGTGAAACCAGATTTGCAACCAAGTATCTCAGCAAGCTTTACTAGTTTGGTGTTTCTCATCGGGCAGATATCATTTCCTCTTTTTCGAACAGTTCGAGGCGTATCCGAGATTGTAGACCTCCGGCTGCATAACTTTTGAGTTTCTTTCGTAGTCATGCGCAGCAGAGCCGGCCAAAATATTAACTTGTGACGATGAAGGAACACTTCCTGTCGGGTTGAACAACTGTTCATGTAATTCATGCACGAAATTCCACTCGAACAGCTATGAATACAAAAGTAAGCACAGAGTGTGGCATCGCTCGCATGAGTTTGCTCGAATGTAGCTTGGTTACTGAATGAGTCGGTTATTAATAGGCGACAGGAAGGCCAATGAAAACATTCAGATTAACTTCACTAATTCAAAGTCCCCCCCCCCCACACACACACACACGCACACACAACTCAATCAGTTTACATGAAGTTTCTGTTTTTAAGTCACTGGCGGAACGGAAACAACTGGAGTGACTGTTTTGTTCAGCGATTATCGATCGAATCATGTATCGGTCAATTAAGGTGGCTGGGACAGATGTTACGCTTGCTCAACCATAGACTTCGTCGGCATACGCTATTCGCCGAGGCAGGTGTTGGTTGGAAGGTAGGTCGAGGTAGTTAGTCTATGACATAAGAGAAAGTTATAAAAATCCTGACCATTATTACTAGCCAAGTAGGACGTGTTAGACTTCCGGGTTGGGGTCCACGCAACAATGTGTCGCCGCCAGGGGCGTAAATGCACTCGAACTCTTTCGTTGTCCTCGTGATTTTCGCTTCTTATTTTGGGCTTTTTTCACTTTATGCTTCAATTGTTTGCCCTTGACTCCATGGCAGAAGGTAGCAACCGAAACCAGAGCACATACGTGCGAGGTTATTGGGATGAATGAACTGAAATAAACTGATTATTCGGCGAATCAACTTATCGCGAAGACAGCGCGAATTAGGGTGATGAATTTTATCCTCAGATAAAAGACTTCACACGTTTATTTGATTATCAAGGGATTTATTATGTAGTGTCAATCCCCAACCGAGAAATAAAAGTCGTGGAAACTCCGCACAGCTGTTTCATTCTTATCAGGAATCATCAGTAGTGCACTAACAACAAGCCCTATCTGGAACTCGAGCCCAGGGTGAATTATTTTGAATCGAACACATTAACCAAAAGGATATCCAAAGTGACACTCAATGTTTTATTGAACTTATGCACCACATGATAAAGCACCCTTCTGACACTGGCTTAGAATGTTAGCAGAGCAATTCCCGCGAAGCGAGTAACTCGTATGCTGTACGGCTTCTCTGTCGAGGCCTAAGTACAACGAAGGCAGTATGTCAAGCAACTTGAGCTTGACCACCATGTGAGTGTGAGTGGTAGGAGATTATATTTTTACATAATATGACTCATCATCATGCCGTGTACAGGTTCAAACCATTGAAAATCATGGAAGCACTGTACAGCTGCTGTCTTCATCCGGCCTGTCAGGAATAGTCATCAGTGCACATCCCCATCGAGCCCCCATTGGTATTCGAACCCGTGGTGAACGATGATGAGTCAACCACCTAACCACCGATCTATTCGGGTTGGCTCTCAACGATTTGCTGGATGTCAGCCCTACATGATATAGAACCCTTCCGTCAATGGTTTTTCAAGGCTAATAGCCAGTTGATCACAAAGCTATCAACTCGTATGATGAATAACTTTTCCGTGGGAAGCCTAAATGACCGCAAAGGTTTTACTTTACGGACAACTTACGGAGCCTGACTATTTGCTCAGTTTGAGTAGTGGGAAGTTTCGTTCTGTTTCATCTTTGTTAGGAATCAAGTGCAGGGCACATCCGTCGATCCCTCACTGAGACTCAAACCCAGCTGTACATTGTTTCCATAGTTTTCAATGGTTACTTAGGCTTTGTTAATGCATGTTGAATCATTTGATAATAACATTAGATCTACGATCCAAATTG
This sequence comes from Fasciola hepatica, assembly GCA_948099385.1. NCBI lineage: Eukaryota > Metazoa > Platyhelminthes > Trematoda > Plagiorchiida > Fasciolidae > Fasciola > Fasciola hepatica. The sequence goes on from CANUEZ040000030.1 coordinate 18,786,712, forward strand.
AAATTTGGTTGCAAGTTTTATGATGCTCAACAAGACGATAACTGTCATGATCAATAATCCATCTTTCTGTGTGCGTAGAAGAGGACAACCACAATGTTCACGTTCTACCCGGTTCGATTTTGTACGGTGTTTGTGGTACTTGCAATGTGTTATGTCTACGACCGAGATGGAAAGCGAGGAATAACTCGGCAGTTTGGACAGGTTTTCGAAAAATCAAATAGTTTACTGGTAATTTGGTGATTCAACCAAGCGAAACCAATGATATATTATGTTCAGCTATGTATCCAGATAGCCTTTGTTTAAGAAAATTGTTATCCCTGGCAATCGTGTCATAAATTACTAAACCCGTTTGTAATGTTTATACAAATTTGATCGACAATCAGAGCCATACCGGTCATTTCAGATGCACTATGATCTGCTGACATGTCAGTCAGTAGTCAGGTATGCAGTGTTATACGACTTGGATCAACCCCGAAAACCGCAGGTACTTAAATGGCCCAAGTCCGGAGTTATGCTGGTCCGGAACTGAGAAGACCGGACTAGTGAATGTGTTACTATCGGGCTGATTTGTCATACAAGCTTTTCAATTATAACACCATAGACAGGCCATGTGCAGGGTATTCACCATTCAGTACGGTTATTTCAAGACAGTCCAATCATCTGGGTCCGGACAAATCTAATGGTTTGGTTTCTGTCCAATTGTACGACATCTTCATTTCTTGGAGTCTGTCGACCATTCTACCGCTGCCGTGCTGTCAGTAATAATGTCTCGGCTCATAAAATTCCCATGGGTACTGGCTCGTTTGAATACCAGGCTTCAACCCCCCAAAACACAAACGTACCACTCACCCGAATTGATTCCCACTCGGATTTGTGCGCATTTTTGTGACATTTCTGACACAGAAAACGTCTTATTCCATCCAACATGAACATGCACGACTTGGGCGTTGGAATAATATTGAACGGAACAGGGACTGTGCAACCCTCGGCGAAATAGCTGATCCACAATTTAGAACGAGCAAATTTCCATTCCACATCAACTTGTTGCTAAAAAAGAATAGTTTTTAATAAACGAACAGACAAACTGATTCCTCCTTTGTTTGAGAAAAAAGTGGGTCAATCGGACGTAGATCACAGAACGACAAATGAGTAGATAGATAGAGTCAAGATCGACCACAGAAAACCACAGATATCACAGGTTCGAGTCGTTTCGAAGGGACCAGAAATGAACTGCTTGAAACCAGCGATTCAACCTTTCACGATCAATGTATACAGTTTACTGCAACCCAGAGTGTCTTAAACTGTATGTCTGAGCTCTGGTCCGTTTCAAAAGAGATTCCTGTGCAATATGTACCACAGAAATACAACTCTAAGTATACAAAGCAAATACATAAATGACTGCTGATTCGGGTCAGTAGTAAAACTCATTCACAGTGAACTCTGCGCTATTCGGAATCGTGAGAACAAGTCCACGTGTGAGCATTGTTGCAATACGAGTTCACAGACTACGGTCTCGCAGTAGCCGGTGGCGATTGACTGATTTAAGGCATGAGCTAACAATTCAGAGTATTCTGAACTGACCCACTGGTTCTGGGTAGACCAGTGCTTTACCCCCGAACCATTCCGGTTTATTAATGCAAAACGCAGTATGCATATAATATGCTCGTTAACTGTAATCAAATATAGCACAAAACAAAACGGTTCTACTGGTCTTGCGGACTGTCTCTTCTGATTGGCTGGGGACACGACCAACCTCCTCATGGCATGCTCACTTCTTCAGCCTGTTGATCAACATTACCGATCCACTGCCTTACCGCTCGTGATTCAGCTGGTTCAAACCTTGGCCTTGATGCTAGACAGGCAACGCTTACGCATCATGATTGGCAATGATGGCACTGGTCTGCTAGCGAAGGTAAGCTGCGTGTGGCCAATGCATCAGCCAATAGCCCAGAATCGAGTTACCTTCTTCCAACCTCGCTATCAGCGATCTACTGTGATGGTATGCAATGTTCGGCCGAGGCCCCACTCATTACCATGCTTCTTATTTTGAAATAATGTGGTTCCGCATTTCAAGTTTCAGGGTTATGGTTGATGGTCTTCCTTGAAATCGCAATGGGCTCTTGTGGATATGGAATATGATCTCTTCCACCTAATTTATTTTTTAAACATAAAATAAGAAAAGCATACGACGTCCAAAATCATGGGGACAGATGTTATCTGTTGCCTTCGAGAAACCCATCATCACAATAGCAACAACGGCAACAGACTATCACTTCAGGAAACAAATATGACTTAAAATGGACAAAACAAAAGTTCATTCAGCTGAGAAACTTTGTAGATTGTCAGAAATGTTCTTCCGAACATTTTTGTGAGTGTAATCGGCAGACAACTGATTGGTGTTTTTTTCGTGGAAGAGAGAGAGAGCGAGAGATGTGAGAAAATTTTGAACTTGTACAGTTTTTCAACTTACCACAATCTGTTCGTACGAACTATTCATCATGGCAATCAGCATATTCAATAGGACAATAAAAGCGATATAGGAGTACACTCCAAAGGTCAGCTTTCCTGTAATTTGAAAAAAAGGTTCAGCTTGATGAATTGAAATTACTTGTGACGCATAAATGAGTTCACAATTCCGTAGATCCCAATAATCAGTTTTTGAATTTATACAGATTTTTTGCTTGTTTGGTGGCGATTGTTTAGTAGCGATTGTCTGCTATTTAGCGACCACGGCCTAGGGTACAGTAATCAAAACTTTCCGGTGCACCCACACCAAAGAAGGTCGCATCTAATCAATTGACTCTCACAAGACTGCCAAGCCCCGTAAACGGGCCCGGAAAGCCACATTGATGTGATATTTTGCGGTATGGATGTGTCATAAAAATTTGGTTACTGTACCCGAGGCCGTGGTTGCTAAACTGCCGACAATGTCTGCTATGTGCTCGGCAATGGCTACTAAACGTCAAGAAAACCTGCAAATCACTTTGCCTTATTGATCAGTACGGAGAGTGCTCATTTCTCTCGAAGCTAATGTGTCTTGATCTACGGCACAATTCCAAAATGCAACATCAATAGTCAACGCGCCGTTGCAAATAATGAGAACACCGTACAGTTATTTCATTCCCGTAAAGAACATTCATCAGCCGTGCACATCCAGCGAGTCTCAACCAGAGTTTGATTTTGGGGTGCCTAATCGCGAATCACATACCTCATTATCTAGAATGATTCCCAATGGCTTATTCAGCGTTTAATCTACGTGATACAACGCCTACCTGTCGTCGGCCTAGAATGCTAACACCTTTTGATAAGCACAGGGATGGCTGACATCCCAGTAAGAGAAAAAATTGTATAACGTTGATTGGCCAATCGGAACTATCAGTAGCATCATCGGCCAAAATTCTAAAATACTGAACAATGACTGATACATTGCCAATGTGTTTTGAATTGCTTTCGACGTTGCAATGCAATAAAATCCATCATTCCCATTGTATGTTCTCGTTCACCAAACGTGTAGAGGTGTATGTCAAGAAGCTAATCGTATTCTCTCCTGGTCACTGTAGCTACTTGCCAATGGATTCACCAGCTCACTGCTGACAGTCACCCATACGTACGATTCATTCAATGATGGAGACGGAATGTTGGCGGCGGTCGAACCGGGTGATTCATTTATAGATCACACTCTTCCTGTCTGTATGAAACCGCGCACCGTTTCGTCCGAATCTAAGTTAACAAATCCCAGTGCCCGTCAATTTTAAAATCCAATCACCGCTTGCGTACGCTTTTCAACGCCAATGTAGAGTTAGTATCGATCAGGATGCACTTGGAAATATGCTCAGTATAATACACGTTATACAGTGAGAGTACAGAACCTCCTTCGACTGATGTCTTTATTATTCCCGATGGACACAATTAGATCTCGGAAGACACTTTCTTGTTTCATGAAATTTGATACTGGATGCTAAAAAGATAAAGTGGGATGTCCTAGATGGAAATTCTGAGTTTCACGAAACCCTGAAAGTCACTTCCAAAATCACATACCGACGAATTCTGTGAATGCATGCGGATATTCCAAATTGAAACTGGACAGATCGATCAAGCCGTAAGTGGACCAGTAGAGTGACTGGGCGATCTCAAACAGACTGTGTGATAGTGAAAAGACAACAATGGAAGCAAAGTTATACCGTGAATAGAGAAGGCAGCAGAGATATGGGGAGTAACGAATTTTCGCTATTATTATAATTCATATGGGAAAAATCTGTTTTTAAGCAATATATCTTTGATACCGGTTTCCTACACTGAATTTTGGGAAATGTCGCTCCCTTTAGCCAGGGGAAATATGAAAATTTTCAAAAAACAACTACTTTTCAAGGATGGACTGTTGTGTGGCTACTAACATTTTATAAGTAGCAAATTCTTGATGTTCCTTTAAATGAAGTCAAAAAATCACAACTGCTTCATGATATTACCAGTTTATTTTTGTAGTTGAATAATTTCGAATTACCCGAGGTTATTCATGGTTGTTTGTAAGTTTAGATTAAAATTTCATCTTCATGCTTAGGTTTCTTTCATTCTGTTTTTCTAACATGCACCATGCGTGCGCCAGATATGCCGGGAAGAGGTCGCTGCCGACTAGTAAGCTACCTGTGGAAAAGGCAAATCAAAGGCAAAGTGTCTTTGATGCATGTTGTTAAAACCAAGCTCTTTAATTACAACGAGATTTGAATGTGGATGCCTTCACAGAAAGTGGACAAGTACCTCCGTCCAAATTTTTCGACTATTTGTAATGACCTCGATTGTTCCGAGAAAATGAACATTTCCAGACGCCATTTTCGATTGGTTTACTACACGATTCACTCTGAAGCAAGACCCTGATAATGCCCTATCAGTTCCGTTACCTGCAGACTAATGAGCGTAGGCGGGAATTTTCTACCATCTTTGCTCCTGCACACTTTCGAGAAGCAGATTGTCGATTGTGCCACAATCGACAATTGCATCGGTCAAGCAGCATGAGAGTTCCTGCGAACTTTCAGCCTCCATTGTTGCATGCCACGCCTTATGAAACGCTTTGATGACATTACAGGATGCGGCTCTGTCCAAGCGTATTGAACAGAATGCATGACTCCTAAAATGTCTAAACTGTCAAACAATTTTTCCTGTGTGTTAGAGTTCTTAGGTATCCACCGCGTATTGAAGGCGAAGTTTCCGGAAAATGCAAATGAATGCCCACGTTACTCCTCAGTCCATAGGCTGAATGACTGACGTGTACATCGGAAGGTAGAAATGCTACCTCTATATTAGATTACAGCAGTTGAATCAGCCTTTGGAAGCTTTGAATTCAGGCTTGCCTAAAGTAGCAGCAAAGTTCATGGCCTTTTTGCAAGTAACACTTTATACTATGGGTATTTTACCGTGTCTTCAGCGCACCCTCACTCAAGCACCACTTAAAAATGGTATCATCTACTTCATCAAATTTGTTGTCTACTGTGAAATGACACCTTTCTAGATTGTGACTTACACGACGAAAATATTGAACCAGAGTCTTGTTTGTGATCACATTCATCACGGTTTTCCGCGAGACGCCAAAACGTTTCGCCGCAGAGGTTTGTGTCGCCTTTGGTTCAGAAATCATCTCCAGAACCTTCTACTTCTCATCTAATGATAGTTTTCTCTTCGTGATCTCACACTGAGAATTCGTGCTGACTTCCTGATGAATAAGTTTGGAATTTTTTCACGTCTTGAGTGGCAGTCAATAGACTGTAGAGGTATTGATTGGTCCGTCACCAACACGCAGCCTGCCTTTGCTAGTAGACCAGAATATAGACCACTACTCAATGCAGTACGATTCATAGAATATTAGGTCTTACATAATATGAATAACTGGGCAGTGTAGATGTCCATCTTCACTACTGAAAAACATGGAAGCACCATGCGACTCTGTCATCCTTCTTAGAAATCGTGAGTAACGCACACCCAGCGAGCCCAAACTGGGACTCGAACCCGGGGTGACCGGTTGTGAACAAAACACCTAAGCCAGAGGGCCGTCCAAGTCGGCTTCTAACGACTTATTGAACTTATGCACTACACGACGCAGCACCCTTCCGCCACTGGTTCAATAGATGACTCGTTTGACCAATCACATGTGAGAACAGCTCTAGTCAGTCAAATGCTGTATTTTGGAGGCTCATTCTGATAGGGATTCAATGATGCTGGTTTGAGCGATATTGGGAACACTTAACAGATTGCTACTTTTGAAAGTGCTACTTTTCAAGGCTGGAAACTAATGAGAAAAACTGGTTTAGGTTTCCAAAATTTTGAGAACATTCGGCACAATGCTGCTTTCTGAGGGTGCGATATAGCAGACAAATCATTCAAAATGAAATCTCTGTTCACTGAGAATGAGAAAAAGCGATTGCAACTAGGTTTGACACACTACACTGTACCAAGTACTGTAGACATACAACACTAGATGCAAAAAGCCTGCGGTCTCACAGGGACGCAATCAGAGATCACTGCACACGACGCAGTACCATTTGGTTTAAACCTTCTAGACCCGTAGTTGCACAACAGGGTGGTCCTCGGGTGGAATAATCCCCGGACATAGGGCGGGGATTTCGACTAGGCTACCCCGCCCGTTGATTAGGGTGACAGAGAAGACGGACATAAAACACAACCACGCATATGTTGGGGAACAACAAGGAAGTTGTCAGCACCATTGGTTATACAGTGTTCACTGACGAACTTGCGAAGATATGGAAATGGACCAGTCAAAGACAGAAAATCACAATGATAAAATTTCGGTAGAGCGAAATAGCAAGATGTGCAAGGGCGCGAATGAAAATTCAAAAAGCAAGACCACCAAGTTACTGAACAGTCATGCAGTTTCGTACAAAGAACAATATTCTTGCCGGATTGTGCAAGTCGAATTAAAGGAAAGAGTAATCTTCTAAAACAGAAAGCCTAACGATTACTCTTATCCGACGTTGAATATTGAAAGCGCTAAAATCGACTGACCGCTGGAACCAAATGTTTGGCGCCCGATCAGGTCCAGCATGGGCCCATCGACCAATTAGTCGGGACAGACTTTCTCAGGTGTTGTCGCAGTTTGTCTCATTGGATTGATCTTTCCTAACCTTGTTACCAAGTGGCGGGGTCTTTGAATCTGGCCTCGCTGTTCTATCTCGATCAGAAAGTACATCACATAACCATAAGCGCACTATCTGGTTTACTGGGTTTTTTCTTCCTGGATTACCAATAACAACCGTTATACTATTAACATAATGCCTAAACCGGTAAAATATTTCTGATTTACTGAAAGACTTCAAGAACAAGAATCCATTATCGGAACTGACCTTTTTGGACACTTGGTGCACAATAAATGGAAAAGAATTTTCAGAATTAGAGGTTATTCAAGAAAATACCGCGTCGGCTGCAAAGCAGCTCCTCGCGAAAAACCCTGTTCACACCATGTGCCTACCCGTTACAATCAGCAACAATGTTTGATCTCCACTGAGCAATTTTTGGTGCTGTCGAATCTTGTTGGGATATGGGAATACCCTCAGCTTGAAGCAATCCACGTACAAGAAATCTGGCTTCACAGTGATATTCATGATTGAATAGCTGCACTCGATGTTTTCATTGGATATCGTGTGAATCGACCCACATCACACAGCAAGCTAGGTAACGAAGTTATCGTCTACATCGACAATCGTTGGTTCGAAGAGTCAGAACCGTTGCCACCTGTTCTATGATTTTCGTTAGCTGTTCCACACACGAATGTAAGCCGAAGCTTTTGAGCAATTTTTGCTCGCTTGTGCTAGCGAATGTACATATTTCCCCTAAATATGCCACAAAAGACTATCTCGAATTTGCTGACTCAAGTTCATAACTTTTGGTAAACTATGCTGACATTTCATTATGTACTTTTACCAGCGATTTTAGTCATTTTGAATTGGGCTTTCTTTATCCCGTCGGTTTGGTGCACACTGGTACCTTTCCAACTAGACTGGACGCCTTTCTAGACTTTCTTTTGGTGAACAGCCCCTATAATTTTTCCACTTCGAGTCGCTCTCCATAAGGCTTCTCCGACCTCGTATTAATTGAAACCTCACCCAAGATCTACGGTCAGATCAACCATACACACTTCACACGAGGCCGTGACCGCCTAGTTCCGAAAAGGCAGATTTGGCCTAAGAACTTTTTAAAAGCCTCGGGAAATGGTCGCTCAGACAGAATTCTCTATAATCTCAGATACGGATCTTTTGATCTCCTGGGACCATGTCACTGGCTATTTCCCTTCTTTACTGTATTCTCTGCTGCGCAGTCGAAACTTTGTAATCGCGCCCTGATAGTTTATTACCCACCGACCCGCTCCGCCTCGAACAGCTTCGTCACAAAAAGGAATACACACTCAAACACTACAATATCTCACCCGTCAAGATTCTAACAAAATCTATCAAGACTGAGTTATACCAACTCAGTTCTGTCTACACGCGTAACTTTCTAGCCAACAAAATTCATCGCAACACACGGAAGCTCTGGAAAGATCTAACTGATGACTCATCCTCATGCAAATCAGCTACTGCTGACATAGACGAGCTCAAAAAGTCATTCAACGTAACAGTGGGACTTTTCACTCTTATACTTCTCGAATAAATTCAATCTCAGGAACCTCCATTTGACATCCTCACCGTGGAGGTCTACAAAGAACTGCTTCTCCCTAAAGCTGAGAAACCACTCGAACCGGACAGACTCAACCTTATAGCGCTTAAGAAGTGTGCGACCACCCTCAACCTTGTTCTCCCTGATTTTTTCAGCCAATGTCTAAGGGACAGAAACATTCCAGACTGTTGGAGGACAGAAGCCATAACTCCTAGTCCCAAAAACGGTTCTTCGAAATCTCGTCCTATTGCGTGCACCTTTGTCCCCCTCAGAGTTTTCGAAAGATTGGTTCTCCAAAGATTAACTGAAAAATTCAATGTTCCACATCCTGATCAGTTTGCTTGCAGATAATCATACTTCAGTCTCGATGCCCTCACCATCTTGAAACATTACACTCTATCCGAAATTGACAGGAAGAGTTAAGTGGTGAGAATACGCTTCCTAGACTACAGTGACTCATTCATCTACGTCAACAGGAATTAGCCGCTTTCTCTTCTCTCCCTCTGGTAATGAGCCTCCATTTGTTTCTTTGTTGGCAGATTACCTAATCACCAGCAGTCCGCTCGTCGTAACAACGAAAACCTCTTCTCTTGTCACCACCACCAGTGGCGTTCCCCCAAGGGATCATACTGTCCCCATTTTTATTTTCTGCGCTCCCATTTCCGCTACTCCCGTACATGAAAATACTCTTCTCATCAAAAATACGCGGAGGATGTCATGTTTTGGTATGCCGCGTCCTTGCGATTTCATTTTTCCTACCCTCCAAAATGGTATCACTCAAATTTCAGATTGGTCTCATGCTCACAACTTGGGCCTTAACCCAATCCAGAGTGGTGACACTGTATTGTCCCTTTTGAGCGATAGCAAGTAATCCGACTTTCAGAACGACTGTACTTGCATTACAATAAATAGGGAACAGCTGAATCATCTTGATTCAGTGAAGTACTTTGGAGTGCTGCTTGACCGTAACTTTACTTGGTCCAAACAGGCTGATTTCACTTACGTGAAAAGTGGAAGCGTGTCTTTCTGTTTCACGTCTTAAACTCTATTCTGTACTCACTCATCTTATCAAAAGCTTTGCCTTTTCGTGTGCCCTACCTCGCTGGCTATATGCCCCCATTGTCGTTTATTCTGGCCTCTTGCTGAAAGACTTCAAGTTTATTGCCTGATCCTTTAGGCTTGCCAAAAGCTGCCTATGAAGATTCTCACTGACTCTGTTCATCCTGTTCACAAAGACTTGGTGAAATGTGTATCCAATTCTTTCACTCGTTCTAAATACAAACATCATTATGTATGAACTAGAGCGTATAGCCGTTCTCATATTCTCTACCTAGCAAGGCATTTGCACAATCCAGCTTATCTACTATCAGAACTAACACGGCATTTGGAATAACACAGACGCCTACTACCCGTTGCCCCAGTGTTACATTTTCACCATGCATGGTATAATTTCCATTTTTTGAGGATGTTTACGTGGTTATGTTGACGCCGAATATTCACCCCTCATGGCGCATAAGGCAACTACTTGATTTAACTTGACTGTATTGCCCTAATCCACAGGTTCAGGATTAGAAACCGTACATTCGAATAACAACGCAATCACCCATACACAACAAGCTGCTCATTTCTATATAGGTAACCAATCCATTTCAAGCTAGTTCTTATTCGGTCGGGAAATGCCTTCACATTGTTCGATTGCCTCACCTAAATTCATTGCGTTCGGCCTGTTTTATGTCATCATGTTCATTGTCACACCATCGTGCATGATTATTTTCGAGCAGTGGACTACTTAATACATGGACGAGTAGGATGTATACCCCATCACAATAGTACATGAAAAGAATAGGGTGGAAATAAAACTTCCACAGAAATTATTGTTGATATTCTCAGTTTACTTATAATCTGTGGGCAGTTGAAATTGTGTGACCTTGGTCGCCAAGATAAATTTGCCGGAATCGTAGAATTTCAAAATTAGTTAGACGTTGGATCCGAGGAATCAACAAAATTGTGAAGGTAGAATACATCCCAGATGATCTTCATCACTACTGACTAACTAATTATCCTGCCAAGAGCATTTCTTTCTTTGCTGAAGTGTCGACCATATGTGTGTCCCGAGGAAAAGATTAAAAAATTCAATACAAACACGTGTGAAGATTTTAGTGAGATCTAACAAGGTCGTTCCTGTTCTTATTTTCAGCCGGATATTTTTGCCTCAAGGTGAATTAGTAGTCAAAACAAAGATCAAAACACAATCAGCCTTTTGAACCGACCTAATAAATAACCAAATAACTGTTTGAAAAATGATCGACAATCTGTTAAGGTAAAATGTGAAGCGACGAAATAAAATCAAAACAAACAATGTCATAAAAAGCCGCTGATCCCATACCTAACCAAGACTCCGAATAATTATTGCCTCTTCACACCCCCGGATTCATTCTCAAGGGACATTTCATCCCATCACTATTGGACTCACTTTGTAAAATGTGTTCCTCGAGTAATACAATAATCGTACACATCTTTCTGACCCTCTTCCAGTGTGAAATGCACATGCTTACAGTTTCGAGCCCGGTTATTCGCATAGAACCAAAACAGTTGATTCAATCCAAACGCGAAAGCCACTATCACGAGCACGTAGACGCAGAAAAATTTGAATATATCATTCAACATGCGACCGAGTGAGATCTGCAGTGGACCCAGTTGCGGACTGATGGTGAACACGTAGACCAGCTTCAAAGTGGACACTATATTGGCCCCGGCAAACAGACATTCGGAGACCAGAATCGGATCGAATGAATCCCACTGCTCCCGACTAACAAAACGTGGCTCATTGTATACACGTACCTGGAAAAGAGAAAGAACCAGGGCGCATAATGGAACGGATTTTGTGAAGGAGACAAAGTTCTGTAATGAGACTGGAAACGAGTCATGTGGATTATAAATATACACTTAGGTTTTGAAACGGTAAATACGTGAAAAGTTATTTGACTTGGTTGTATTCGAACTCGTGATGAGTTGTTTCGGTAGTACTTGTGAGTTTTTTCACTATTTGATTAACTAACTCTTTCGCCTTACGAGTGAATTGTGAAAAACTGACCAAAATATTTGCCGATTTCTGCGGAAGTGGGGCAAAAAATGGACCGATAATCAAGTGGTTCAAGAAGACGTCCTTGTGTGAAAAAAATACGGACTTATCGCCTATGAATGGACGTGCTTTGAGAAGCTCAACAAGTGCAATCATTAGTTTTTTTTATCAAAACACGGAGGACTAGACTCTGTAGAACCCATGCATTGTTCAAACCTACCAAATTGATTTTTCCACCAAACAAGGTTTTTACCCGCGTACTCAACTGGTGAAGTTCAGTTGATTCATAGGGTAATCCCACCTTCGGTAGTCAAATTACAGGCTACTGGTGGCTTCTAATGTCATTCGGGCCGCCCCTCGAATACTATATTCAGACCGTACTTCCAAAGAGAAATTGACTGTCTGGCAAAACAGCAGTGATCATTCGGAGGATGAGTGGTCAACCGAGTAGAACCTATACTGCGTGTACTCGACCTGTTTTCCCTAAGACGTAGGTACACACGTGAGGGCCGGGGAAAAACTTTCAAGACAGTAAAGTGGCTCTCACGTTCAAAACCCGAATTCGGTGTCTTCCTCCAACCCAGAGATGGGCACTCGGAGCACCACTGATGGCTGCAAATAGGCAATTTAAGTATTCTGGTTTGAGATAAATTCATCTTTAACAGAGCCACAACCGGGTGGACTAAGTTTCGGAAATGGGTAGTCAAAAGCAAGACACTGATTGAAGTTAGGAAATCTAGCTGGAAACACAACAATCGGGCCGCACAATTAGTGACAGCCACACGAGGTCCTGCGCAAACCCAAACGAACTGAAGTGAACATGTGGGTTAGGTTGACTCATCGGAAATCTGCCTTGAAATGTGTTTTCCATCACTCTCCTTCATCCACACGACTTTAAACCTCATAAAAATGCTTTATGAATCAGTCATTTCGGTTCATAATTTGTAATCGTTTTCTTGATGTCATACGTACACGACAGATGAGGTTGCACAAAAGGAATTTCTATCGCAGAACTTACCTCCCAAATTGCTTGTGCAAAACAGCAGTTCTTCACTTACACATAAAGCTTTATTTACATCAAACTGTACGTAAATGTCATCCTTTCGATAATAAATATGGTATTTCAGAATACCACAAACGATGAACATGGTATCTTAAATAATGGAAGATTGTGATGAAAGCTCATAACCTAGTTATTCATTATCATGCCTTTACATCACCATATACACGCGACCTTGAACTGAGTGAATACATATTCGTGGTTCTTACTTCAAACTGTATTGAGTTCTGCACTTAATCCGGATTTGAGATAGTTGCTATTACTCATTCATTGCGCTAAGCAATCACAAAAATCCACTTGCATTTGTCCCATCCAAAAGTCCAATGCCGCAAGCCGGCGACCTTCCGCCTGGCGGGCAGACGCTGTATCAGCTGAACCATTGTGGTACTGTTCTCAACGTTAGACTTTTGGATGCGAGAAATGCAAGAGAAATTTCCGTTACCTAAAATTCAGACTTCTTGTGCAAACCACACATTCTACGAAGATAGTTATCATAGTCCATCCCTTCGTTTTTCAGTTACACCCGAACAACTGACTACTGCGAATAACTTCAGCAACCAAACTAAGCGTCCAAAACTCCTATGGTTGATCAAAGAACAAAAAAGCCAAAACCACGCACCCGATGAATTGTGGTTCAAAGTTCAACACACCATATTACAGGGGAAACCAGAAGTCTGGCGCTCAAGTTAAACGACGAGTAATGATCAGTAATCACCTTAGAACTACTATGGACAAGGTAAAAATAACTTATTCCACTGCAAATTACGGTTATAAGATGTGATGTCCTTTTTTGCAAAACGTAATCAGAAAGACGCAACCGTACGCTCAATAAGCTACTGAAAAGACGATAACAGAATGAGGATGGATAAATCTGGCCATCAATGAAACTACAACAGACGAAAAAGTGACTAGACAGCGGATCCATCTTCACTTCGAAGAATATGTTAGGACATAGGCTCGGTACTTTTGCGTTAACTTACCCGGACAAAGGCAACCGTGCGCATGGCTATGGTCGAAATGTACATTGAATTCATGATGAAATCGAGTAGGTGCCACATGTCCATTATGTATGCTCGTATGCCCCAAGTGTAGATTTTTTTGATCTCCTGCCAAACAAAACCTATCACCGTAAACCACCGGCAGGATATTCCGGGGAACCGTGGAAGCGTGCAGAAGGGATGGTGAAACAAAAATGAAATTTAATGACGTCGAGATTTTTTCAACCAAACTAGTTGTGGTGCGGAAAAAATCGATCAAAATGTGACAAGGGGCCATCGATTGTGCATTAAGTCTATTGTAGCATTTGTAGAAATGAATTCAACGCTTTGTTGCTGGTGCAACCATTTTTGGCCGTTGTGTGCACCCGGCCATAGTCACCTGCAGCAAATTGATCGGATTAAACCGTCTACTATACGCATTAAGCATTTGGCTACTGGTGAGCATTTCAGTAAGCAAAACAGGGTTTCACGTTTTCAAATAGAATGGGGATTTTTCGTCACAACACGTATAAACACTGAGGGCATTATCTATTCTTTCTTCTGTGATATATTTAGTTGTACACTCTCAGTTTAGCAAACGGTCCAGAAAAAGGTGTGTTTTCTTACTTCGTTCATCGTAATGCATTTGGCATGAGCTAGAACTCATGAGATCCAAGTGATTACCTATGTTTCGGTGACCAATATGGACTCTGTTCCTAAAACGGATTCCTGCGTTGAATGTATGCCGCGGAACTTCTCAAGGTCGTGATGATTCCTGGTTATTCTTGGTGATGTAATGGGCCTTTGAGGTCATGGGGTATGTCTCTTCCACTGCTCGTATGCTCAAACATGGAATGAGAAAAACAACTAGGACCATGAATATTGCTGTACCTTATGTATTTTTTCTCAAAAGGTATAAAAGGAAAATCAGATTCTATCAACTGTATTTCATGCGCTTCTCTGACGAGGATTTATGAGTTTGATAGAATAAGGAAGAAACTGAGTTGAGGACATATTCAATGACTTTTGTATAGTCTCGATTGAAACATTCCTTCTCATTCTGTAAGTGTGTACGAGCACTATCATCCACCAAACTTCTGAGTTGAACCGATATAAAAAGTAGTTTCCAGGTGTCTAGAAGTTTGAATTTTCTTCACTCCCCGAGATTGTTTTTCTCACTTCTTTTGTGGAAAATGTTGGGTTGCATTCGGCTAAACAAACGTATTGCTCACCGTTTCCGTTGCATCATCATATAACAGCATGCAGACATCAGACACTCCACAGTTTTATTCCTTACCACTTGAATGTTTGGCTTGCTCGTGAAGGCGCATGTAACTCCGCTCATTGCTTGCCTGCTAGTTTGCCCACCGATTATGTTCGGGTTTTGTGCTCACATGATTGAAACAGATCGGGTACAAAAGTTATTTTTTCAACTACCAATTACGTACTTATCATGCCAATACAATACAGCTTATATGGCAAGATCCATCGGGGGAACAGTAACTGATTCTGTAACCAGTCGCATGACCAGACACCTGTCTGGTCAGCGTAAATGAGCACCGGGACAATCAAATCAATTACCGGTCGTATTCGTTTTCACCTACCCAAAACTAATCACATGGTGAGTAGGACTGAAGCCTTCGGCCCCTCGCACACAGATCTCGGGGCCAGCTGCTCAGACCGGTGAGGTATAACATTTTGGCCACGGCGGAAGTGGTTCGGATTTGCTCTCACAACTCCTCATTATGCGCTCAGAAACAATTCGTACACATTTGTAGTCTCCTCTGGCCCACTTACCATCTAACGGCATGTCCTAGACCGGCCGAAAACCAACACGATGAGCATGTGGCAGTCCATTCACAACTACGCCAGTTGTGATCACTGATTCGTAACATTATCTTTTGTTACTGCGTCCCCAACACATCTCGTCATATATATATATATATATATATATATATATATATATATATATATATATATATATATATATATATGTTTCATTGGCATGGATAGGAACCACTGTAAACGAGCTAGTTCACCAATCTGTTTTTCTCTAAATGTGCTCCTTGGGATTCATCGGACAAAACGGATTTTTTTCGCCAATTTCACAAATATTTCACTGCTTACTAGGCACATTCATTTCAGTCGCATACGATTCTCGTCGAATGGTCATCGTGGTGTTCTTTCAACTATTCTGTCCTAGGCTCAAATCCCTGTTCTGCTATCCATTTCTTCCCAACTGGCAACCTCTAGTTGGCCACGACCCTGTTCCCGAAATACTGTACCTTTATTACACAATAAAAGGAAGTAATTAAAAAGAAGGAAGATGATCTCGTGACTGTAACACATAGATCAGTAGAGTATCATTCATTGTTGTGTTATTATCTCAGCAGTCAATGAAAGCTCGTTGAAATACTTCATTAGTGATTAATCATTATCTGGAGTCTTTCACAATGTAAACACAGTCAGCGAACCTTAAACAGGAAGTACGGAAGTTCAACTCAGTGCCCTTACAGGCAAGTTCACCGCACCTTATGTCGCAAGTTAATCATGGAGACGTTTTCGGGAGAAAATTAACTATGCTGACGAATGTATTCCCATAGCAGTGGTTAATCGGCTTAATAATGGTTTGGAATGAGACATTTTAATTATTTACGATGTACTTCACTGGTTTCTGAAATACGAATCCATTTCTCAGTTAACTTACCAATCACGTAGATCACCAGTGCCGCCTCGGATAGGGAAGGTAACGGGCCTCTATCATTCATTCTTTCATCCATGGTGTCCATAAGAACTGCCTCAATTCGTACGGCCGCCAATAAGAGCAATCCTTTGGGTGGATTGTGTGTATAAATTGGAAGCTTAGAAGCATGATCAGGTGAGAATTTCGAATCGAAGTGAAAGACACAATTGGAGGTAAGGAAACTGCCCACAAAACTTGACTGAACTTGCCAGACGTGAAGACTATTAGAGGAGCGTCAAAAAACCAAGCAGAAATAAAGCCCAAGGAACTAACTAGAATCACTTCCCTTTACTTTATGGAATGTCCCATCTTTGAATCGACCGAAAGTTGTCAAAATCAACTATGTAATATCTATTTGATTTCCTGTATGCAAACAGTTTCTTCCAAACAAAAGAAAACGAACAGGTACTTGTTCTTTTGCGAAGGACTAACTTCAAAATGCCAGGTGCTGACCAATTGCACTTTATTCCTCGAATAGAGTTAGTGAATCAAATCATGTCAGTCTGTGATCTCAAGTCGTCTCTCATCGATCCAGTTTACTCATAACAAGTGAGCTCATATTCCTAAAAATGCCACAAACAGGTTCGTCGTAATATGTGTATATCTTTGTTCAGCCATTTTGGGGTTAAAAATTACACTTTTACAGCCGTGATTTGCAACTCCCTATGTCGTTGGTCTGACGGTTTTTGTCGGCCGACAGGAAACGCTTGTAAGTTAACTACTACTACTCCTATCAGTAGACAAAATTGATATACTCGAAACACCTGTTGTGAAACTGGATTTTACCATCACATTGCACAATATATTGACTAGCATTAAACGCGATAATGACCGGTTCTAACGGTTCTTTTATTCTGAATGGACCGAGAAGTAAACTATTGATGTAAAAAAGAGACCAGAGTTCCCTAGGTTTCATCGACGGTCGAGTTTAACTCGTCTAAAAGTGTCTAGACGTGACCCAATACTGATATATTTTTGAAGCATTTCAAAGATATTTACTCATATAATTCGCGTCCGACTGATCGTGCCGGGATAGCTCAGTCGGTAGAACTTCTGTCTCGTGAGCGGAAAGTCGCTGTTACTATTTCGGATCGCGGTGTCGACTTACGGATGTTAAAAATGCAAGTGGATTTTCCATTGTTGTCCATTGCATTCAAAAGTTGTCTTAAGGAACTGACCGGCTGGCAGTACTGATTCGTCTAACCACCTATGACGTTTGAATTCACGGGCTGATAGGGTTTTATTGCCATAAAAGTCAGCTATAAGTTAACTTGGTATGGCCAAGCCGTCACCGTTCATCGTGTGAACTTCGAAGCAATTTCCTGTCGCGGATTAACTCAGTGAGGTTGAAACAGAACAAACCTGGATGGGGGCTTGGGATTCTACTTGAAATCAAAGATAACTCACTTAGTATGGTTCGGCTGAATGGATAAAGTGTTAAGCTTGTGGAGTGCCTGATATAATGGTGTATCAGTTGCCCAAGTCACACAGATATAGGAAGCGATTCGGTCTACGCGTCTGCCAGCGCGTAAACCAGTCTTTGCTTTCCAGCCAGGTAATTTTTACTGAACATCTATTGTCTATCGTTGAATGTGAGTGCACTCGGCAGAACAACGAAACTCGAGGCTCTAACTCAGGATTGATCCGACCTCCCTACCCTCACTCCAAATTTATGTTTTCCATTAACGTTTTGCGCCACACTTTCTCATTCGCTGAACCACACACCGGACACTGACCTTGAGTGATCGCTGACTGGTGCGTGCATTGATTTTGCTCTGAGACCCTTGACCCACAGTCCCCATAGACATTTCGTTGACTTGACCGCTTGAACCCCAAGCGATCCTGAATTTTCTCGCATTTGGCTGGCTCTGATTCACGAAACCGTTACCGTTGATGTTTGTACAGTTTTTGTGTCATATTCATGATTGTTTTATAAAGAACCGTATTGAAAACCACAATTGGACGCTTGGCGTGCTTTTGGATTGTGTTTAACGCGGATCTCAACGACTGCTAGGAGTCTGTTACAGTGAGACACATCTGTTCTTTGGATCGCTGATCCTATAATAGTCCCGCTTCACCAAAACAGTTGAAAATCAGCTTCACGGTAATATAGCATTGTATGAAGCATTCAGTTTCCAAGTGGGGTTTAGAAATCGACTGTTTGAGTTAAACCGCGTGGAAATTAAATCTACCTGTCAGTTTAGAAATTTTCGAACACGGTTTGGTAGGTTTAGCAAGAGCTGGATTGATCCAGATGTGAAAAGTCATCACACTCAAGCATGGATGTCAGACGTATTTTAGGACCGCGTACACTACACCAGCTGAGCCACAGATATTTCGCATATGGATCAAAGCGTTTACCGGTTCATCTTTATCCAGTTCTTATTCGCAGGTTTAATGACTTCCTCCTTAAAACTTCTGAATATCGTGAGAAAATCGGCCTGATACTCATGAGAACCATGAAGCTGAATTATCCAGCTTTTCGTATGGTTGAGTAACGAAAACACCTATTGAATAGTGATTTCAGCATATTTGTACTCTTCGCTGTAAAAGTCATCAATTTTTACTAGGTAACAGGTAGGAATTTGAACTTTCTCACCACTGATTACCCATTTGTCATCTTTTCATGTTTCTCCTATCTTTTCTTCGAGCCTTTGGAAGATTTGCTTGAGCTTACGTCGAACTTCACTCCCATATTACAAAGAATACGAACTGTGCGCGATAAAACAAAACTAATAGAAATTTTGGTATTTGGAGTGTTTCCGTGGCTCCCAGGTCTTTCCAGGAACTGTCGAATTGTAATTTTAGATGTTGAATAGTAACAATAATAATCGCATGTTGGATATGAAGGATGTGCGCTAAAACCTCTTGGACCACCCCCCCGCAAGACGACCATCAAAGTCACCACTGTATGCAAACTAGAGATTCGAAAATGCCGTTCTTATCCTATGAAATCATTGTTTGGAGTTACCATGATACTCCAAGACCATAAAGGCTCCAATCCTCGTGGCTAAGTGCACATGCCAAAAAATGGTGTGCCTATTATGCTCAATGAAAAGTCATTCTAAATTCAGAAACCCAGTCACTTTACAAGAATTTCATCAGGCAAAACGACTCATTCAGTTTCAACCCTTGACATTCTGTTGGAAACAAATCATCCTCAACCTGATAGCCAATTGCGTGCAAATTGGAAGAAAAAAATACCTCAGGAAAGATGGATCCTCATCACACAAAGGAGTGAATGCCTGTAGGACTTACCTAAAAATGACAAGTATGAACTACTGTGACAAAGAAACTTGATGAATGGTTTTTTCATCATCGTGCCCAGTTTGGATTGAGGAGCCAACATGTAACATGTGGCTATCAAAGGAAACATGGCACACAAAGTTCCAATGGTCATCATTTGTGCAGCCATTGGTTTTTGGCGGAACCCGGGCAAACCTTCATACCACATCGAGGCGAGCAGCTGTTGACAATGTGGATGCGCGACAAACTACGCACAAAGAGTAGAAGGAAGATTTGAGAGGCTTGGTGACACATAACCAACGGGTCGGTAGAATTCAGTATTTGATATTTATAAAATATAACAAGTTTAAAGCCATCATTTACGCTGAAGAAACAATTTATTTTTCGGAACAGTTGAGTGCCAAAATATGAATAGTAGCATGATCAAGGGTTGAACCGTGGTTGTGCGTTTCAGAACATAATGAGAGTACCAAAAAGATCACAAGCCTTGAAAGCGCGTGAGTTTTGCAGTGACAGAAATGCCAGTTTCACAACAATCAGGGAAATATCTGGATAATACTGCATCGAACAGCGTTGAATATTTTTAATGTGAACAAATACTTCCAAATTTTGATTTGGCCTACCGACATTATTCACAGTAGTCAACCGTATTGTACAAACAGTAAGTATCACGTGACTGTCAAACACCAATTTTCATCCCTTCTGGTTTCCACAGGCTGTTGCGCGCAACTAAGGTGATTATCCTCAGAGAAATATCGTGGAAGACAGTAACGTAGACTGGTATTTCATTTAGGCCATCACAACAAAAGAATGACTATTTTAACGTACATATATGAAATAAGCACACCCAATGATTCAGTGTTTGTGGTAAATTAAGAGAAACGTTTTCAGAATCACGGACCTATTCGAATAAGGCTACCATATCTTTAGATTGAGTAATTTATTATGTTCCTTAGTACATATCCATCGAAACATCCACGCTTTTGTGATGAAACATAACCTAAAAATGCAGTTTTAGTCAATATCCCAACTGGAACCGACGGAATATTCTCGGTGGTCGCAAAATTCCTTCTTTTTCACCGAATCGAACCTTAGAAACGAAATTTGTATATGTGGCACAATGACCTCAAAGGGAAATTCTGTAAAAATGTAGACCGACATCCGTCAGAGAAATTTTGAATCATTTCTCAGGTGTTCGCGAAAACAGTCGGTTCCATACAAGTTGTGTCTAGTGAGAAGCGACTTCATACCGGGCGCAACCACCACCAACAATAACAAACCAATACGCAAGACCTGAAACCGTTGACCGTGAATCTTAAGCACCGCTTGCTCAGTACGACCAGTTTACAATAAGTACTACGATGCACCCTGTTGAGTAGTACAGCTAATGAGTAGTGAAAAATCGGACCTTTGAAACTAGCCTATCACCATATCACCTTGTGTTCTAACTAAACCTTTTGTTTTTGATTAGTGAATATAAGGCCATTCCGCATTATCCTCCTTCTCGAAGACAGGTAGTTTATAAAATACGTCATCTAGTGTAGGCAACCACACCCAAAAAAGTGAGAAAATGAAAACCACAGACAAAAGATAATTTAGATACGAACATATCCTATGATGTTCGAGGTATTTTTTATTCCCTGGTTAGTAATCTATTGGTACTCCTTTCTTTTCGAGTAATTTTTCCAGCCTTTTTGGAATAAAAATCTATTGTGTAGCGTGTATTGCCTTCTACACCACACATGGCTGCCCTAGTCTGGCTGTTCCACTAGTTTCCACTTTTTTCATTTCTGCTGCACCATCCAGGCAACGTCAAAATAAAATGGTACTATAGTTCAAAGTACCGTCGTTTTATAGTGGTCTCTAATATTAGCCTTCTGCGGGTGATCCAGTTTGTTAAACGAATCTAGTAGAGCTAACTAATCTAGTATGGATTTCTTTCACGACTCTTCGTGGTTCCTCGTATCCACTTAAAACTGGAAATTGAAGGACAGGACCACAGAGAAAAGAAGTGATTTCCGATAGACTACTGGAGATTTCTGAGAGAATCATACTTGGTGGTTGCCCACACTGTGAAAAGAAAATCTCTTTGGGAGGAGGTTGGCTCCATAGTCGGACCCACAAGGATGTGGGACCAAGATCCGGGGAAGGCGAAAGCCAGTGTGGTACACATTTGGGTCAGAAGAAACCACGGGTAGTCTCTTCGGTGAACCTCGGTCAGAGGTGCGATGAACCGCGGGAACTTTGTCCCCATTACGTGTACAGCATATTTGTCCCGTAATTGAATGAATTGTAGATAGACGAACCCCAAGTCCCAAGTCAGAGGACACAAACCCGCTTCACTACGTCTACTATAGGATAAATTATCAAACAGTAACAATAATGTACCTCAAATTGTGGACAAACCGACTACAGAACTAAAAAAGTCAAAAAATGCTTCAAAACGCCTAGGCAACAATGGACAAGAAATGCTCGAGACGGCAATGCAGGAGCGAGTCAATTGGTTTACAAATAAGGTACTTATTTACAAGGGACATTTTGACCAATCAACGGTCAGAAAAGAAGTACTGCTCCCAGGGAATGCACATACACATACAAGGGTAGTGAAGACCAAACAGAAATTCAACTACGTTCAAACGCTTGGGGTTTGTGAAGTAACCCAGACATTAATGACGTAACAACAAAACGGGCCTTGGGTGCCAGTGCCATTCCAAAGTCAGAGAGAAAGGTTACGTAGGTGATAAAATCGACCAGATAAGATCAGCAATTAGACTGATGACAACTGAGGTCAATCTACACCTGTCATAAAAACAAGGCTAAAATTGTGTGACGCTATGGGATTGAACAAATAAATTATCACGTGGGTGTGGAAACTAGTGGTCAAGGTGCATGGAAGGCAAACAAACTGTTTAGTAAGCACGAGATAAAATTATGACGGAAAGCATGGGATCTAAACTAAACCAGTTCAACAGAGTTTCTCGATATGACGAGCTGAATTTCATGTCCAACTCCAGTAAATCTTCACATTGTGACTGAAATGTTCCCGGAATTTGACAAATGGATGTCACCTGGAAAGGTAAAATTCTTCCGAAATAACGATTTGTGCTACATTTCACAGGGAGTTTGCAAATGCTTTGGAGCCAGAAGATTCGTTTGCTCAAAATCTACTTCTGAACTTGCGAAAAAGTGCGCAACGCAAACGTTCAGATCATCCGATTGCCACCCGATAATCCAGATCGGAATGTGATCGAAAACGTGCTCTGTTTTCTGAAGACAGAAGTCAATGTGCTACCTCCACAATAAACACTGGAGTCAAAAGTAGAACATGTGTTGGAGTATAAAATAATGAATGACTTCATAACCAATTTATTGGACTCCATACCGAGACGACTGCAAGCGTGTTGAAGAATGAAGGTAGGCCCATTGACTAGGTTGCTTCTATTAATATCTGGGTTAATTGGGTGCAAACATCTTGTAAAATAAAAAATCAGCTATACAATGGTGCTTTTAGGGTTTTGAATGGTCGACTGGACGTCCATACTGCATGGTGAGATATATTACGCAATACCTTGCTTCATTCCTCCTCTAAATCTGTTATTCAGTCATGGTTTAGGTCGACCCGTGGTGGCGCCATTGGGATATCGTCTAAATTTCAAGCATATTTACTCTCTGGATGAAAGCAAAACATTAGGTTAATTTCCGTAGAATCCCATTACTACTTGTTACGTACGTCAGGTACAAGTGTAAATACTCCTGTATTTATGCTTAACCGAGGCTCGTAAGCATCAATTTCGATTGCACCTCTATAATGAAAAGTTTGCTACAGACTTTTTGGGGAACTCACGTTTTTCTGCTCGTACCGGATGGCTAATTTTAGCCGGGATAACTGCTGGTCTTCAAGTCCGTTCTCCTCTTTTGGGGATCGCGTCAAACCGGAGACGTGACCTCCCATCCCGGAGGACCTTGTATCGTGATTCAGAACCACGGATAACTCGATTGAGCTACGAGTCTGAGCAAGAAGGTCAGTGGCAAATTCTTGACATTTTCTAGTCAATTCTTCGTATTCAATCTGTCAAAAACAAAGGACTCACGATGAGTTTTGGTCAGCGTGCGCTTGATGTCACAATTGACGCAATCGAAAAGGCTTCAATCAAATCCCGAGGATTTTGTACTCACATTTTATGCTGCAGATGATTTTTCATGCATCCACAGTGAACAATAATAATGAATCAGATTAAGATCAAAACTATATGATATGTCTCCTTACGGTAACAACCCATCGCCGCAGTAATGGACTTCTACGATGAAACCGCTGTAGTGTGATCTCTGCAGGTGTATCCACTCCCGGAATGGTCGAATTTCTATATATACTACTGAGAAGGATAATAGTAGGCATATTTTGACGCCCGGCGAAAAAATGCATTGGATTGTCCACCTATGATAATGACCGATAGCGTGAATTGCTAATTATGGTTCAAAAATGGTTCATTTTACCACAGAATGATCGCATAAAGCTACCGACGTACTATTAGTGATAAATCCCTTAATATGGGCAGATCTTCTGTGATCAAACTCGTCATGTTGGTCAATTTTAAAGCGTCCTGCATAAAAAACCCGAGCATAACCGCAGTTTAAGTAGAATTCGCTGGGCAGTATGTCAGCCACTAACACGTTATTTATCGCTAAGCTGTTCGTGGTTCGATCGTATACATTCACATTGGTCTGACGAAATTGAGAAAATTTAGCGGGTCTCATTTCATTGTAACAACCACTAACAGTTCACTGATTGTGGCGGTTCACTGATGCCTACTTCTCAGCAGCAACCTAACTCGAACATCAAAACAATCATCAGATTTCTATGGTCTCAGTGGTGAGCTGAGCGTTGGTACTGCATGATAAATTATATGATATACAGATCAAATCTCCTACAAATCTTATTGAATAGTTCTTTACTTTATTTACTTGGTATACGACAAAGTACAATGTTTATTAAAGGAAACCACAGGAAATTAAAGGCTGCCGAACAAAAAAGTGTCTGGTTGTGGTAAGAATCGAGCCAGGGGCTCTAGATTTAAAGTTCTCGCTGATGACCAACCAACCACCGCCGGAACCCGCGACGATAAAGCTTGACTACCACCGGTCAGAAAATACCGCAACCAAATAAACGGAAACTTTCTTGTTCAAGTCCGTGATTAAGCTGAACAGAAATAAATTCCTTGATGGTTTATATGCCCAGCTCGTATATAAACTCTGGACTGGATCAAAAGTCTATGTGTATTTCAATTTGTACATCTAGGACAAGCGAGGCGTTGACCGTCACTGGTTCGTGATCTCCTCCGTACACGATAGTCATTCCGTCTTCCTTCTCTTTCATCAAGTAATGAAATGTCAGGGCATTTACAGAAAAATCAACCATTAAAATTGGGATATTTTCGTCACTGGTTCACACTGGTTCACTATTTAGTGCTGATTCCAACAGTATTGTTTTGACCAATAAGATGTAGGACTAAGCTCACGTTAATGCTTGAGTTTGACTTTTCAGTATTCATTCCTTCGCACTTGATAATAACAAACCACCAGCCGAGATACGTGCGTTAGTTTTAAGCCCGCGTGAATGGAAAAAATATATTTTTATTTGTATAATCTCTACTATTCTGTTCAAAGGATATTCAAAAAATCAAATTTTCAAATGAATATGCAAATTTCTAGTGCCTTATTTCTGCACTTTTTAAGCTGATTCCACTCGTCTCCTCAGCAAACATTTTAGAATGCCATATGTTGGCATTTGATTTTCGACAAAACATCGCTGTCGGGAATGATGGTAGTCAGTCGACGTTTAGGTTACCGCAGTTAGTCTTCCTCAAGACTGATTTACAATCGAATAACCCTGGAAAAATAGTCTAAAGTCAGCAGATTTCAAATGTTGCGTATAATGTTGTCTTGGGGACGGTTCTCCGTCCCACAAGGGCTGCCAGGTCATTTGAGGTCACAGGTGTTGTGACCATTGGAGGGTTTATTCATCACATACGTTAGTGCTGCCTGTTTGCTGAATATCCGACCCATCGTTTCGATTGAACCAGCATTACAAGCACACCAATAAAGATACACATACACAAGCACTGTTTGAAATCCAGTGGTTATTTTCCCAGGATCATTCGACTGTAAACCAGTTTTCAGAAAGATTACCCACGGTAACCGAAACGTCGACTGACTACTAACAGTTCGAACAACTGTGTGGCCGAAAATCAAGCAATCACCTATAACATGTCACATGGCTCATCGCTTTTTCGATAAGCTCCAAAACTATTTTTGCTCTGGTACAAGGTCTAGAACGTTGCTTAGTACGAAAATAAGGTGGGAATTGAAAACCGTATGCGCTTCGCAACGATCTACTGAATTATGAGTTAGTAGTAAAGTTTTAGATGCGATTTTGTTCAGCAAGGGTGCGATGTCGTCAGACCACGAAGAGCGATCAACAGAACTTACGCGAAATTCATTTTCCAATTCGCCCATCTGTTGCAACTCCGCACTCATTTCAAACGCGGTCAGAATCGGGTCATTACTAGTGAGGATGATGAATGACGGACTGGTCAGCGCCCGGTAAGTGTTTATGCGCAACTTCGAGTGCTGCAAACCATCTTCACGTCTGGCCTGTGAACAGATGTGACAACCACAGCGTAGATCATGCGGTCTGGGAATGCGATCTCCCCGATCCAGTAGCATTTTCAGTATTACGTAATTGTCCCGATGAGCAGCCAGAATGATTGGAGTAATATCTGGGGTAAACGATGACGATTGCAGTTTGCCCAAGTAACCCTTGGTGTAAACAAACAAGGTATCATGATTGAGGATACTGATCACACTATTAGAGGATAACTTATTATATATTCAACTATTTCTAACTAAATGATCGGCTTTATACGGCCTATTACTGACTAATATATATATATATATATATATATATATATATATATATATATATATATATATATATATATACTGATAGTAAGTAGTATGTAAACAAATGGACAAAATTTCCCCGGGAGCACACGACTTGTATATGTATATATATATATATATATATATATATATATATATATATATATATATATATATATATATATATATATATATATAATGGGAAGAACTTCAGAATACTGGGTTTAAAAAAACTGTTTAAATATTCACGCAGATCAGCCCAGCTCAGTTCGAACAACCATTTGATATTCATGGAGTGAAGCATTTCTGGTTGTTATCTCTCAAAAAGATCTAGACTTGGAAAAACGTAGGGACATAAACACAGAGAATAACACTTGAAATATGGAGGAATTTTGTAAATTTAAAAGCATCGATGGCACGGACACCCAGCAATATCCTCTACTGCAGCTAACCATTGAGCAGGTGAATTTCTTGAACCCCACACACAATAAGCCAAACCCGTTTTGCATGGTCAAGTCAATCGGTCAGGTTTATCCATGCTTTTCTTCCATGTCATAAGCAATGGTCATCTTTGTTCATCTTTCAACTGTTTCTCACCTCAGGCAAACATTGCATGCATGAGAGAGTCCACCCAGAGATATGAGGAACACAAATCCCAACAACCGTGGCCTGGTGAGCCTTAATGTTTGGTCCAAAGATCAGCCACAAGTACCTATGACTCTGAGCGTAGCCTTCGCATTGTTTATCTGGTACCTCCAACAGATCCGAACAATGCTGTGAACAAATTGATAGTTCAGTACTGACAAGTTATGTGTATCTTCCGCCAAAAGCGGTCCCCCTTCTGAGCCGTACAGAAGAACTGGTCCGAGTGGTACAGTGTACACCTTACCCGATTAGATTTTCCATGGAAAAACCTCACCAAATCAAAGTCTCAATTTTTTGTCGTTAAGAATTTTGAGCCAAAATTATTGATTAGAAATTCCAATGAAAAATGTCTCCCTTAGATTGGGTAACCGTGACGTATCAACCACCTAACAACCCTCAATGACAGCCTCTCGTAATACACTGTTTCTCATATGCCAAAAACTAAAAGTATCTCTTCCGAAATTTCACCGAGGAGTGGGAAAAAGTACTCCAACAAAATTAAATTATTTTCGGGTAGCCCAGGTACTTTATTTATCGAACCAAGACTGGAACAATCGAAAACCAGTATCACACTGTGGAGAACCATATCTAAAATGAAATTGTTCAGTCCGACTGTCTCGAAGATACTAGTTCTCAAAAGCGAATTTAAATCCTGTATATGATCATTCACCAAGTAATTGACTCACAACTGAAGATCCATGGAAACAAACTGTACGTATGTATCATCTTTTCTGGCTTATTAAGAATCATCAGCTGCGACGCGCTTACACCGTGTTCCAAACGGATGTTGAACTCGAAACGAAGAAGATTCAAGCTGACTCACAACGGCTGATTATGCAAGGTGCAAGTTGATCGACAAATGATCTACAGACTTTGCAGTCCCGTCTGTATTTTCAGCGATATGGAATATATCTTGCTTATTGAATGATTTATTCCGCAGTGTTCACGTTCAACAGATCATTGATAATTATCATATTGTGATTTGTGAATGGTGTGACGCAAGATGTTGAGAGCCACCTCAGATAACATATCTGGTAACTGATTTTGACAAAACGAGCAATAACTATTTCTGACTCGGTTAAGACTGTATATGCAAGACCAGGTAGATTAGACACCAGTAATTTTAAAGCATTATGCGTCCCAGTAAAACAAATAAACGGTATCTGTAATCATCGTTTTCAACCCATCGAACACCAGTGACAGCAAATATTTGGTGCTCACCTTCAGATTTTTTCTACATGACCGTTCGGCCTGTGCGTGTAGGATAACTTCCGCAGCGGTCACATTGTCCTCATTGATTGCATGCAACAACGAATCGCCCAGTTCGATTTGTGGAAATGAAACTAGCAACTCCAACGCTTCCAAATGCTCATTCTCGATCAGAATTCGAAGCGCATCTCGTCCGAGTGCGTCCACACAGTTCAGGTTCAATTTTAAAGTCTCCGCCTGATCGATCAGTTCTTTCAGAGTGCTCAAATCACCTTGCTCAGCACAATTCAAAAACAACCGTTCGGCCCGATTCAACTCACCCTCTTCCATGGGTAATTCCAAACCACCCAGATCAATCACGGCGGTACGTTGATCGTAATTGGGTTGTAAATCATGTTCCACGTCATCGATCAAGGAGCCCACACTCTGACGAAGTCGATCGTGAACCTCGTAATTCCCAGGACGGATGCTACGTCTCTGCGGGCGTAGCGATGCCGGGGTACTGGTTGTGTTCCGAAGACTTGGATTTTTCTTTGGCATGTTGATTTCAGTTCCCACCCTCGGTGATTTTTGTGCCCGGTTGAATCCAGACAAGGAGGCACCGGCTGCGGTTTTGTTTGTCGCGTAGGACGTAGGCGTTTCCACCTCGACAGACTGTTGGTTATGAACTTGGGCCTGATTTTGTTGAACAGAGACAAGCTGAACAATTTCGGCGAGGCTATATCGATTACGCAAACGTTCATGTCTTAGTGTAGGCATGCTCTAACAGATTCTGATTGGCATCTGCTCAAAATCGCGTATGTTTGTCGTTCTGGTGTTGAATATCAAATCACGCCTCACGTTCTCGAATGGAAGACAATGCACAGACTTGCAATCTCTTCAGTCCGATCGATACTAGTGGCATGATTTGGCCAGAGATTTTGTGGTTGTCAAAAAATGATTGGTGCTTTCCCCATATTTTGTGTTGTCATCAGGTCCCTAATGACCCATGTAGCTAGGGTAACGCAAGCACAAAGAATGATTTTCCTGTGCCAGACTTTTGTTGTACGAATAATAATTAGACAAAGGTCAGACCCTGGTTGATGAACGTATTCACACACTTGATAAGTCGGCTAGAAATATGTCCTTCTTATGTGGTTCTTCTACACACATTCTCTAGGAATATGGTGGGCCGGGCACTACAATGAATCCTGAAGTGAAATGTTTAAACCCGACAGATGAGTGCAAGGCAAACATCCCTCCCCGTATTGGACAATAAAAAATAAAAAAAACACTGGCCTAGTGCACTCTGTTCTCAAATCTAACCAACATGAGGATTTGATCAGATCCTGTAATCGATATTTAATCCCCTTTACAAATACAGATTGAATAAGGTGCTAATGGGCACTTGCTTAAAGCAAACAAAACTTTCTCTGGCTGGATTTCAAACAGTTAACGTCAGACGAAAATGGTTCACAAAATTCTGCGTTCATCTGATTTGCACGAAGCTATATGGGTATAGTGCACAAAATACCACGAAGTTGGAAGCCCGAAATAACCACAGGAAACAAAAGGATTTCGTGAAATTCATGGTTTTACGTCGTTTGTTGAATGCCTTGCGCTTCACCGTCTCCTCGTCGTTTTGCCGTGCCCACGCTCGACCCGCCGGTGATAATCCGGAGGAGCACTGTGAACAGCCTCTGCACCATCTGGATCGCTAGCAGTTGTTATCAAATGACTCATCATGCCGTAGCAACGAGCAATTCAGTATGAGAAACCGTGGAAGCACTGGACAGCTGTTGCATCACATTTATTCGGTATCATCAACAGTGCACACCCATCAAGCCCCAAGTGGAGCTCGAACCTAGGGTGAACGATTGCGAGTCAAACACCTAACTCGCAGACGATTCTAGCTAGCGATCAACAATTTGTTTCACGTCAAGATCGACTTTTCTAAAATAACAACCGGTTGACCGCACAGTAATCCACTCCTATAAAAGACGGATTTTTCTGTTAGAAAAACCATCAGTAAGCCATTTGAGAACCAGTACGGATAGTCTTGCAGCTGATGTGCGTGCACGTGTACGACTCACAATCCTGCACAACAGTCGGGTTCGAACCCAAGCTAGGACTCGGTGGATATGCATTTCAACTTACGAATCCGGGTAAACCAGGTGAAACAACTATTGCACACTGTGCATCCGTGACTTCTCAACAGGCAGTTGGGCATGGACTCTGTGTGTTTGTGGTTCTGGTAGTGGTGAATGACCCTTTAAAAAATATTTTATATCCCCAAAGGTTATTTACTGGGATGCGTCGTTCTCGTATACTAGTACTAAAGTATTTCCCGTCGTTAATCAGCCTTATCTCACAGTTTCTCATGTGTGTCGGATAATTTCTCATACGTGTCGCATAGTTTCTTATCCGTGTATGACGATTCGCTGAGCTGGACATCGGTTCTTATCATAGTCTCATCTGTCCGCCACTGTGCAGCATCTTCTCACCAAAAATACATTGGACTTCAAATCAGATCCACCTAAAGTGTTTTTAAACGATTGATTTGTTCTTTATAGTGTATCACTGAGATACTGGTTTTCTCCTACATACAGTCGTCCTATCCAAATCAAGCTAACTTGGTGTGCTTCAAAATGGGTGCCTTCCCATCATGCAGCAATAAGAACAAATTGAACAGCAGGCAAGAATGGAAGTGTACTTAGGAAACAATTATATATTTCCGAATTCGGATGCCGCTTCACAGCAGAAATCAAATAGCTTAGTTTTCTATTGCGCTTCGCCGAAATTTCTCGACCTATCCTGACAATACATTTTGCACGTCTACTCCAAATTTTGCTGAAATTCATCCATTGGTTCACACTCCAGGATCAACCGAATCCCTTTCGAAGAGCGAAAGACGAGATGTTCGTCTGGACATTGATAGCGACTTGTCTCATTTGATCCGTGCTAAAGCAGGCTGAAAACAGAATTCCAGCTTATTTTAGGTCACCCGATTGTACTGATTTAACTCGTGACCAAATCACATTTCTGGCATGGCAACCGGGCTTGTCACTGTTACGAAATTGGATGATATTGCTCATTATTAGCAACGTACGGTTAAACTGTCGATCTGATTGTGTAAAGTAGACACAGATGCATGCATACGGCTCCACTGTTGCTGTGGTCTGCCTAAATCGTGATGCAATCGCAGGGGCTTGGCAAGCCTGCATATGCGCTGACTACAACACACATTGATGAGATAGTATAGGAATGGCCGGATAAACTCAACTAAAGTGACCACAACGTGAGTGTTATACGGAGGTCCAGTATCGATTGCTTTGACAGCATAGCTAATACTAGCACGGTTGTCGGATCAACGGGGCACGACGAAGACAGGCCCGGTGCGGAAAGTGGGGTGAAACTTGCAAAAATGGGGGTTGTATTAGCCCATCTAACGGTGCTGGATACGGGTGACGATTCGAGAACGGTTCATTGTTCCCCATGGAACAGTGGAATCAAAGCATAGCGTCATGACCGGATGAGTGTAACCGTAATCCACCTTAACGTGAGGTTAATCCATTGTACCTTCAAGTATATAACAAATTAAGCCACGAAGTATTCCACAGACATGAACGTGAGAACTACGTGACACATCGTTAGTTCAGAAAAACGATTTGAAAGATATTCGACCTGTTAAATGAATACATCGAAACAAAACTAAAATCTTGTTTTGACAACAAGGGAAAAAATTACAGGGAAAAAGAGTAAGTTTAGTGAAATCCGTTCAGACACAAAAAAGATATAGGTGTAGATTTAACCCAGAATTTCCCGAATTTTGGAATGCAAAAGATAAAACAATACACTTCTCCCACAAATTTGACAAAATGAGAATATCAGCATTAAACGTCACTCCGGAGTATTCAATAGATTCTACTCTGCGTAACTGAATGGGTTGCGGGGTAGAAGGGTCACTCAGAGAAGTGGACTGAGACTGGTTGAACAAATAGTCAGAACACTTGGAGAAATTTTGGTTCTCGTTTACGCTACTCATCGCACGATCGTGTCTGTGTTATATCAAGCAATTAGCTAGCAAACAAGTTCATACTTTGATTACTTGTGGAGCAACAGAAATTCGGATCGACTGGTTCACTGACAGGAATGTTACGAAACATCGCTACCGGTGGATCAGTTTGCAAAAACGGATGAGATCGAATCCGAGGGAAATGGGACGAATTGTGTGTTCCCGTAAGTTAATAAACGCTACTGTTTCCGGCCTATTGTTTAGAACATTTTGAAGATGAGCTAAATAAAAGGACTCAAGCTTTTCAATTCATTTGCCAATGGGATGGAAAAACACTACCCCACATTAATAACAACCCATCTGGCACTCAACAGTGACTTGTTCAGTCAAGTCAAGTAAATGCATCATGAACCCCGAGAGGTAAATATTCAGCTGTCAAGTAATCACACAGCTTTATATAAAAATCGTGGAAGCATGGCTTTCACTTCATAATAAGTTTGATCAGGTTTGTTGAGGAACCTCACAATATAGGTTACAGCAGAACATGTGAGCTTTCGTGCAAGCAGATAAGTGCTTGTAATACCATTGAGTAGGAGAATTATAAACGCATTTGACGAGATTACGGTGAAGACGGTGAGCGTTATCAGCTAGGATTTTTCGGGACAGCTTGAGGCAAACGTTGAAATTTTGTCTGGTAACAAATACCGGGAAAGATGCTCGCATGGCAGCCCGCTGCAGCTAGAAATATGTTTGAGGGGCCTGGAGTCACGTCGGAAGTCCATCCACGAAATCCCAAAAATAGGCAGAAAAAGTGTTTTCGAAGGACCGAAAAGTACAAGATTCAATCAATAAGATGCTCGACAACTAATCTTCATCGTCAACGATAGGCAGCACTACGGCATGTATCCCTTATTTTGTACATAATATTGAATAGGAGCTAAATACGAGGTTGGTGTTAAGGTCTGGGAGAGAGTACTGTTTTCCCGCTTCGAAAATTCATCTTAGTCCATGCTTTAGAAACTCTAGAACAAAGATCAGAAATAGTATTAGAACCGAATTCGCAAATCAGTAGCAGATGTCGAATGGGTCAGCAGCCAACAAATATCCCACTACTTAAATGAATCCGGTAGTCATCCTCATTGGAGTCACTGTGGTCTCGTACTTATGAAAATGATACTCGTCAAGGAGTCGACCGCTGTGCTTATGCGCGACATTGGTCTCCGACTGCAACTGCAGGCTAGTGGGCGTTATATCAAGTATTTTAATGATGATTTTTAAAAGGTACGGTAAAATAGTTGTACTAACATTGTATGGTAGGTATACCTCACAGAATATCTTCAAAACGTATCAAATGGTAGGCTATATTTACACAATGCATATAGACAACAAACTCACGGATATTATTCCTCAGTTCAATCATGACTTTCAACCGGTACATGATTCAAGATGATTCCTAGAACAACCAATGCACCGGTCACGTTTTGCTTATTCCTCTGAAATACCCAAAGTCCTGATTATGAATGATCAGTCACACATACACATCGTCTATTTGGCTGTCTGTTGTCGATCTATCTAGCCATCTGTCTGTTTGTTGCAGACACAGGGAAACAAATTGGACATGGATCATGCGTGATCTGACCAACCACGATGATGATTCCGGGTCTGAGGCTAATTCTGGTCCAGCTGGTTGTTGTATCCGTGGAAGATGATAATATGAACACACATGGGTTGGGCAGAAATCAAACAACAATAAAAAAACAAATGAAAAAAGAGAAGAAAATGGGGATCATTCAATTCCACATGAATCCGTCGAAAGGAGGATTACTGATTGCCGGGCACCGATACACACTTACAGATAGAAAGAGATAGAATGGACTTAGTCACAGTATCTGTGGTAACGATTTACTCACTTAGGAGATTAGCATCCACGGCTAATCCTTTCGGCATGTCGGGTGGTAATTCTGCACCTTGATGTTCAATTCTGGGTGTGCACAAGAGAGACTGAAAGTAGGAGAACAGGCGGCATCGTTCTCATGATCAGATGTGCGCCAAGCACCTTTCTATATTGGGTTATAAGGACAATCAGTCATCCTTCACTCACCGGGGAAGGCGGAAGAGAAGAAGGGAGAGGGGAGGGCGAACTCAGTTTGATAAACAGGTTGAGTATACGATTTGAGTAGTAGCAGAAGATTCCAATTATTTGTCGACTGATTATTCATGCGATTTCAACACCCGATTCATTGCTGAAACGCATGGAAACACTGTATGGCCGCTTCCGTCTTGCTAAAAATCAGCAGCGGCAGTAATACGTATTCACTGCGTATCAATTGACAATCAAGCGAGCGGATGCATGACGGTGAGTATCAGGTTGGTTGTTCCGGATGTCTTCTATTCGAGTAGGTCATTACGGAAGGGTTGCCCGCCATATGAGTCGCTCACCACGTGTGTAACGGGCTGTAGTTGTTGAAAGCCAGTGATGAAAAGGCTTTTTATATCATGTATAGATGACGAGAGACCATTCGTTAAGGGTCATCCTAGACAGCCTGGGACAATTCATGGGTGACCCAAAGTTATAACTCCCGGCTTTGAGTCCCCGGTGGCACTCAGATGATATAAGCAGCTCTTATTTTCCAGTCACGAATTACAGTTCAAGAAGAGATGGCAGAGAAAATGAATAAAGAAGCATATTTTTCACTGGTTACATCTCCAGTCAACTAAAAATGTTTTATTCCACGAAACGCTAATGAACCCATAATATATTCGGTATATCTTTCAAACCAAACCACTAAGAAGGACCAAGTTTAGAATACTCATGTGTCAACACACTGTGATACCCAACAGACAAACGGATTTGAAACAAAAAACAGCTGTTTGTCATTCGAATCGAATGGGGCGTGCATGGACGAGGATTCCATTTTTCGAATCACATGGTGATTCTTCCAAAGTTGATTCGTCGGCTAACACGGCTGACCTTCAGAACGAGGACACATGGATGATTAATCCCGGTAAAATGTGCCTGAGAGGGTACGAAGTGCTAATAAAGCCGCCTCTGGACGAATAGCAGAAACAGCCAGCTGGTTACGAAACACGATGAACAATACTGTCAGACACTAGAACATCACGTCCGGATATGCATTCATTTACGCTCCCGATGGTCTGAAGTTCAAGGCTGTTCCATTCATCGAGGATCAAGGGCATCAATAAGTGGACAGTGCCGAACACTCTTCCACCGGCATCAAATCGCCTCGCTAATCGACCCCAGACATTTTCATTTGGGTTCAAGTCTGACCTGTGGACGGGCCAGTCCATGATCTGAATATTCTGGTACAATGGTCATCCTATAGTGAGATTGACCGTATTCATGGTTAGGTTGTCGAGTTGAACTATTGCGGTCCTTAAATGATTTTCCTCGATCATCAGGAGCAAACTCATTCTATATTCTCATGTATGAATCAACCGACTGTCTTCTTTTTAGAACTGCTAGTTGGGAACTTTCTTCTTCAAAATACGCACTTCGGATCATTACATATCTATCACCAAAGGTCCAACGACTAAAGTTCAGCTTGATTCCCTTGAAATCGTACCAGTAGTACCTAATTCTATCAGGGCTGTCGAAAAAAATCTTCTACTCATCGCCAAATATCGCATCATTCTATTCAGCATTCCAAGCAGCGTGATTTCTGGCCCACTTCGTAAATGACAATCATTTATCCAAACACACTGATCTCATATTTCTGTACTAGAGATGTGAACTGGTTCGACACACCATGTAAGGGTATGCTGGTGGCCCTGCTCGGAGACATTTCCTGGGATTCTAGATTTTCGTTAAATATAATCATTGGGATCTTTCATAAATTTTTGAATAACTATTATGGACCTGAGAGTTTTCTTGCAAATCTCTCGTGAGTCTCATTCCGGAGTCTTGGTTTACGAGTACTTTTCAGGAACAAACAACCTTGGACCTCGCCTCCTCCCTCTGTTTTCATAAATAAGAGGTCACTATCTGTTACCAGAACACACAACTTGAGTGAACTTTATCCACGAATGTGAATACTGTTCAATAACACATCCCTGAGTATCGAAAATGGGACAGTCGCGACGAAAGTCGTTTCGTTTGCAAACCAGTTGGGCATCTTTGTCATTTGTTCTGGGTTGGGTTTAGTAACATTTCGCACCCTCTCAAGTACCTTTTGCTAGATGATTCGATTTATCTGTTTCATGCTTCAAATCCGTGTTTATGTTTGTTTGGTATCTCATTAGGTTGACACATCAGCATGCCCAATTTGGTCACTCCAAGTGGTTTGGTTTAAAAGCATTCGCAGAAAGACTGAGAAAAACGGGGTGCGTTTAACAGCATTTCGTGCACTATGTCATCATTCACTTGGATCTACGCGTGTACGGTAACAATTGCTTTCGTTCACTAGGTTGACAAAGAGAAACTCCCATGTTAAATGGCATATGCAGTGAGTGTCTGATGATCAATCGAGTTTCTCAAATCCCTTTCATCCGTTTACTAACTAAACTGTGTTAACTCCATTAAAACGCCTGTGAGAAGTTTACGGGTATTATCGAATGTGACGCTTTGAAAATGTTTCTTAGTGAATAAATCGAGTTTCCCGATGTCACCGAAGTTCATCGCGGCATCATTGGATGACATGAATTTAGTGAAAGTCTGCTCTCGTTTAAGCTGTTCCTGTGAGGCACTATGAGTAGTTGAATGTGTGACCCCGGTTGTCAAGGTGAAATATTCTGAGCAATAAAAGCTGAAGACTATCAAGGTATCATTGTTCCTAAAGGATAATGTTAGAAGAAATTCTTTCATAAGTGGAAGATTCCACTCTATAGAGGGTTTAGAAATGCTTCTTACCTATGAATGCCAAACTTGTTGTGAAAAAGACATTCCAGTTCGCATTATTGTGAGCTTTGGAGTCAGGATTATTCGGGTGCGCTTGGTCAATCACTTACAATATTTTCGCGACTGTGATGAAGTCATCCGCTAAAATTGAATTTCCTCGGTGCCCCAGTAAAGAAGACCGAAACGGAATGGTAAAGGATTGGATTTTCTGCGACCGATCTTGTCCAGTGTTTTAACGTGAATAGGAGCATCGATTATCTGATTAGTCAATTCATCATGTCATGTGAACGTCCAACTCACCAGTGAAAATCATGGAAACACTGTACGGGTGGTTCATCCTTGTCAGGAATCATCAACAATGCATAACCAACGAGTAACCAATTCAATACTTGTTAGTTATCATACAGATTTCCCCATCAATTCTTAACCCCGACCCGCAGACATTTAGCCTTGACGCACAACCTTTAGCCATGCTGCAGCCAACCAGCCAAATTAAAAATATCAGCATATCATGAAATCAAGAAATGTTGGAACAATATATATATATATATATATATATATATATATATATATATATATATATATATATATATATATATATATATATAGACTCACTGACGGCAAGCCCTTTGATTAAATGCACTACGTTTTTTCTTGCCCTCGTTCTGGAATTTACTGTTATACTCCTTGATGTAATCAGGCTCATCCGTCGTTCATATTCTCGACTGGAATTGTTGCATCTAAGACGTTATGCCTCGTGTGTGCCGTGTAACTACTCCCGATTGCTTCCCAGCGATACAAATCGAATTCGGACGGAAATACGTAAACGATCCGGGTGGAAGGCTGCTTTTACCTACACCTCTCCAGCCCACCGTGACCGGGTCTTCTGTGATCAGTGTCATTGTTCAATCACTCTCCACAAAGATGTCGGATCTAATACGTCGTCTGAATACACGAATTCATGTTCATGCGCATGCGGTTTGTGTTCAAGTATCCTGAGTGAACGGGAATATTGAGAGCTGTCTGGTAGGTAAAAATGGATTTCAGTTCTACCGCCAACACAGGATGCTGAGGAAGAACTACGAAGCTCAGGTGGAAATCTACATCAAATCATTTTGGAGCAGAAATTCTACCGTTGTATTCAATGCGTAGTGTAGCGGGGAATGCTGGAGCGACAGGATGACGCGAGTATCAAACGGATCAGGCCAACCGATTGAGAGTCACAGACCAAAGAACAGTCGGCGAATATGTCGGAAGCATCCCGAAGAAGAGAAAATGAGGCAGACGTACTAACAGATGTAAAGCAGCGGGATCTCCGGGATCCAGCAAGATAGCCCAGGTGAAGGGGCTACCGACCAAGCCGTGAACCGGGACAATCGGTTCAGCCGAACAGAAATGGTGCCCAAGACAATCAAGCCAATGGTCACAGGCAACTGACAAGAACGCAACCCAAATACGCAGGCAGCCGGAAGATCAGTGTTGGTGCAGCGCGGTCTGGAAAAATGGCTGTATAAACGATTATTCGTGTTTCATAAACCTAACTTGTTTGGCCGTCCAAATACAAGGGTCCTTACCCGTCTTGCCATCCTCGTTACACTAGGTCGACGGAGGGGTCCAAGGGGACATTGTAGCGTGATATAAATCAGATAACCCTTTTGTTTTTCATAGAAATTCTCCGAAATTTCCCACGCGTTCGCTGGCGATACTTTTTGCTCCTTTACTCCAAGTTTTACTAAAATGTCTACATCGGTTCACACTCTAGGAACACCGAAATCGTCTCCGAGGACAGAAAGACGAGGTATCAGCCTGGGTACCGATGGTGGATTTAGTTATCTGACTTTTCCTCACATAGGCTGACAACCAAATCTCAAGTATTTCTGGGTCATTCGATTGTACAGACTCAATTTGCGAACCAATCACGTTTTAGCATGGTCACGAGGCTTGTCACAGGTGAAGCGTTAGGAGTTCTTTTCCGTCATAATAACGTATCGACAACCTAGCATTCTGAATTTGGGAAGTTCATATTATTTAGGTCACACCGTTTGGGTTGCTTTTAGTTGAGGACCCATATGAAAATGTGTTCATCTGGATCCATTTCATTCATAATGTCGACGTGAGTTGCGATTCGACGGGAACCCGGACGACAATGTTTCCGAGGTCCGAAAACAGAGGATGTACACCAGATTCTTCGAATAATTTTCATTCATGAATAAATGAATTCAGTAGGTTGTATTTGCTAAAACTGAATGCAGAAAATCATTTTCATCGTAGTTAGCTGTTGGTTTGGTTTGATACACCATTGAGTTGACTGCGCTTTGTCCGGGGAATACGAGCGTGCCTTAGGTCGTTGATGTTGAGAGAACAACTAACCGATACTTTTTAAAGGACCTAAACAAGCTGCTCAATCACCTAAGGTATTTTTCAGTAAGGATTCAAATAAAGTCAGTATTGGCGACCGGTTACAAACGACGCGACAATTGCCTGCGCGTTACATTTTCCAATTGTATAACTGGTTAAGCAGCCCGGTGGGAAACGTGTGCGTTCCACTATGTTTTCGATAATCAGAAGAATCTAATAATCAGAAAACCAGAGAAGTTGTGCAGTTATGCATAAATTTTGGATATTAAGTGACACAGCTTTGCCTGAAATGTATGTGCTCATGCGAAATTTCCGTTACCGCGAATAACCTTCTCAGATTTACAGATGAACCAACAAGTGGTTTAAATTCATCTCAATTCCCGGGGGTGGAAGCACATTTGCGTATAATGCGCAAGAAGTGCGAGCTTTTTTACAATAAACGTCAGGATACAGAAGTACTTCACTACGATCAAAAGTGCTAACTGAGGGCTTGCTTATACACAGGGAAAAAACCTGAATAGTTATCTTATACTGAGTACAGACGGGCATAAAGACTGGTCAAGAGGCAATTAGGTAGTTAAAAACCCTATCAATAAACTGCCCGATGTCATCGGTGTGAGTTTCAGGTGCAACATATGTACCAACGAGAACAAGTTGTCAAAAAAAGTAAGAAACTTTGATCAACAGCAATCAATGGTCGCAGCAAATGTGCAGTCCATCGGAACTAATTCTTAACTACTCGATTTCAATTGACAAGATTTGTAAGCATTTTTGGATATTCATTCTACCCCTTTGACAATCATAAAACTAAGAAGAATCTTCAGTTATATGTAAATGTTCGTTATTCAATAACAAAACATTGTCTCATATACCAGTAAGTGGGCAAAGCTTCAGTTACCGCGGATAAGGCGGATTTACGACCGAATGCACAAGTTGCCTCGGGCGCCTCAGCTTGGTCACAATAAGCGAGCTCATATTCGTAGGTGTATCTCAAACAGGATCAACGGAATGGGTTAGCATATTTGTGTAATCACTTCAGGGTTAACACTTTCATTACAGCTGTAATCTCATTTGAATCGAATGGAGCGTGCATGGACAGGGAGTCCATTTTTAGAATCACCCGGTGATTCTTCCAAAGTCCTGTCATCCAGATACAATGCCATACTACTCATATCGAAAATCCACATTTGGGACCGTGTGTCCTCTTTCTGAAGGTTAGCCGTGTCAACGGACGAATTAACTTTGGAAGAAGCACCAATTGATTCCAGAAACAGACCCCCCGTCCATGCAGGCTCCATTCGATTCAAATGAGATTACAGCTGTTAACCAACTGTGGAATGCTCAAGTATAAGGATGATTGGGCGGAAGAGTACCGGGTATGCGTACCTGATGAGTGCCTATAACCAAGAAACCGGTCGTGTGCTTCCGGGGGGGTTTTGTCCTGTCATTCCAGATACGATGCCCTACTACTCATATCGAAAATTGAAGTTGCACTTTTAAAGTAATGATTCATAAATACCGACCTCGACAGAACCTAACTACTTCCACTGCTACCAGTAGCTAAAATATAAATACGAAACAAACAGAGGTTGGTCGTTTTTCTTGAGCACCAAGCGAACGGTGTTCTGATTCTTCACAAAGTACATTTATTATTCTGAGTTATGTAAAATACACTTATTGAGTTATTCTATTGCCAGAATGTTGGAGGATAACAACCACTCACGAAGAGCATCAACGTATTTCTTTTCAGGCAATAGTCCGACAGACTGTTGGATTCTCATTTGAACCGTAAGGAGTACGCATGCAAGAAGACTCCATTTTCATAATCAGAGGTGGTTCTTCCAAAGTTATTTCGTCGGTAACATGGTATGTGTATTTGATGAGCGGTAATCACCGCGGACCGGTCGTATGCCACCGGGGAAATTTTTCCCGTCATCCAGATACTATACCACAATACATACAGCGAATAACGCGATAGACTCAGAGTAACGTTACACGGTTGCACTAAATTTTCCCTAAATTTTCCATGAGCTTTCAAATACGGTAGGATTAGTTTGTGTGGGACATTTATTCCCATGATTATGATGGGAGGTGTTCCCACGACCACCTCGTCATTCCACCTATGGTCTTATCTCTCGGCTCCCCATAGCTTTTCTCAGTCAACTTCGTCATACCGCGAATTCGAGTTCACCACTCTGAGATGTCACGTTTTTCAGTTAGATGCACCGGCGACAAGCCTCGAACGGACCTCAATCGGCACGCAAAATTGCTTTAGTCAGAATTTATCACAATTATACTCGAACCACCGCGCCGACTCGACGCAGCACATTACGTTCCGTATAACATGTAGCACTTTCACGCACTCCGATCATCGGTCAGCGTTCTCATTGGAGCCAA
Source organism: Fasciola hepatica (assembly GCA_948099385.1). Taxonomy (NCBI): domain Eukaryota; kingdom Metazoa; phylum Platyhelminthes; class Trematoda; order Plagiorchiida; family Fasciolidae; genus Fasciola; species Fasciola hepatica. The sequence continues at coordinate 18,828,875 of CANUEZ040000030.1, forward strand.
ACTGTTGGTACCGTAGTGATTCGTAGGGCCCACGGTGCCTATGCACATTGATAACTAACCAACATTATGATCAATCTTTGATTCACTCTAGCACAAATAATATTTTCCTTCCGGGTTAACAGATATCAGTAAATACCCCATGGGAGCGAATTCTGCGTTGGGCAAAGTGATCGCCATTCGTCCTCAACCATTATACCTTATAATGAAAACACGAACGTCTACAAGCGACCAGTGCACGGAATGATGGTAAATACATCCTGTCTTTCTCAGCCTTTCTGTGATTACTTTTGGACCGAACTACGTAATAAACGAACATCAACACGGATTTGATGCATCACACAGGTAAACCACTTTATCTCGCAAAAGGTGCCTGAGTCCGAAGTGATACCAAACCCAAGCCAAAACAAATGATAAAAATCCCGAAATGGTTTCCAAACGAAACAAACTTCGTCGTGAATGTCTCATTTTCGATATTCAGGGACGTATTGTTGAGCATTATTCACTTCACACTTTATTTGTGAATAAAGTTCACCCGAGTCAAGTACTCTCGGTGGAAGTAGAGACATCTCACTTATGGAAACAGAGGTGTAAAGATTTCACTGAATAATCCTATTTCATTATATATAGAAAACACGAATAGCGAACAAGCTCGTCTTCGGTAACATCATCCTCGTGGCTAATACAGAACGACACGGAAACTATCACAAAGGATCAAAGAGCACAAACCAACTTGGCTGTCGACGGGAAACAGAAAATCCATCACCAGCGCGATTGTGGCACACCTTGCGGACACTGGACATCGCGTAAACGACGACGCGTTCAAAATAGTCTACAGAGTTCCTACGAACGCGCAGAAAGTCACTCGAAAACAACATCTAGCAACGGCAGAGGCTGTGGCGATCAGATTATTCAATCCATCGCTTTGTTCTCAGAAACGTTTCGTTAAGGCACTCAAACTACCCTGGCCGCGATCTGAGACCGACCCTGGAGCTCAATGTGACCCATACATTGACCCTTTCGTTGAAACCGGAAATGGATAATCCCTGAAACCCTTGTTCATTGTTTCACTGGCCCCCTTCCCAACCACGAAACGACAACATTTCCCCTCCTATCCTTCCTAACTACGCAACACCAACTTTGATGACCATCCAATCAAACTTTTGCACACAGATGTTGTTCATAATTTATGCATTTCTAACTTTTAAATGTAACTGTATTAGCCACGAGGATGATGTTACCGAAAACGAGCTTGTTCGCTATTCGTGTTTTCTATATATAGTGTAAAGATTTATTGAACCTGGACAGAGAAAATTCAGCTCGCCATATCGAGGATCTGCGTTAAATTGGTTCAGTCCGGGTCCCATGCTCCCCATTCTAAAGTTACCTTGTATGGGTCAAACTATTTGCTTCCGTATCATGCATTATCACTACTAAATTCCGTGCCGACCATACCCTTGGCCTCCTCAACCGCGTAACTATAGTTGTTCAGTTACGCTGCGTCAAGCAACCCTGTTCAGCTTTGTCGCTATGACAAGTGTCGTTGGACCACGATCCCCATGCGCCTAGCTGTTGTTCTTATCTGTTCGAGTTTATCGTTTACGTACCCTTCGCCCCCCCCCCCACCCCCGTTTATCTTATCCGTGTGAACTACTGGACTTAGCCGTCTCCCGCTAATCTCGCTCTCTCTAACCGCGTTAATCCGCTTTTTCTCCACGCGCGCTGGGGTGTGTTCCCTCGAATCACCATCTCTCTTCTGTTCGTTGAGTGACCAAAAGGCCCCCGTAAATAAGGATCTATTTTGTAAGCTACTTGCATCGCTGTTTCGAAAGTTTCCTATCTATTGTTGTTTGGGCGTCTTGAAGCCTTTCTTGACTGTATTAATTCTGTGGTCGATTTGTCCACAATTTGAGGTATGCTATTGCTATTGTTTGATAATCTGTCCTCTAGTACACGTAGTAAAGCGAGCTGGTATTCTCTGTCTTGGGATTTGGAGTTCTTTTATCTGTGATTCCTTAAATTACGGGACAAAATCCTGTATAAAAGGGATGACGCGTGGTCCAAGGTTGTTTGATTCGGAAGATACTCGTACACTACGACTCGGGAATGAGACTCATGAGAGATTTGCGGGAAAATTCCCAGATCGATAATAGTTATTCATAAATTTATGGAAGATCCCAATGGTTATATTTAGCGAAAATTTAGGATTCCAGGAAGAGTCTCCGAGCAGGGCCACCAACATACCCCTTCATGGTTCGTCGAACCAATTCACGACTGCATCGAAGCTACAGAGATCTTTACAGCTAAATGCATGCCTTCGACGTGTACATGAACTCCTTCAATCTGTACCACGTCTGTAGTACATATGAAAGCAGAGTGTTTGGATGAATGATCGTCATGTATGAAACGGGCCAGAAATCAAGCTGTTTGGGACATTGAACGGAACGATGGGAATATGTACTCCTGGTATGATTTCAGGTAAACCAGGCTGATCTGCAGTCGTTTGGTCTTCGGTTGTAGATCTGTGATGGTCTGCGGTGAGTATTTTGAAGAAGAAAATTCCCAACTAGCAGTTCTAAAAAGAAGACAGTCGGTTGACTCATATATGAGAATATGGAATGAGTTTTGCTCCTGATGATCGAGGAAAATCAATTAAGGACCGCAATAGTTCAACTCGACAACTTGGCCATGAATACGGTCAGTCTCACTAGAGGGTGACCATTGAACCAGAATATTCAGATCATGAACCGGCCCGTCCACAGTTCAGACTTGAACCCAACTGAAAATGTCTAGGGTCGATTTGCGAGGCGATTTGATGCCGGTGTAGGAGTCTTCAGTACCTTCCACTTATTGATGCCGTTGATCCTCGATGAATGGAACAGCCTCGAACTTCAGACCACCGAGAACGTACCATGGTTTTGAATGCGATTCACTAATGCACTTTGCAAGTATAACTCCCCTATCCTACACTTCTTTCCACTGACAATAGGCGAACGCTGCTTCTTAAATATCCACAACCCATCGCGTCTGAATTTCCTACTGGACAGTTCCACTCTATCTGACTTGTCAAAATTAGTTCACTTCGGACAATGAACGCCTTACGCCCACGAAAAAATTACCGGCGTTTTCTCTCATACCTTTCTCGTGTTCTCATATGGAAATCTGTTCATTTCTCCGTTCAACCGGAGTGTCTTTTGTTTGAATCTCACATTCCTGGGCCCGTGCACTTACGACGTCGTCTACGACAGACCCAAAACCATTGCTGTCGATTCCCTTGGGGAATTTCAGTTGTTTGTTTCGTTTATTTTATTTGTTGATGTTCAATAATTATAGAACCGTGTTCAATACTAATCACATCTATGGACAGTGCGTCTGTTAAGCTGGTGGGACACGAGGTAAACTGATTCAATTGAAAGAAAACTGAAGAAGCTAAAATAACTGCTAAGATCATAACAACAAAATGAGGGACAGTCAAGAAGGCTTCATCAATAGGCGGTTGCATTTCTTCTACAACTACTATCCTCTACAAATTGCTTGTTTTTGTATAGTAAAATGAGACGGTTAGACGGTGCAAATGTTTTCCCGCTAGAGTTGGTGGGGCAGTATAAAACGCAATCTGCCTATTGAACACAGCTATCAGCGCTATCCTTTTTGTGATTTTTCTCTTTACTGACACCCTTAGTGCTATCTTCAACCTCTGTTTGCCAATTAAATCTCCGTGGTTGATGGTTGGATGACCTCGCCACTACTGAAATCCCTCAGAAGGCAAACATGAAGCGTATAGAAGTTTCGCCCAGGTTTTAAAACCAAACTATACTCGCACCTGATCGTGGGAGATATAAAACGCCTGGATATGCCACTTGCGGCTAACCCCTGGAAACTAAGAATCTCAAGTTTCAACGGCATGGCACAAAACTAAACCGCACGACGATGGTACCGACGTGGGCCACCCAACGCTACCCTAGTTCATCCATCCTGTGACTGTCCAACCGACATTACGCCAGCCAAACGGAGCTACGGGGATCGATAGTCAACCCCGCCGAACTGCACACACAGACGCACTCACTCAACCCTCAATCAGCATGTGAATTACTGGGAATGCTTTTCGCCTGTTCCATTATTCAGCTAATAGCTCGTGTGTTCGTCCCGAATGCGTTCACGTCACCCAGCTGAGAGCATGTGTATCGAGTTTGGTGTTTCGCTCTGCATGGGGAACGTTTTTTATTCTCTTATCGCCAGTAAGCCCAACGTCGGTCGTTCGGGTACCTCTGGTGGACGCCATATATTCAGGAAATCTATGACGGAAGCAATTACCAATGTGGCCGGATGATTGCCGGCTGGAGTTTGAATCACGGTCCTCATGATTTCCGACATACTGAGCCAGGTTCACTGATGTAAATTTCCCCATGCTTGCTTATTCCCAACCGGGTCTGATGCGGCTCACATTTTTCTAGCCTCAGTCAACTGTGTTTCTATGGCTGACTTACTAATCTTTGGGTTCACTGACAAATACTGGGCATACACACACACATGCAAATACGATCCACCACCCCATTAGTTTCTCACCCGTAATTCCTGTTATGATTGCCTTGTGAATACGCGCATGCCGCTGCCAATTTACACATTTTCCTGAGCACCACCTAACTTCTGGGTTTTCTTGATTGCGTTCCGTGGTTTGAGAGCAGGTGTCATATTTCGGATCTCGCATGTTCGTGTTCCCAGCACAAATAATTCGCAGTACAACTGGAGTCGCGGCATGGAAGTCCCCGCAATTAGGCTTATCAATTTACAAGCCAGTGCGTCTAAAATTCAAGATTCGGTTGAAGGATTTCAACTGTGGTGCCCTATTCGGAAGGATGTCAAAAGGGCAACACCAAGCAGTTTTGTCCATTGTGGGTGGACGTGAACTAAACACTTCACTATGCAATCTGGTTTTCCAAAATACCGCAGCGTCGGTTGCATTTCGTGATTTGCAGAAACTTCTGTTGGATCATGTGGTTTCTTTTAACTTCCAGCCCACCGAATGTGCCGTGTTCCACTGACTGATTCATGGGTCGAACGTCACTGTTCGGGATTGCATCCTCGCGATGCAGTCTCGCGGAGCAACTTCGGTAAACATCGGGAGATTCAGTCGAGATCGTCTCACTGCGCCATGAACCATCCCGAGTTGCAACATCAGCTGCCGCCTAAAACGGATCTCATATTCGCGGAGGCCCGAACAACCTGGAAGCAATGTGATGACATCGTCGCATCCATGGCAGCACAAAAACAATGCAAAACAGTAGAAAAAATGCTCCCAGTAGTTTTGCAAGAAACCCAATTTCCATGTTTCTTATTGGAAATGGACATGTTTAGTGTACTTACACTAGGCCGTAAGGTGGACATTCATTTGATTGACCAATTCTACCTGGTATAGGGATGCTCGCTAGCTCATTCCCGTCTCGCGCAACCACCATTCAAATGACATACAATACGTTTGTGGTTTGCGCACCATTGGTCTTACCGAAATAGACCAATTGGTAGACCCACTGCTCGGTAGGTGAAGAGTCGTCGGTTCGATTCAAACTCACGGCGTGGACTTGGAGATGCGAGAAACGCAGGTAGATTTTCGGTGGCCAATCCACAAACGCGTTCAGATGCCGATCACACTCTGCGCAATCTGAGCGACCCAGTCGCATAAGCCTCCGCCGTCTCAAAACAAATGTTGACCGACTACCAAAGTGGAGCAGAACACGGTCATATCAAACAGAAAAATATTAAATACCGGAAATACAACCAATAAAATATACCCGATTGGACTCAGTGCGCAATATGGCACTCAATAGATAACCAGCGAGAAAGTGAAACATTGGAAACAGTCTGTGAGTCACCGCCGATGAACGAAAGTTCAGATTTCCACCAGTTTGGCAGTTTGGTGAACATTAAACAGAAATGATAAGTGAAATGAGTGTTCTTCTGCTCATTGGATAATCAATAATGAAGAGTGTGGAGAAATAAACAATGAGGAACGTAGAATGTGAAACCAATGTTGTATGATTTGCAATGAGTGGGAAATTTCACATTCACTGTTCATGCCTCTCTTCACATAGCACCAGTCCAGTGCTTCTCACACGGCATATGTTGTAGGATCCAGTAGACCAGCCTCGACCAGTTGGGAACTCAGTCTCAGAGGTGAGTTGATTGAGGATCCCCGACCGGAGGATGCACAAGTAACGGTCGATTGAGTGCGCAGTTTCGGGCAGTAGCGGATCGTATGTGCCCGATCCCCGGTTCCACGACAAACGGGACAGACGAACTGGCGAAGGACCGGGCAAGTGACACGACCGAACCGATCTTTCACCTTGGTGTGAATATAAAGTAGAGAAATGGAAACTGTACACAAGAGATCGCACGGATCAGTTGACGAACAACTGCAGCAGTGCACAAGTCAGTTTATTACACGTGCGGGTAAAACTTGTTCCCGGACAAGCTGTTTTGTGAGAAGGGCTCATCTATTCTCATAACTCAAAGATCACAATTTAAGCGAGAGATCCGGTCGAACTAGGAATATTGGGCGACATGGGTCAGACAAAATACTACACTTGGTTTGGTTTATTGACTTAATGGTAGTGTCCGTTGTTTTCCTCTTAAAAAGCCAATAGGAAATTCCCATACTGCGTCGATTACCACAAAGGATAGTCAGGACACTGCACCGCTCCGTTCTTTGAGCGACGTGTGGTGACAAGTGGGCCATTGCCCGAGTTCGACAGATCTTTTCCCTCTGTCAGTCAGTGTTGTATCTTGATCCACGTCAATGGTCCTCCAATGTAGAATATAACGATGGATGTGCGATAGAATCTTGACTCTACAAGAAATCTACACAAGCACTACATTAACCAGAAGGCGGGATAAGTTAGTTCACATTATTACTGGAGGGCCAAGGTGCGTGTAGACAGTGAATACCTCAAATACAGTTTACCTCGAAGCGTCCAACTCATCGGGTTGACGTTTGGAATATTTTTGGTCTAACTTTCTTTGTGAGATTCCGTGCTCGCCTCCTATGGCGGTAAAGATATCCGCTTGTTCTATCTTTCAACTAGGTGGTGCCAATATCTGAAACTCGGCCGCAACTCGTCAAGGCTCATTGACAAACTAAAACATAGGTAGTTTGACAGCTGAGTTTTCACACTTTCTCCGACCTCGCCGATGACTAAAATTGAAGTTACGACACAGGCAACCTGGTGCAAATCAGCCCGTAAGCTTTCTTAGCGATGGTTTCATGGGTTCTCTAGCAATTTAGACGCGTTGCGCAAGTGAATCGCGAGTATGAGGCCCTAGCTCCCGGGAAAGTAATGACGCAGTTGCGGATCAATACGATGTGTGAGTAGTACTGACATGGTGTTGTATTTACCATGATGAACAGGATCCTGGAAAACAGACAATTGTGCATGGTGGGGCGCCAACGCAGGGGCAATGTCGGGAAAGAAAGCTACAGTAAGCGACGCTTATTTTGAAGAAAGATCCGATTTACTGCACTGCAGATTCACGAAAGAGTCAGTCACGCAATGAATCAACGAAATTGCTCACTAGACCAGGAGCTTCTATATGGTTGGACTCGTGTGATGGGAAGCCAAGCGTACCGGGATCGGGATTGTGCTTCGCCTGCACGATGGCCAAACAAAGGTGACAGAATTCTTTGATTCCGTACAACTCACTGACCGGTCCCTCTCAAGCACAAGGTATGGACACAGCCCGCGTTGCACGGTGATAGCAATCCAGATCAGGTCGCAGATCAAATCAGAATTGACCAACTGTAACAGGTCATTGATGGGGTCATTCTGTCCAGAACTACTGATAAAAATCAACTAGGTACGTTGACTTCGATCATTCGCTGATACCGGTGCGATTTGTACTTAAGGATAAGTTGTCGGTTTGCAAAATGACAAAATCAATGTAATTCCTCCAAACCAATGTGAATACACACGACTGAACCACGAACAGGTTGACGCTATATACTACTTAAATTGTGATTTTCCTCGGACTTTCCATGCAAGACACTTTAAAAATGACCAACATGACGAGTTTGTTCACAATAAGCGTGTCCATATTGGCTGATATACCACTAACAGCGTGCTGAGAGTACGTCGGCAGTGTTACGCGACCAATCTGCGGTAGAATGAACCATTTTCGGAACCTAATTGGCAAGTCTCATTATCGGTCATCATCATCTCAAGCGGACAACCCAACGCATTTTACGCCGAATGTCAAAATTTGTCTACAGCTGCAGTTCTCAGTAGCACCCGAGGGTGGGTCCACTTCCAATGAACACACTTTGCAATGCAGCTGAAGTGAGTGTACCGTGATCCTGGATGCCTACGTTGCTTATTATTATCAAGTAATCCGACAGATATGCTAGCTTACCTCTGACAGTCCACCGTACAATCAGATTAACTTCGTCAATCGAATGCTCCGTTGGAATCCGACCAACGCGAACAAGTAAGTGCAGTTGATTTTCTTCCGAATATTAGCCAAAGCCTTTGCATCGACTTGACACAGCAAGTTGAGCTAACTTCGGATATGTGGCCTCTCTCCTACTGCCGGAAAAATGGTGTTCTTTCTATTTTCTACAGTCACTACAACGGATTTGAAAAACTCTATCACCATCTATTTTTTCACTAGTCTCTGATCGTCAGCACAGCTATTGAACTTTCCTTACTGTGAATGGTCCTCCTACTTCTACTGCAGAAGTTTGCTGAATCACAGGTTTATCCGTATTAGGGTGTCAATTTTAGTCATGAAAGAAAAAACAGCAACAGTCACACCACGCGAGTGAGAATTCTCAAACTTGCCATACACTTTTGTATCCATGTCATTTGGTGTAGCTGCACAATTCGAGCCAAAAAGTTTCCGCGGTGGGGTAGCGCTAGTAAGCTGGCGATGCAAACTCGTAAAATGGGTGCGACACCTGTTCCCTTGATTTCTATCGATTTGGCAATAGTGTGAACGTGAGTCAGGATAAAACCACAAGATTGAAGACAAAATGATGTGCGCACGACAACTTTGTACGCTGGAAGCATCCCAACATGCTGTGCCGGGACAGATTTAGGGTTTGAGCCTGTTTCGACAATTTTCGAGAATACCATGGTCAAACAGGTTTTACCGCCAGAGCGTTCGACTAGCTAAGATGGCATCAAAGTGTGGCAAACTGTACAGTGAATCAACAGACTTCATTGGTAAAATCCGACTTGGTTTGTAACGCCAAATCCTAGTTAGCCTTAATAAGGATCATGTGATCTGAAGCACAGAAAAAGCAAAGAACTGGAAGTAGCTGCCATTTCTGGGAACATGTTTACTCGGAGTGATCGCATCAGTGGATGACGAAAACCTGGTAGTGAAAACAAACCGTGGTAACAATCCATAGCAACTAAAGAGTGGTGGGAACTGAACGAAATTTTCTCATCATTCGAAACCGAGTGAGGCTGTGGTGATTCAGCAGCTATCACACGTGATACGGTCAGGTACAGCTTCGTAACCACGTTCACGGATGAGCCTCAACCAATGAGGATCGCCGCGGACAATTCCGATAAAAGCCCCCTGTGATTGGTCATCTTTGAGTCTACCAATTATATTCTCTAATTAAATATATTTATACAAACCCACTCTGCAATACAACCAACGTGGTATTCCGTAGCCTAAGTCTTCTTGCTACTTCCGTTCACGTAGTTCTGGGTGGGAGCAATTTCAATACAGACTGTCAATTCAGTTCATTACGATCATTACGGAGGCGCATCAATATTCAGCAGACCTCTGGCAAAATCAGATGTCGAATACTGTCACTAGAGTACTGGAGAGCGTAGACTGTCGACCATAACGCGCATTCCTCTACTGGTTGAACAGTTCGTGATTGTCTCCTATCGGAGTTCCGATACGCTGTACCCACATTGGGAGAATCCAACCTTTGTGGAGTGAAAAAGTTCATATCTTCATTTTCAGAAGTGTCAACTGCTCTGATATGTCCAGGTGTCGAAGAGTCGCGCAAAACCTCCCTGAAGCCAAAATGCCAATCAGATTGAACGTACCAGACCGGGTCAAATAACCACTTCCACGCAGGCATGTGGCTGAGCCAACGGTGTGAACACTGAGAAAAACGACTCAATCTACCTGGAGAAAAACAACTCCATCAGCCGGGTCTCACGGGGCAGCAATCCTACTGGATGGGTTCGTTCGAGAACATTCTATTTTCACTTTAAATAGCGTCTCTTTTATACCAATACACTGTCCATCTGACGAACTGTGCCTTTGCCTTGATTTACGTTAACGGGCTGGTGCGGTAGAAGCTGTAACGGAGATAGATTGTGCTCAGGACGTCCGCAGAAAAATCGCAAAGTAGAAACACGCGGGACCATCACATCAGGCCCATCAACGGCTTTTGAAATTACCATTCGAATTTTGTCCACACTGAGACTGCGTTTATCAGATGCTTGGACGACGTCATACACCATTCTACGGTTGTTGCGTTCCTCGACCTCAAGGGGACGTCCGACTTACATGACCGGTCGGCGTAATCGTTTTCTACTCCAGAAAAAGTATATCTTCGGAATAAGTGAACTTCCGTTCAAGGAGGGATATGCAGTGAACCCATAATCTCGTTCGACACCGGTAATTGTGTCGGTCGTGTTGAACCCCCTTGGTAAAAACACCGAGGCTCTGTAGAATGGATTCGATCAAAATCTATTCAGACTGACAACAATGTCTCAATAGAAAAGGAAGATGCGCCGTTTTTTTTGCGTCGAAAAGTCTCGGGTATATGAATCGTGCTTTTATTTCATCTGCAGGTACGGCGTGTGGTCGGTGGGCCCCACAAAAACATTAGGGATTACGCAGATTCTGTCGCATTGGTAACACATGTCTGCGCAAGTGTAAGTACTACCCCATAAATCATGGTGGGGCTACCAACGAATTTCATGTTTTTTTTTATCTCAGCGCTCTTCAATTTCATCACTGATCGAGTACCGTGAAATATCCCCGAGAGGGTGCCAAGATGCTGGTTTGGAGTTAGCAAGCCATAAAACACTGTGTAACTCCGAATGTCTATCCAGATCTATTGGGCCTATACTCGACAGGCTCACACGGTTTGCGGTTCCATTTGGTACTTGATACTCGCTTTGAAAACGAAAACCTCTATCTCAGGACTAGATATCGATTATTTCGGGGTTTATGACATCCAGCGTCGCGTACCTCACGGGCAACTGGCCAAGTACTGAATCATGTGTGAGGTGAATCAGTGCAATCGAACAAATCACAATGAACCATAGAACACCTGTGCTATCCACCTGATATTCCAGTTCCATCAGTTCTAGTCTGCAACTATGAGACCCAAAATAAGCCTTAAAAATTGTCGGTGAATCAACGCGCTGCCTGCGAAATCCAGAAATGAGAATATGAAGCAATGGAATCAGTATCCGTGGAATCGCGTCCCCAGGATTTGGTACAACCGATAATTTGTTATCCCACTGGTTGAAGGTAAAGTAGACTGAACTGGGATAAACACAGGTTGGAAATGACAAAAAAACTATCTGCCACACACCGTGACCTGTTTGCAATCGTTTTATCAGAATTAAAAATCCGGACAAATGAGACACGAAAAATCGCATGGAGAAACTCAAGAAGAAGAGGTGTTATTCGCACTGCTCGTCAGAGTTCGAAAGACTTTGCAACCACCGAGTTTCGTATTATTATTACTATCATTAATTACTATATTATCATTATTTTTGTTGTTTTACACCGACTTGGAATCACGCACGGTGCAAACGCATGGTCAACAACAACAACAATAAAAAGGGGAGCGTAAAAATACAACGAGCAAGACAAGAACATGATATGACAATATATTTTTTGCCTTTTTATCCCACACTTTCTGATGTTTTTCTCGGTCCGTTGGTCCACGTGACATTCTTGTGTATTTAAAAAGCATGAGATTCCGATAGACAGGCCGTACAGTGTCCGCCTCACTGACCTTTTTTTCTGAGCCATGTTTCTCACCGTTACTAACCAGTGACAATCCTCATTCAATAGGCCCCAATCAGGAAGGCAGTAAGCTCTAACCGCAGCCAATGCTGATGTTAGATACTATATTCCACATGCGATCAAACTTACGCTGAACCACAAATGGTGACTATTTTGTTATCGTTTTTCCATACTTCAAGCTGAAAAATCACTAATTCACATGTGGTCAGTTCGAAAAGCCTACGTAGTGGCCATATATCATCTTCAGCTTGGAAGTTTTCCTTTGGTTTGTATCGACCGTGAGCAAAACAGCATCCAGTGAAACAACTGTGGATTGGTCGTTATGATGTGATGACGATATTGATTATAATAAAGAACCGAGGCACCGCTAGAGACGCCTCAAAAAACACAATCAGTCATGTTATGGTAGACTGACGAAGCTAAACATGCTTCGCATCATTTCATTTCGAGTTCATCAGCTTACCCATATGGTGACCAGAAGTTGCACACAACCCAGATGATTAAAATAAAACAATGTGGTCACTCAGTTGCGAACCAAAGGTATGCTGACGAAGAAAACCAACTTCGGTAAAATTCGTGTGAAGTCTGATTAGAACATCCGTCGAGTTAAGCATTACAATCAGTAACCATTTAGTGAAAACAAATGACAGACGAACGAGGCAATTCATCACTAAACCAGCTGTTGTGTTGACGGCCTGGTGCATTGCTCTCTCTCTCTCTCGTTCAGTGCACGCAATCATAAAGCTTTGTTGTACTCCTTGTCTTGGCCGCCAAATGTCGCATACATAAACACATAAGAGAGCAAGTCTTTCACAGCGTGAGTGAGTCGTTAGTAATTTCGTTAATTAGCTGCAGGTTGAACCGTATAGTAGAGCCGTGTAAGCACACCGTCGACGATCAAGCGACCAGAAACAATGTGGAAGACCAAGATCGACGGGAAGAACCAAACTTTGACTCCTCGTTTGTTTGTCTCTTTGTCCATTGTCCTCTCAGAGGTCACAAAAGACCATTTTTCGACATACTAAGCACACTTTCAGGGCTTATTGAACTGTTTTGCTGGTACAGATCACGAGCATATTGAGCAAGCTGCATGGGATCTCAGTGGAGACTGACAAAAATAAACTCAAATTATGTGTACGTGTAATATGGTTTGCTCATCCGCCAAGGAGTTTATTGTATTCAAACGCATCTCCACCAACCGAGTAGGCACAATGCAGACAAACTGTCCATCGAGGGATGCTTTGGTGCATAGGAATCGACAGTACACACTTTGCGAGCATCCGTTTCCCTGGAACTTTTTTCAATGAACTAACCTACGCGCTTCCACTGAAAAACGGAAAAGAATGGGTGTCAAATTTTTGTTTAAATCAATACCTAATAACTGTTGACAGATTAGACTGAACAAACCACCGAGGTAAGCGACAAGGAAATTTTCTAACCAAACATTCCATGTATAAAGGCATCCAATCAGTTTGTGAGCAAAAGAGCAAACGTTAAGCCAGTGTCACTCCTCCCACGGAATTGCTGCGACTGAGATAACAATCCCAAGGTGAAATTCCTGCAAACGTATACGTTTCATTTTACTGTTTTCTCGCATCAAATGATATTAACCATGAATTTATGCACATCGGACCGCCTGGCATGAGACTTCTGCGCTTGGTGACCGCACGTCAGATGATCAGGATCGGTCTATATGCCGTTTGACCAAATGTTAAAAGCAGCCCATCTCGGTGGGACTCAAGGATCCACGTAGGGATGCGTGAGTTCTACCAGCATGTAGAATGAGGGAATCAGTATCCAGTTATGTTCAACACTTTCGAAGACACCCTTTACTGCTTTACTACCTCAATGCTTGTTAGTAGGCAAAATAGTGTGAAAAACAAATGGGTGAATTCACGTGATTTACCGGGCACACTTGACTGGAAGCACTTGCACACTTAACGAATGATCATGCTGGCTTTATGCTCCTAGATTTAATTCAATGACGTGCAGCCAAATCTCCCAAACCCTAATTCAAGATCAAGCTGTGTCCGTGTCTGTAACTGGCGAGTTCCGTTTGATGCGTGGGGCGATCGTTCCGAAGACAGTCAACTAATTTCACCGGGATGAACACACCATGTGCCATTGTTATTCGAACGCGTAACAAGTGATCCATTTGCTAAATTTCAGAAGCTCCTGGGAGTGACCCCGTGATCCAACTGGTAGAACACACATAGCTTCACAACTCCCAGTTCTGATATAAACACCAGTTCACCTCAGTCCTTCCAATCATCAAGCTTGCATTTCTGTGCTCTAGTTTTGGTTTTGGTTGCACTTTCGAAAGATCTGGTTCTAGCCACTATGCCCCTGAAGAGGTCACTTCAGCAAACAAACACGGAGAGAACTAGTTTACCGCTCAAAAACCCACTAGATGGGCGCACGCATGGAATACCTGGGTTTTCTCCCAACGGTGGGAGAATTCACCACGCTTTGTTGGGAAGCCCCAGCTCCAGGGATTCTGCCCCGTCCATGTTCTGTTTTCTCCATTGGGTGTATGGGGCTAAAAATGAATCCGAAAAGCGGATCCATAGCCGAGCACCCGAAAAGACAAGACGGCATACACCCGACAATCAGTCCTGATGTAACAGACCAAAAGCTTCTTCATGGGTGCCTCAGTCACATTCCTGGGCTGATTTACCGCCCCAGTGCCTTGTGGGTCAGATTGCTGAGTCAAAGCGTCCGGGTAAGGTTCTGAAAGAAAATTCTCCTCCCTGGTGCAGGTGGCCGTGGAGCATGATTCGCCCAGAAATCTCCAAAAGTACCTCGGGAAATAATTATTTTCTCTCTGTCACCTTCCCTTCACAACCTATTTCTAAAGAGATGCAAGAAGCCACGAGTGGTGACCAAGAACTTGGAACTCTCGGTAAGGATAATAAATCGGAGATAGGAAAAATCGACAATCGATTATCAGACTCCAACATTCTCATCACATAGTTGTTTTCCACATTCGCATACTTTATCAAACGGGGCAAGGAACCCTTAGAACCTTAAAATAGATGTGTCTCTGAAACACGCATGTAAGACCAAATTTCAGTGATAACATCGTCCCCCAAACACAATCTCGGCTCCTCGTTTCACTCTTCGCGTGTTGGGCGATTTGGTGTTTAGTGGCCGTGCAGAGGCTAGCGTTGGCATCACTCTGAGCATAAAGGCTGGGCGTGCAATCCTAGATTGGGTCTCATTCTGTAATCGCTTGTGTGCATTTCGGTTGGATGGTTTTGTGCATCTCAACCTCAACAGATTCAGGAGTCTACGTTCATTCGCCGTGTGTGTATGCCCCGATTGACGGCAACTCTCCTGAGGCTAGAGATGAATTCTCAACTGCACTGTTGCATTCGTTCTGCTGACGTAATGGTCGTTTCTGGTGATTTCAATGCTGAAGTTGGAAGCCTGAACATGACCAAGAGGCATATAAGAGGATGACTTGACATTCTGGCCGATCGAATCGATAATGATGACGGAAACATGCAACCATGTTCTGACTAGAGACTATTCATAGCGAATACAAAATTCTCACACAAAAGCAGCAACCAATGACTCGGCGTCCTCCTGCACCTTCACAGCGTTGCACTCAAACCGATCACAACGATATCGGTTACCACGACTGTCGCCCGTTTTGATTCCCGTCTGTAGACAATGGTCATGCCCTTGTCCACGCGTTTCTTCCATCGTCTTGTCGGTCGCCGAATCAACGCCAAGGCCGGCCATCCTCCAAAGCTACTACTAGACGATAACCATAGGTTTGTCTCCCAAACACAATTATCCACCCGATTATAGGCACAGTCAAACGCACATTATCCAGACTAGGGAAGGAGAAAAATCAAGAAGGCTTTATTTGATGTTTTTAAGGCTGTCCAGAGCCAAAGAACTCAACACATTCAAAGACGACGGATATTTGCTGTCGTATCCAGTAACCCGCAATAGGACGAACGCATGTTCAACTACGCCATACAGCAAGATCGAGCATGATGTGACAAGCGGACGTGAACAAATATTCGATGTCTGTCTCACGCGGAGTTGGCCGCATGTGATTGTTAGAGTGGAACAAAGCGGAGCGCGTTGCAGACTAGCATCGCACGCGCGAACGCAAGGCTAACGGCACCGGAGTAAATCACGTGCGAATGCTAATGACACATGGATTGGCCACACAACATTTGCATCCCTGGTTTCACCGTTAGATGGCAGCGGATCGATCCCTCTGGATTCCAGATGTAATGAAGTACGGAAACGCCTTAAACTCCAACTGACTTGGAAGCAGAGAAACAAATAGGAACGGCGGTAGATCGCGAAATGTAAGGAGATGGAAAAGATCATGGCGATCAGCATCAGTTGCAACCTTTCCCGTCTAGTTGGGAATACCGGTCCGATAAAGCCATGCATTAGCGAACTGATCAAAGAGGCGAACGGCTCACCGATTGACCCTGGAGAACCATCTAGATTGTTGAAGGCAGCATTTCAAGAAATAATTTAACTGGCATTCATCCAGATGATGATGATGATGATGATGATGACGATAATGAGAAGAGTTCTGGACGTAAATACCAATCCTCCGTCAAGAGCGGAGGTTGTCCGTAAAATAAGCTACTTAAACGACATGTGACGGCTAGACCT
Source organism: Fasciola hepatica (assembly GCA_948099385.1). Classification (NCBI taxonomy): domain Eukaryota; kingdom Metazoa; phylum Platyhelminthes; class Trematoda; order Plagiorchiida; family Fasciolidae; genus Fasciola; species Fasciola hepatica. The sequence goes on from CANUEZ040000030.1 coordinate 18,845,528, forward strand.
GATGGGTTATCTCTGTTTATCTTCAAAGATGATGCCTCAGCATTGTCATTGGAGCTCAAAACCTCTCCATTTTGATGTAAAAGAAGGGACGAGCAGCACATAGAGAGTATAAATCTGTAGTCGTACTGACCTGTGGGGCGAAACGTCCTCCTGTGAAAAACAACACAGGGGAATAAGTTTGGTTAGCATCGCATCTAAATTACACGCTGGTATTATTCTCCACCGCCTAACTAACGATCACGGACAGTGCTCGCGAGAGAACCAAACTGCGTTTAGACCTGGTCGAGGTTGTGTTGACCACGTCCTCCATTGCAATCGCCATTGCGTGTGGAGGCCCTTTACAAACGCCGACAGTCTTTGAGTACCCTTTACCCGTAACGGACGTTTCTTAGTCACATGAGAGCAAAAACAATGGAGTAATCGGCCTCCGCATGAGCGCACATTGTGTTCAGTAGACTTGGAGGCGCTCTATTGTTAGACAAAATAATGTGAATGTCACAGAGACTATGAATGGGCATGTGGATTATTGATTTCTTGAACATATCACGTAGATCATAGAGGAAATAATGTGAACTGACCCCACCTACCCTGTTCTTCTACCTGGTATCGTGACAATTCCGATTAATGGCGCAATTCCAAAATCACATGTGCATAATCAAGAAATTAAACGTAAAATTGTAGGGATGATATTTGGAATCATCCAGCATTTACTGAAACCTAAAATACCCTAAGTAAACGAGGAAAGGACAGGAGAACGATAGGATACAGTGATTCACATCTTACCCCACCAAAAGCCACCTGATATCCTATAAGGCTTTGATGCAGAATTGATTTAGAACATATCAAATACGTACGATACACTCAATCAACGAGTACAGCGCGTCAAGTCGTGAAGACTATTTGGAAACCAAGAATTACCAATCCCTAAGGAACTACAGCACTTTCACAACTGAACGATCGCAGAAACCCAGGTTACTTTCATCATCATCTTTTCTGACCATGCTCCACGGTGTCTCTGCAAACAAATCCCTTTTCGAAAAGGATTAGCAATGCAACAGTATCACCGGGCTCAGCAACGGCGGTCGCGCAGAGAGGAACCAGGATTCCAATCTCTTAAGCTACAATCCACAGGTTTTACAGCAATTAGCACCCGAAATACCAAAAGACACTAACGTAAATCGCCTTGTTGGAGCGCGGTGATGCACAACATTCACTTCAGTGGATAACGAAAAGCCCAAGCAACCGGCGCACTCGAGTACAGACAGGGGAGCACCACTTCACACAAGCCAACAACAGAAGGTCCTAGTTTTAAGTGCTGGAAACCTGACCAGCACAATGGCCAGTTGACTAATATAAACTACATCGAACATTCCCTACAACCACGCCGTCGACGAAATCCGACTAGTGCACACAGAATACACGAGGAAGAATAAAAATACCATGAAGAAAGAAAAATCGAGGAACTGCTGTTCCTACCTAGCTGCTTCTCATTCACCGATCTGAGAAACCCTTATTTTCGTAGTTCCAGAACATACAACACGCCACAATCCCTTGTTTTCCTAACCAGTGATAAGCAGGATCTTTCGGTCTCCAATAGAAGCCCACGCTATACCCAAAGTCAGAGTTTCTCGGGGCAACTTCCAAAACGAAAATGTGAGCACCATGACAAACAAGAAAAATGTTTCATTAAAACGGCTACTGATTTTTTTTTTCGCTGTTACTTTCATTGTTTTACACGCTTCACTGCGTACAACAAATAACCGACAGGTGTATCGCCTCCAAATGGACGACTTGATCATCCACTCAAACACGGCACTGTAGAAACATGGAATAACAATGTTTGTTCGGTAAAAAATGAATTTCTGCACAACATACCAAAACCACTCCAATTACAAGCACAACACCAAAGATGGAAGTAGACATGGCATGAAACAATCACAAACTACTATCACATGAAAGCCCGCGACGGAAACTTGTCCATCGAAAATTACCACGGAAAATGGGTGTGTATTTCATTTGGTCCCACTTCCAAGTTCCGTAGCATTATCCCTATATTGCACTATAAAACGGCAGTATTGATGGAACGAATTCACATAGTTCCATCTACAACAAAAAAACAAGCATGCGCAAGGTGGTCCCAAACGAGAAAAAGATTCAAAAAGTTGAGTGGAATTCCGTCCGACGTCCCGAAATCCACGACAACAATCTGAGACAAACACTCACCTTATGAGCGGTGTACACTTCAAATGGCTCATTGTTATTACGACAGAAGACACAAAGTTCAATATTTGTCTCCAGGACGCGTTGTGACCAAACGGCTAACTGACCCAAAATGTTCGCCAGTTGAATGAACTGATCCGGACCAAGATTTATCTCCTTGGACATGTGCCTGACCACTCTGTTTGGTTTTCCAGACAGAAAGATAGAAAATAGAAAATCAGATTCAGGAACCATTAACGAGCGCTGACTAAGAACACAATTCAAACGGCGAACCCTATCACACAGAAGACAAAAACTATAGCCATTTGTGAAAATCAGCTCGAAACCGACAGCACTAAGGTCTAGCGCGCTACTTTAATTAGAGCTGTAGCAGAAGACGACTGATCCAGCGGCCGGTTAGTTTCTTAAACTCCATTGGAAGGGTTGTGCCTCTAATAAAATACACCACATTCCTTTACATGGAACCAGTACAGATGGGCAGGCGCCTGAATCACTGCGCACAAACCAAAAGCTCAAACAGTTCTTGATCCAACAACCACACATAGGACTACTGACCACCGTGTATAGTCCGGAAGATGCTCCGAGTTGATAGGTTGTTTACTGGGAACCACTCATTCGGACAAGAGCAAAACCAATCAGCCATAACAGCACTGCATCTCTGCACACAGCTGTCCAGTCTATATAAAGGTAGTCATTGTCCGGTCGAAACATGTCAACATGTGGTTCGTATGCCTCTCCTCATATAACTGCGTTCAGCAGGTCTGAAGTAGACCCGTTCAACATCGCTCCATAGTCCGCTTTTGTACAGTTAACTACTTACTTATTTAGTAAGTAGCATGCGTAATCCACCACACAAGTACGTCTCATTAGAATACCTTCCTAACAGGTGGTAGGCAGTCATGTGCTCAAAACTGATCAAGTTGGATTATTGGAAAGCTCGCAAAACCATTAGAATCAGCAATCTTTGACGGCCACACAGCTTATCTTTTTCAGTATTGCACCAAATATCGCTGGACATCCGAATTGTGCCCGTAAATACATATCGATAGGTCTCAGAAACAAGGAGTCTATTCTGGAACGGAAATATCAAGTGGAGGAAGGATAAGATCTTGTCAATAAATCATATTGACTGGCGGTGATCAAACTATTGTCACCATGGTCTTCGGACAATAACAGTCGAGGTTCGATTCCCATCACCACCATCCACTTCGACATAATAGTTATATATATATATATATATATATATATATATATATATATATATATATATAAAATCCCTCTCGGTGAACAATTTTTGGGCGTTTCAGTGAGCGGGGAACTTGAGGTGGGACCGCTTGGCCTGATGAGACCTCGTATCTCCATATGGCTTACTTTCCCTGGTCTCGTATAAATCAGAATTCAATTCACCGCAGTCACCGAACCAGCAAAATTACATCACGTTCATACCATTCAGGGGCTAACTGATAATGCAACATTCAGTTACAAAGGTTCACCTACTACTGGAAACTATGGAAATACCGTTAGGATTTATTGCCGTTTGATCAATTAATTGTCGATCAAATCCAATCCCCCACTAATGAAGTGCAACCCCGGATCACTCGCGGATGAAAGTGATTCAGTATATCAAACACAGAATTGGGAGATAGCATGAGAAGCATACCAACCCTCGAAAATAAGCCCTACTGTTCTCTGATAAGAAATTACTGTAGGACTGGGTCTTCCTTCTGGAGAAACAACGTAGTCGATGTATCACGTTCATTCACCGTAATTCCAAATATCAATTTGTACAGATTTCAGATTCTTCACCACTGAGAAGAGTGCAAAGTACTTAAAACCTTGCAGGATATGGCCTCTTTTAGCACTGACCAACTGAATGAAGGTGTGGTGACCTCGATCATGCTGCGAAAATAACCGTTTTCTAGATCTCATTTTGGATTTGTTTTCTCTACGATCTCTTCTGACTTTATCGTTCTGTTCGGTTGCCTACGTTTAACTGGACTGGCTTTTCCGAGGTTCCAACCGACCTCGTTTTTGAGTCAAGCTTAATTCCGGTTTGTCGCCGACTGTACACGCACTCGCTTTGCTGTAGCGTTCATTTGCATTTCGTGCATTTCTCGTATCGGTACTGTTTCGGCACCACAAGTTATAGAATACACTTTCGCATTTGTACACCGACTCGAGTCTCCTCCATTCGTTCGGCAAAGGTGACTTCGTTGGTATGCAGCTGTGAGACCTGTAGGTACCTGTACATTTCCGACTTTTTCCATGATTTCTAACGTCCCTTGGTGCAACACTCCTTTGTTGTACCGACGTTTTAATGTAAAACACACACACCTTTTGGTCGTCATCACCGCGCGATACAAAAAGACTGTCAATAAATCTTTCATCCTGGGGTAAGGCGGCACTAGTCCAGCACTGGAATTTGAAGTACCGCCGTTTCTATGGTGGTTTCTATTGTCCGTCACAAGCGGGCGATTTGTTTTTCATAATTTGTCCAGTTCTGTGTAGGTGAACAGGTGCATGTTTTTGGTTTATAAGGGCAAATTCCTAGCCATTGATGTTATCTAAAATGAGTTCAAATGGAGCATCCTGTTTATATATATATATATTTATATATATATATATATATATATATATATATATATACCAGGTAATTATAATTACAATAGGCATTATGTTAATATTTTATGCATGTCATATATTTCCTGTGCACTGTTATATGTTTGTTATGTATTCTATGACATCTGTTATGCTGAATTTCTTTGCACTTTCATTTAGAGTGTTTTGAACTTATGTCGGAGGGATATGGCTAACCTAGGGCGGTATTTTACTAGTTAAAACTATATATATATGGCTATAAAAGAAGGAGGTAATGCCGTCATTATGCTGATTCTTTATTGTGCTTTGTGGGGTCCATTTAGGGATATTCTGTAGATCGCAATATTAAAAGGATGCTTTTGAATCATGTGTCAATGATATACCTGACTTACGGTGGCTCACTGTTGGAATCGAGAACGCTGTTTTCCTTTCCATCGGGTGACGCTATGAAAAGTCAGCAGAACAGCGTCAGTGCTATATGCACAGGTTAATTGTTTTACATGACATCCCAAGAAGCACTGCCCAATTGGGCTAGGGTTGGGCATGCCCAACGTTCTAGGAAAATCGCGTGTTCTGTTATTTAACATTATACGAGGCAGCGTCTACTTGTAATAGATAAACCGTGTCACCACTTCATAGTTCCATACGCATATTGGTGGATGACATTCTGCACCATCAGTTTAAAATGAAGCAATGGTTACGGAGAAACCCTGAATGAATGAACACAACAACAAAAAATCAAAGAACGACGTACCGGCGTAGCCTCGATCCCCAGCGTTGATAAACGAACGCTTAATGTGCCTCTGTATGACAGACGTGGGTTCATCTGCAAATCGTTCTGTCCCACGCATTGCGTCTGTTGTTTCGTGTTAATAATTGTATCGACGTACCCACTACGGCCGCGATCAACCTATGATCGACTCACGGAATAGCACGGGCGATGATGTCTCGCATTGCGCCGTATTTGATGCACTGATAGGAAAAGGTTATTGAATGGAAACATAAACTTACGAAGCAGCTTCCATAACTGTTTGTAGCAACGGCGGCGGACTGGAAGGCAGTTCCAAATGAAATCATGTGGGAATATTATCTCACATGATTTCCTTTTTTAAAGTGGCTTACTACAAGGCCTCCGGTGCTGTAAAGGGTTACGGATACTGCTTCGTACGTTTACTTTGCCCATCAATAAGGTGTATCTATCAGTACATGTAATACGGCTCGCTGTGTGACATTATCTCCCGTGCTAATCCCTGAGTCTACAAGCGACAGTTGTAGTGGTTTATATAGCGGTTCACAAGAATCAACAGTGAACAGTTGACGCCATTGGCTGATAAAGAATGCTGTATTTCCAGTCTTAAATATTGGAAATCGAAAGGGTAATAATTGTATACTGTAAATCCATATTTATCTACATTCAATATCGAGTCACATCCCGGAGTTGCGCACATAAAGGAAGACTCATGTGCCAACTACTTAAGTTGACATACTAAGAAAAAAGCAACGAAAATGGTAATCAGAATGGCGTGGCCCTGAAAAGGGCCTTGGGTTCGTTCACGTGTTGCGGCGTCGGTGTCAATGGGCCATGCAGTGTACGCAACGGTAGTTCTCTTCGTTATGAAATGCCGCACACCGGAAATGTGTCCATCGTCCGCAGGTTCCACATTGGACCCACTGAATGTCCTCGTCTAAATCCACGTTTGGTTCACTGTTTTTGCAGACGCTGCAGACGTCCTGACGAATTGGCGAGTAATCCACTTGCAGACGTCGTCTTTTACAATTTGTCTTGTATACAGTGGACGTTGTAACTTTGAACCTTCGGAAGGCCACTGAGTGCAGTTGGTCGCCTGAAATTTCTAGATCTTCATTGGCTATGTTCCTTGTTGTCAAAACGGATTTCCGTTTTGATGACAGACGCACGGACTTACCTTCCTCATACGTGACAGCTTGAGATTGGTCACTAGGGTCGTGACTAGTGCTGGCAACTGCAACATTTAGAACTGCTGTTTTCCTCTTTGCGGCTGCGGCCATCTTGGATATGTCCGCATCACACTCAACTGCAACCGGCGTCTCGCTATTTGGAGCTTGGAACAGAATTTTCGTTCCAGGACATGAAGCCAGAATCTTGTTTAGGAAGCCCAACTGTTTCAAATAATACCTGTAATCTTTCTCCCCTAGCATACTTAAAGCTACAACTGTATCTTTGGCCAGAAATTCGGACTCTGATAAGCGATCACTTTTAGCCGTTATCGGTGATCTTTGTTGATCAACCTCAACGGAATGAAGGTGTACTAAGCTGCTGGAAATGTTTCCGCTGAGTGACCATCGGCCCAACGAGACTTCCCCAACTGGGTAGTTTGCTTCCTTGCAAACTGCTAACAAATGCCTGCAGGGGAGTGCCCACTGGTGACTGAACGAACAATCACACTTCACATCCCCGTTTAGACTAACGTGGTGCGTGACACCCCTGCGATTTACTACACACCATACGCTGTTGATCTGCTCTATGGATTGTACAAATTCTCGACGCAAGTGCTCTAGCAACAAATGACGTGCGTAACTCGTCAATCTCTTAAGCAAGGGTTGAAACCATTGCATCCCATCTGGTGCCCTATAACAAGCCATCTGATCCTTAGCAACCCTATGACGGCTTTTTTCAGTCAACGACTGAACACGCTTGACTACGTTTTTGAATACGTCCAGGATGTTTGAACGGTTGGACAGGCCATCTTTCAAATGCCTGTTTTCCGTTTCTACCCTGTTAGTGGTAAAATTGCCTAACACTAATGCATCACGTGTCACATATCCAGCCCAAAACTGCCTAAGTGGTATCCAGGTGTTACTCAGGTATGCAGCCGCCTCATTGCTCCTACATTCTATTGCTGCCCTAAACCTCTCAAAACGAAGCCTAGTTTGAGCTAACACTAGATTACGCATCCACTGAAAGATGCGTAGCTTTTCACAGGATTGTATTCCATGTAGGCGGCTGCATCTACGTTTCATGTCTTGCATGACATGGAAACGGCAAAATAACACACGAGATTCTGGATAGATATCCGTGAACGCATTAAACTGCGCCAAGCTCCTATCAACTACGATTGTCTTACAAGTACCGGTTTCAGGGAGCATCTTTCTCATAAAATGAACAGCCTTACGATAGCAGTCACCACTCTCATTTGGGAGAATGGCATAGAACACACTGCGACCTAACCCCGTCCCATCAACTACCATTGTGTGCCATAGAATGTACCCACCACGGTTGAGTTGGTGAGTAGCATCTGCCAAAATAACGTCGCTGAACCTAGGACATAACTCTTTGCTTACAGAAGGGACGAAGAATATAAACTTTATCTCACGGTTATCGGAAATTATCTCCGAATAACCATGGGCCTGCAGCAATTTTTGAACCTCCTCCACTTCACTTACTAAGTCTCTCTTGTTCATTCTTCTTCTTATCGACCTGAAATCGTCATTATTAAGACGCCGGTTGAATTTCTTAAACGTATACTCCCTTAGCTCAGACTTCTTTCTGAAAGTGTCCATCAGTTGCAACACATGAGCATCCTGCTCAGGTGTCAGTCTACGATTTCGTACATAAAATCCCTCATTCCCTACTTGAAAACTATGCGAATGCTTCATCGACCAACTGACGACACAGTAACAGGAACCCGCAAATCGAAGCGTGACGAACGCCCCGCATTCCAAATTAGGATACCTGAAAGGGATTTATTTACCGATAAATGATAACATACCTGGACGACTTATCACATTTCCTTTTGCGGTGAACGCAGCAGTACTTTTTGAAATAATAAGGCACACCATCTGGCAGATGGATGCCTCTTTTTTTGGCCATTGCGTACGTCTCGGAACTGTACACGAAGAAAGACGTGCAAGTTTCTTTTTGAAACTTCCGAAAATCGGCTTGGAATGCGTCGATATCGGGGTATACACTACGGACCAAACGCCGAAACACAACTGAATCGTCCACTGGTACGCGCTCCATTTGAAACGCGACAGCACAACACGCAACGAAATAACAGCGAATTCCAGTGCGCTCAGGCTTATATATCACCGATGAACCAATCACCTTTCAGGATACAAACATAAATACCTTCATTAAACAAAACACCCTCAAACCGAGTAATAACCATATGGGAATTTTCATGCCAATTACCATAACAATTTAGCCGTCAATACCATCTAAGCTTTCGTTTACCATCAACGGACGTGTGCTGTACACCGGGTATGCTGGACTAGAGCCGTACTTCCTCATCCTGGCACGGTCTCATCTTCTGGTTTGGAGTGTCCTGGAATTATATCGGTCGGAACTAACTGTGAGAAACAAAACGTTTTAGAATCTTCCACGGCGTCTCTTGGCACTTCGCTCAATACCATCCCGTTCTGTCCAACGGATGGCTGTCAGACCGAACTGAACTGAAGACATTGGCGGATACTGACTCTTCGGCTGTCATTTCCTGATCACAAGAACATTGAACAACTGTGAGTTTGTGTCACACCTTTTGTTTCATTTTAATTCTTAATGTACATACCCTTTTGGCCTTTTTATCACCGCACGCTCCTCCGCCCATCTTAGTTTGCTAGTGTCGTCCTAGATATTGTTGACATTTATTTAGTGTACCATATAGACAGAGTAGTACGCTACAGACCTCATGGAGAACACGTTCATAAGCCACACTCGAACGTCTTCTTTGAAGAATACTCACTTCTTTAATTATAAGAACAATCTGTGGCATACACTGTCACCATGTATTAAGAAACCGTAACAACTGCATGTTTCAGAACGATTTCAGCTTCACTAGCAGACTAGATCGTTACCAATCCCAACATTTATGATTCTAGTCAGAAGTAAATGAACTGACTACTTGGATTTTTCTAATGCATGCCTGCGCTATTAGGTAGAGCCGGCAACCAGACCCTGGAACTTGTAGTGAAGCACATAAGATCACAATAGTTCAGATGTGGTAACGAGCTGAATGAGTGTATTACTGTCTACCACCAAAGATGATCGGAGACATCAACATTTCCCCCAGAATACTGCACCGCGTTCGACTCTTACAGTGTAATCCGTTTTCTGCCGTTTTCATCCGGAATAAGGAATACAGGAGACTTACATTTAACCTAATAGAATGTACTGACTAGGAGCTAAAGATAAACATCCCCACGTGAAATGCTACAAGCACTTTCCGACCGACAGAAATAACTATGATGCCAGACAGACGACTGCAATGTGGTTACAACAGCACAAGAACTGCACCTGTCAACCTGCATCCTTTCTCTCGGTCGGACGAATACAGTTTCGCTGTAGTATACCCACAACCATCAGAAAGGCGACCAGTCGAGGATAAATCGATGGACGGGTTCGGGCATATCTGTCACACCTTTCGCTTTAGTCGCTCAAAATGATATCAGGATTCTCTTTAATCGATAAGTATGGTTCCATTATGGATTCATCAGAAATATTTCCACTTTTGTGAATCCGGTTTTCAGGCTCGACTGTCCGCTATATTTTGCAATGGATCCTGAGATGGTAAGAGCGAAGGTCTTAATCATCGCCTTTCTTGCACACTAGACGATCTTTCTTCAGTCATCACCACCAATCGTCTTCTGCTTACGATGCGAATCTGTATTCATTTGTTCGCTTGGGTCGATTATCCCAACTTTCTCCACTGAGTCTATGGCGAATGTTTACTCACTCATTCAGCTGGTGACTTGGGAAGTCATGGAGATCGATTCAGCGTCGAGGGCACAACTGTTCACGGGACTCGCATCAGTTTACCAAAACTTGTACCCGGCCCCGGATATTCACGTGATGTGACTCTGTGTAGTGTGGGTGTGCCGCGAATGTTTGGTTACCGCATGCAGAACTGTAGTTGCTAAACAGCCGCTGATGGTCACCGAAAGATAGACAATGGCTACTACACCTTTTCCTATCAAGCTTCAACCAAAACCCGAAATTCTTTAGCCACGACCCACCATTCTTTAGCCGCGACCCATAATTCCTCAGCCTTGACGCACAACCTATGGCCATGCCGCTTCAAGCCAGTCAAGTTAAAAGTATCGGAATATAATGACATTAAGAGATATTGAAACAATTTATTTTCTTTACAAATATTGGTGTTGCAATTCTAACGGAACACATGAGAAAGTGTGACGATCATATGCTAAGCGGTTGACCGTGGTAATGGTATTAAGTGCTGCATCGCAAATTGATTGGAGAAGGTTTAAACGATGTGTCCGTGTCGTCGAACCATGTGGCACAGCTCCTATTACTGTTGCAATTCCGGTGACAGTAATGGCGTCAAGTGTTGCAGCATAAATAAGTAGATTGATGACATTAGTGGGGGTGTACTTACGATAGCTGTGTATACTGTTCTCGGAATTTTAGTGTATCCATTTATCTGAACGTTCAAGGGATCAAATCGTTGTGTTTCATCATATCCAGTTCTGATATTTGTCTATGATTAGAAATGCAAAACAGAGTGCCGGTTGTTACATTAGAGTTTACTTACAGGACTGCTTCTTTGTGACATTTTACCCTTGCATGGGGAGACTTGTTTTCGATTGGTTGATGTCTCGTTCCGAAGTAGTCAGGCGATATAATCGCACCGCGGCCGTTTGTTATAATATTCGTTGCACTTTACCTGGCACCGTACGCATCACCTCCTGACAATATGGATGAGAAGAAAAGGTCATACCGTCTCACCAGCACTGAAGATCGACGCAGGATAATTGAATGCGCACGAAGAAATGATTAAAAGGACACTGCCAAACACCTCAACATCAAGATCGAAACATGCCGTGCTTTTGCAGCTACAGATCGAGAAACGGCATTCACATCTGGGTCCTATATGACGAAGTTCAACGACGAGTTTGTGAGGCATTTGTGTGGAGTGGTGGACGAAGACCCTCACAAGCACATTGAGACAGTTGAAGGAAAGGATGGAGGAGGATTTTCCACGCACAACAGTCAGCAAGTCATCACTATCACATTAAGCTGACTATTCAACCAGTGGAACGAAACTCAGACGCGGTCAAATCCAAACGAGCAGAATATGCCGATTGGCTGCAATGATCAGATACTGCAACTTTGAGGTTTGTATATTGATGAGACCAACTACAACATGTGGACACTCAAAAGTAGGCAGCAAAGCAATCCGAATTTTACGGCCGATTAAAGGACCGAACTTGGGTATAATAGCTAGTTCATCCATCGCCGGTATCTTAAAGTATGAATGTCAATCAAAGACTACATGGCACATTTTTGATGAGCTTCTCTCATGCTGCTCAGTGTCTACTGCTACTGAGCAACCTGATGTTCCAGGAGTATTTGTATTTGACACTGCGCACGGACATCGGAGGGCTATGAACGCACAACTATACACCAATCATCAAATACGTTTCCTCCCATCGTATAGTCCACTTTCCATCCGCTGGAAGAGGCCTTCAGTGAATTCAAACAGGCAAAGTGTTTGCCACTTCAATTTTAGTACTTTAGGAACCAGTTCACTGAAAATACAACAGTAATAAGGGCTGTGCCACATGGTTCGACGACACGGACACATCGTTTAAACCTTCTCCAATCAATTTGCGATGCAGCACTTAATACCATTACCACGGTCAACCGCTTAGCATATGATCGTCACACTTTCTCATGTGTTCCGTTAGAATTGCAACACCAATATTTGTAAAGAAAATAAATTGTTTCAATATCTCTTAATGTCATTATATTCCGATACTTTTAACTTGACTGGCTTGAAGCGGCATGGCCATCGGTTGTGCGTCAAGGCTGAGGAATTATGGGTCGCGGCTAAAGAATTGCGGGTTTTCGCTGACGCTTGGTTGGAAGCGGTGTAGACGATTGCGAAGGTTGCGTTGAAGACAGGAACGCTTGTAATATCACGTCAGACAACACATTAGCACCTTCCACAGCTTTATCTACATAGTATTTCTAGATGGTAATGGGAGAACCTGATTCCGAAATGAAATGCTTCAAGAGTGCATTTATGCACGTGAAAAGGGATTAAACGACAAAACAGGACTTTAAATGTGTCATTCACATCTCCAAGACTCGCAACACGCTCGTACTCCAAAATCAAAACCCCCTTGAACCGCATAAGGTCGCGTCTGAAGCCGAATCTGTAGAAACTTGTCCATCTAACTGGTTTCAAATCCAATGACCAACCTAAAGGCATTAGACCAAAAATGCCTATTTAGATCAAGAATACCGAGTGGGAAAGTCTGATATACTTACACCGATTGCCAGTGCAAAATGTACCGAATGACTTGACTTGAATGCTGCTGATCTCGCCCAGCTGTAAAACAGAAAACCAGAAGACGAGCGCAAAATAATTTACTCCGGGGCAAACCATCCTTCCAACCCCATGAAACAATTCGAAATGAATACAATTAGTCAAAAAGTCCCATTCCAATGCCAGCACCTTCTCTGCAAGTGAAAACGAAACAATTCCTAAGCATCTGCAACAAGGATTTCGTGTAGGCAAGCAAACGGATGTTGAAAACCCTGAAAGCACACGAATACGTCGATGAAAAGTGCAGGACAGAAATGATATCTCCTTTGACTCTCGTTCAGATACACAAAAACAAAACTACAGGCATCTAGCACTGTCGCAAGGAATGAAGAACGATTGCGCTGCGACATCTAGCACCCTCACATGAGTCAGGTGACCTGATGAGGGGTCCATCCACAAAGAACCCGAGAAAATCGCATAGTACTGAACTGACACATTTACAGTAAGGAAGCGCTCATTATTGTTACAGTAACTAGTACCCTCTTATCATCGTATGTAGCCTACATTTAGGTAGTACACAGCTACCTAAAGCTCCAACAGGATTCTTCTGTCTTGTCAACACTTGCAGTTTAGTATTTCGTACAAACTAGGAGGACCGAAATCAACACCATACAGAACAGCAAGTCCAAAACCTCGAACAAACAATTTTTCAGGCAGATGATCGTACAAAGAACGCGCTACTCAGAACACACAACTGAACCGCGGTAAAAATGCCTGGTTTTACCGCTCCTCTGTTGCGATTGGCAACAATGATGCTACATGGATTTAGAGCACTTCCAACCTTATACACTGAGTACTACTGCGTTGGCCACAACCTCTTGCGCATTAACTCAATCGGCGAATAACCAAAGCAGCCGCTTTGCAGATACCAAACTCACCAAAATCCAACTGCAGTCTCAGAGCCCAAGCCCACCCCGTTGGGAGTAGCAACTGCACCCCAGGAGCATCCAATTCCACTACCCATAGGCAATCTTCCGTTTCCAATCGTTCTTCTCAGTCACTTCAAGTGGTTTATAGTTAGCAAAACTGTACTTCAAAGTACTTTCACACATCCAGACCCGATTCAACCAGTGCGGTACGATTATCTTCTTCAGTCGGACACATCAGCCTATCTTAGAAGTCCTGTAGCATGTTTCCGTGATTCTCATCAGTCATCCGTTAAGGTACGCAATTGATCAACCAAACATTGACCAGGTTCTTCGATAGGTCAGGAATTCAGCTTAGCCTCAGTTCCTACAATCGATTGGTTGTTTGAAGTCTGTTCGTTTAAGCCCACCTGGTATCGGCAGACAACAGCATTGCCATCTTACGCCACGCGACTCTAGCAGCAAGGCGCACTCCACCTGGTCAGCTCCGGCCATTAGCTCGTTCAGTCTCCCATCTCCTGTCAATAACACAGGATAACCAATGTACTTATCGAAACCAACCAATGGCTGTCGTTCGGGGCGTCCTATTCGTTGGACGGCAATCAGGCATACATATACTGTGCGAGCGTCTAAACCAATGCCACAAAGCTGACCTGACCGTTTTCCAACTCACCAAACTGTTCCACCCAACTACACAGCAGGATAACTACATCTAACCCATGACAATTCTAGCTGCCTCATCCTGTTGCAAATACAAACCATCACTCAACCAGCGAACTGTTTATCTTGTGTTCAACACCCCCCCCCCAACCAGTTGATTGCGTGACAGTTACCAACAACATATGAACACCAGCATTTCACTGCATTAATTCTCCACATTACAACCCCGAATAATAATCACTGTGCGCTCGATTCAGTAATGTGAAGGCGCATTAAACCACCGGAAAATGCAGCAGACAGTAACTTAAATGAATAAAACCCTTCATGGACACGTCCGCAAGGTAATACATACTGCATGACCCTCCCAACCCTAAAGATAACATATCTTGCCAATCAAACGTCTGGAGGAAACCTCCGTATGTCTGACAGAAATGGAAATTTTTCACACACTCACAAGCAAGACTCAATGACACGACAACAACAACAACCAGACACTTAACTTCATGTAAAAACGAATAAAACAATCGCACCCCTAACGTAGCGCAAGACACAAACACAAAGTCGGATGTCTATCACAGTCCAAAACCTACTCACTGAGTCAACAACTAACAATTCACTCAATCCTTCAACACTCAATTCCTATCCAACTTGACCAATTACGTCACAAAGTTCCAACTACACAAAATGCAGATCACACAATGTATCGTCAAAACACCAAACACAACCATATCCGGGTGACCCAAAGAAGACTAATAGGAACGAATCGGCCTAATCATCATATCCTCGTTCTATCCTGTCCTGCTCCGAAGAATAAAATCAACAGACAAAACCAATAGTTTAAATGAGAAGAAAAATTGCAGTGCCAGAGACTACCAATATCACTCTGAACACATACTTTACAAAAACGGTATCAACAACAAAACCACCACCACCAATTTCAATTATCAAGAACATCATCATCCACATGCACAATGGCCACAGATGGCAAATCTTACCATCTACAAGTCTCATAACCACATCCAAATATCAGACAAACGAAGCAACAAATCACTACACTATACATCCTTAGGTGATAAAAACTGAAATAAATACCATATCCATGTTGGCACAATGCGCAATATAAATCCACATTCCCAAACATACGTCAACGAAAATAGGTACTCACCACGATCGCAAGTCAAACCACCAAAACGCGTCTGTTGGCCCCTGACAGGCCTCGACGACATTAAACTCAACGACATTCCCGAATAACCTACATTCAATCGAACTGACACGCCAGTACGCTAAAACGTACATACAGCCCATGTGCTGTGCACCAACATCCAATCAGAGAACGAGGTACACATTCTGCCACCCAGATCCGATTGGGATCACGTTGGACGAACGGGTCACTTATTTGTGAGGCACGGTTGGAGCATGTGCCCACATCACGATTAAACTGTGCGCTCTTTCATTGGTCACTGTTTCCTCATTTTCATGTACTCTCAGTCCACCCCTCCACCGCTTTCAATCAACGCAGTCCTACTACAATTTTCAAATAGCAAAAAAACGGGTGGTGTAATCGGTGATTCTGATCATGAGTGGACGATGAGACTGACCTTGAAAGACATCGACATTCACATTGAAGCGATCGATACGAGATCTGTGGTCCAGAAAATATTTGTGGGAGTTTTGTTGAGTGTTTGGTATCTTGGTTTTGCGGCTGAGATTTTGTCCACCTAGAATTTTTGTGAAAAATGAGGAGGTTGGTTTTGTGGTATATGTGAGGAGAAATTCAGTGCTTTTTTGTGCAAGGATGCAGAATGTGCAACAGAAGTGAACCGGTATCATGCCTAGAAGAGTTCCAACAGCAGGTATGAACCCCTGCAGTCGCGTGGTGCTCGCGGACATCCTAGACTTATCCATACAGACAAACAATAGTACATCATCGGGTTGTTTTGGCATTTGTGCTAAGCTCATATGGACTGAATGAAGGGTGCATTTTCGGTGTGTCACAATTCGTAGAAGGATTCACCACTAATGTGTGTATAGTATTTAGTTCTTCTGGTCCATTTGTATTTGTCGGTTGATCAAAATATGGGAAAATTGTGGCAGGAGATATAGAGAGGTAGTGAAAGCATATTTGAGCTAACTGTGCAGGTGATGATTAAAATCATTTACCGAATGGTTGTACTTCATGGATGTGCAAACAAGTGAGGGATGAGACAGATCTTATAGTGTGAGGTGTGGACACGGGAGAGTGTGAATTTTGATCGGGTGGAACAGTGATAAACAACAATAAAGATATCTGATGAGAAACGAGGTTGGTATCAATTAAAAAGCCACTAGTAAATTTGTCACGATCATCAAAATGATTGCTAATGGTGAATTCCGTGTGGGTATCTCTGCGAAAGCAACCTTCTAGACTTGGTGATAAAATCCGGATTTTTTCTTTTGGACCAAGAGTGAATATCATTCATTCGTAAGAAGTTCTGAAATGAAGTAAAGTACTGTGAGGAATCAAGCTTTTTGATTGCAATCGATGGGTAGGAGAGTTGTGGACTGTGGTGAACACGTTTTGAACATGTCCTGGATTATTTATATGCCACTGTAGTGAGCAGGTTGGAGGTAGCCATTTTTAGTCTATTGTAGGTCCCTTTCAAATATATATATATATATATATATATATATATATATATATATATATATATATATATGTGGTGCGAGGCAATATCTCTCGCGCAGATTAAAGCAACCTCTGTTGCTCATGCAGTGGTCAGTCGGTGGATTTGCCGTTAGGAACCGCTTGTCAGATACATTCAGACAGGGGCACTAATTTCGAAAGCTCACTGCTCCACGAACTCTGTAGAGCGCTCGGTTTTGACAATACGCGAACAACCGCCTATCATCGTCAGGGAAATGGCTTAGTGGAAAGGACAAACCGGTCAACAAAGGCACTACTCAAGGCATTCATTGACAAAACATCAGCAATTGGGACCTCACGCTAGGTAAATGTTCGCTTGCCTATCAAAGGGAAGTACATTCCTCTACTGGGCACTCTCCGCTTTTTTTTGGACTGACAAAGCGGTCCGCTTCCTGTCTGACTCACGTTTACGAGTTGTACAACAAACTCACATTCCGGTCACGGACACTACGTGTGCCAACTGCTAGACTCACTTCGACAAGCTCATCAACTGGCTCGTGTGCTTTTAGAAGCTGCCCATAGGCGCCAAAAAGAATACCACGACAGGAAAGCATTCGGGATGCCAGTCCAGGTGGGACAACTGGTCTGGTAGCACATGACTGCACTGGGACCCGGAGTCCCTGCACAGTTGCACAAAGAATGGCAAGACCCGTACGTCGTCGAACGGGTTCTTTCTGAAGCCGCATGTCTGATCAGGAATTCTACTCAACTGAACAATAAACCGATAGTGGTGCACTTTAGTCGTCTCAAACCATAAAAACCCAAACGAAGTGAACGTACCGTAGGACGACGAGGCTACACCGCCGGGAGGTAGGGCTAGAACTAGAGGTCCCAGCAGAAGGTGACACTGGTAGAGCACCGGGGACGGTGCTAACGTAGGAGGGGGGATGGGAGTTGTGCGGAGTGACGGTATGTTGAGCTTGAGCGGGACAGTTAACTATGACAAACTCAATCAGGTTGTCTTTCCATCATGTTACAACCGATCAAATCGACCCTTTGAATTCGGATCTGGATAAGAAAACGTCAGGAGACAAGAACAGTGAACAGTGAATACTCACGTAGTGTATTGCTATTACATGTTCTCGCTCTGTCATTTTTACAGTATCGTTACGTGTGTGTATACTTCATTCTCGGATCCTCTCTCTCTTCTGCTTGCGTACTGCACCAAAATGACTAAGCTACCGAACGCAGGATCCTTTGGGAACACACTGATCATCCATGTAAGAATGTGGGAGATAAATGAAAACATGTTGGTGTTGTGGACCGTTTCAAACATCGGAGAGCACTCCAGCACACCAGAGGACTTTGAATGAAGGTGAGTGAGAAGGCAACTAATTAAAACGCTCATTCAAACTCTTTTTGAGTGTCATATCCGTCACTGTTCATGATTCGAGTAATTGTCACACAAAGTGATTGATGTATGACAATTCAATCAAGTATCATGGACAATCAGGAGAAAAATATTTCGTGGAAGGGAACCATGAGTCCTAGCATAATCATGGTTTATCGATCTCACGAGACTACCTCGATGGTCAAAGGGGGAAGCAGTTCAGTTTATTACGCAACTGGCGTCATCCTGCTATCACTTGGAGGGCTTTTATATACATTGTGTTTTCTCAAGATCATGAACTTGAGTGCGCATACTTTTGAGAAGTGCTTTCTGCCGTACTTTGAATACGGCACAGGTTCACGCTGTTGAACGACACTTTTCGGATTGTTTCTTGTGGATAGGTCTGATGGGATCAGATTTCTGTCAATCACAAATTATACCAGGGTTTATGCATACATCAAAAATATTAAGCGGAAGAGAAGTAAGTTGTTAAACTGCATTGGGAATTAAGTTCACTAGAAATAGGGAATGGCGATGCTCCTGATCACGAAATCCAGTATTCGGCATTTCTACGTTGAAATCACGGAACGCAGTGAGGAACGCGCGGAAGTCGCGTGGTACTGTGGTGGTGTGACTGCAGACGCGTTTATCAGAAAAGTGAACGATCGAACGTGTACACGAAAGGACCGTACGCGCATGTGTGTGTGCCTTAGTAGAGTCAGCCGAGCACGGATCAATACACGCACGAAACACACGAGCGTGGATGGCGCGGAAGAGATGAGAAGAAATTCAAACTGATAAAACGTCCGGGTTGAGGCATGATGTAAAAATCAATACATGATCTAGAGTACTTGCCTATGTGTGTTTGAGTACCCTAGTCTGTCGGTGGACACAAAGATCAATTAGTCGGCCATGGCAAAATGTTAGGCTAGGGTTCAATTATTCTGAACCACAGCATACCCGGCTGGGAATGTTCAAGCATTCGGAAAACTGCACCAAGGGATCTGGCTCAGCATGTGGGTGATCATGAGGACCGTGATTGAAATTCAAACCTGCAATCACCCAGTCACATAGGCAGTTTTTTCCGTCACTCAAGCACCAGCGTTCAGTATCACGGTGGTTATTAATTTGCGGCCTTCATAGTTGATCTCCTTAAATGGCCGCATAACTCTCAAATAAGAATCAAGGGTGAGGGGATCGATTTCATTATGGCTGAAACAGGGAACAGGAAATGGGGACTGTTCTGATCCGTCCCGGTAATTCTTGGAAGAAGACTCTTGTGCCTTCGAACCACCTCGTTTATTATACAAAAACAAGCCGTTTATATAGGATAGTAGGTCACTACGGTCAAAATCATGGTACTAAGCGCATTAGCCCAGAACTCTCTGCATAACCGGGTCTTCTAACCGGCTCTTTTGGTCACGTCCTCGATTAGCTGATTCCGTTGCCTTGGATTGAAACAACGCATGGCCACTGACTGGTTGATTTTACTGGGTTCGGCAAAGGTGATTGTTCGCGGCCGATTGGATGATTTCGTTCAGCTTCGTTACGAACTGATTGGGCCATCAACCCGCTTCGCAGACCTGAGATTTGCTATCAATATTAGGCAAACAGTGACGCGCTGTCTGCAAACGGAACTAGACCGTCCATCGATGCGTCAGCGGATACTCTTACATCCTCCCTTCTTTGATAGGGACTGATGCTTCTCATTCTCCCGGATTCTTGTGAACTATTTTCATTTTCTGGAACGCTGATCTTCCGAATACTTATGTGCCTTCTATTTCCTCGTTTAAATACTTTTTTCCCACCTGGACCTCATACGATCGGTTTCCCGAGTATCATACTTCTGTTCCCTTTCGCCAACAATGATGCCTTTCTGGAACATCTTGAACCCATATTTCCTCTTTTTCTTGCAGTTCCGGTGGGTCCTTTGCTCTACGGTCGTAATAAAAGTTTTGCGTGTCTCTTCTGTCTTGTAAACGGCACTGTATTTTAGTCGAATGCTACGCTTTAAGACCCAAGAGAACACCAACTGTCGGAAGCTATGTCCGAGTTCTTCTGATGAATAGTCTCTGAACCGGGCTGTATTCAACAATGGTATTCAGTATGTTTCTTTGTTCCAAAAGCACCAAATGGGGTTATTCCCCGATTCTGTCTCCAGAGTTAGAATTCTTTTCGCTGTCTTTACTGCAGATTCGGCCTTACTACTGGGCTGAACGTAGTGCGACCAACTGGTCCGATATTCGAATTTTCATTTGTGACAGAACTGCTGAAATTCCGCACTCGTGAATTGGAGTCCGTTGTCGGAAAATAATGCCTCAAGAATGCCACACTTGGAGAAATGAGCACGCAAACCGTTAACTACTTCTGTTGGTCCCGTGATACGCAGGAGGTCGATCTGGAAAAAAATCCCTGTAATAATCGACCTGAATCAAGTAGTGTTTGCTCCCGCGCTCGAAGATTGCTGCGATCAAAATTTGTCAATGGCAGATAGACAATGTCCTTAGAAACATTTTTTCCTTCCGCTGTCTGTCCTCCCTGGCACGACATATCTCGCATTTGAAAATGTAGTCTCCTACCTGATTGGTCATTTCTGGCCGGTAAAACAACTGTTTCGCTCGGCGGATGGTAATGTTAATCCCGGGGTGTGACAAACGGAGTCTCTTCATCAGCTCGCCTCGAAACTGTTCGATGACAATAAAACGGTATTTCGTGAGTATTATTCAGCTGTCGACAAAGAGCGATTCACGACTTTTGAAGAATAAGAATAACTGTGTTAGCAGGTTTTCTTTGGTTGTAGGCCATCCGTAGGAGATGAAATCCGTCAGTTGCTGGAGCACAGTGTCACCGGTCTTGGCTTTCTGTATCTCAATGAGGTCTGCATTGTCTACTGGACTCTAATCAATCACTGAAATATGTTCGAACTCCGGTGAAATATCTGCATAATCCAAGCCGCAAGCAAGATTATTCTGTCTGTGATCAACATTTGACATATCGGGAGATAGACTAGTTCAAAGTCGTACTTCTGAAGCCTAACTAGCGTCAATTGTAAAAGTTTCGGGACATCAGTAAGCGGTTATGAAGCAACAGGTATGCGTGGTTGTGGTGATTCAGCAGCTGTCACACGTGATACGGCCAGGTACAGCTTCGTAACCACGTAAACAGATGAGCCTCAACCAGTCAGGATCACCGCGGACAATTCCGACAAAAGTTCCGTGTGATTGGCCATTTTGGGTGTACCAATTACATTCTCTAATTAAACATGTTTATACAAACCCACTCTGAAATACAATCAACGTGCAATTTCAAGGCCTTGGTCTTTTTGCTACATTCGTTCTCGTAGCTCTGATTGGGGACCATTTCAATACGGACTATCGATTCAGTTCATTACGTTATTACAGTGGCATTTGACCCATTTGAGCTATCGTCTTCCCGCCGTACGTGTACATATTCAAACGCGCCAATGTGAAAAACACGGCGAGCATTTCCATGTCAATTTGAGCGTAGTTCTTTGTAGAAATCGTATCTAACTGGCTAATCGTACGTACTGAAATAACCTGGACCCGGACTACGCGCACCAGGAGAACGACAAGACCAAACAAGAACAGCAAGAATGTATTCTGTTACACTTGGTTGATGCTCACTCGTTTATATACAAAAATAAGCATGTATTCATCAACAGATAACATCCTAACCAATCACAAGGCGACTTCGCTGTATCTAGACGATCTAACAGTTATAGTCTGGCTTTACTCGATTGGCTGGATACTGCAAATGAAGCTATAGTGCACTGGACAGCGTGTGGAGACAATCAAACCACCACAACCTTCTTCCTTCAGAAGTTCCTCATCGATCTGGCTTGCTTAACGCACAGATCTTCGGACTGGTGCAGTAGGCTGTAGTTGCGTTTCATCAACTGCTTCGTCTTCTTCATTCGGAGCAGCACGATCAACATTCTCGGTTACGGTTTCTGCTGCGCATTCAGGAGCTTCTCTGAAATGAAGTTGACTAAGGTGATTCCGGTGCACGGTTGCATCTCAAAGGTCCATGACCTCAACTGTGGATTGACCAAGTTGTCTTGAGATGATCCCATTGGCTGGTCGGAGATCGTTGCCTCGAAAGTATGTTACATCACTGCAATCCAAGCATCTTAGTGATGATCTGAGACTTCCTGATTTGAACAACATGGCTGGAGTCTCCTTCGTCACTGAATGCAGTGCCTTCCGGTATCGCAATAGAAAATTGTTTACAAACGTCGCCAATTCCGCCAGTGTCTTCGGATTGGCTGAGGCGATAGCGCTCTTAACAGTACGTACCAAATTTTCCACAGCTCCGTTAGAACATGGGTGGCGAGATGCTGTTCGAAGATGTCGACAGCCAATGCTATCTTACTAATATTTCAACGTAGATGCACAGAACTGAGAACCATTATCGGTGACAAGCACTCGTGGGATACCTTCCCGGTTAAAGCTTTTCCTTAGAGCTTGGATTACGAACGACGTGGCTGGCGTGGATGTTTAAAATAGTTCAGACCATTTCGTGTATGAATCGATCAGTACGAGGGCATGGTATCTGTTCAGGAACGGACCGCAGAAATCGGCGTGTATACGTTGCCATGGTACGTAGCTTCCGGGCCACGGGCTCCAGTTATTCGGTTTCGACTTCGCTTTATTAAGACATGCATCACAGTTCTTGGCTGCTGTACATATATGTCCGCATCCACTTCAGGCCACCAACACATTTGCCGACCCCGAAGCTTAATCTTCTCCACCCCCAAATGACCTTTATACAGGCCTTCTAGAACCGTTTTGCGCAGATGAGGAGGTATGACCAACCGATCGCCACGACACAGTACTCTGCCAGGTTGTATGCATAATTCCTCTCAATTTACGAAAACTGCGGATGATTTCGCCTCACCTCCGGTTGCCAGCTTTTCTTGATGGCAGAAATGACTGACGAGTAATACCGTCTGGTGTATTTGCGTGACTTCTCTCTCGACAATGGAGCGGCAGGTGACATGAAATAACACCGTTCAGCTGCGGCGAATCGCGAGAATCTTGATAGAAAATCAGCACGCGGAATTATTTTGCCAGGCCGTAATTATAATTAGCAAGGGCGATAGTCCACCGGTGCATCGTGGCGGCTGTGGACTTGGCAAATGACTTTTTCGGGTTGAATAGGAACTGCAGCGCTTAGTAGTCCGTGACAATTGTGAACTTTAACCCAAACAGGTTCTTATGAAGACTTCGTAATGCCCAGAATACAACCAGTGCTTCTTTCAGTGCCTGAGAGTATCTTCTCCAAGCAGCATTCAGAAGTTGAGAAATACAGATTATCAAGTATCCATCTTGTTTAAGCACTGCATCGATTATAACCTCAGATGCATCCGTGATTAGCATTGTGTGTTTGGATCTTGCGAATGGGGATAACCTTGGACGTTCGACTATGCTGTTAATAAGATCTCGCAGGACTCTCTCGCATTGGTCCGCCCACTGCCAAGAATAGGATGACTGGGCGAGGAACATTGGCTGCGTATTCGTTGCGAAATCCGGTATGAACCTGGAATAGTATCGCAGGCAACCAAGGATCGATCTCAAGTGTGCTTGATTCTTTGGTGGCAATAGGTTCGAAACGATCCGGGTCTGGCTGATATCCACTGACGTTTACCGTGAACCCCAGGAAACTCCCTTCCCGGACACCGAACTTGTATTTTGAAGGCTTGATCAGAACATTCCTGGCTTTAAATCGTTCCAGGTTCTGTTTTAGTTGATGATCATGTTCCTCTTTCGACGCACCAAAGACGATTACATCATCCTGATATGCCATCACTCCGGTTAAACCTTCAATCGCCTTGTCGATGGCAGTCTGAAAAAGGCTGGATGAAACATGCAATCCAAAAGGTGGAAAGTTGTACTGGAACATGCCCCAAGGGGTGTTGATGGTGGTAAGCGGTCTCGATTCTGGGAGCAGCGGAATTTCCAAGCACGTATCAGCTAGATCAATTTTCAAAAAGTATGTATTGCCGAGCATGCGTTTCATAAATTCTTCTGAACCCATATTAGTTGCTGCGTATTTTTGTAATCGTGGAATGAAAGTAATAATGTATTCCCAACGGATATGCGGCGTTTTCCATCGCTTTCCATTGCAACAACTATCGGAGTCGCCCAAGAAGACGACGAACTGACTGAAGTGATCACACCCTTCTGCTCCATTTGCCTCAGTGCTTTTAGAACACCCTCTCTTTGACCGTACGGCAGCGCTCTTCATTTGACGAGCGTCGGATCACCATAGACTTCCAACTTTACCGGCTCCGCCGCCATTCCGTCACGATTGTTGGACCATTGTATCACCAGTTGTTGAAGAATTACAGGATCAACGGGAGTGGCTGACGCTGTGTGAAATGAATGTGAGTGATTCGTAGCTTGTAATGCATTCAGTCAAAATCAGGAAGAAAATTGGGACGGATGCTTACTGCTTGGATGGTATCATTGGGGTCTTGTCAGCCAACAGCGTTAGATGGTGACTGGTTACATCTTGTACGCCTACGTCAGTGAGTTTTATCGTTACCCGAAGACAAAGCATCTTCAGGACCTTCTCCGGAATCATGAGCTCACAACTCTCCGTATCCATAATAAACTCATGTTGAAATCCGAAGTGGAAGGGCACCGGTTTGTTCAGGAACTGATCGTTCTGACCGGTGGTCTTCAATGTGTAGATGGGTTTGGTATTTTCGGGTTTATTTGTTTCAGTCACCTCTACCATGTTGCACTTGGATCTTTGGCATACCTTTTCGTTTGTGGCCAGTTTTGCCGCATGCATGGAATACGGCTTGACGGAATCGACACGTTGAACGCAAATGAAAGTCTCCGCATGACATGCATCCGTTCACCGGTCTGTGAGACACGGCAGCATCGGAATGGCGTGACTTGTTGGCGAGTGCTCGGTGGTTACAGCGCGGGTGCGTTGGCTTGGGCATCTTTCGTTGAAGCGGAACTCCGGTACAGGGCCTGATGCGTGAATGTAGGTCGTCATATTGCTCACAAATTTTGCGGATGTCTGCAAAGTTCAAGCTTCTCTGTCTCAACAGGAGCCGCTGTAGGGTGACATTATTGATTCCGGCAATTAGTCGATCACGATGCATTTTCTCCAGACGATTCCCGTTACTGCAGCAGACAACCTATTATTTCAGTTGCAGAATGAACCCGCGACAAGACACGTTCTATCCTCATACCAGTGGAGTAAATTTCGCTCGTTTGATTACCTGGAAATTGACTGGCATAACGTGGTTTAGCAGAAGTTCTGTCAGTTCCTCAAACGGTAGTTTTGTGGGCGCATCGGGGTATGCCAAATTCCTCAACAACGAACACAAATTGCGGCCACCTGCTACCAGAAATAGGGACGACTGGTATTGCTTTGTTCCTTTACGAACACTTTACCAAAGCTCGAATCTTCCGACCCATTCTTCGATCTGGGATGGATTACTGTGCAGATTCAAATGTTCAATGGCCAAATAACCCACCCCACGAGGCCATATGTAAGAACTGTTTCTATCCGGACAATCTTTGGTAATGGAATAGCTCGCACCCGGACAGTGCGCACTTGGTAACAGCAAGACCAGACAAAAATGACAAGAATGTATTCCGTCAGATTTTATTGGTCTGATTTCTTTTGTACACAAAAGGAGGCATGCACTTATTGGTAGATAGCTTACCGACTAATCACAAAGAGCTTGCACCCTATCTGCATGATCTGATTGCCAAGCTCTGACTACCTGATGGGTTGGATAATGGAAACGAATCGATAGCCTACCTGAGTGCTTGGGGATGCGTTCGGGTCATTACAAAAAACATGCAGTTTGAACGGCAGGACATTGCATTGGAACATAGTCCACGGATTGTTGATGCTTGTTGATGGTTTGGACTCCATGTGCAGCGGAAATTGTAAGCATGCACCAGCCCGACATATTTTTGAGAAGTATTTGCTGTCGAGCGTGCATTTCATGAGACCTGCCAGCCCCGTAGTGGTCGCCACGTGTCTCAATAAATGTGAATTCAAGTCCATCGAGTAATCACCGCAAATTCGGAGTGTTTGTCTGTCACTGATCATCGCCACCACAATCGGAGTCGCCCAAGTGGATGAAATTACGCGCGTTAAGACACCTACTTGCTCCATCTTGGTAAGTACCTTCAGAACATCCTCTCTTTGGTCGTGCTGCAACACTGGTCGCCTTAGGAACACTGGATTACCGTCCACTTCCAACTTCACGGGCTCAACCACCCGGCCACGTTTGTCGTTGGAACATTGTACGATAAGCTTCTGGAGAACAAGCTGATCCACCAGATTGTCGGACGTCGTTTTCAGTATTACCGATTCGTCCAATACACGTGAGGTCATCAGGCCAAGGATCAACGGACTGGCTATGGAAATCAGGAATCGTACCGGGGTATAGTCGCTCTACAACCGGACCAATAGTGTAGTCTGACCAAGCAGTGAAATTAGATGACCAGTGACACCGTGAATGCTCACAGCAGTGGGTTGTATGGGTACGCTGGGCTGGATCAATTCAAATACCGATTTCCAAAGAATGGACTCGTAGCTCCCGGTATCCACAATCTATTGATGCCTCAACCCACGTTGGAAGTGAACTGATTTATACAGCAATTGGTCGGATTAACTGGAAATCTTCAGTGTGCATAC
Source organism: Fasciola hepatica (assembly GCA_948099385.1). Lineage (NCBI taxonomy): Eukaryota > Metazoa > Platyhelminthes > Trematoda > Plagiorchiida > Fasciolidae > Fasciola > Fasciola hepatica. The sequence continues at coordinate 18,872,909 of CANUEZ040000030.1, forward strand.
CGGATTGGCATTATCCTCGGAATCATCAGGGGTCACGTTCGCCACATTTCATCTGGATCGGCGACACACCTTGTGGATATGGCCGGCCATCCCATAGGAATGGCATACTGCATTGCGGAAGTGGAAGTCACTACACGCAAAGCAATGATTCAGCCGCGTCATTTTGTGTCCCGGGGTTGTCTTGTTGGCTGGCTTTAGTTGGGGTTCACGATGTGAAATATTTGTAATAAAGGACTAGATCCGTTGGTACTGCAACACGGAATGTTCGGCTGTCGCTTCGGAGTGATCACCGAATTGTTTACACATTGACTCGTCTTCAGACAACGTGAGGTTTGGCTTCAGCAGAAGATTCTTCTGCAGATCCGGATGATTCACTACGGCGATCATTCGACCGCGCAGTCGGGTCTACAGCTGATCCCCCAGATTACATCCCGAAGCTTTCATTTGTAGCATAAGAATCAATGCACGGAACTTCACACGGAGACAAAAAATCAGCTGAGCAGCTCCATGGCGAGACGCTAATTGTATCATTTGCAGTACTCAAACTGACTTGAACGTTTTAAATCACTCCGACCCAGAACGAGACAAGCCGAAATAGCAAGAAGACCAATGCTGCACAGTTGTACGGTAATTCTATTGTAGAATTGATTAGCAAAAATATACTGCATAGAAAAAAGTACATGGTTAATTACAGATCGACAGATCTGTAGTGATTCAAGTACCTTCACACGCGGTCCAGTGCGCCACAACTTCACTTCCAGTATCCAACCAATCTGGTGAAGTCGGACCGTATCTGTTAGGTCGTGTAGATATAGGGAAATCGCTTTTGACTGGTCAGCACGCTATCTGCCAATGAGTGCACGCCTCTTTCTGTACACAACCGAGCTAGTACCAACCAGATGTGACAAAATACAGTCCTGTCGTTCTCGTCTGGTCTTGTCGTTCTCCCAGTGCGCGTAGTCCAGATGCGAGTTATTTCATTACGTAGAATTCGCCGAGTAGATACGATTCTGACACAATCACAGCGAGCTTTTTCTACCTGTTCACTGCGATTCTGATGGAATGGAGCTGCTCAGCGTATGTGGCCTCAAAGCTGTACCGAGCCGTGCCCCGTGTGATGCCTGCTGAATTACTGTAGGAGCTCATGAGGGATGAACGTTGGGGTCACTCAGTAAGCATCACACGCGACACGGCCCGGTACAGCTTTGTGGTCCCACGCTGAGAAACTCCAGTTAATCAGAATCGTCTTGACCAGATACAGCACATACTCGCTGTAATGTGTTAGATTTTGATTTACCATTTAATTCCTTTGATGTAGTGTATCTGAACAAATCAATTCTGCAAAAGAAATCCGAAACAGTTCTGCAGCCTCAAACTTTTTGCTATTTCAGTTTGCGTATTTCTAAGTTGGAGCCGATTTCAATACGTTCTCCCAATCTGAGTGTTGTTAACAGCACAAAAATACTGCGAGATGTTAACGTTTTGTTTATAACTCGTAATGACCTTGTAGTGGCATTCAACCCTGATTATTTGTTTAACACGCACCAGTGTTTATGTGAACTCGCGCCACCAAGCGCGGTGGCCACTTGAACGTTGCCCGTGCACGCTACACGCACGCTTCTCCAATATACACTAACCACTCTCTCCCTGCCTATAGTGTTCTCCTTCTCATGGGTTGTGGGAAACAATGTCGTGGTGATCGTGATGGTATATTGCAGAGTACCACTGTAACGAGCAGGTGGTCCAAGCGTGTTGGAAAGGACTAGCGAACGTACGTAATAAGGAAACAGCATGATAAGGTCTAACCAACCTTACAATTGGTGAGCCCGACGTGATGCCAAGGTCACGCCAGTTTTATTTTTGTTCGCCTATGGTCGTCCTGTTTTTCTCGGTATGTTGATTTTTCGTAGAATGGTATTGGTTCTCTTGATTTTAGTACATGTACTATTGTTTTTTCTTCGTCCAATTAGCATCTTTTGTCCTTATTCGCTGGATCCTTCCTAAACCTCGGCTTCTGGTAGTTTTCTCTTTTAATTGCCTACAGTCTGCCAAATTCTGATTCAGCACGTTTGGTGGAGAACTATAGCTCGTCTGCTTAGGCATCTGTCATTTGCGACGTGCACTTAGAGGTGTTCGTTCCTGGTGTTCACAGATCACAAGCCTTTGGTACGCACTAAAGTTCGCTTTCGATCGACACTCATCTCGCGAGATTCGCCGTTCAGACTTTGTCTCAGTTTATTGTGGACATGCGATAAGTCTCTGGGCACTATCTCGTCACCGACGCTTTATCACGCGTACACCGCTTACGTCTGCCACCGTCTGACAACGACTCAGACACAATGGCACATGCCTAAAAGGCGAGCGTGATATCAAGGGACTTCCATTAAATGATTCACTACGCCTAACGCCGTTACTAGCGCTCACCGCCCGTGATTACGCCTAAACAAACTTAGTCTGTTAGTACGTTTTTTCTACTTTTCAACGACTGCACCTAACGTCGTTTTTGTCTGTTATCTTGGTCGAACATCTGGCGCCCCAGGCACACCTTCCTTCCGTTTTGCCTTCTCTTCAGATGGATGCAGTCACACTGACTACATTTGTTACCTCGCTGACTCCTGGTACGTTCAAGAGGGTAACCACCCACCGGACAACAGGAAGATTGGTCAGCGTGGCGCTGGAGACGACAGGTGGACGCATTGTTGGATGAAATTCGAAGGTGCAGATGTTAACCCCTCACCATTAGCCACCCCATTTCAGGCCATGAATGCAAGGAGTGACATACGCGGAGTTCATGGGGTGTCAACACAACTGGCCTACGTCCACAATCGAAGCCCAACTCCGTCGGACTTCTAGGAGGAGGCCCCTGTAGTGGCATTCAACCCTGATTATTTGTTTAACACGCACCAGTGTTTATGTGAACTCGCGCCACCAAGCGCGGTGGCCACTTGAACGTTGCCCGTGCACGCTACACGCACGCTTCTCCAATATACACTAACCACTCTCTCCCTGCCTATAGTGTTCTCCTTCTCATGGGTTGTGGGAAACAATGTCGTGGTGATCGTGATGGTATATTGCAGAGTACCACTGTAACGAACAGGTGGTCCAAGCGTGTTGGAAAGGACTAGCGAACGTACGTAATAAGGAAACAGCATGATAAGGTCTAACCAACCTTACAACCTGGATAAACCATGTGAAATTTATGCATCTACAGCGAATGGATATGAAGCATTGACTTCATTCCACAAAGATTTACAGTTATCTCTATGATAAGCGGACTGATCGTGTCAGTCGTTTCTGTACGCAAAGAACAAGGCTGTCCAATTTGATTCACATAGTCTCACTGAATACTAACAGCTTCGACTTGCAATAACAGCAACAGTTCGAAAGACGAAATCAGGTCGTTCTGTTCAGTTGTCATCAAACGCTCCACTATAGACGATTGTGGAATTTGGTCGGGATTAATCCTGGCGGTGCTTTGTGTTATCGATTTCATCAGCCATTTGGGGATATGTTCTGCAATCCGTCATGAGAGACCGTTGGTTTGTTATACCGATCCAGTTGCAAGTGAACTGGTAAACGAAATGTTATGCAGAATTCTACGGCTGACTGGGCTCACAGTTGTCCAGGCGAATCTCAACAACAACAGGCATCACGAAACGATTTCGTCCGACGTTCTTAACATCGACGGCGTTGAAACTGATAGTGAAGGCTATCCTCGCGCGCCTGCACTCACATTTAGACATCCACCGTGATCCTTTCCAGTTTCCATATGAACCGGGTAGATTCACTCTAGACAATGAAGCCCCTATCCTCATTCTTATATGTAAATCTTTTAATAACAAGACGAGGTACATCAGGTTTGTTTTCTCTGACTACTTTTACGTGATTCACGCTATTCCTGGATCACGGCCCCTCACCAAATTAGAATATTCTGGATGCCCACAACAGCTGCTTGCCTGACTATCTAAATTACTTCACTGAAAAGACGCAATGCACCAAATAAGGAAAACATTTCTATGGAACAATGATCAATACTTTCGGAGTGCACCAAAGCACCGTTCTTTTCCCATACCTATTTTCCACTCACATTAGTGATTTATGACCCAGGTCTTCAACTAATATTTGGAAGTACTCACGGGATTTCGTTTTGTGCCGCACCATCTGCAATTCCTCTGGCTACCACACATTCAGATAGAAAACTTGTCAAACTTTCGACACTCTTCCATCTAACCTGGTCTCACACTGAAAGCGCCGAAATTTTCACAGGGCATCTTCCGTCTTTCACGTTCAACTCTGCTCACAGACGATGTGACGGATATAATGGTTCATCTTCCAGAGTCAACATTACCAACTATCCAAGATTTACAATAGATAGCAACCTCCGATGGTCTAAGCATATTCAGTAGTATTGCAAAACTGCAACATTTACCCTTACACATTTGCATGCTCACACAGCTCCTGACTCCACAATCAATTCTGTCTACTTACCTCTATAAGTGTGTTCTCCTTAGCTTATTCAATTTTTGTTCTTCTGTAATATTCCCTGGTCTTTTGAAACAATAAAATTCACGTTGCCCGGTCTACTGATAATCAGTCACGCATCCTTGATCCCTATTTAGGGGGTTACCTTTACACTTATTGATAGGAAGATTAAATCGCGCATAAAGGTAAACCACAGGATACCTCTAGACGATACGCACCCGGTGCACATCAGTTTGTCTTTCTGCTACTACCACCCGAAAACAGGTTTGAATTTCCGCGATATTCCCTCTCACATAAACAATTACAAAAAAATCCTCTCTCCCGGTACTTCGCTCGCATATTGACGAACAAAGAAAGAGCAGTAACTACGTTGGTCACAAATCTTGTGAAATCCTAACGTAATGCTTTGTTGGCCGAGTGTTTTTGACTGAAGTGTAAGCAACTGAGCCTACAAAGGTCGTACAATATAATTCGTTTTCTTCCGGTACACAAACAAGCTCTAACGTGCTGGGTGTATTGGATCTAAAATCATATTTGGATAAATTTAGTGCTTTTTATCCGTTTATTATACCTGTAAACACCGATTGCGTAAATTTCGAAATGCCTTACCTGGCCGATTTACAGGTGGAAACGAAATGTATCCCCTACCCTGGATACTGCCGAATAAGACTCCGTACGGCTTCCTCCCCTTTTCTGTTGATTGCCACAGCGACGCAAGCCAATGTTCAGTAGCACTGCAATCGAGAGCCACCGATTTGCCTTGTCCCACACACAAGCCTGTAAACAGCAAACCCATTGCGGTCGATAGTCAGTCACACTGAATTTCGCCGCTGTTCTTAGCCCGTGTATACGTGTGCGAGCACACAAATGCACTCACTCGGTCATCTTGCTTTCAACCAAGGCCTGTCCGCACTATGATCCCTGTGACTTTCAAGTCTTCAGGCCCTACAGGTAATCTGAATTTTGATGCTGAACGTAGCTGAACACAATGTGCGTGGCTCGTCTCAGTCGACGAGCACTTGTACGCTTCACAGGACATGTTTGCAACGTGTGCGCAGTGCACGGCCTTCGGTTGCTACGCCGTTATGTCAGTTGACGGGGTGACGGAAGAGAAATACTTTGATCTGAGGCTTGATCAGTCTTTTGTCCCGAATCAAATAAAATCAGATTACATGTTGTGTGAGGCATGAGTTGGCCATGGCAACACAAGAGAATAAACAACGTTGATGTGAACCCATATTACGACGCCTGTGACACACCTGCAAGATCGAAATAACCTATAGTGCAAACGGCACGTTTACTCGGCTTGGTCATCTGCACTGAATGTTCGGAGAAAGTGAAGCAAGATCATGTGATCACCGTTTATTTGCCCCTAAATTCACTACATTCGCTCTGACTGTCACGTGAAGCATACAATGACAACATTTGTACACACACTTGGGGAGATGGTCACACAATCCTCACTGTTCACGGCTGATATACATGTTTTGATACCATCAACCAGGTGGCGATAAGATATGATGCCTCATAAGTACTGCTTGAAGTGAAGATATTCAGCGTTGGCTTCGTTCCATGGGGAACGGTTTCATTTATGGCGCATTCCACGTTACGGGTGAATTATAGGCGGAGATCAATGGAGTTTAACACTAGAACGACGGGGTAGTTCAAACAAACACTGACTCCCAATAAAAAAACAATAACTTTTTTGTTTTTCAAGCCAGCTCGCCGAAATTTCTTCATTTTTACTGATGTTTAGTGTCGCACTTTTCCTCCAAATTTCGCGGAAATCAATCGATCTATCCACACTCTAGGAATACCTCAATCAATTTCGAGGACAGAAAGACTGGGTATCCGTCTTGGTACTGGTGGCAGTTTGTGTTATCCGATCCGTCCTAATACAGGCTGGTAGCCAAATCTCAAGCTTTTCTAGGTCGATCGATTATACCGATTCAACATGTGACCCAATCACGTTTCTGGCATAGCAAGTGGACTTGCCACCGGTGCAACTTTGAGAGTTCTGGCTCGTCATGGCAAAGTGCCAATAACTTATCATTCGGAATGTTAGAAGTACATACCATTTGGGTCACGCTAATTGGGTTTTCAGCTGATGACCCGTCCGAGATTGCATTCAGCTGGATTCACTCCGTTCACGATGTTGACGTGGATTTTGACTGAACCAGAACCAAGCACAGTGCATTCTGGTGCAAGTTTATTGGTTGAAAGAACTGAACTAAACTGAACGCTTTTTGATCACTGTCTATGGTATGATAACAAATGTGTTTTACCCTAAACTGAGGAAGAAAAACGTACACAAATCAGAAAATTTGCCGTAAAACCACTCAGTTTTCACTTTCGTGCAAAGTTGAGCACTGTAGTCGTCAGAAGAAATAATCAAGACTACTTTTCGCGGGTTGTTGTGTTCGGTTTATGGAATCACATCATGCTGTCAGGCTTGTCCACTTGCCATGGACATTCATTCAGTATTCATTTCTTTTCCGTCCGCCCTTACACTAGCGCGCATCCGATATCCGTCTGAAACGGTCTGTATCGCCCTACTGCGCCAAACAAACGCGGACTACTTCGTGCAAGACGGATATTGATGAACAGTTTTCGTTCGTTTGAGATGTTCTTGTTTGTGCGTTTGCAGTTGTGGTGAGGTTCAGCCTTGCTCATTTGCTTTACACACATTACTGTTTATCTGGACTCGCTGCCGAACATGGTGGCCATTAGACCGTTGCACGTGCACGCCACACGCACGCTCTCGCAATACACGTTAACCACTTCCTCTTTATGGACCGTCTTCTCCATCTCACGGGTCGTGGAAGGCAATGCTCTGGTTATGGTGTCGACGTTATGTGAAGCATCGCAGTGACGGACAGGCGGTCCACGCATAGCAGAAAAGACTAACAAACAGTTCACTGTGGACATACGATACTTCTCCAGGCCACAATCTCATCACCGACGCCTCATTAAGCACAAATCAAATAAGTCTGTCACCAGCACCTGATATCGACTTAGACAAAAAGACACACGTCCAGAGAACGAGCCTGATACCAACGGGCTTCCGCTAAATGACTCACTACGCCTAACGTCGCAACTAGCACTCATCGGCCCCAGTCACACCTAACCAGACACCGTCTCTCAGAATTTGTTCTCCTGATTTTCTATGAACCATAACAGCACTGAATGTCACTTGTGTGTCTGTTATCTTGGTCGAACATTTGCCGGTCTCCCAAGCGCAACCCCTTTCTGTTTTGCCTTACCCTCTCAGACGGATCTACATTCGCGTTGGCTACATCTGTTTCCTCGCTGGCGCCTGGTACGTTCAAAGAGATAAACCCTCACTGAACAACAGGATAGTTTGTCAGCGTGGCGCTGACAGTTGGATAACTTCTAAGTAGTTGTCATCTTCAAAACATACCAGCAGTGTTCATCCGAGTGTTTCTGAAGCAAATGCTGTGGAACTCCGCGGCAAGCTTTCTCCTCCATCAGGAGACTCTGTCGGAGAAAATATTGTGAATCCGCTTCTTCACTCAGCATCGTTTCAGAAGGAAACTCTCACAACAGCATTTTGAAGCGTACTCTGAAGTAGAAACAAAAAGCGAAGGTAGAGATCACGTGATAAAAGTAGCGCCGATAGTTTCTCGTTTGTTCTTGAAAGCTTGATTCATTGCCTGGTAAGGTACACCAAAATAAGGGTGGGGAAAATCAAGCAGACTTAGAATGAGGAACTTTGCCAGACTAAGAAGTGTATGTTTTGATGATCCCATAATTTTCGTCTCAGATGGTGTTCTTGATTTACCTCGCCATCTTTTGAAAACGAACATTCCAGATCATATGTATATTGTAACGTGAAACACGATGAAATGGAAAAGGATTCGCTTTTTTTGCTTCCGAATGACTCTTGGGTTTTATCTACCGGATATTAGTAACTGTTATCGTTGTGTTTGTTGTTGAACAAAGCGCTCAGCAGAGAACACTTTTTGTTACCTGTTTTTGAAGATATTCTTTCTGAGTTATCAAACAAGCGTTGATTTACAAAAGTTGATCTGGCTTCAGTGTTTTGGCATTTGAAGTTTAATGATGAGTTATTTGATGAGTTATTTGACCACGTTTGGCACACCGTAGGGCCGTTACCGTTGGAAGCAACTACCTTCCAGCTTGAAGGTAACGAGCGAAATATTCCACAAGAGGATTCTCTAATCAGTGGACGACTTACATGGAGTACTTTGAGTAGCAGATGGTATTCTGATTTTCGGAAAAACTATCGGGGAACACAACAAGAGGTTTGATTCATTTCTGAAACGACGTATCCATGATAGGATTAAACTGAAGCGTGACAAGTTGAAACTTTGTCAATCAGCAGTCAGGGCCCATGGCCACATTATCAAAGGCGCAGGGATGAAAGCGAATTCGGAAAGGTAAAGCCTGATTGTAGACATGCATGCGCCAACCGATTCCAAGTTTGTCTCACATTTTAACGGGATGACTGACTATCTGAGCAGATTCTTACCAGAGTTAGTGGATTGGATGAGACCGATCCACCGACTGACACATTGGGGAGAGATATGGATACGAGCAATTGAACAGGAATCAGCATTTGATTGCATAAAGCAAATTATCGTGAAGGCCCCAGTTCTAGCATGTCATGATCACACATTACCTCTATGCGAAAAGGAACTACTAGCAATGGTGTACACTCTGGAGAAGCTCAACGACCACACTTTCGTGCGACTTACGTATCATCATCATCATCATCATCATCATCGTACAGCGTTAAACAGTAGGGCAAGCCCCACTGACCAATGCCTTTCTCACCATCTTGCACGCTGAATGAGAAAGTATCAATATACAAGATAGACAGGGAATGGACCGACATGGGTGGGAAAAGGAAAGAATGCCCTAGTAGCCAACACCATGAATACACAGTCTAACTGTACAAACGCACATCGATCAGTCATTCTGATTCGATAGAAAGTGACAACACGATCGCCACTGTTCACGGTTCACTGCCATAGCCCGCAGTGTCTCCAGCCAACTGGTAGACGGATCTTTTGGACCCCAACCACGAAGACGTGAAGCACCTACTTCTCCCAAGTCTGCTGTGCATTTTATCATTCCTCGTTGCCAAGTAATCTGTTATCTCCACATGGTCTTTTCCACTCCCTAGGAGGAACGTAAAATAAAACACGGTATGGTAGACGTGTGTTTGACATACGTATCACGTGCCCCAACCAACGTAGTCTACTAAGTTGGATACGCTGTGACAAAACATTCTCCGAATTAGTACCCAATACTCGATTTATGACCTCAGCATTGCCTACTCAGCTACTCCACCCGATCTCAGCGATACTACGTAAACATCGGTGGTCGAAAACCTCAAGACGACGAACATCTTCAGCATGCAGACTCCAAGTTTCGCAACCATATAACAAAACTGAATGCACTGCGGCACAGTATACACGACCTTTCAACTTCAGTGAAATATCAGATCGACCCCACAAGTACTTCAGTCCAGTGTACGCCGCTCGAGTCTTGGATATCCGGGTGCTCACCTCTACTACTGTGCTCCCCATCCGTCGTCACGCTGCTACCGAGGTAGCTGAAGTGGTCGACAACTGACAGCACCTCCCCATCGAGCATCAAGCTCGGAATCGTTAACGTCCAGTCTTGTAACATCACCTGGCACTTTGAGGGTGCAAAGCACATGCTGAATGGAGCTACAGCTCTCCCAAGTCTATCTAGTGCACGTTGAGCATGTTCCGTGGATTCGAACAAGCAGACAACGTTGTCCGCGTAATCTAGGTCACACAGCTTCCCATTATTGTCCTGTTCGACACCTACATCCTGACGATTTTGCAGTGCACTCTCTATTATTTCGTCCATGACGAAGTTGAACAGGAATGGAGACAGATTACATCCCTGTCGAACACCACTGGTCGTTTCGAACTGACCGGATAGTTCACCGTAAACTCTAACAAGGCCAGAAGTATGAGAATACAATTATCTCAGTAAGTTCACGAACTTCTGGGGCATACCTTTTCGATGAAGAGTACTGAAAAGCGCTGCTCGATCAACTGAATCGAAGGCGCCTTTCATTATTGTCGGTCAATGGTGCGTGTGACGCCTTTCAAGTAGTCGGCGAAGAGTAAAATTCTGGTCGATGCATCTTCGACTTGGGTGGAATCCTGCCTGCTGTTCGCGGGCATTCCTCTCGCGAGCTGGTGTAAGACGGTGTAGTTGAATTGAGGCTAATACTTTGGTGACTATCGGAATTAGGCTAATCCCACGCTCCGTGTTCCAAATGTCACGGAGCAACACGCTAAGTGATTTCATCAACGCCTCACCACCCAGTTTGAAAAGAATTGGGGAAGTTCGTCGGGACCTGCCGCTTTCCCTCTCTTTAGTGATCGAATGCATGACCCTGCTTCTATCTCCGATGGGGGCTCAAGTGATACCACCCAAGGAGTCGCAGTTGTTGACACGGGAGTAACTACACTAGTGTGCGGCCAGCTAAACTGTTCCTTGAAGTTTTCGGCCCAACGGTCAAGCCTCTGCTCTTTGTTATGGAGGGGTTCTCCATTCCTATCGCAAATCGTTCCACTGACCTGGCTGCGCCGTCCACCAGTGTCACGAATAAGTTTGAAGAGTCTGCGAACGTTACCTGAAGCAGCTGCCACTTCCATTTCTTCGGCTACCTTGACCCACCAATTTTCATGATCATTCTTAAGGCTTTTCGTAAATTGCCTTTGCAGCTTTCTCCTCATCTTATTTATCTCCTTACGGTTCGAGGGCTGACGCTTTTGCTCCATTATAATCAGCGAATCTTGCAATATCCAGTGTCTTTGATGGACAACGGATCTAGGACCAAAGGCAAAACCTGCTGCAAAGTGCATCGCCTGTTTGATATGAGCCCAATGCTCATCTACATTACTGTTCGTCGTAGATCCTATCTCATGTTCTAACTTCTGCTCATAACGGGTGCGTACTTCTGGATCACACAAACGTTGCACAGCTAATCCGGTTTGCGGTTTGCGACGATGACCATGGAGCTGGACCGATAATCGCATTAAAACTAATGCATGGTCCGACTCTACGTACGTGAACCAGTAAGATCTACAATTCTGAACAGAACTGCGCCACTAGTAGCTTACGGCGATATGATCAATTTGACTCAGAGTACCTGTAGAGTTAGAGTGCCATGTCGCTGTGCGAAGCCAACCGTGTCGGAAATTCGTGCTAGACAAGAACAATCAATTGTCTGCACAAAACTGCAGAAGCCTATCTCCGTTATCTGTACGCTCAGCGGGTAAAGCACAACACCCACCTAAACAGGCTTCTGACACACTAAGTTTGTCAACTTGTGCATTGAAGTCACCAGCTAGCACTACAATGTCAGAACCTTTACTAATGCGAACGAGGGCGGCGAGGGCATCATAGAACTCATCTTTCTGCAAGTCTGAGCTGCAGTCCGTTAGGGGCGTACGCCGAGATCACAAACAAATTGCGCTTAACACAACTATCCTTTTGAACGCCAACTGACCCTTGGAGTCTCACAGCACATAAACAACTGTTAACAGGGATCCGGTCTAAAAGGGCAGCCTCAGCCTTGCCAGTCAAGACTATTCCTACACCACGTTGACCCGCAGCTCGAGCTACTTCGTCTCCTGAAGTGCGCAGAATATACCTCGATGAGATACCAGGAGCACTTAGTTGAATTACACTGCTCGAATCCTGTATACGCGTTTCATTTAAGCAGCAGACATCAATCTTCAGAGAATCTATTGTGAGCGCTAGGCACGCCCACTGACCGACCTGCATGAGTGTACGCACGTTGAAGGAGCCGAGATTCAGAGGCTGACGAGGCTTGAGAAAATGTGAGTTACCAGACAGAGGATCATTCCCCACACTATTTGAAAGTGAATCGTTGTGAGTATCGACCGTGTCATAAGTGGGAGCTTCATGGGTGGATAGATGGGGCAAAAAGGGGTGATTAGGGACAGAAGACAAAGGTTGAATAAAAGAGAGGGAACTCTGAGCAGTAGCACACTTATCACTACCCACCCCACTCGATGCAATGGGCAGCGCGGTCCTGATTATCCTGCGCGACGACTGACCCAGTATGAAATTCTTTGTATTTGTGCAGTTCATGGGAGATGTTGGACGGGTACTGCTAGGGTGTCCAGCCACAAAGCAGGAGAACGATTAGGGTCCTCATCCAAAGCCTTTAGTTCTAACAAGAACCTATTCGCAAGGCAGCGGGATGGCTTAGTGGAAGCCCATTTGCTTGGATCAATTATTCTTCCACTGGTTTTTCCGACTGAGTTGCCAGCTCAAATCAACCCCCAACCTGGAGGACCAGGAGACTGGACTTTGTCTGGCCTCTACCCATTGACCTGTCAGGTATGATTGCATCTCCGGCTTAAAGAAGCCATTCTGTATAGCTCTTTGGGTCATAGAGGCGCGCAAGCCATCATACCACGTCAAGGTGCAGTCTCGTCGTGATGACACCCTTTACTGCTGCACTACCTCAATGCTTGTTAGTAGGCAAAATAGTGCGAAAAACAAATGGGTGAATTCACGTGATTTACCGGGCACACTTGACTGGAAGCACTTGCACACTTCGCAAATGATCATGCTGGTTTTATGCTCCTAGATTTAATTCAATGACGTGTAGCCAAATCTCCCAAACCGTAATTCAAGATCAAGCTGTGTCCGTGTCTGTAACTGGCGAGTTCCGTTTGATGCGTGGGGCAATCGTTCCGAAGATAGTCAACTAATATCACCGGCATGAACACACCACGTGCCTTGTGATTCGAACGCGTAACAAGTGTGATCCATTTGCTAGATTGCAGAAGCTCCTAGGAGTGACCCCGTGATCCACCTGGTAGAACATGCACAGCTTCATAACTCCCAGTTGTGATATAAACACCAGCTCACCTCAGTCCTTCCAATCATCAAACTCGCATTTCTGAGCTCTGGTTTTGGTTTTGGCTGTTACTTCGCCGTATTACTTTGTCAAGAGCAAAACAGAAACACAAAGAGGAAAAACGGAAGAAAAATCTAAATGGAAATCGTGAGGACGAAGGAAGAGCTCGGACACAATCCCGCCACTGACTGCGACACTTAACCATGTCACCAGCGATCTGATGGGCGGATCACGTGAACGTCAACGCGGAAGCCTAAGACGTCCCAGTAGGTCAAGTCCACTAAGCAGAGGTCAGAGAAAAAACCAGTCTCTCGGAACTAGCAATTTCGAAAGATCTGGTTCTAGCCACTATGCCCCTGAAGAGGTCACTTCAGCAAACAAACACGGAGAGAACTAGTTTACCGCTCAAAAACGCCCACTAGATGGACGCACGCATGGAATACCTGGGTTTTCTCTCAACGGTGGGAGAATTCACCACACTTTGTTGGGAAGCCCCAGCTCCAGGGATTCTGCCCCGTCCGTGTTCTGCTTTCTCCATTGGCTGTATGGGGCTAAAAATGAATCCGAAAAGCGGATCGATAACCGAGCACCCGAAAAGACAAGACGGCATACACCCGACAATCAGGCCTGATGTAACAGACCAAAAGCTTCTTCATGGGTGCCTCAGTCACATTCCTGGGCTGATTTACCGCCCCAGTGCCTTGTGGGTCAGACTGCTGAGTCAAAGCGTCCGGGTAAGGTTCTGAAAGAAAATTCTCCTCCCTGGTGTAGGTAGCCGTGGAGCATGATTCGCCCAGAAATCTCCAAAATTACCTCGGGAAATATTTCTTTTCTCTCTGTCACCTTCCCTTCACAACCTATTTCTAAAGAGATGCAAGAAGCCACGAGTGGTGACCAGGAACTTGGAACTCTCGGTAAGGATAATAAATCGGAGATAGGAAAAATCGACAATCGATTATCAGACTCCAACATTCTCATCACATAGTTGTTTTCCACATTCGCATACTTTATCAAACGGGGCAACAGGTGGCCCCTACAAGGAACCCTTAGAACCTTAAAATAGATGTGTCTCTGAAACACGCATGTAAGACCAAATTTCAGTGATAACATCGTCCCCCAAACGCAAGCTCGGCTCCTCGTTTCACTCTTCGCGTGTTGGGCGATTTGGTGTTTAGTGGCCGTGCAGAGGCTAGCGTTGGCATCACTCTGAGCATAAAGGCTGGGCGTGCAATCCTAGATTGGGTCTCATTCTGTAATCGCTTGTGTGCATTTCGGTTGGATGGTTTTGTGCATCTCAACCTCAACAGATTCAGGAGTCTACGTTCATTCGCCGTGTGTGTATGCCCCGATTGACGGCAACTCTCCTGAGGCTAAAGATGAATTCTCAACTGCACTGTTGCATTCGTTCTACTGACGTAATGGTCGTTTCTGGTGATTTCAATGCTGAAGTTGGAAGCCTGAACATGATCAAGAGGCATATAAGAGGCTGACTTGACATTCCGGCCGATCGAATCGATAATGATGACGGAAACATGCAACCATGTTCTGACTAGAGACTATTCATAGCGAATACAAAATTCTCACACAAAAGCAGCAACCAATGACTCGGCGTCCTCCTGCACCTTCACAGCGTTGCACTCAAACCGATCACAACGATATCGGTTACCACGACTGTCGCCCGTTTTGATTCCCGTCTGTAGACAATGGTCATGCCCTTGTCCACGCGTTTCTTCCATCGTCTTGTCGGTCGCCGAATCAACGCCAAGGCCGGCCATCCTCCAAAGCTACTACTAGACGATAACCATAGGTTTGTCTCCCAAACACAATTATCCACCCGATTATAGGCACAGTCAAACGCACATTATCCAGACTAGGGAAGGAGAAAAATCAAGAAGGCTTTATTTGATGTTTTTAAGGCTGTCCAGAGCCAAAGAACTCAACACATTCAAAGACGACGGATATTTGCTGTCGTATCCAGTAACCCGCAATAGGACGAACGCGTGTTCAACTACGCCATACAGCAAGATCGAGCATGGTGATGTGACAAGCGGACGTGAACAGATATTCGATGTCTGTCTCACGCGGAGTTGGCCGCATGTGATTGTTAGAGTGGAACAAAGCGGAGCGCGTTGCAGACTAGCATCGCACGCGCGAACGCAAGGCTAACGGCACCGGAGTAAATCACGTGCGAATGCTAATGACACATGGATTGGCCACACAACATTTGCATCCCTGGTTTCACCGTTAGATGGCAGCGGATCGATCCCTCTGGATTCCAGATGTAATGAAGTACGGAAACGCCTTAAACTCCAACTGACTTGGAAGCAGAGAAACAAATAGGAACGGCGGTAGATCGCGAAATGTAAGGAGATGGAAAAGATCATGGCGATCAGCATCAGTTGCAACCTTTCCCGTCTAGTTGGGAATACCGGTCCGATAAAGCCATGCATTAGCGAACTGATCAAAGAGGCGAACGGCTCACCGATTGACCCTGGAGAACCATCTAGATTGTTGAAGGCAGCATTTCAAGAAATAATTTAACTGGCATTCATCCAGATGATGATGATGATGATGATGATGACGATAATGAGAAGAGTTCTGGACGTAAATACCAATCCTCCGTCAAGAGCGGAGGTTGTCCGTAAAATAAGCTACTTAAACGACATGTGACGGCTAGACCTGATGGGTTATCTCTGTTTATCTTCAAAGATGATGCCTCAGCATTGTCATTGGAGCTCAAAACCTCTCCATTTTGATGTAAAAGAAGGGACGAGCAGCACATAGAGAGTATAAATCTGTAGTCATACTGACCTGTGGGGCGAAACGTCCTCCTGTGAAAAACAACACAGGGGAATAAGTTTGGTTAGCATCGCATCTAAATTACACGCTGGTATTATTCTCCACCGCCTAACTAACGATCACGGACAGTGCTCGCGAGAGAACCAAACTGCGTTTAGACCTGGTCGAGGTTGTGTTGACCACGTCCTCCATTGCAATCGCCATTGCGTGTGGAGGCCCTTTACAAACGCCGACAGTTTTTGAGTACCCTTTACCCGTAACGGACGTTTCTTAGTCACATGAGAGCAAAAACAATGGAGTAATCGGCCTCCGCATGAGCGCACATTGTGTTCAGTAGACTTGGAGGCGCTCTATCGTTAGACAAAATAATGTGAATGTCACAGAGACTATGAATGGGCATGTGGATTATTGATTTCTTGAACACATCACGTAGATCATAGAGGAAATAATGTGAACTGACCCCACCTACCCTGTTCTTCTACCTGGTATCGTGACAATTCCGATTAATGGCGCAATTCCAAAATCACATGTGCATAATCAAGAAATTAAACGTAAAATTGTAGGGATGATATTTGGAATCATCCAGCATTTACTGAAACCTAAAATACCCTAAGTAAACGAGGAAAGGACAGGAGAACGATAGGATACAGTGATTCACATCTTACCCCACCAAAAGCCACCTGATATCCTATAAGGCTTTGATGCAGAATTGATTTAGAACATATCAAATACGTACGATACACTCAATCAACGAGTACAGCGCGTCAAGTCGTGAAGACTATTTGGAAACCAAGAATTACCAATCCCTAAGGAACTACAGCACTTTCACAACTGAACGATCGCAGAAACCCAGGTTACTTTCATCATCATCTTTTCTGACCATGCTCCACGGTGTCTCTGCAAACAAATCCCTTTTCGAAAAGGATTAGCAATGCAACAGTATCACCGGGCTCAGCAACGGCGGTCGCGCAGAGAGGAACCAGGATTCCAATCTCTTAAGCTACAATCCACAGGTTTTACAGCAATTTGCACCCGAAATACCAAAAGACACTAACGTAAATCGCCTTGTTGGAGCGCGGTGATGCACAACATTCACTTCAGTGGATAACGAAAAGCCCAAGCAACCGGCGCACTCGAGTACAGACAGGGGAGCACCACTTCACACAAGCCAACAACAGAAGGTCCTAGTTTTAAGTGCTGGAAACCTGACCAGCACAATGGCCAGTTGACTAATATAAACTACATCGAACATTCCCTACAACCACGCCGTCGACGAAATCCGACTAGTGCACACAGAATACACGAGGAAGAATAAAAATACCATGAAGAAAGAAAAATCGAGGAACTGCTGTTCCTACCTAGCTGCTTCTCATTCACCGATCTGAGAAACCCTTATTTTCGTAGTTCCAGAACATACAACACGCCACAATCCCTTGTTTTCCTAACCAGTGATAAGCAGGATCTTTCGGTCTCCAATAGAAGCCCACGCTATACCCAAAGTCAGAGTTTCTCGGGGCAACTTCCAAAACGAAAATGTGAGCACCATGACAAACAAGAAAAATGTTTCATTAAAACGGCTACTGATTTTTTTTTTCGCTGTTACTTTCATTGTTTTACACGCTTCACTGCGTACAACAAATAACCGACAGGTGTATCGCCTCCAAATGGACGACTTGATCATCCACTCAAACACGGCACTGTAGAAACATGGAATAACAATGTTTGTTCGGTAAAAAATGAATTTCTGCACAACATACCAAAACCACTCCAATTACAAGCACAACACCAAAGATGGAAGTAGACATGGCATGGAACAATCACAAACTACTATCACATGAAAGCCCGCGACGGAAACTTGTCCATCGAAAATTACCACGGAAAATGGGTGTGTATTTCATTTGGTCCCACTTCCAAGTTCCGTAGCATTATCCCTATATTGCACTATAAAACGGCAGTATTGATGGAACGAATTCACATAGTTCCATCTACAACAAAAAAACAAGCATGCGCAAGGTGGTCCCAAACGAGAAAAAGATTCAAAAAGTTGAGTGGAATTCCGTCCGACGTCCCGAAATCCACGACAACAATCTGAGACAAACACTCACCTTATGAGCGGTGTACACTTCAAATGGCTCATTGTTATTACGACAGAAGACACAAAGTTCAATATTTGTCTCCAGGACGCGTTGTGACCAAACGGCTAACTGACCCAAAAAGTTCGCCAGTTGAATGAACTGATCCGGACCAAGATTTATCTCCTTGGACATGTGCCTGACCACTCTGTTTGGTTTTCCAGACAGAGAGATAGAAAATAGAAAATCAGATTCAAGAACCATTAACGAGCGCTGACTAAGAACACAATTCAAACGGCGAACCCTATCACACAGAAGACAAAAACTATAGCCATTTGTGAAAATCAGCTCGAAACCGACAGCACTAAGGTCTAGCGCGCTACTTTAATTAGAGCTTTAGCAGAAGACGACTGATCCAGCGGCCGGTTAGTTTCTTAAACTCCATTGGAAGGGTTGTGCCTCTAATAAAATACACCACATTCCTTTACATGGAACCAGTACAGATGGGCAGGCGCCTGAATCACTGCGCACAAACCAAAAGCTCAAACAGTTCTTGATCCAACAACCACACATAGGACTACTGACCACCGTGTATAGTCCGGAAGATGCTCCGAGTTGATAGGTTGTTTACTGGGAACCACTCATTCGGACAAGAGCAAAACCAATCAGCCATAACAGCACTGCATCTCTGCACACAGCTGTCCAGTCTATATAAAGGTAGTCATTGTCCGGTCGAAACATGTCAACATGTGGTTCGTATGCCTCTCCTCATATAACTGCGTTCAGCAGGTCTGAAGTAGACCCGTTCAACATCGCTCCATAGTCCGCTTTTGTACAGTTAACTACTTACTTATTTAGTAAGTAGCATGCGTAATCCACCACACAAGTACGTCTCATTAGAATACCTTCCTAACAGGTGGTAGGCAGTCATGTGCTCAAAACTGATCAAGTTGGATTATTGGGAAGCTCGCAAAACCATTAGAATCAGCAATCTTTGACGGCCACACAGCTTATCTTTTTCAGTATTGCACCAAATATCGCTGGACATCCGAATTGTGCCCGTAAACACATATCGATAGGTCTCAGAAACAAGGGTTCTATTCTGGAACGGAATTATCAAGGGGAGGAAGGATAAGATCTTGTCAATAAATCATATTGACTGGCGGTGATCAAACTATTGTCACCATGGTCTTCGGACAATAACAGTCGAGGTTCGATTCCCATCATCACCATCCACTTCGACATAATAATTATATATATATATATATATATATATATATATATATATATATATATATATATATATAAAATCCCTCTCGGTGAACAATTTTTGGGCGTCTCAGTGAGCGGGGAACTTGAGGTGGGACCGCTTGGCCTGATGAGACCTCGTATCTCCATATGGCCCACTTTCCCTGGTCTCGTATAAATCAGAATTCAATTCGCCGCAGTCACCGAACCAGCAAAATTACATCACGTTCATACCATTCAGGGGCTAACTGATAATGCAACATTCAGTTACAAAGGTTCACCTAATACTGGAAACTATGGAAATACCGTTAGGATTTATTGCCGTTTGATCAATTAATTGTCGATCAAATCCAATCCCCCACTAATGAAGTGCAACCCCGGATCACTCGCGGATGAAAGTGATTCAGTATATCAAACACAGAATTGGGAGATAGCATGAGAAGCATACCAACCCTCGAAAATAAGCCCTACTGTTCTCTGATAAGAAATTACTGTAGGACTGGGTCTTCCTTCTGGAGAAACAACGTAGTCGATGTATCACGTTCATTCACCGTAATTCCAAATATCAATTTGTACAGATTTCAGATTCTTCACCACTGAGAAGAGTGCAAAGTACTTAAAACCTTGCAGGATATGGCCTCTTTTAGCACTGACCAACTGAATGAAGGTGTGGTGACCTCGATCATGCTGCGAAAATAACCGTTTTCTAGATCTCATTTTGGATTTGTTTTCTCTACGATCTCTTCTGACTTTATCGTTCTGTTCGGTTGCCTACGTTTAACTGGACTGGCTTTTCCGAGGTTCCAACCGACCTCGTTTTTGAGTCAAGCTTAATTCCGGTTTGTCGCCGACTGTACACGCACTCGCTTTGCTGTAGCGTTCATTTGCATTTCGTGCATTTCTCGTATCGGTACTGTTTCGGCACCACAAGTTATAGAATACACTTTCGCATTTGTACACCGACTCGAGTCTCCTCCATTCGTTCGGCAAAGGTGACTTCGTTGGTATGCAGCTGTGAGACCTGTAGGTACCTGTACATTTCCGACTTTTTCCATGATTTCTAACGTCCCTTGGTGCAACACTCCTTTGTTGTACCGACGTTTTAATGTAAAACACACACACCTTTTGGTCGTCATCACCGCGCGATACAAAAAGACTGTCAATAAATCTTTCATTCTGGCACGGTCTCATCTTCTGGTTTGGAGTGTCCTGGAATTATATCGGTCGGAACTAACTGTGAGAAACAAAACGTTTTAGAATCTTCCACGGCGTCTCTTGGCACTTCGCTCAATACCATCCTGTTCTGTCCAACGGATGGCTGTCAGACCGAACTGAACTGAAGACATTGGCGGATACTGGCTCTTCGGCTCTCATTTCCTGATCACAAGAACATTGAACAACTGTGAGTTTGTGTCACACCTTTTGTTTCATTTTAATTCTTAATGTACATACCCTTTTGGCCTTTTTATCACCGCACGCTCCTCCGCCCATCTTAGTTTGCTAGTATCGTCCTAGATATTGTTGACATTTATTTAGTGTACCATATAGACAGAGTAGTACGCTACAGACCTCATGGAGAACACGTCCATAAGCCACACTCGAACGTCTTCTTTGAAGAATACTCACTTCTTTAATTATAAGAACAATCTGTGGCATACACTGTCACCATGTATTAAGAAACCGTAACAACTGCATGTTTCAGAACGATTTCAGCTTCACTAGCAGACTAGATCGTTACCAATCCCAACATTTATGATTCTAGTCAGAAGTAAATGAACTGACTACTTGGATTTTTCTAATGCATGCCTGCGCTATTAGGTAGAGCCGGCAACCAGACCCTGGAACTTGTAGTGAAGCACATAAGATCACAATAGTTCAGATGTGGTAACGAGCTGAATGAGTGTATTACTGTCTACCACCAAAGATGATCGGAGACATCAACATTTCCCCCAGAATACTGCACCGCGTTCGACTCTTACAGTGTAATCCGTTTTCTGCCGTTTTCATCCGGAATAAGGAATACAGGAGACTTACATTTAACCTAATAGAATGTACTGACTGGGAGCTAAAGATAAACATCCCCACGTGAAATGCTACAAGCACTTTCCTGACCGACAGAAATAACTATGATGCCAGACAGACGACTGCAATGTGGTTACAACAGCACAAGAACTGCACCTGTCAACCTGCATCCTTTCTCTCGGTCGGACGAATACAGTTTCGCTGTAGTATACCCACAACCATCAGAAAGGCGACCAGTCGAGGATAAATCGATGGACGGGTTCGGGCATATCTGTCACACCTTTCGCTTTAGTCGCTCAAAATGATATCAGGATTCTCTTTAATCGATAAGTATGGTTCCATTATGGATTCATCAGAAATATTTCCACTTTTGTGAATCCGGTTTTCAGGCTCGACTGTCCGCTATATTTTGCAATGGATCCTGAGATGGTAAGAGCGAAGGTCTTAATCATCGCCTTTCTTGCACACTAGACGATCTTTCTCCAGTCATCACCACCAATCGTCTTCTGCTTACGATGCGAATCTGTATTCATTTGTTCGCTTGGGTCGATTATCCCAACTTTCTCCACTGAGTCTATGGCGAATGTTTACTCACTCATTCAGCTGGTGACTTGGGAAGTCATGGAGATCGATTCAGCGTCGAGGGCACAACTGTTCACGGGACTCGCATCAGTTTACCAAAACTTGTACCCGGCCCCGGATATTCACGTGATGTGACTCTGTGTAGTGTGGGTGTGCCGCGAATGTTTGGTTACCGCATGCAGAACTGTAGTTGCTAAACAGCCGCTGATGGTCACCGAAAGATAGACAATGGCTACTACACCTTTTCCTATCAAGCTTCAACCAAAACCCGAAATTCTTTAGCCACGACCCACCATTCTTTAGCCGCGACCCATAATTCCTCAGCCTTGACGCACAACCTATGGCCATGCCGCTTCAAGCCAGTCAAGTTAAAAGTATCGGAATATAATGACATTAAGAGATATTGAAACAATTTATTTTCTTTACAAATATTGGTGTTGCAATTCTAACGGAACACATGAGAAAGTGTGACGATCATATGCTAAGCGGTTGACCGTGGTAATGGTATTAAGTGCTGCATCGCAAATTGATTGGAGAAGGTTTAAACGATGTGTCCGTGTCGTCGAACCATGTGGCACAGCTCCTATTACTGTTGCAATTCCGGTGACAGTAATGGCGTCAAGTGTTGCAGCATAAATAAATAGATTGATGACATTAGTGGGGGTGTACTTACGATAGCTGTGTATACTGTTCTCGGAATTTTAGTGTATCCATTTATCTGAACGTTCAAGGGATCAAATCGTTGTGTTTCATCATATCCAGTTCTGATATTTGTCTATGATTAGAAATGCAAAACAGAGTGCCGGTTGTTACATTACAGAGTTTACTTATAGGACTGCTTCTTTGTGACATTTTACCCTTGCATGGGGAGACTTGTTTTCGATTGGTGGATATCTCGTTCGGAAGTAGTCAGGCGATATAATCGCACCGCGGCCGTTTGTTATAATATTCGTTGCACTTTACCTGGCACCGTACGCATCACCTCCTGACAATATGGATGAGAAGAAAAGGTCATACCGTCTCACCAGCACTGAAGATCGACGCAGGATAATTGAATGCGCACGAAGAAATGATTAAAAGGACACTGCCAAACACCTCAACATCAAGATCGAAACATGCCGTGCTTTTGCAGCTACAGATCGAGAAACGGCATTCACATCTGGGTCCTACATGACGAAATTCAACGACGAGTTTGTGAGGCATTTGTGTGGAGTGGTGGACGAAGACCCTCACAAGCACATTGAGACAGTTGAACGAAAGGATGGAGGAGGATTTTCCACGCACAACAGTCAGCAAGTCATCACTATCACATTAAGCTGACTATTCAACCAGTGGAACGAAACTCAGACGCGGTCAAATCTAAACGAGCAGAATATGCCGATTGGCTGCAACGATCAGATACTGCAACTTTGAGGTTGTATATTGATGAGACCAACTACAACATATGGACGCTCAAAAGTAGGCAGCAAAGCAATCCGAATTTTACGGCCGATTAAAGGACCGAACTTGGGTATAATAGCTAGTTCATCCATCGCCGGTATCTTAAAGTATGAAAGTCATACAAAGAATACATGGCACATTTTTGATGAGCTTCTCTCATGCTGCTCAGTGTCTACTGCTACAGAGCAACCTGATGTTCCAGGAGTATTTGTCATTGACACTGCGCCCGGACATCGGAGGGCTATGAACGCACAACTATACACCAATCATCAAATAAGTTTCCTCCCATCGTATAGTCCACTTTCCATCCGCTGGAAGAGGCCTTCAGTGAATTCAAACAGGCAAAGTGTTTGCCACTTCAATTTTAGTACTTTAGGAACCAGTTCACTGAAAATACAACAGTAATAAGGGCTGTGCCACATGGTTCGACGACACGGACACATCGTTTAAACCTTCTCCAATCAATTTGCGATGCAGCACTTAATACCATTACCACGGTCAACCGCTTAGCATATGATCGTCACACTTTCTCATGTGTTCCGTTAGAATTGCAACACCAATATTTGTAAAGAAAATAAATTGTTTCAATATCTCTTAATGTCATTATATTCCGATACTTTTAACTTGACTGGCTTGAAGCGGCATGGCCATAGGTTGTGCGTCAAGGCTGAGGAATTATGGGTCGCGGCTAAAGAATTGCGGGTTTTCGCTGACGCTTGCTTGGAAAAGGTGTAGACGATTGCGAAGGTTGCGTTGAAGACAGAAACGCTTGTAATATCACGTCAGACAACACATTAGCGCCTTCCACAGCCCGCGTTGCACGGTGATAGCAATCCAGATCAGGTCGCAGATCAAATCAGAATTGACCAACTGTAACAGGTCACCGATGGGGTCATTCTGTCCAGAACTACAGATAAAAATCAACTAGGTACGTTGACTTCGATCATTCGCTGATACCGGTGCGATTTGTACTTAAGGATAAGCTGTCGGATTGCAAAATGATAAAATCAATGTAATTCCCCCAAACCAATGTGAATACACACGACTGAACCACGAACAGGTTGACGCTATAAACTACTTAAATTGTGATTTTCCTCGAACTTTCCATGCAAGACACTTTAAAAATGACCAACATGACGAGTTTGTTCACAATAAGCGTGTCCATATTGGCTGATATACCACTAACAGCGTGCTGAGAGTACGTCGGCAGTGTTACGCGACCAATCTGCGGTAGAATGAACCATTTTCGGAACCTAATTGGCAAGTCTCGTTATCGGTCATCATCATCTCAAGCGGACAACCCAACGCATTTTACGCCGAATGTCAAAATTTGTTTACAGCTGTAGTTCTCAGTAGCACCCGAGGGTGGGTCCACTTCCAATGAACACACTTTGCAGTGCAGCTGAAGTGAGTGTACCGTGATCCTGGATGCATACGTTGCTTATTATTATCAAGTAATCCGACAGATATGCTAGCTTACCTCTGACAGTCCACCGTACAATCAGATTAACTTCGTCAATCGAATGCTCCGTTGGAATCCGACCAACGCGAACAAGTAGGTGCAGTTGATTTTCTTCCGAATATTAGCCAAAGCCTTTGCATCGACTTGACACAGCAAGTTGAGCTAAATTCGGATATGTGGCCTCTCTCCTACTGCCGGAAAAATGGTGTTCTTTCTATTTTCTACAGTCACTACAACGAATTTGAAAAACTCTATCACCATCTATTTTTTCACTAGTCTCTGATCGTCAGCACAGCTATTGAACTTTCCTTACTGTGAATGGTCCTCCTACTTCTACTGAAGAAGTTTGCTGAATCACAGGTTTATCCGTATTAGGGTGTCAATTTTAGTCATGAAAGAAAAAACAGCAACAGTCACACCACGCGAGTGAGAATTCTCAAACCTGCCATACACTTTTGTATCCATGTCATTTGGTGCAGCTGCACAATTCGAGCCAAAAAGTTTCCGGGGTGGGGTAGCACTAGTTAGCTGGCGATGCAAACTCGTAAAATGGGTGCGACACCTGTTCCCTTGATTCCTATCGATTTGGCAATAGTGTGAACGTGAGTCAGGATAAAACCACAAGATTGAAGACAAAATGATGTGCGCACGACAACTTTGTACGCTGGAAGCATCCCAACATGCTGTGCCGGGACAGATTTAGGGTTTGAGCCTGTTTCGACAATTTTCGAGAATACCATGGTCAAACAGGTTTTACCGCCAGAGCGTTCGACTAGCTAAGATGGCATCAAAGTGTGGCAAACTGTACAGTGAATCAACAGACTTCATTGGTAAAATCCGACTTGGTTTGTAACGCCAAATCCTAGTTAGCCTTAATAAGGATCATGTGATCTGAAGCACAGAAAAAGCAAAGAACTGGAAGTAGCTGCCATTTCTGGGAACATGTTTACTCGGAGTGATCGCATCAGTGGATGACGAAAACCTGGTAGTGAAAACAAACCGTGGTAACAATCCATAGCAATTAAAGAGTGGTGGGAACTGAACGAGATTTTCTCATCATTCGAAACCGAGTGAGGCTGTGGTGATTCAGCAGCTATCACACGTGATACGGTCAGGTACAGCTTCGTAACCACGTTCACGGATGAGCCTCAACCAATGAGGATCGCCGCGGACAATTCCGATAAAAGCCCCCTGTGATTGGTCATCTTTGAGTCTACTAATTATATTCTCTAATTAAATATATTTATACAAACCCACTCTGCAATACAACCAACGTGGTATTCCGTAGCCTCAGTCTTCTTGCTACTTCCGTTCACGTAGTTCTGGGTGGGGGCAATTTCAATACAGACTGTCAATTCAGTTCATTACGATCATTACGGAGGCGCATCAATATTCAGCAGACCTCTGACAAAATCAGATGTCGAATACTGTCACTAGAGTACTGGAGAGCGTAGACTGTCGACCATAACGCGCATTCCTCTACTGGTTGAACAGTTCGTGATTGTCTCCTATCGGAGTTCCGATACGCTGTACTCACATTGGGAGAATCCAACCTTTGTGGAGTGAAAAAGTTCATATCTTCATTTTCAGAAGTGCCAACTGCTCTGATATGTCCAGGTGTCAAAGAGTCGCGCAAAACCTCCCTGAAGCCAAAATGCCAATCAGATTGAACGTACCAGACCGGGTCAAATAACCACTTCCACGCAGGCCTGTGGCTGAGCCAACGGTGTGAACACTGAGAAAAACGACTCAATCTACCTGGAGAAAAACAACTCCATCAGCCGGGTCTCACGGGGCAACAATCCTACTGGATGGGTTCGTTCGAGAACATTCTATTTTCACTTTAAATAGCTTCTCTTTTATACCAATACACTGTCCATCTGACGAACTGTGTCTTTGCCTTGATTTACGTTAACGGGCTGGTGCGGTAGAAGCTGTAACGGAGATAGATTGTGCTCAGGACGTCCGCAGAAAAATCGCAAAGTAGAAACACGCGGGACCATCACATCAGGCCCATCAACAGCTTCTGAAATTACCATTCGAATTTTGTCCACACTGAGACTGCGTTTATCAGGTTCCCAATTCGCCTCAGATGCTTGGACGACGTCATACACCATTCTACAGTTGTTGCGTTCCTCGACCTCAAGGGGACGTCCGACTTACATGACCGGTCGGCGTAATCGTTTTCTACTCCAGAAAAAGTATATCTTCGGAATAAGTGAACTTCCGTTCAAGGAGGGATATGCAGTGAACCCATAATCTCGTTCGACACCGGTAATTGTGTCGGTCGTGTTGAACCCCCTTGGTAAAAACACCGAGGCTCTGTAGAATGGATTCGATCAAAATCTATTCAGACTGACAACAATGTCTCAATAGAAAAGGAAGATGCGCCGTTTTTTTGCGTCGAAAAGTCTCGGGTATATGAATCGTGCTTTTATTTCATCTGCAGGTACGGCGTGTGGTCGGTGGGCCCCACAAAAACATTAGGGATTACGCAGATTCTGTCGCATTGGTAACACATGTCTGCGCAAGTGTAAGTACTACCCCATAAATCATGGTGGGGCTACCAACGAATTTCATGTTTTTTTTTTATCTCAGCGCTCTTCAATTTCATCACTGATCGAGTACCGTGAAATATCCCCGAGAGGGTGCCAAGATGCTGGTTTGGAGTTAGCAAGCCATAAAACACTGTGTAACTCCGAATGTCTATCCAGATCTATTGGGCCTATACTCGACAGGCTCACACGGTTTGCAGTTCCATTTGGTACTTGATACTCGCTTTGAAAACGAAAACCTCTATCTCAGGACTAGATATCGATTATTTCCGGGTTTATGACATCCAGCGTCGCGTACCTCACGGGCAACTGGCCAAGTACTGAATCATGTGTGAGGTGAATCAGTGCAATCGAACAAATCACAATGAACCATAGAACACCTGTGCTATCCACCTGATATTCCAGTTCCATCAGTTCTAGTCTGCAACTATGAGACCCAAAATAAGCCTTAAAAATTGTCGGTGAATCAACGCGCTGCCTGCGAAATCCAGAAATGAGAATATGAAGCAATGGAATCAGTATCCGTGGAATCACGTCCCCAGGATTTGGTACAACCGATAATTTGTTATCCCACTGGTTGAAGGTAAAGTAGACTGAACTGGGATAAACACAGGTTGGAAATGACAAAAAAAACTACTTGCCACACACCGTGACCCGTTTGCAATCGTTTTATCAGAATTAAAAATCCGGACAAATGAGACACGAAAAATCGCATGGAGAAACTCAAGGAGAAGAGGTGTTATTCGCACTGCTCGTCAGAGTTCGAAAGATTTTGCAACCACCGAGTTTCGTATTATTATTACTATCATTAATTACTATATTATCATTATTTTTGTTGTTTTACACCGACTTGGAATCACGCACGGTGCAAACGCATGGTCAACAACAACAACAATAAAAAGGGGAGCGTAAAAATACAACGAGCAAGACAAGAACATGATATGACAATATATTTTTCGCCTTTTTATCCCACACTTTCTGATGTTTTTCTCGGTCCGTTGGTCCACGTGACATTCTTGTGTATTTAAAAAGCATGAGATTCCGATAGACAGGCCGTACAGTGTCCGCCTCACTGACCTTTTTTTCTGAGCCATGTTTCTCACCGTTACTAACCAGTGACAATCCTCATTCAATAGGCCCCAATCAGGAAGGCAGTAAGCTCTAACCGCAGCCAATGCTGATGTTAGATACTATATTCCACATGCGATCAAACTTACGCTGAACCACAAATGGTGACTATTTTGTTATCGTTTTTCCATACTTCAAGCTGAAAAATCACTAATTCACATGTGGTCAGTTCCAAAAGCCTATGTAGTGGCCATCTATCATCTTCAGCTTGGAAGTTTTCCTTTGGTTTGTATCGACCGTGAGCAAAACAGCATCCAGTGAAACAACTGTGGATTGGTCGTTATGAAGTGATGACGATATTGATTATAATAAAGAACCGAGGCACCGCTAGAGACGCCTCAAAAAACACAATCAGTCATGTTATGGTAGACTGACGAAGCTAAACATGCTTCGCATCATTTCATTTCGAGTTCATCAGCTTACCCATATGGTGACCAGAAGTTGCACACAACCCAGATGATTAAAATAAAACAATGTGGTCACTCAGTTGCGAACCAAAGGTATGCTGACGAAGAAAACCAACTTCGGTAAAATTCGTGTGAAGTCTGATTAGAAAATCCGTCGAGTTAAGCATTACAATCAGTAACCATTTAGTGAAAACAAATGACAGACGAACGAGGCAATTCATCACTAAACCAGCTGTTGTGTTGACGGCCTGGTGCATTGCTCTCTCTCTCTCGTTCAGCGCACGCAATCATAAAGCTTTGTTGTACTCCTTGTCTTGGCCGCCAAATGTCGCATACATAAACACATATGAGAGCAAGTCTTTCACAGCGTGAGTGAGTCGTTAGTAATTTCGTTAATTAGCTGCAGGTTGAACCGTATAGTAGAGCCGTGTAAGCACACCGTCGACGATCAAGCGACCAGAAACAATGTGGAAGACCAAGATCGACGGGAAGAACCAAACTTTGACTCCTCGTTTGTTTGTCTCTTTGTCCATTGTCCTCTCAGAGGTCGCAAAAGACCATTTTTCGACATACTAAGCACACTTTCAGGGCTTATTGAACTGTTTTGCTGGTACAGATCACGAGCATATTGAGCAAGCTGCATGGGATCTCAGTGGAGACTGACAAAAATAAACTCAAATTATGTGTACGTGTAATATGGCTTGCTCATCCGCCAAGGAGTTTATTGTATTCAAACGCATCTCCACCAACCGAGTAGGCACAATGCAGACAAACTGTCCATCGAGGGATGCTTTGGTGCATAGGAATCGACAGTACACACTTTGCGAGCATCCGTTTCCCTGGAACTTTTTTCAATGACCTAACCTACGCGCTTCCATTGAAAAACGGAAAAGAATGGGTGTCAAATTTTTGTTTAAATCAATACCTAATAACTGTGGACAGATTAGACTGAACAAACCACCGAGGTAAGCGACAAGGAAATTTTCTAACCAAACATTCCATGTATAAAGGCATCCAATCAGTTTGTGAGCAAAAGAGCAAACGTTAAGCCAGTGTCACTCCTCCCACGGAATTGCTGCGACTGAGATAACAATCCCAAGGTGAAATTCCTGCAAACGTATACGTTTCATTTTACTGTTTTCTCGCATCAAATGATATTAACCATGAATTTATGCACATCGGACCGCCTGGCATGAGACTTCTGCGCTTGGTGACCGCACGTCAGATGATCAGGATCGGTCTATATGCCGTTTGACCAAATGTTAAAAGCAGCCCATCTCGGTGGGACTCAAGGATCCACGTAGGGATGCGTGAGTTCTACCAGCATGTAGAATGAGGGAATCAGTATCCAGATATGTTCAACACTTTCGAAGACACCCTTTACTGCTTTACTACCTCAATGCTTGTTAGTAGGCAAAATAGTGTGAAAAACAAATGGGTGAATTCACGTGATTTACCGGGCACACTTGACTGGAAGCACTTGCACACTTAACGAATGATCATGCTGGCTTTATGCTCCTAGATTTAATTCAATGACGTGCAGCCAAATCTCCCAAACCCTAATTCAAGATCAAGCTGTGTCCGTGTCTGTAACTGGCGAGTTCCGTTTGATGCGTGGGGCGATCGTTCCGAAGACAGTCAACTAATTTCACCGGGATGAACACACCATGTGCCATTGTTATTCGAACGCGTAACAAGTGATCCATTTGCTAAATTTCAGAAGCTCCTGGGAGTGACCCCGTGATCCAACTGGTAGAACACACATAGCTTCACAACTCCCAGTTCTGATATAAACACCAGTTCACCTCAGTCCTTCCAATCATCAAGCTTGCATTTCTGTGCTCTAGTTTTGGTTTTGGTTGCACTTTCGAAAGATCTGGTTCTAGCCACTATGCCCCTGAAGAGGTCACTTCAGCAAACAAACACGGAGAGAACTAGTTTACCGCTCAAAAACCCACTAGATGGGCGCACGCATGGAATACCTGGGTTTTCTCCCAACGGTGGGAGAATTCACCACGCTTTGTTGGGAAGCCCCAGCTCCAGGGATTCTGCCCCGTCCATGTTCTGTTTTCTCCATTGGGTGTATGGGGCTAAAAATGAATCCGAAAAGCGGATCCATAGCCGAGCACCCGAAAAGACAAGACGGCATACACCCGACAATCAGGCCTGATGTAACAGACCAAAAGCTTCTTCATGGGTGCCTCAGTCACATTCCTGGGCTGATTTACCGCCCCAGTGCCTTGTGGGTCAGATTGCTGAGTCAAAGCGTCCGGGTAAGGTTCTGAAAGAAAATTCTCCTCCCTGGTGCAGGTGGCCGTGGAGCATGATTCGCCCAGAAATCTCCAAAAGTACCTCGGGAAATAATTCTTTTCTCTCTGTCACCTTCCCTTCACAACCTATTTCTAAAGAGATGCAAGAAGCCACGAGTGGTGACCAAGAACTTGGAACTCTCGGTAAGGATAATAAATCGGAGATAGGAAAAATCGACAATCGATTATCAGACTCCAACATTCTCATCACATAGTTGTTTTCCACATTCGCATACTTTATCAAACGGGGCAAGGAATCCTTAGAACCTTAAAATAGATGTGTCTCTGAAACACGCATGTAAGACCAAATTTCAGTGATAACATCGTCCCCCAAACACAATCTCGGCTCCTCGTTTCACTCTTCGCGTGTTGGGCGATTTGGTGTTTAGTGGCCGTGCAGAGGCTAGCGTTTGCATCACTCTGAGCATAAAGGCTGGGCGTGCAATCCTAGATTGGGTCTCATTCTGTAATCGCTTGTGTGCATTTCGGTTGGATGGTTTTGTGCATCTGAACATCAACAGATTCAGGAGTCTACGTTCATTCGCCGTGTGTGTATGCCCCGATTGACGGCAACTCTCCTGAGGCTAGAGATGAATTCTCAACTGCACTGTTGCATTCGTTCTGCTGACGAAATGGTCGTTTCTGGTGATTTCAATGCTGAAGTTGGAAGCCTGAACATGACCAAGAGGCATATAAGAGGATGACTTGACATTCTGGCCGATCGAATCGATAATGATGACGGAAACATGCAACCATGTTCTGACTAGAGACTATTCATAGCGAATACAAAATTCTCACACAAAAGCAGCAACCAATGACTCGGCGTCCTCCTGCACCTTCACAGCGTTGCACTCAAACCGATCACAACGATATCGGTTACCACGACTGTCGCCCGTTTTGATTCCCGTTTGTAGACAATGGTCATGCCCTTGTCCACGCGTTTCTTCCATCGTCTTGTCGGTCGCCGAATCAACGCCAAGGCCGGCCATCCTCCAAAGCTACTACTAGACGATAACCATAGGTTTGTCTCCCAAACACAATTATCCACCCGATTATAGGCACAGTCAAACGCACATTATCCAGACTAGGGAAGGAGAAAAATCAAGAAGGCTTTATTTGATGTTTTTAAGGCTGTCCAGAGCCAAAGAACTCAACACATTCAAAGACGACGGATATTTGCTGTCGTATCCAGTAACCCGCAATAGGACGAACGCATGTTCAACTACGCCATACAGCAAGATCGAGCATGGTGATGTGACAAGCGGACGTGAACAAATATTCGATGTCTGTCTCACGCGGAGTCGGCCGCATGTGATTGTTAGAGTGGAACAAAGCGGAGCGCGTTGCAGACTAGCATCGCACGCGCGAACGCAAGGCTAACGGCACCGGAGTAAATCACGTGCGAATGCTAATGACACATGGATTGGCCACACAACATTTGCATCCCTGGTTTCACCGTTAGATGGCAGCGGATCGATCCCTCTGGATTCCAGATGTAATGAAGTACGGAAACGCCTTAAACTCCAACTGACTTGGAAGCAGAGAAACAAATAGGAACGGCGGTAGATCGCGAAATGTAAGGAGATGGAAAAGATCATGGCGATCAGCATCAGTTGCAACCTTTCCCGTCTAGTTTGGAATACCGGTCCCATAAAGCCATGCATTAGCGAACTGATCAAAGAGGCGAACGGCTCACCGATTGACCCTGGAGAACCATCTAGATTGTTGAAGGCAGCATTTCAAGAAATAATTTAACTGGCATTCATCCAGATGATGATGATGATGATGACGATAATGAGAAGAGTTCTGGACGTAAATACCAATCCTCCGTCAAGAGCGGAGGTTGTCCGTAAAATAAGCTACTTAAACGACATGTGACGGCTAGACCTGATGGGTTATCTCTGTTTATCTTCAAAGATGATGCCTCAGCATTGTCATTGGAGCTCAAAACCTCTCCATTTTGATGTAAAAGAAGGGACGAGCAGCACATAGAGAGTATAAATCTGTAGTCGTACTGACCTGTGGGGCGAAACGTCCTCCTGTGAAAAACAACACAGGGGAATAAGTTTGGTTAGCATCGCATCTAAATTACACGCTGGTATTATTCTCCACCGCCTAACTAACGATCACGGACAGTGCTCGCGAGAGAACCAAACTGCGTTTAGACCTGGTCGAGGTTGTGTTGACCACGTCCTCCGTTGCAATCGCCATTGCGTGTGGAGGCCCTTTACAAACGCCGACAGTCTTTGAGTACCCTTTACCCGTAACGGACGTTTCTTAGTCACATGAGAGCAAAAACAATGGAGTAATCGGCCTCCGCATGAGCGCACATTGTGTTCAGTAGACTTGGAGGCGCTCTATTGTTAGACAAAATAATGTGAATGTCACAGAGACTATGAATGGGCATGTGGATTATTGATTTCTTGAACACATCACGTAGATCATAGAGGAAATAATGTGAACTGACCCCACCTACCCTGTTCTTCTACCTGGTATCGTGACAATTCCGATTAATGGCGCAATTCCAAAATCACATGTGCATAATCAAGAAATTAAACGTAAAATTGTAGGGATGATATTTGGAATCATCCAGCATTTACTGAAACCTAAAATACCCTAAGTAAACGAGGAAAGGACAGGAGAACGATAGGATACAGTGATTCACATCTTACCCCACCAAAAGCCACCTGATATCCTATAAGGCTTTGATGCAGAATTGATTTAGAACATATCAAATACGTACGATACACTCAATCAACGAGTACAGCGCGTCAAGTCGTGAAGACTATTTGGAAACCAAGAATTACCAATCCCTAAGGAACTACAGCACTTTCACAACTGAACGATCGCAGAAACCCAGGTTACTTTCATCATCATCTTTTCTGACCATGCTCCACGGTGTCTCTGCAAACAAATCCCTTTTCGAAAAGGATTAGCAATGCAACAGTATCACCGGGCTCAGCAACGGCGGTCGCGCAGAGAGGAACCAGGATTCCAATCTCTTAAGCTACAATCCACAGGTTTTACAGCAATTTGCACCCGAAATACCAAAAGACACTAACGTAAATCGCCTTGTTGGAGCGCGGTGATGCACAACATTCACTTCAGTGGATAACGAAAAGCCCAAGCAACCGGCGCACTCGAGTACAGACAGGGGAGCACCACTTCACACAAGCCAACAACAGAAGGTCCTAGTTTTAAGTGCTGGAAACCTGACCAGCACAATGGCCAGTTGACTAATATAAACTACATCGAACATTCCCTACAACCACGCCGTCGACGAAATCCGACTAGTGCACACAGAATACACGAGGAAGAATAAAAATACCATGAAGAAAGAAAAATCGAGGAACTGCTGTTCCTACCTAGCTGCTTCTCATTCACCGATCTGAGAAACCCTTATTTTCGTAGTTCCAGAACATACAACACGCCACAATCCCTTGGTTTCCTAACCAGTGATAAGCAGGATCTTTCGGTCTCCAATAGAAGCCCACGCTATACCCAAAGTCAGAGTTTCTCGGGGCAACTTCCAAAACGAAAATGTGAGCACCATGACAAACAAGAAAAATGTTTCAATAAAACGGCTACTGATTTTTTTTTCGCTGTTACTTTCATTGTTTTACACGCTTCACTGCGTACAACAAATAACCGACAGGTGTATCGCCTCCAAATGGACGACTTGATCATCCACTCAAACACGGCACTGTAGAAACATGGAATAACAATGTTTGTTCGGTAAAAAATGAATTTCTGCACAACATACCAAAACCACTCCAATTACAAGCACAACACCAAAGATGGAAGTAGACATGGCATGGAACAATCACAAACTACTATCACATGAAAGCCCGCGACGGAAACTTGTCCATCGAA
This sequence comes from Fasciola hepatica, assembly GCA_948099385.1. NCBI lineage: Eukaryota > Metazoa > Platyhelminthes > Trematoda > Plagiorchiida > Fasciolidae > Fasciola > Fasciola hepatica. The sequence continues at coordinate 18,908,217 of CANUEZ040000030.1, forward strand.
AATTACCACGGAAAATGGGTGTGTATTTCATTTGGTCCCACTTCCAAGTTCCGTAGCATTATCCCTATATTGCACTATAAAACGGCAGTATTGATGGAACGAATTCACATAGTTCCATCTACAACAAAAAAACAAGCATGCGCAAGGTGGTCCCAAACGAGAAAAAGATTCAAAAAGTTGAGTGGAATTCCGTCCGACGTCCCGAAATCCACGACAACAATCTGAGACAAACACTCACCTTATGAGCGGTGTACACTTCAAATGGCTCATTGTTATTACGACAGAAGACACAAAGTTCAATATTTGTCTCCAGGACGCGTTGTGACCAAACGGCTAACTGACCCAAAAAGTTCGCCAGTTGAATGAACTGATCCGGACCAAGATTTATCTCCTTGGACATGTGCCTGACCACTCTGTTTGGTTTTCCAGACAGAGAGATAGAAAATAGAAAATCAGATTCAAGAACCATTAACGAGCGCTGACTAAGAACACAATTCAAACGGCGAACCCTATCACACAGAAGACAAAAACTATAGCCATTTGTGAAAATCAGCTCGAAACCGACAGCACTAAGGTCTAGCGTGCTACTTTAATTAGAGCTTTAGCAGAAGACGACTGATCCAGCGGCCGGTTAGTTTCTTAAACTCCATTGGAAGGGTTGTGCCTCTAATAAAATACACCACATTCCTTTACATGGAACCGGTACAGGTGGGCAGGCGCCTGAATCACTGCGCACAAACCAAAAGCTCAAACAGTTCTTGATCCAACAACCACACATAGGACTACTGACCACCGTGTATAGTCCGGAAGATGCTCCGAGTTGATAGGTTGTTTACTGGGAACCACTCATTCGGACAAGAGCAAAACCAATCAGCCATAACAGCACTGCATCTCTGCACACAGCTGTCCAGTCTATATAAAGGTAGTCATTGTCCGGTCGAAACATGTCAACATGTGGTTCGTATGCCTCTCCTCATATAACTGCGTTCAGCAGGTCTGAAGTAGACCCGTTCAACATCGCTCCATAGTCCGCTTTTGTACAGTTAACTACTTACTTATTTAGTAAGTAGCATGCGTAATCCACCACACAAGTACGTCTCATTAGAATACCTTCCTAACAGGTGGTAGGCAGTCATGTGCTCAAAACTGATCAAGTTGGATTATTGGGAAGCTCGCAAAACCATTAGAATCAGCAATCTTTGACGGCCACACAGCTTATCTTTTTCAGTATTGCACCAAATATCGCTGGACATCCGAATTGTGCCCGTAAACACATATCGATAGGTCTCAGAAACAAGGGTTCTATTCTGGAACGGAATTATCAAGGGGAGGAAGGATAAGATCTTGTCAATAAATCATATTGACTGGCGGTGATCAAACTATTGTCACCATGGTCTTCGGACAATAACAGTCGAGGTTCGATTCCCATCATCACCATCCACTTCGACATAATAATTATATATATATATATATATATATATATATATATATATATATATATATAAAATCCCTCTCGGTGAACAATTTTTGGGCGTCTCAGTGAGCGGGGAACTTGAGGTGGGACCGCTTGGCCTGATGAGACCTCGTATCTCCATATGGCCCACTTTCCCTGGTCTCGTATAAATCAGAATTCAATTCGCCGCAGTCACCGAACCAGCAAAATTACATCACGTTCATACCATTCAGGGGCTAACTGATAATGCAACATTCAGTTACAAAGGTTCACCTAATACTGGAAACTATGGAAATACCGTTAGGATTTATTGCCGTTTGATCAATTAATTGTCGATCAAATCCAATCCCCCACTAATGAAGTGCAACCCCGGATCACTCGCGGATGAAAGTGATTCAGTATATCAAACACAGAATTGGGAGATAGCATGAGAAGCATACCAACCCTCGAAAATAAGCCCTACTGTTCTCTGATAAGAAATTACTGTAGGACTGGGTCTTCCTTCTGGAGAAACAACGTAGTCGATGTATCACGTTCATTCACCGTAATTCCAAATATCAATTTGTACAGATTTCAGATTCTTCACCACTGAGAAGAGTGCAAAGTACTTAAAACCTTGCAGGATATGGCCTCTTTTAGCACTGACCAACTGAATGAAGGTGTGGTGACCTCGATCATGCTGCGAAAATAACCGTTTTCTAGATCTCATTTTGGATTTGTTTTCTCTACGATCTCTTCTGACTTTATCGTTCTGTTCGGTTGCCTACGTTTAACTGGACTGGCTTTTCCGAGGTTCCAACCGACCTCGTTTTTGAGTCAAGCTTAATTCCGGTTTGTCGCCGACTGTACACGCACTCGCTTTGCTGTAGCGTTCATTTGCATTTCGTGCATTTCTCGTATCGGTACTGTTTCGGCACCACAAGTTATAGAATACACTTTCGCATTTGTACACCGACTCGAGTCTCCTCCATTCGTTCGGCAAAGGTGACTTCGTTGGTATGCAGCTGTGAGACCTGTAGGTACCTGTACATTTCCGACTTTTTCCATGATTTCTAACGTCCCTTGGTGCAACACTCCTTTGTTGTACCGACGTTTTAATGTAAAACACACACACCTTTTGGTCGTCATCACCGCGCGATACAAAAAGACTGTCAATAAATCTTTCATTCTGGCACGGTCTCATCTTCTGGTTTGGAGTGTCCTGGAATTATATCGGTCGGAACTAACTGTGAGAAACAAAACGTTTTAGAATCTTCCACGGCGTCTCTTGGCACTTCGCTCAATACCATCCTGTTCTGTCCAACGGATGGCTGTCAGACCGAACTGAACTGAAGACATTGGCGGATACTGGCTCTTCGGCTCTCATTTCCTGATCACAAGAACATTGAACAACTGTGAGTTTGTGTCACACCTTTTGTTTCATTTTAATTCTTAATGTACATACCCTTTTGGCCTTTTTATCACCGCACGCTCCTCCGCCCATCTTAGTTTGCTAGTGTCGTCCTAGATATTGTTGACATTTATTTAGTGTACCATATAGACAGAGTAGTACGCTACAGACCTCATGGAGAACACGTCCATAAGCCACACTCGAACGTCTTCTTTGAAGAATACTCACTTCTTTAATTATAAGAACAATCTGTGGCATACACTGTCACCATGTATTAAGAAACCGTAACAACTGCATGTTTCAGAACGATTTCAGCTTCACTAGCTGACTAGATCGTTACCAATCCCAACATTTATGATTCTAGTCAGAAGTAAATGAACTGACTACTTGGATTTTTCCAATGCATGCCTGCGCTATTAGGTAGAGCGGGCAACCAGACCCTGGAACTTGTAGTGAAGCACATAAGATCACAATAGTTCAGATGTGGTAACGAGCTGAATGAGTGTATTACTGTCTACCACCAAAGATGATCGGAGACATCAACATTTCCCCCAGAATACTGCACCGCGTTCGACTCTTACAGTGTAATCCGTTTTCTGCCGTTTTCATCCGGAATAAGGAATACAGGAGACTTACATTTAACCTAATAGAATGTACTGACTGGGAGCTAAAGATAAACATCCCCACGTGAAATGCTACAAGCACTTTCCTGACCGACAGAAATAACTATGATGCCAGACAGACGAATGCAATGTGGTTACAACAGCACAAGAACTGCGTCTGTAAACCTGCATCCTTTCTCTCGGTCGGACGAATACAGTTTCGCTGTAGTATACCCACAACCATCAGAAAGGCGACCAGTCGAGGATAAATCGATGGACGGGTTCGGGCATATCTGTCACACCTTTCGCTTTAGTCGCTCAAAATGATATCAGGATTCTCTTTAATCGATAAGTATGGTTCCATTATGGATTCATCAGAAATATTTCCACTTTTGTGAATCCGGTTTTCAGGCTCGACTGTCCGCTATATTTTGCAATGGATCCTGAGATGGTAAGAGCGAAGGTCTTAATCATCGCCTTTCTTGCACACTAGACGATCTTTCTCCAGTCATCACCACCAATCGTCTTCTGCTTACGATGCGAATCTGTATTCATTTGTTCGCCTGGGTCGATTATCCCAACTTTCTCCACTGAGTCTATGGCGAATGTTTACTCACTCATTCAGCTGGTGACTTGGGAAGTCATGGAGATCGATTCAGCGTCGAGGGCACAACTGTTCACGGGACTCGCATCAGTTTACCAAAACTTGTACCCGGCCCCGGATATTCATGTGATGTGACTCTGTGTAGTGTGGGTGTGCCGCGAATGTTTGGTTATCGCATGCAGAACTGTAGTTGCTAAACAGCCGCTGATGGTCACCGAAAGATAGACAATGGCTACTACACCTTTTCCTATCAAGCTTCAGCCAAAACCCGAAATTCTTTAGCCACGACCCACCATTCTTTAGCCGCGACCCATAATTCCTCAGCCTTGACGCACAACCTATGGCCATGCCGCTTCAAGCCAGTCAAGTTAAAAGTATCGGAATATAATGACATTAAGAGATATTGAAACAATTTATTTTCTTTACAAATATTGGTGTTGCAATTCTAACGGAACACATGAGAAAGTGTGACGATCATATGCTAAGCGGTTGACCGTGGTAATGGTATTAAGTGCTGCATCGCAAATTGATTGGAGAAGGTTTAAACGATGTGTCCGTGTCGTCGAACCATGTGGCACAGCTCCTATTACTGTTGCAATTCCGGTGACAGTAATGGCGTCAAGTGTTGCAGCATAAATAAATAGATTGATGACATTAGTGGGGGTGTACTTACGATAGCTGTGTATACTGTTCTCGGAATTTTAGTGTATCCATTTATCTGAACGTTCAAGGGATCAAATCGTTGTGTTTCATCATATCCAGTTCTGATATTTGTCTATGATTAGAAATGCAAAACAGAGTGCCGGTTGTTACATTACAGAGTTTACTTATAGGACTGCTTCTTTGTGACATTTTACCCTTGCATGGGGAGACTTGTTTTCGATTGGTTGATATCTCGTTCGGAAGTAGTCAGGCGATATAATCGCACCGCGGCCGTTTGTTATAATATTCGTTGCACTTTACCTGGCACCGTACGCATCACCTCCTGACAATATGGATGAGAAGAAAAGGTCATACCGTCTCACCAGCGCTGAAGATCGACGCCGGATAATTGAATGCGCACGAAGAAATGATTGAAAGGACACTGCCAAACACCTCAACATCAAGATCGAAACATGCCGTGCCTTTGCAGCTACAGATCGAGAAACGGCGTTCGCATTTGGGTCCTACAAGACGAAGTTCAACGAAGAGTTTGTGAGACATTTGTGTGGAGTGGTGGACGAAGACCCTCACAAGCACATTGAGACAGTTGAAGGAAAGGATGGAGGAGGATTTCCCACGCACAACAGTCAGAAAGTCATCACCATCACATTAAGCTGACTATTCAACCAGTGGAACGAAACTCAGACGCGGTCAAATCTAAACGAGCAGAATATGCCGGTTGGCTGCAATGATCAGATACTGCAACTTTGAGGTTGTATATTGATGAGACCAGCTACAACACGTGGACGCTCAAAAGCAGGCAGCAAAGCAATCCGAATTTTACGGCCGATTAAAGGACCGAACTTGGGTATAATAGCTAGTTCATCCATCGCCGGTATCTTAAAGTATGAATGTCAATCAAAGACTACATGGCACATTTTTGATGAGCTTCTCTCATGCTGCTCAGTGTCTACTGCTACTGAGCAACCTGATGTTCCAGGAGTATTTGTATTTGACACTGCGCACGGACATCGGAGGGCTATGAACGCACAACTATACACCAATCATCAAATACGTTTCCTCCCATCGTATAGTCCACTTTCCATCCGCTGGAAGAGGCCTTCAGTGAATTCAAACAGGCAAAGTGTTTGCCACTTCAATTTTAGTACTTTAGGAACCAGTTCACTGAAAATACAACAGTAATAAGGGCTGTGCCACATGGTTCGACGACACGGACACATCGTTTAAACCTTCTCCAATCAATTTGCGATGCAGCACTTAATACCATTACCACGGTCAACCGCTTAGCATATGATCGTCACACTTTCTCATGTGTTCCGTTAGAATTGCAACACCAATATTTGTAAAGAAAATAAATTGTTTCAATATCTCTTAATGTCATTATATTCCGATACTTTTAACTTGACTGGCTTGAAGCGGCATGGCCATAGGTTGTGCGTCAAGGCTGAGGAATTATTGGTCGCGGCTAATGAATCGCGGGTTTTCGCTGACGCTTGGTTGGAAAAGGTGTAGACGATTGCGAAGGTTGCGTTGAAGACAGGAACGCTTGTAATATCACGTCAGACAACACATTAGCACCTTCCACAGCTTTATCTACATAGTATTTCTAGATGGTAATGGGAGAACCTGATTCCGAAATGAAATGCTTCAAGAGTGCATTTATGCACGTGAAAAGGGATTAAACGACAAAACAGGACTTTAAATGTGTCATTCACATCTCCAAGACTCGCAACACGCTCGTACTCCAAAATCAAAACCCCGTGAACCGCATAAGGTCGCGTCTGAAGCCGAATCTGTAGGAACTTGTCCATCTAACTGGTTTCAAATCCAACGACCAACCTAAAGGCATTAGACCAAAAATGCCTATTTAGATCAAGAATACCGAGTGGAAAAGTCTGATATACTTACACCGATTGCCAGTGCAAAATGTACCGAATGACTTGACTTGAATGCTGCTGATCTCGCCCAGCTGTAAAACAGAAAACCAGAAGACATGCGCAAAATAATTTATTCCGGGGGAAACCATCCTTCCAACCCCACAAAACAATTCGAAATGAATACAATTAGTCAAAAAGTCCCATTCCAATGCCAGCACCTTCTCTGCAAGTGAAAACGAAACAATTCCTAAGCATCTGCAACAAGGATTTCGAGTAGGCAAGCAAACGGATGTTGGAAACCCTGAAAGCATACGAATACGTCGATGAAAAGTGCGGGTCAGAAATGCTATCTCCTTTGACTCTCGTTCAGATACACAAAAACAAAACTACAGGCATCTAGTACTGTCGCAAGGAATGAAGAACGATTGCACTGCGACATCTACCACCCTCACATGAGTCATGTGACCTGATGAGGGCCCCCATCCACAAATAACCCGAGAAATTCGCATAGTACTTAACTGACACATTTGCAGTAAGGAAGCGCTCATTAATGCTACAGTAACTAGTACCCTCTTGTCATCGTATGTAGCCTACATTTAAGTAATACAGAGCTACCTAAAGCTCCAACAGGATTCTCCCGTCTTGTCGACACTTGCAGTTTAGTATTTCGTACAAACTAAGAGGATCGAAATCAACACCATACAGAACATCAAGTGCAAAACCTCGAACAAACAATTTTTCAGGTAGATGATCGTACAAAGAACACGCTACTCAGAACACACAACTGAATCGCTCCTCTGCTGCAAATGGCAACAATGATGCTACATGGATTTAGAGCACTGAGTGCTACAGCACTTGCCACAACCTCTTGCGCACTAATTCAATCGGTGAATAACCAAAGTAGCGGCTTCGCAGATACCAAACTCACCAAAATGCAATTGCAGTCTCAGAGCTTAAGCCCGCCTCGTTGGGAGTAGCAACCGCACCCCAGGAGCATCCAATTCCACCACCTATAGGCAACCTTCCTTTTCCGATCTTTCTTCTCAGTCACTTCAACTGGCTTATAGTTAGGACAACGGTACTTCAAAGTACTCTCATACATCCAGACCCGATTCAACCAGTGCGGTATGATAATCTTCTTCAATTGGATACATCAGCCTATCTTGGAAGTCCTGTAGCACGTTTCAGTGATTATCATCAGTCATCCGTTAAGGTACGCAAATGGTCAACCAATCATTGACCAGGTTCTTCGACAGGTCAAAAATTCAGCTTAGCCTCAGTTCCTTCAACCGACTGGTTGCTTGTAGTGTTTGTTTAAGTCCACCTGGTACCATCAGACACAACAGCATTGCCATCTTACGCCACGCGACTCTAGCAGCAAGGCGCACTCCATCTCGTCAGCTTCGGCCATTAGCTCGTTCAGTCTCCCGTCTCCTGTCAATAATACAGGATAACCAATGTACTTATCGAAAAAAATCAATGGCTGTCGTTCTGGGCGTCCTATTCGTTGGACGGGAAGCAGGTCCACATATATTGTGCGAGCGTCCAAACCAATGCCACAAAGCTGACCTGACCGTATTCCAACTCACCAAACCGTTCCAGCCGATTACACAGCAGGATAACTACATCTAACCCATGACAATTCTAGCTGCCTCATTCCGTTGGAAATACAAACCATCACTCAACCAGCGAACTGTTTCTCTTGTTTTCTCCACACACACACCCCTCCCAACCAGCTGACTGCTTGACAGTTACCAACAACATATGAACACCAGCATTTCACTGCATTAATTCTCCACATTAAAACCCCAAACAATGATCACTGTGCACTCTATTCAATGATGTAAAGCCGCATCAAACCGCCGGAAAATGCAGCAGACAGCACCTTAAATGAATAAAACCTTTCATCCACACGTCCGCAAGGCAATATATTCTACATGCCCCTCCCACCCCTCAAGATAACATATCTCGCCAATCAAACATCTGGAGAAAACCTCCGTATATGTCGGACAGAAACGGAAATTTTTCACACACTCACAAGCAAGAATCAATGACACGATAACAACAATAACAACCTGACATTTAACTTCATGTAAAAACGAATAAAATAATCGCACCCATAACGTAGCGCAAGACACAAACACAAAGTCGGATGTCTATCACAGTCAAAAACCTACTCACTGAGTCAACAACTAACAATCCACTCAATCCTTCAACACTCAATTCCTATCCAACTTGACCAATTACGTCACAAAGTTCCAACTACACAAAGTGCAGATCACACAATGTATCGTCAAAACACCAAACACAACCATATCCGGGTGACCCAAAGAAGACTAATAGGAACGAATCGGCCTAATCATCATATCCTCGTTCTATCCTGTCCTGCTCCGAAGAATCAAATCAACAGACAAAACCAATAGTTTAAATGAGAAGAAAAATTGCAGTGCCAGAAACTACCAATATCACTCTGAACACATACTTTACAAAAACGGTATCAACAACAAAACCACCACCACCAATTTCAATTATCAAGAACATCATCATCCACATGCACAATGGCCACAGATGGCAAATCTCACCATCTACAAGTCTCATAACCACATCCAAATATCAGACAAACAAAGCAACAAATCACTACACAATACATTCGTAGGTGATAATAACTGAAATAAATACCATATTCATGTTGGCACAATGCGCAATATAAATCCACATTCCCAAACATACGTCAACGAAAATAGGTACTCACCACGATCGCAAGTCAAACCACCAAAACGCGTCTGTTGGCCCCGGACAGGCCTCGACGACATCAAACTCAACGACATTCCCGAATAACCTACATTCAATTGGACTGACACGCCAGTACGCTAAAACGTACATACAGTCCATGTGCTGTGCACCAACATCCAATCAGTGAACGAGATACACATTCTGCCACCCAGATCCGATTGGGATCACGTTGGACGAACGGGTCACTTATCTGTGAGGCACGGTTGGAGCATGTGCCCACGTCACGATTAGACTGTGCGCTCTTTCATTGGTCACTGTTTCCTCATTTTCATGTACTCTCAGTCCACCCCTCCACCGCTTTCAATCAACGCAGTCCTACTACAATTTTCAAATAGCAAAAAACGGGTGGTGTAATCGGTGATTCTGATCATGAGTGGACGATGAGACTGACCTTGAAAGACATCGACATTCACATTGAAGCGATCGATACGAGATCTGTGGTCCAGTAAATATATTTGTGAGAGTTTTGTTGAGTGTTTGGTATCTTGGTTTTTCGGCTGAGATTTTGTCCACCTAGAATTTTTGTGAAAAATGAGGAGGTTGGTTTTGTGGTATATGTGAGGAGAAATTCAGCGTTTTTTTGTGCAAGGATGCAGAATGTGCAACAGAAGTGAACCGGTATCATGCCTAGAAGAGTTCCAACAGCAGGTATGAGCCACTGAAGTCGTCTGGTGCTCGCCAACAACAATAGGACTGAAGGCAGAATGACTACGTGAACGGTCCAAAGCGAAATGAAGGTCACCGGTTCGGGTGGCTGCATTTCCGCGATGCCGCCACCGGTGCTGGTGCACACACACAACCGCTTTCAACCGACAAGCATTCATGCAGAGTTAACTCAAAACAATAAAGAACGCGGCTGAACATGTTATCCTCACACACCTACGTTCCTATGCATATATATATATATATATATATATATATATATATATATATATATATATATATATAGATATATATGTTAAAATTTATAGAGTAGACATGCTGTCTGGTTTGGCTCTCGCTCAGATTACGATGTTCTGTTGCACAAAAACAAAACCACAGGCGTTTAATAATGTCACAAGGAATAGAGGACGATTGCGTTGCGATATCCACCACCTTCACATTAGTCATGCAACCTGATGAGGGGCCCACCTACAACCAATCCGAAAAACTTGCAGGATAATGAGCTGACATTTACAACAAGGGAACGCCCATTGCCACTGCAGTAACTAGAGTGCTCTTGCCACCGCATTTAGCCTACATTTCATTAACACAGAGCTACCTGAACCTCCTTAAGGATCCCTTCGATTATTCAACACTTGCAGCTTAATCTTTAGTACACACTAGCAGTAAGTCCAAAACGTCGAACACAATCTTCCAAGTAGATGATCGTACAAAGAACGCACTACATAGAACACACGAAGGCATTGAGGAAAAATTCCTGGTTTCATCGCACATCTATTGCAATTTGTAACAATGACGCCACACAGATTAAGAACGTCTCCAAACTTACACACTGAATACTAACGCAATTGCCACAAACTTTTCAGCATTACTTCATTCGGCTAAGAACCAATGCCACAAAACTGAATTGACCCCATTCCGACTGACTAACCCGTTCCACCCAATGATAGCCGGATAACTACATCTAACCCATGACAATTCTAGCTGCCTCATTCCGTTGCGAATACAAACCATCACTCAACCAGCGAACTGTTTCTCGTTTTCTCTCCCCCAGCCAGTTGACTGCTTGACAGATATGAATAAAATACAAACACCAGCATTTCACGGCATTAATTCTCCACATTATAACCCCGGACAGCCATCATCGTACGCCTTAGTTGGTGATGTAAAGACATTAAACCACCGGAGAATGTAGCACGCACCATCCTACTCAAATACAACCGCTCAATAACACGTCCGCAAAACCATACAACCTGAAAACCCCACCCCCACCCCCACCCCTTAAATTAACATATATTGCCCATCAGCACTCTTCAAAACATCGGAAAGAAACATCGAGGAAAGGACAAGAGGAACGGACAGTTTTTCATACACTCACAAGCAAGATTCAATGACACGACAACAACCACCTGACACTCAGTTTCATATAGAAAAGAATAAAGCAACCGCATCACCCACTGTGGTGTACGGCTCTTAAACACAAAGTCGGATGTCTATCACAGTCAAAAACCTACTCACTGAGTCAACAACTAACAATCCACTCAATCCTTCAACACTCAATTCCTATCCAACTTGACCAATTACGTCACAAAGTTCCAACTACACAAAGTGCAGATCACACAATGTATCGTCAAAACACCAAACACAACCATATCCGGGTGACCCAAAGAAGACTAATAGGAACGAATTGGCCTAATCATCATATCCTCGTTCTATCCTGTCCTGCTCCGAAGAATCAAATCAACAGACAAAACCAATAGTTTAAATGAGAAGAAAAATTGCAGTGCCAGAAACTACCAATATCACTCTGAACACATACTTTACAAAAACGGTATCAACAACAAAACCACCACCACCAATTTCAATTATCAAGAACATCATCATCCACATGCACAATGGCCACAGATGGCAAATCTCACCATCTACAAGTCTCATAACCACATCCAAATATCAGACAAACAAAGCAACAAATCACTACACAATACATTCGTAGGTGATAATAACTGAAATAAATACCATATTCATGTTGGCACAATGCGCAATATAAATCCACATTCCCAAACATACGTCAACGAAAATAGGTACTCACCACGATCGCAAGTCAAACCACCAAAACGCGTCTGTTGGCCCCGGACAGGCCTCGACGACATCAAACTCAACGACATTCCCGAATAACCTACATTCAATCGAACTGACACGCCAGTACGCTAAAACGTACATACAGCCCATGTGCTGTGCATCAACATCCAATCAGTGAACGAGATACACATTCTGCCACCCAGATCCGATTGGGATCACGTTGGACGAACGGGTCACTTATTTGTGAGGCACGGTTGGAGCATGTGCCCACATCACGATTAAACTGTGCGCTCTTTCATTGGTCACTGTTTCCTCATTTTCATGTACTCTCAGTCCACCCCTCCACCGCTTTCAATCAACGCAGTCCTACTACAATTTTCAAATAGCAAAAAAACGGGTGGTGTAATCGGTGGTTCTGATCATGAGTGGACGATGAGACTGACCTTGAAAGACATCGACATTCACATTGAAGCGATCGATACGAGATCTGTGGTTCAGTAAATATTTGTGAGAGTTTTGTTGAGTGTTTGGTATCTTGGTTTTTCGGCTGAGATTTTGTCCACCTAGAATTTTTGTGAAAAATGAGGAGGTTGGTTTTGTGGTATATGTGAGGAGAAATTCAGCGTTTTTTTGTGCAAGGATGCAGAATGTGCAACAGAAGTGAACCGGTATCATGCCCAGAGGAGTTCCAACAGCAGGTATGAGCCACTGAAGTCGTCTGGTGCTCGCCAACAACAATAGTACATCATCGTGTTGTTTTGGCATTTGTGCTAAGCTCGTATGGACTGAATGAAGGGTGCATTTTCGGGGTGTCACAATTCGTAGAAGGATTCACCACTAATGTGTATGTATAGTATTTAGTTCTTCTGATCCATATGTATTTGTCGGTTGATCAAAATATGGGAAAATTGTGGCAGAAGAGATATAGAGAGGTAGTGAAAGCATATTTGAGCTAACTGTGCAGGTGATGATTAAAATCATTTACCGAATGGTTGTACTTCATGGATGTGCAAACAAGTGAGGGATGAGACAGATCTTATGGTGTGAGGTGTGGACACGGGACAGTGTGAATTCTGATCAGGTGGAACAGTGATAAACAACAATAAAGATATATGATGAAAAACGAGGTTGATATCAGTTAAAAAGCCATTAGTAAATTTGTCACAATCATCAAAATGATTGCGAATGATAGATTCCGTGTGGGTATCTCTGCGAAAGCAACCTTTTAGACTTGGTGATAAAATCCGGATATTTTTCTTTTGGACCAAGAGTGAATATCATTTATTCGTAAGAAGTTCTGAAATGAAGTAAAGTACTGTGAGGAATCAAGCTTTTTGATTGCAATCGATGGGTAGGAGAGTTGTGGATTGTGGTGAACAAGTTTTGAACATGTCCCGGATTATTTATATGCCACTGTAGTGAGCAGGTTGGAGGTAGCCATTTTTAGTCTATTGTAGGTCCCTTTTTTCAATATATATATAAATATATATATATATATATATATATATATATATATATATATATATATATATATATATATATATATGTGTGTGTGTGTGTGGTGCGAGGCAATATCTCTCGCGCAGATTAAAGCAACCTCTGTTGCTCATGCAGTGGTCAGTCGGTGGATTTGCCGTTGGGAACCGCTTGTCAGATGCATTCAGACAGGGGCACTAACTTCGAAAGCTCACTGCTCCACGAACTCTGCAGAGCGCTCGGTTTTGACAATACGCGAACAACCGCCTATCATCCTCAGGGAAATGGCTTAGTGGAAAGGACAAACCGGTCAACAAAGGCACTACTCAAGGCATTCATTGACAAAATATCAGCAATCGGGACCTCACGCTAGGTAAATGTTCGCTTGCCTATCAAAGGGAAGTACATTCCTCTACTGGGCACTCTCCGCTTTTTTAAAACTGACAAAGCGGTCCGCTTCCTGTCTGACTCACGTTTACGAGTTGTACAACAAACTCATATCCCGGTCACGGACACTACGTGTTCCAACTGATAGACTCACTTCGACAAGCTCATCAACTAGCTCGTGTGCTTTTAGAAGCTGCCCATAGGCGCCAAAAAGAATACTACGACAGGAAAGCATTCGGGATGCCAGTCCAGGTGGGACAACTGGTCTGGTAGCACATGACTGCACTGGGACCCGGAGTCCCTGCACAGTTGCACAAAGAATGGCAAGACCCGTACGTCGTCGAACGGGTTCTTTCTGAAGCCACATGCCTGATCAGGAATTCTATCCAATTGAACAATAAACCGATAGTGGTGCACTTAAGTCGTCTCAAACCATAAAAACCCAAACGAAGTGAACGTACCGCAGGACGACGAGGCTCCACCGCCGGGAGGTAGGGCTAGAACTAGAGGTCCCAGCAGAAGGTGACACTGGTAGAGCACCGAGGACGGTGCTAACGTAGGAGGGGGGATGGGAGTTGTGCGGAGTGACGGTATGTTGAGCTTGAGCGGGACAGTTAACTATGACAAACTCAATCAGGTTGTCTTTCCATCATGTTGCAGCTGATCAAATCGACCCTTTGAATTCGGATCTGGATAAGAAAACGTCAGGAGACAAGAACAGTGAACAGTGAATACTCACGTAGTGTATTGCTATTACATGTTCTCGCTCTGTCATTTTTACAGTATCGTTACGCGTTTATATACTTCATTCTCGGATCCTCTCTCTCTTATGCTTGCGTACTGCACCAAAATGACTAAGCTACCGAACGCAGGATCCTTTGGGAACACACTGATCATCCATGTAAGAATGTGGGAGATAAATGAAAACAGTTTGGTGTTGTGGACCGTTTCAAACATCGGAGAGCACTCCAACACACCAGAGGACTTTGAGTGAAGGTGAGTGAGAAGGCAACTAATTAAAACGTCCATTCAAACTCTTTTTGAGTGTCATATCCTTCACTGTTCATGATTCGAGTAATTGTCACACAAAGTGATTGATGTATGACAATTCAATCAAGTATCATGGACAATCAGGAGAAGAATATTTCGTGGAAGGGAACCATGAGTCCTAGCATAATCATGGTTTATCGATCTCACGAGACTACCTCGATGGTCAAAGGGGGAAGCAATTCAGTTTATTACGCAACTGGCGTCATCCTGCTATCACTTGGAGGGCTTTTATATACATTGTGTTTTCTCAAGATCATGAACTTGGGTGCGCATACTTTTGAGAAGTGCTTTCTGCCGTACTTTGAATACGGCACAGGTTCACGCTGTTGAACGACATTTTTCGGATTGTTTCTTGTGGATAGGTCTGATGGGATCAGATTTCTGTCAATCACAAATTATACCAGGGTTTATGCATACATCAAAAATATTAGGCGGAAGTGAAGTAAGTTGGTAAACTGCATTAGGAATTAAGTTCACTAGAAATAGGGAATGACGATGCTCCTGATCACGAAATCCAGTATTCGGCATTTCTACGTTGAAATCACGGAACGCAGTGAGGAACACGCGGAAGTCGCGTGGTACTGTGGTGGTGTGACTGCAAACGCGTTTATCAGAAAAGTGAACGATCGAACGTGCACACGAAAGGACCGTACGCGCGTGTGTGTGTGCCTCAGTAGAGTCAGCCGAGCACGGATCAATACACGCACGAAACACACGAGCGTGGATGGCGCGGAAGAGATGAGAAGAAATTCAAACTGATAAAACGTCCGGGTTGAGGCATGATGTAAAAATCAATACATGATCTAGAGTACTTGCCTATGTGTGTTTGAGTGCCCTAGTCTGTCGGTGGACACAAAGATCAATTAGTCGGCCATAGCAAAATGTTTGGCTAGGGTTCAATTATTCTGAACCACAGCATACCCGGCTGGGAATGTTCAAGCATTCGGAAAACTGCACCAAGGGATCTGGCTCAGCATGTGGGTGATCATGAGGACCGTGATTGAAATTCAAACCTGCAATCACCCAGTCACATAGGCAGTTTTTTCCGTCACTCAAGCACCAGCATTCAGTATCACGGTGGTTATTAATTTGCGGCCTTCATAGTTGATCTCCTTAAATGGCCGCATAACTCTCAAATAAGAATCAAGGGTGAGGGGATCGATTTCATTATGGCTGAAACAGGGAACAGGAAATGGGGACTGTTCTGATCCGTCCCGGTAATTCTTGGAAGAAGACTCTTGTGCCTTCGAACCACCTCGTTTATTATACAAAAACAAGCCGTTTATATAGGATAGTAGGTCACTACGGTCAAAATCATGGTACTAAGCGCATTAGCCCAGAACTCTCTGCATAACCGGGTCTTCTAACCGGCTCTTTTGGTCACGTCCTCGATTAGCTGATTCTGTTGCCTTGGATTGAAACAACGCATGGCCACTGACTGGTTGATTCCACTGGGTTCGGCAAAGGTGATTGTTCGCGGCCAATTGGATGATTTCGTTCAGCTTCGTTACGAACTGATTGGGCCATCAACCCGCTTCGCAGACCTGAGATTTGCTATCAATATTAGGCAAACAGTGACACGCTGTCTGCAAACGGAACTAGACCGTCCATCGATGCGTCAGCGAATACTCTTACATCCTCCCTTCTTTGATAGGGACTGATGCTTCTCATTCTCCCGGATTCTTGTGAACTGTTTTCATTTTCTGGAACGCTGATCTTCCGAATACTTATGTGCCTTCTATTTCCTCGTTTAAATACTTTTTTCCCACCTGGACCTCATACGATCGGTTTCCCGAGTATCATACTTCTGTTCCCTTTCGCCAGCAATGATGCCTTTCTGGAACATCTTGAACCCATATTTCCTCTTTTTCTTGCAGTTCCGGTGGATCCTTTGCTCTACGGTCGTAATAAAACTTTTGCGTGTCTCTTCTGTCTTGTAAACGGCACTGTATTTTAGTCGAATGCTACGCTTTAAGACCCAAGAGAACACCAACTGTCGGAAGCTATGTCCGAGTTCTTCTGATGAATAGTCTCTGAACCGAGCTGTATTCAACAATGGTATTCAGTATGTTTCTTTGTTCCAGAAGCATCAAATGGGGTTATTCCCCGATTCTGTCTCCAGAGTTAGAATTCTTTTCGCTGTCTTTACTGCAGATTCGGCCTTACCACTGGGCTGAACGTAGTGCGACCAACTGGTCAGATATTCGAATTTTCATTTGTGACAGAACTGCTGAAATTCCGCACTCGTGAATTGGAGTCCGTTGTCGGAAAATAATGCCTCAAGAATGCCATGCTTGGAGAAATGAGCACGCAAACCGTTAACTACTTCTGTTGGTCCCGTGATACGCAGGAGGTCGATCTGGAAAAAAATCCCTGTAATAATCGACCTGAATCAAGTAGTGTTTGCTCCCGCGCTCGAAGATTGCTGCGATCAAAATTTGTCAGGGGCAGATAGACAATGTCCTTAGGAACATTTTTTCCTTCCGCTGTCTGTCCTCCCTGGCACGACATATCTCGCATTTGAAAATGTAGTCTCCTACCTGATTGGTCATTTCTGGCCGGTAAAACAACTGTTTCGCTCGGCGGATGGTAATGTTAATCCCGGGGTGTGACAAACGGAGTCTCTTCATCAGCTCGCCTCGAAACTGTTCGATGACAATAAAACGGTATTTCGTGAGTATTATTCAGCTGTCGACAAAGAGCGACTCACGACTTTTGAAGAATAAGAATAGCTGTGTTAGCAGGTTTTCTTTGGTTGTAGGCCATCCGTAGGAGATGAAATCCGTCAGTTGCTGGAGGACAGTGTCACCGGTCTTGGCTTTCTGTATCTCAATGAGGTCTGCATTGTCTACTGAACTCTAATCAATCACTGAAATATGTTCGAACTCCAGTGAAATATCTGTATAATCCAAGCCGCAAGCAAGATTATTCTGTCTGTGATCAACATTTGACATATCGGGAGATAGACTAGTTCAAAGTCGTACTTCTGAAGCCTAACTAGCGTCAATTGTAAAAGTTTCGGGATATCAGTAAGCGGTTATGAAGCAACAGGTATGCGTGGTTGTGGTGATTCAGCAGCTGTCACACGTGATACGGCCAGGTACAGCTTCGTAACCACGTAAACGGATGAGCCTCAACCAGTCAGGATCACCGCGGACAATTCCGACAAAAGTTCCGTGTGATTGGCCATTTTGAGTGTACCAATTGCATTCTCTAATTAAACATGTTTATACAAACCCACTCTGAAATACAATCAACGTGCAATTTCACGGCCTTGGTCTTTTTGCTACATCCGTTCTCGTAGCTCTGATTGGGGACCATTTCAATACGGACTATCGATTCAGTTCATTACGTTATTACAGTGGCATTTGACCCATTTGAGCTAGCGTCTTCCCGCCGTATGTGTACATATTCAAACGCGCCAATGTGAAAAACACGGCGAGCATTTCCATGTCAATTTGAGCGTAGTTCTTTGTAGAAATCATATCTAACTGGCTAATTGTACGTACTGAAATAACCTGGACCCGGACTACGCGCACCAGGAGAACGACAAGACCAAACAAGAACAGCAAGAATGTATTCTGTTACACTTGGTTGATGCTCACTCGTTTATATACAAAAATAAGCATGTATTCATCAACAGATAACATCCTGACCTATCACAAGGCGATTTCGCTGTATCTAGACGATCTAACAGTTATAGTCTGGCTTTACTCGATTGGCTGGATACTGCAAATGAAGCTATGGTGCACTGGACAGCGTGTGGAGACAATCAAACCACCACAACCTTCTTCCTTCAGAAGTTCCTCATCGATCTGGCTTGCTTAACGCACAGATCTTCGGACTGGTGCAGTAGGCTGTAGTTGCGTTTCATCAACTGCTTCGTCTTCTTCATTCGGAGCAGCACGATCAACATTCTCGGTTACGGTTTCTGCTGCGCATTCAGGAGCTTCTCTGAAATGAAGTTGACTAAGGTGGTGCCGGTGTACGGTTGCATCTTAAAGGTCCATGACCTCGACTGTGGATTGACCAAGTTGTCTTGAGATGATCCCATTGGCTGGTCGGAGATCGTTGCCTCGAAAGTATGTTACATCACTGCAATCCAAGCATCTTAGTGATGATCTGAGACTTCCTGATTTGAACAACATGGCTGGAGTCTCCTTCGTCACTGAATGCAGTGCCTTCCGGTATCGCAATAGAAAATTGTTTACAAACGTCGCCAATTCCGCCAGTGTCTTCGGACTGGCTGAGGCGATAGCGCTCTTAACAGTACGTACCAAATTTTCCACAGCTCCGTTAGAACATGGGTGGCGAGATGCTGTTCGAAGATGTCGACGGCCAATGCTATCTTACTAATATTTCAACGTAGATGCACAGAACTGAGAACCATTATCGGTGACAGCACTTGTGGGATACCTTCCCGGTTAAAGCTTTTCCTTAGAGCTTGGATTACGAACGACGTGGCTGGCGTGGATGTTTAAAATAGTTCAGACCATTTCGTGTATGAATCGATCAGTACGAGGGCATGGTATCTGTTCAGGAACGGACCGCAGAAATCGGCGTGTATACGTTGCCATGGTACGTAGCTTCCGGGCCACGGGCTCCAGTTATTCGGTTTCGACTTCGCTTTATTAAGACATGCATCACAGTTCTTGGCTGCTGTACATATATGTCCGCATCCACTTCAGGCCACCAACACATTTGCCGACCCCGAAGCTTAATCTTCTCCACCCCCAAATGACCTTTATACAGGCCTTCTAGAACCGTTTTGCGCAGATGAGGAGGTATGACCAACCGATCGCCACGACACAGTACTCTGTCAGGTTGTATGCATAATTCCTCTCAATTTACGAAAAACTGCGGATGATTTCGCCTCACCTCCGGTTGCCAGCCTTTCTTGATGGCAGAAATGACTGACGAGTAATACCGTCTGGTGTATTTGCGTGACTTCTCTCTCGACAATGGAGCGGCAGGTGACATGAAATAACACCGTTCAGCTGCGGCGAATCGCGAGAATCTTGATAGAAAATCAGCACGCGGAATTGTTTTGCCAGGCCGTAATTATAATTAGCAAGGGCAATAGTCCACCGGTGCATCGTGGCGGCTGTGGACTTGGCAAATGACTTTTTCGGGTTGAATAGGAACTGCAGCGCTTAGTAGTCCGTGACAATTGTGAACTTTAACCCAAACAGGTTCTTATGAAGACGTCGTACCGCCCAGAATCCAACCAGTGCTTCTTTCAGTGCCTGAGAGTATCTTCTCCAAGCAGCATTCAGAAGTTGAGAAATACAGATTATCAGGTATCCATCTTGTTTAAGCACTGCATCGATTATAACCTCAGATGCATCCGTGATTAGCATTGTGTGTTTGGATCTTGCGAATGGGGATAACCTTGGACGTTCGACTATGCTGTTAATAAGATCTCGCAGGACTCTCTCGCATTGGTCCGCCCACTGCCAAGAATAGGATGACTGGGCGAGGAACATTGGCTGCGTCTTCGTTGCGAAATCCGGTATGAACCTGGAATAGTATCGCAGGTAACCAAGGATCGATCTCAAGTGTGCTTGATTTTTTGGTGGCTCCATTTCGACAATAGGTTCGAAACGATCCGGGTCTGGCTGATATCCACTGACGTTTACCGTGAACCCCAGGAAACTCCCTTCCCGGACACCGAACTTGTATTTTGAAGGCTTGATCAGAACATTCCTGGCCTTAAATCGTTCCAGGTTCTGTTTTAGTTGATGATCATGTTCTTCTTTCGACGCACCAAAGACGATTACATCATCCTGATATGCCATCACTCCGGTTAAACCTTCAATCGCCTTGTCGATGGCAGTCTGAAAAAAGCTGGATGAAACATGCAATCCAAAAGGTGGAAAGTTGTACTGGAATATGCCCCAAGGGGTGTTGATGGTGGTAAGCGGTCTCGATTCTGGGAGCAGCGGAATTTGCAAGCACGTGTCAGCTAGATCAATTTTCAAAAAGTATGTACTGCCGAGCATGCGTTTCATAAATTCTTCTGAACCCATATTAGTTGCTGCGTATTTTTGTAATCGTGGAATCAAAGTAATAATGTATTCCCAACAAATATGCGGCGTTTTCCATCGCTTTCCATTGCAACAACTATCGGAGTCGCCCAAGAAGACGACGAACTGACTGGAGTGATCACACCCTTCTGCTCCATTTGCCTCAGTGCTTTTAGAACACCCTCTCTTTGGCCGTACGGCAGCGCTCTTCGTTTGACGAGCGTCGGATCACCATAGACTTCCAACTTTACCGGCTCCGTCGCCATTCCGTCACGATTGTTGGACCATTGTATCACCAGTTGTTGAAGAATTACAGGATCAACGGGAGTGGCTGACGCTGTGTGAACTGAATGTGAGTGATTCGTAGCTTGTAATGCATTCAGTCGAAATCATGAAGAAAATTGGGACGGATGCTTACTGCTTGGATGGTATCATTAGGGTTGTGTCAGCCAACAGCGTTAGATGGTGACTGGTTACATCTTGTACGCCTACGCCTGTGGGTTTTATGGCTACCCGAAGACAAAGCATCTTCAGGACCTTCTCCGGAATCATGAGCTCACAACTCCCCGTATCCATAATAAACTCATGTTGAAATCCGAAGTGGAAGGGCACCGGCTTGTTCAGGAACTGATCGTTCCGACCGGTGGTCTTCAATGTGTAGATGGGATTGGTATTTTCGGGTTTATTCGTTCCAGTCACCTCTATCATGTTGCATTTGGATCTTCGGCATACCTTTCGTATGTGGCCAGTTTTGCCACATGCATGGAATACGGCTTGACGGAATCGACACGTTGAACGCAAATGGAAGTCTCCGCATGACATGCATCTGTTCACCGGTTTGAGACACGGCAGCATCGGAATGGCGTGACTGGTTGGCGAGTGCTCGGTGGTTACAGCGCGGGTGCGTTGGCTTGGACGTCTTTCGTTGAAGCGGAACTCTGGTATAGGACCTGATGCGTGAATGTAGGTCGTCATATTGCTCACAAATTTTGCGGATGTCTGCAAAGTTCAAGCTTTTCTGCCCCAACAAGAGCCGCTGTAGGGTGACATTATTGATTCCGGCAATTAGTCGATCACGATGCATTTTCTCCAGACGATTCCCGTTACTGCAGCAGACGACCTATTATTTCAGTTGCAGAATGAACCCGCGATAAGACACGTTCTATCCTCATACCAGTGGAGTAAATTTCGCTCGTTTGATTGCCTGGAAATTGACTAGCATAACGTGGTTTAGCAGAAGTTCTGTCAGTTCCTCAAACGGTAGTTTTGTGGGCGCATCGGGGTATGCCAAATTCCTCAACAACGAATACAAATTGCGGCCACCTACTGCCAGAAATAGGGCCGACTGGTATTGCTTTGTTCCTTTACGAACACTTTACCAAAGCTCGAATCTTCTGACACATTCTTCGATCTGGGATGGATTATTGTGCAGATTCAAATGTTCAGTGGCCAAAGAACCCACCCCACGAAGCCATATGTAAGAATTGTTTCTACCCGGACAATCTTTGGTAATGGAATAGCTCGCACCCGGACAGTGCGCACTTGGGAACAGCAAGACCAGACAAAAATGACAAGAATGTATTCCGTCAGATTTTATTGGTCCAATTTCTTTTGTACACAAAAGGAGGCATGCAATTATTGGTAGATAGTTTACCGACTAATCACAAAGAGCTTGCACCCTATCTGCATGATCTGATTGTCAAGCTCTGACTACCTGATGGGTTGGATAATGAAAACGAATCGATAGCCTACCTGAGCGCTTGGGGATGCGTTCTGGTCATTACAAAAAACATGCAGTTTGAACGGCAGGACATTGCATTGGAACATAGTCCACGGATTGTCGATGCTTGTTGATGGTTTGGACTCCATGTGCAGCGGAAAATGTAAGCATGCACCAGCCCGACATATTTTTGAGAAGTATTTGCTGTCGAGCATGCATTTCATGAGACCTTCCAGCTCCGTAGTGGTCGCCACGTGTCTCAATAAATGTGAATTCAAGTCCATCGAGTAATCACCGCAAATTCGGAGTGTTTGTCTGTCACTGATCATCGCCACCGCAATCGGAGTCGCCTAAGTGGATGAAATCACGCGCGTTAAGACACCTACTTGCTCCATCTTGGTAAGTACCCTCAGAACATCCTCTCTTTGGTCGTGCTGCAACACTGGTCGCCTCAGGAACACCGGATTACCATCCACTTCCAACTTCACGGGCTCAACCACCCTGCCACCTTTGTCGTTGGAGCATTGTACGATAAGCTTCTGGGGAACAAGCTGATCCAACAGATTGTCGGACGTCGTTTTCAGGATTACCGATTGGTCCAATACACGTGAGGTCATCAGGCCAAGGATCAACGGACTGGCTATGGAAATCAGGAATCGTACCGGGGTGTAGTCGCTCTACAACCGGACCAATAATGTAGTCTGACGAAGCAGTGAAATTAGATGACCAGTGACACCGTGAATGCTCACAGCAGTGGGTTGTATGGGTACGCTGGGCTGGATCAAGTCAAATACCGATTTCGAAAGAATGGACTCGTAGCTCCTGGTATCCACAATATGTTGATGCCTCAACCCACGTTGAAAGTGAACTGATTTATACAGCAATTGGTTGGATTCACTCGAAATCTTCAGTGTGCATACCGGATTGGCATTATCCTCGGAATCATCAGGGGTTACGTTCGCCACATTTCATCTGGATTGGCGACACATCTTGTGGATATGGCCGGTCATCCCACAGGAATGGCATACTGCATTGCGGAAGTGGAAGTCGCCACACGCAAAACAATCATTCAGCCGCGTCATGTTGTGTCCCGGGGTTGTCTCGTTGGCTGGCTTTAGTTGGGGTTTACGATGTGAAATATTTGTTATAAAGGACTGGATCCGTTGGTACTGCAACACGGAATGTTCGGCTGTCGCTTCGGAGTGATCACCGAATTGTTTACACATTGACTCGTCTTCAGACAACGTGAGGTTTGGCTTCAGCAGAAGATTCTTCCGCAGATCCGGATGATTCACTACGGCGATCATTCGACCGCGCAGTCGGGTCTACAGATGATCCCCCAGATTACATCCCGAAGCTTTCATTTGTAGCATAAGAATCAATGCACAGAACTTCACACCGAGACAAAAAATCAGCTGAGCAGCTCCATGGCGCGACGCTAATTGTATCATTTGCAATACTCAAACTGACTTGAGCGTTTTAAATCACTCCGACCCAGAACGAGACAAGCCGAAATAGCAAGAAGACCAATGCTGCGCAGTTGTACGTTAATTCTATTGTAGAATTGATTAGCAAAAATATACTGCATAGAAAAAAGTACATGCTTAAATACAGATCGACAGATCTGTAGTGATTCAAGTACCTTCACACGCGGTCCAGTGCGCTACAGCTTCACTCCCAGTATCCAACCAATCTGGTGAAGTCGGACCGTATCTGTTAGGTCATGTAGATATAGGGAAATCGCTTTTGACCGGTCAGCACGTTATCTACCAATAAGTGCACGCCTCTTCCTGTGTACAAACGAGCTAGTGCCAACCAGATGTGACAAAATACAGTCCTGTCGTTCTCGTCTGGTCTTGTCGTTCTCCCAGTGCGCGTAGTCCAGATGCGAGTTATTTCACTACGTGGAATTCGCCGAGTAGATACGATTCTGACACAATCACAGCGAGCTTTTTCTACCTGTTCACTGCGATTCTGATGGAATGGAGCTGCTCAGCGTATGTGGCCTCAAAGCTGTACCGAGCCGTGCCCCGTGTGATGCCTGCTGAATTACTGTAGGAGCTCATGAGGGATGAACGTTGGGGTCACTCAGTAAGCATCACACGCGACACGGCCCGGTGCAGCTTTGTGGTCACACGCTGAGAAACTCCAGTTAATCATAATCGTCTTGACCAGATACAGCACATACTCGCTGTAATGGGTTAGATTTTGATTTACCATTTAATTCCTTTGATGTAGTGTATCTGAACAAATCAATTCTGCAATAGAAATCCGATACAGTTCTGCAGTCTCAAACTTTTCGCTATTTCAGTTTGCGTATTTCTAAGTTAGAGCCGATTTCAATACGTTCTCCCAATCTGAGTGTTGTTAACAGCACAAAAATACTGCGAGATGTTAACGTTTTGTTTATAACTCGTAATGACCTTGTAGTGGCATTCAACCCTGATTATTTGTTTAACACGCACCAGTGTTTATGTGAACTCGCGCCACCAAGCGCGGTGGCCACTCGAACGTTGCCCGTGCACCCTACACGCACGCTTCTCCAATATACACTAACCACTCTCTCCCTACTTATAGTGTTCTCCTTCTCATGGGTTGTGGGAAACAATGTCGTGGTGATCGTGATGGTATATTGCAGAGTACCACTGTAACGAACAGGTGGTCCAAGCGTGTTGGAAAGGACTAGCGAACGTACGTAATAAGGAAACAGCATGATAAGGTCTAACCAACCTTACAACCTGGATAAACCATGTGAAATTTATGCATCTACAGCGAATGGATATGAAGCATTGACTTCATTCCACAAAGATTTACAGTTATCTCTATGATAAGCGGACTGATCGTGTCGGTCGTTTCTGTACGCAAAGAACAAGGCTGTCCAATTTGATTCACATAGTCTCACTGAATACTAACAGCTTCGACTTGCAATAACAGCAACAGTTCGAAAGACGAAATCAGGTCGTTCTGTTCAGTTGTCATCAAACGCTCCACTATAGACGATTGTGGAATTTGGTCGGGATTAATCCTGGCGGTGCTTTGTGTTATCGATTTCATCAGCCATTTGGGGATATGTTCTGCAATCCGTCATGAGAGACCGTTGGTTTGTTATACCGATCCAGTTGCAAGTGAACTGGTAAACGAAATGTTATGCAGAATTCTACGGCTGACTGGGCTCACAGTTGTCCAGGCGAATCTCAACAACAACAGGCATCACGAAACGATTTCGTCCGACGTTCTTAACATCGACGGCGTTGAAACTGATAGTGAAGGCTATCCTCGCGCGCCTGCACTCACATTTAGACGTCCACCATGATCCTTTCCAGTTTCCATATGAACCGGGTAGATTCACTCTAGACAATGAAGCCCCTCTCCTTCTTCTTATATGTAAATCTTTTAATAACAAGACGAGGTACATCAGGTTTGTTTTCTCTGACTACTTTTACATGATTCATGCTATTCCTGGATCACGGCTCCTCACCAAATTAGAATATTCTGGATGCCCACAACAGCTGCTTGCCTGACTATCTGAATTACTTCACTGAAAAGACGCAATGCACCAAATAAGGAAAACATTTCTATGGAACAATGATCAATACTTTCGGAGTGCACCAAAGCACCGTTCTTTTCCCATACCTATTTTCCACTCACATCAGTGATTTATGACCCAGGTCTTCAACTAATATTTGGAAGTACTCACGGGATTTCGTTTTGTGCCGCACCATCTGCAATTCCTCTGGCTACCGCACATTCAGATAGAAACTTGTCAAACTTTCGACACTCTTCCATCTAACCTGGTCTCACACTGAAAGCGCCGAAATTTTCACAGGGCATCTTCCGTCTTTCACGTTCAACTCTGCTCACAGACGATGTGACGGATATAATGGTTCATCTTCCAGCGTCAACATTACCAACTATCCAAGATTTACAATAGATAGCAACCTCCGATGGTCTAAGCATATTCAGTAGTATTGCAAAACCGCAACATTTGCCCTTACACATTTGCATGCTCACACAGCTCCTGACTCCACAATCAATTCTGTCTACTTACCTCTATAAGTGTGTTCTCCTTAGCTTATTCAATTTTTGTTCTTCTGTAATATTCCCTGGTCTTTTGAAACAATAAAATTCACGTTGCCCGGTCTACTGATAATCAGTCACGCATCCTTGATCCCTATTTAGGGGGTTACCTTTACACTTATTGATAGGAAGATTAAATCGCGCATAAAGGTAAACCACAGGATACCTCTAGACGATACGCACCCGGTGCACATCAGTTTGTCTTTCTGCTACTACCACCCGAAAACAGGTTTGAATTTCCGCGATATTCCCTCTCACATAAACAATTACAAAAAAATCCTCTCTCCCGGTACTTCGCTCGCATATTGACGAACAAAGAAAGAGCAGTAACTACGTTGGTCACAAATCTTGTGAAATCCTAACGTAATGCTTTGTTGGCCGAGTGTTTTTGACTGAAGTGTAAGCAACTGAGCCTACAAAGGTCGTACAATATAATTCGTTTTCTTCCGGTACACAAACAAGCTCTAACGTGCTGGGTGTATTGGATCTAAAATCATATTTGGATAAATTTAGTGCTTTTTATCCGTTTATTATACCTGTAAACACCGATTGCGTAAATTTCGAAATGCCTTACCTGGCCGATTTACAGGTGGAAACGAAATGTATCCCCTACCCTGGATACTGCCGAATAAGACTCCGTACGGCTTCCTCCCCTTTTCGGTTGATTGCCACAGCGACGCAAGCCAATGTTCAGTAGCACTGCAATCGAGAGCCACCGATTTGCCTTGTCCCACACACAAGCCTGTAAACAGCAAACCCATTGCGGTCGATAGTCAGTCACACTGAATTTCGCCGCTGTTCTTAGCCCGTGTATACGTGTGCGAGCACACAAATGCACTCACTCGGTCATCTTGCTTTCAACCAAGGCCTGTCCGCACTATGATCCCTGTGACTTTCAAGTCTTCAGGCCCTACAGGTAATCTGAATTTTGATGCTGAACGTAGCTGAACACAATGTGCGTGGCTCGTCTCAGTCGACGAGCACTTGTACGCTTCACAGGACATGTTTGCAACGTGTGCGCAGTGCACGGCCTTCGGTTGCTACGCCGTTATGTCAGTTGACGGGGTGACGGAAGAGAAATACTTTGATCTGAGGCTTGATCAGTCTTTTGTCCCGAATCAAATAAAATCAGATTACATGTTGTGTGAGGCATGAGTTGGCCATGGCAACACAAGAGAATAAACAACGTTGATGTGAACCCATATTACGACGCCTGTGACACACCTGCAAGATCGAAATAACCTATAGTGCAAACGGCACGTTTACTCGGCTTGGTCATCTGCACTGAATGTTCGGAGAAAGTGAAGCAAGATCATGTGATCACCGTTTATTTGCCCCTAAATTCACTACATTCGCTCTGACTGTCACGTGAAGCATACAATGACAACATTTGTACACACACTTGGGGAGATGGTCACACAATCCTCACTGTTCACGGCTGATATACATGTTTTGATTCCATCAACCAGGTGGCGATAAGATATGATGCCTCATAAGTACTGCTTGAAGTGAAGATATTCAGCGTTGGCTTCGTTCCATGGGGAACGGTTTCATTTATGGCGCATTCCACGTTACGGGTGAATTATAGGCGGAGATCAATGGAGTTTAACACTAGAACGACGGGGTAGTTCAAACAAACACTGACTCCCAATAAAAAAACAATAACTTTTTTGTTTTTCAAGCCAGCTCGCCGAAATTTCTTCATTTTTACTGATGTTTAGTGTCGCACTTTTCCTCCAAATTTCGCGGAAATCAATCGATCTATCCACACTCTAGGAATACCTCAATCAATTTCGAGGACAGAAAGACTGGGTATCCGTCTTGGTACTGGTGGCAGTTTGTGTTATCCGATCCGTCCTAATACAGGCTGGTAGCCAAATCTCAAGCTTTTCTAGGTCGATCGATTATACCGATTCAACATGTGACCCAATCACGTTTCTGGCATAGCAAGTGGACTTGCCACCGGTGCAACTTTGAGAGTTCTGGCTCGTCATGGCAAAGTGCCAATAACTTATCATTCGGAATGTTAGAAGTACATACCATTTGGGTCACGCTAATTGGGTTTTCAGCTGATGACCCGTCCGAGATTGCATTCAGCTGGATTCACTCCGTTCACGATGTTGACGTGGATTTTGACTGAACCAGAACCAAGCACAGTGCATTCTGGTGCAAGTTTATTGGTTGAAAGAACTGAACTAAACTGAACGCTTTTTGATCACTGTCTATGGTATGATAACAAATGTGTTTTACCCTAAACTGAGGAAGAAAAACGTACACAAATCAGAAAATTTGCCGTAAAACCACTCAGTTTTCACTTTCGTGCAAAGTTGAGCACTGTAGTCGTCAGAA
Source organism: Fasciola hepatica (assembly GCA_948099385.1). Taxonomy (NCBI): domain Eukaryota; kingdom Metazoa; phylum Platyhelminthes; class Trematoda; order Plagiorchiida; family Fasciolidae; genus Fasciola; species Fasciola hepatica. The sequence continues at coordinate 18,937,426 of CANUEZ040000030.1, forward strand.
GAAATAATCAAGACTACTTTTCGCGGGTTGTTGTGTTCGGTTTATGAAATCACATCATGCTGTCAGGCTTGTCCACTTGCCATGGACATTCATTCAGTATTCATTCCTTTTCCGTCCGCCCTTACACTAGCGCGCATCCGATATCCGTCTGAAACGGTCTGTATCGCCCTACTGCGCCAAACAAACGCGGACTACTTCGTGCAAGACGGATATTGATGAACAGTTTTCGTTCGTTTGAGATGTTCTTGTTTGTGCGTTTGCAGTTGTGGTGAGGTTCAGCCTTGCTCATTTGCTTTACACACATTACTGTTTATCTGGACTCGCTGCCGAACATGGTGGCCATTAGACCGTTGCACGTGCACGCCACACGCACGCTCTCGCAATACACGTTAACCACTTCCTCTTTATGGACCGTCTTCTCCATCTCACGGGTCGTGGAAGGCAATGCTCTGGTTATGGTGTCGACGTTATGTGAAGCATCGCAGTGACGGACAGGCGGTCCACGCATAGCAGAAAAGACTAACAAACAGTTCACTGTGGACATACGATACTTCTCCAGGCCACAATCTCATCACCGACGCCTCATTAAGCACAAATCAAATAAGTCTGTCACCAGCACCTGATATCGACTTAGACAAAAAGACACACGTCCAGAGAACGAGCCTGATACCAACGGGCTTCCGCTAAATGACTCACTACGCCTAACGTCGCAACTAGCACTCATCGGCCCCAGTCACACCTAACCAGACCCCATCTCTCAGAATTTGTTCTCCTGATTTTCTATGAACCATAACAGCACTGAATGTCACTTGTGTGTCTGTTATCTTGGTCGAACATTTGCCGGTCTCCCAAGCGCAACCCCTTTCTGTTTTGCCTTACCCTCTCAGACGGATCTACATTCGCGTTGGCTACATCTGTTTCCTCGCTGGCGCCTGGTACGTTCAAAGAGATAAACCCTCACTGAACAACAGGATAGTTTGTCAGCGTGGCGCTGACAGTTGGATAACTTCTAAGTAGTTGTCATCTTCAAAACATACCAGCAGTGTTCATCCAAGTGTTCCTGAAGCAAATGCTGTGGAACTCCGCGGCAAGCTTTCTCCTCCATCAAAAGACTCTGTCGGAGGAAATATTGTGAATCCGCTTCTTCACTCAGCATCGTTTCAGAAGGAAACTCTCACAACAGCATTTTGAAGCGTACTCTGAAGTGGAAACAAAAAGCGAAGGTAGAAATCACGTGATAGAAGTAGCGCCGATAGTTTCTCGTTTGTTCTTGAAAGCTTGATTCATTGCCTGGTAAGGTACACCAAAATAAGGGTGGGGAAAATCAAGCAGACTTAGAATGAGGAACTTTGCCAGACTAAGAAGTGTATGTTTTGATGATCCCATAGTTTTCGTTTCAGATGGTGTTCTTGATTTACCTCGCCATCTTTTGAAAACGAACATTCCAGATCGTATGTATATTGTAACATGAAACACGATGAAGTGGAAAAGGATTCGCTTTTTTTGCTTCCGAATGACTCTTGGGTTTTATCTACCGGATATTAGTAACTGTTATCGTTGTGTTTGTTGTTGAACAAAGCGCTCAGCAGAGAACACTTTTTGTTACCTGTTTTTGAAGATATTCTTTCTGAGTTATCAAACAAGCGTTGATTTACAAAAGTTGATCTGGCTTCAGTGTTTTGGCATTTGAAGTTTAATGATGAGTTATTTGATGAGTTATTTGACCACGTTTGGCACACCGTAGGGCCGTTACCGTTGGAAGCAACTACCTTCCAGCTTGAAGGTAACGAGCGAAATATTCCAGAAGAGGATTCTCTAATCAGTGGACGACTTACATGGAGTACTTTGAGTAGCAGATGGTATTCTGATTTTCGGAAAAACTATCGGGGAACACAACAAGAGGTTTGATTCATTTCTGAAACGACGTATCCATGATAGGATTAAACTGAAGCGTGACAAGTTGAAACTTTGTCAATCAGCAGTCAAGGCCCATGGCCACATTATCAAAGGCGCAGGGATGAAAGCAAATTCGGAAAGGTAAAGCCTGATTGTAGACATGCATGCGCCAACCGATTCCAAGTTTGTCTCACATTTTAACGGGATGACTGACTATCTGAGCAGATTCTTACCAGAGTTAGTGGATTGGATGAGACCGATCCACCGACTGACACATTGGGGAGAGATATGGATACGAGCAATCGAACAGGAATCAGCATTTGATTGCATAAAGCAAATTATCGTGAAGGCCCCAGTTCTAGCATGTCATGATCACACATTACCTCTATGCGAAAAGGAACTACTAGCAATGGTGTACACTCTGGAGAAGCTCAACGACCACACTTTCGTGCGACTTACGTATCATCATCATCATCATCGTACAGCGTTAAACAGTAGGGCAAGCCCCACTGATCACTGCCTTTCTCACCATCTTGCACGATGAATTAGAAAGTATCAATATACAAGATGGACAGGGAATGGACCTACATGGGTGGAAAAAAGGAAAAAATGCCCTAGTAGTAAACACCATGAATACACAGTCTAACTGTACAAACAAACATCAATCAAGCATTCTGATTCGATAGAAAGTGACAACACGATCGCCACTGTTCACGGTTCGCTCCCATATCCTTCAGTGTCTCCAGCCAACTGGTAGACGGATCTTTTGGACCCCAACCACGAAGACGTGAAGCACCTACTTCTCCTAAGTCTGCTGTGCATTTTCTCATTCCTCGTTGCCAAGTAATCTGTTATCTCCACATGGTCTTTTCCACTCCCTAGGAGGAACGTAAAATAAAACACGGTATGGTAGACGTGTGTTTGACATACGTAACACGTGTCCCAACCAACGAAGTCTACTAAGTTGCATACGCTGTGACAAAACATTCTCCGAATTAGTACCCAATACTCGATTTATGACCTCAACATTGCCTACTCGGCTACTCCACCCGATCTCAACGATACTATGCAAACATCGGTGGTCGAAAACCTCAAGACGACGAACATCTTCAGCATGCAGACTCCAAGTTTCGCAACCATATAACAAAACTGAATGCACTGCGGCACAGTATACACGACCTTTCAACTTCAGTGAAATATCAGATCGACCCCACAAGTACTTCAGTCCAGCGCACGCCACTCGAGCCTTGGATATCCGCGTGCTCACCTCTACTACTGTGCTCCCCATCCGTCGTCACGCTGCTGCCGAGGTAGCTGAAGTGGTCGACAACTGACAGCACCTCCCCATCGAGCATCAAGCTCGGAATCGTTAACGTCCAGTCTTGTAACATCACCTGGCACTTTGAGGGTGCAAAGCACATGCTGAATGGAGCTACAGCTCTCGTGAGTCTATCTAGTGCACGTTGAGCATGTTCCGTGGATTCGAAAAAGCAGACAACGTCGTCCGCGTAATCTAGGTCACACAGCTTTCCAGTATTTTCTAGTTCGACGCCTACATCCTGACGATTTTGCAGTGCACTCTCTATTATTTCGTCCATGACGAAGTTGAACAGGAATGGAGACAGATTACATCCCTGTCGAACACCACTGGTCGTTTCGAACTGACCGGATAGTTCACCGTAAACTCTAACAAGGCCAGAAGTATGAGAATACAATTATCTCAGTAGGTTCACGAACTTCTGGGGCATACCTTTTCGATGAAGAGTACTGAAAAGCGCTTCTCGATCAACTGAATCGAAAGTGCTTTTCAAGTCTAAGAAAATAATTATTGTCGGTCGGCGGTGCGTGTGACGCGTTTCAAGTAGTTGGCGAAGAGTAAAAATCTGGTCGATGCATCTTCGACCTGGGTGGAATCCAGCCTGCTGTTCGCGGGCATTCCTCTCGCGAGCTGGTGTAAGACGGTGCAGTAGAATTGAGGCTAAAACTTTGGTAACTATCAGAATTAGGCTAATCCCACGATGATTACCACAGTCATTTCGTATTCCTTTCTTGAAGATGGGAACAATCAACGACTCCCTCCCATTTTACCGGAACACGCCCCTCATTGTAAATGTCAAGGAGCAAAGCGGTAAATGATTTTATCAACGCCTCACCACCCAGTTTGAAAAGAACTGGGGAAGTTTGTCGGGACCGGCGGCTTTCCCTCTCTCTAGTGATCGAATGCATGACTCTACTTCTACTTCCGATGGGAGCTCAAGTGACATCACCAAAGGAGTCGCAGTTGTTGACACAGGAGTAACTACACTAGCGTGCGGCCAGCTAAACTGCAAACTGAAGGATTCGGTCCAACGGTCAAGCTTTTGCCGTTTTCTGTGGACGGGTTCTCCATTCCTATCGCAAATCGTCTCACTGACCTGAGTTCGCCGTCCACCGGTATCACGATTAAGTTTGAACAGTCTGCGAACGTTACCTGAAGCTGCCATTTCCATTTCTTCGGCTACCTTGACCCATCAATTTTCATGATCATTCTTCAGGCTTTTCGTAAATTGCCTTTGCAGCTTTCTCTGCATCTTATTCATCTCCTTACGGTTCGAGAGTTGACGCTATTTCTCCGTTATACTCAGCGACTCTTGCGAGATCCAGTGTCTTGGATGGACAACGGATCTAGGACCACAGGCAAAACCTACTGCAAAGTTCATCGCCTGTTTGGTATGAGCCCAATGCTCATCTACACTACTGTTCGTCGTAGATCCTAGTTCATGTGCTAACTTCTGCTCGTAACGGGTGCGTACTTCTGTATCACACAAACGTTGCACGGCTATCCGGTTTGCGGTTTCCGACGATGACCATGGAGCTGGAGCGATAATCGCATTAAAACTAATGCATGGTCCGACTCTACGTACGTGGACCAGTAAGATCTACAATTCTGAACAGAACTGCGCCACAGGTAGCTTACGGCGATATGGTCAATTTGACTCAAAGTACCCGTAGAGTTAGAGTGCCATGTCGCTGTGCGAAGCGAGCTGTGTCGAACATTGTTGCTAGAGATGAACAATCGATTGTCTGCACAAAACTGGAGAAGCCTATCCCCGTTATCTGTACGCTCAGCGGGTAAGGCACAACACCCACCTAAACAGGCTTCTGACACACTAAGTTTGCCAACTTGTGCATTGAAGTCACCAGCTAGCACTACAATGTCAGAACCTTTACTGATGCGAACGAGGGTGGCGAGGGCATCATAGAACTCATCTTTCTGCAAGTCTGAGCTGCAGTCCGTTAGGGGCGTACGCCGAGATCACAAACAAATTGCACTTAACACAACTATCTTTTTGAACGCCAACTGACCCTTGGAGTCTCACAGCACATAAACAACTGTTAACAGGGATCCAGTCTAAAAGGGCAGCCTCAGCCTTGCCAGTCAAGACTATTCCTACACCACGTTGACCCGCAGCTCGAGCTACTTCGTCTCCTGAGGTGCGCAGAAAATACCTCGATGAGATACCAGGAGCAGTTAGTTGAATTACACTGCTCGAATCCTGGATACGCGTTCCACTTAAGCAGCAGACATCAATCTTCCGAGAATCTATTGTGAGCGCTAGGCACGCCCACTGACCGACCTGCATGAGTGTACGCACGTTGAAGGAGCCGAGATTCAGAGGCTGACGAGGTTTGAGAAAATGTGAGTTACCAGACAGAGGATTATTCCCCACACTATTTGAAAGTGAATCGTTGTGAGTATCGACCGTGTTATCAGTGGGAGCATTATGGGTGGGTAGATGAGGCAAAGAGGGGTGGTTAGGGACAGAAGACAAAGTTGAATAAAAGAGAGGGAACTCTGAGCAGTAGCCCACTTATCACTACCCACCCCACTCGATGCAATGGGCAGCGCGGTCCTGATTATCCTGCGCGACGACCGATCCAGTATGAAATTCTTTGTATTTGTGCAGTTCATGGGAGATGTTGGACGGGTACTGCTAGGGTGTCCAGCCACAAAGCAGGAGACCGATTAGGGTCCTCATCCAAAGCCTTTAGTTCTAACAAGAACCTGTCCGTGAGGCAGCGGGATGGCTTAGTGGAAGCCCATTTGTTTGGGTCAATTATTCTTCCACTGATTATACCGATTGAGTTGCCAGCTCAAATCAACCCCCAACCTGGAGGACCAGGAGACTGGACTTCGTCTGACCTCTACCCATTGACTTGTCAGGTATGATTGCATCTCCGGGTTAAAGAAGCCATTCTGTATAGCTCTTTGGGTCATAGAGGCGCGCATGCCATAACACCATGTCAAAGTGCAGTCTCGTCTTTATGCGACCGACGCACACATATTCTGATCATAAGCAGTTGATCACGATCGTGGATAGGCCTCTACATCACGCGCCCAGAGAACTTCAGTCGATGGTAATATGTCTCAAAAAGTATAACTACGAATTACATTATCAGCAAAGGAAGACAAATGTTTGTAGCTGATACCCTGACGACCCATATTACCGAATAAAATGGTGACCACTGATTTAGCGATAACTGAATCAGAATTATCCCAAATCCAGAACTCCGCGATGACAGATCCTTATCTACAATCCCTGGAGGAAGTAATTACTCGAGGTTGGGTGGAAAATCAAAGAATTCTATTGGCAAAAGTGTTATCTTTTTTTCAAATTTCGGGATAAGCTAACAACAGAGGATGAGCTGATTTTCCGAGGTGAGTTTTTGACGGTACCTCAAGTGGGCCACTTTTGCACGGCAAGGAATCCCGATTCGAGTGATTTCCGATGGCAGTTCTCAGTTTTAGATCACAAAATTACAGCATTTTTCGGAGATGTGGCGTTTCAGCCATCACATCACCAGACCTTACACATTCACTCCAACAGCAAAGCAGAGAGCGCTGTCAACTGGAAGAAAATGATACTCACGAAATGCAAGGCTGAAGGCAATGGTCCGTTTATCGCTCTTCTGGAGCTTCGAAATATGTCTTCTGCAACGGTGGGAACAAGCCCGACGAAACACCTATTTAGAAGACGGACACGCACCATCCTACCCTTTTGTGTTGGTTTACTGGGCCCAGATGTCGTAGCGCCTTTAGTAGCCAGACTGAAACCGAAAAAGCTAATGGCGGTTAAGAAAGGTTTTACGATCGGGGCAGCAAGCCACTGCATCCACTCAAGCCAGGTGACACCGTCTGTAATCAACCAATCGAACCGACAGGAAAATCTTAGACGAAAGGAGAGGTACTAGCGCGCATAAGACAGAAATCATACCTACTACACCCGGGAGATCATCGGATAAGAAAGATTAGGGTTCATCTAATAAAATCCGAATAAAGTGATGATGAGGAAGAGAAAACCAATGGAGGCGTTAACAAAGGAAAAGACGAAGAAGCCAAAACTGATAATGAAGAGATTGATGTAGATAAAATTATACATTCACTCGTCGGACAGGAGCATTTACTATCTAGAAATCGGAGCGGGCAAAGTTACCAGCCGGTAGGCAAGTAGAAGTTTCTCAGAAGAGGAAGGATGTGTTGAATGTTTTTACCACATCAATGGTATTTCCTGATTTGCCAGAAAGTAACTTTTGTTTGGCACATTGTAGATTGAGCAATTTGATTGGTGCAAGAGGCTTTATAAACCACTGAATAATTAGCAATAATCGAGATTTCCTTGTTGCATGCTGCAACAATCTACGGACTGCTTTTCCCGAAGAACTGACTTTTGACAACAAACCTCTCTAGCCAACCATTGTCCATTGTGACCGTCTGTCTTCCCATGCGGTTCCCATACAAAAATGGCACAGACCTCAGTCGTACGGTTTGTCGCGCTCACGGACGGACGTCGATCCGGTGGATCTGTGGTGTCGTGTGATCTGAGCCAGAGAAACAAACTGACCTCAGCTTATCAATGGAAACGACAGTGCATTGCTTTAGACACCGTTGGGCTAGCGAGAACATTTCGATTATCCGGCAGACGAGATTGTGAAACTGCTCTACGAATAACATCAGCATTCGAATACTCGACATAACAATACGGAGATAGAAATACGTAAGTTACTTTACTAGCTTGGCATTCCACCGTGCTTGATAACAGCTGGTTCGACTTTTTAATTCCTATCCTGAAAAGTGATTTGACATGACACGTGGTTGTTATACGTACACTATACTCGAGTTCATGTTATCATGAACATATAACGTGAGTGCTCCCCATATCCATGTATTCTCAGTTTCAACAGGGAAGGACGTATTCAACTGGATGTAACCTATGGAATCTCACGTTGAAATCTGAATATGTTTTGCCATTTCACATGAAAAGTTTATCTTTAACTCCTAGTCAGTACATTTTATTGGATTCATATAGAGCCTCCTGTATTCATTATTCCGGATAAGAACTGCAGAAAACGGAGTACGCAGTAAGAGTCGAAAGCGGTGGAATATTCTGGAGAAAATGTTGATGTATTTGATGACCTTTGATGGTAGACAATAATTCACTGTCATCCGACTCGTTACCACACGTGGACTACTTTGATCTAATGTGCTTCATTATTCCAAGTTATTTTGGTGTTTGAAACATGTGGTAAAACCGCGTCGACAGACGGGGTGTGTGTGTGAGATGCAGACGATCAGAATTGCCGTGAATACATACAACAAAAGCTCGGGGTGACTGGGTAACGTGATCAGCCAGTTATTCCCGTAGATCTAACATTAGGGCGATTTTGTTCACATGGTGTGAACAGTACATCACGTCAATCAATCAAGTGTATACGTTATCGCAGTATCTTTCAACCATGTTGACAGATGCATGCCATGCGGTGATTTCCATTAACGTTCAACGTGTCTGTTCCGTCAAACTGTATGCCATGCATGTGGGGAAAATGGTCCTATACGAAAGGCATGCCGAAGATACAAGCGCAACACGTTGGAGGTGACGTAAACTGATGAAAACAAAGAAGTCGAGCTTATATGCAGCCTGAAGACTACAAGATAGAATGATCAATTACTGCGCAAAGCAGAATAATTTATACGTGGATTTCAACACGACGTCTCTGTGGATACAGGTAGCAGTGAGATCACCATCTCAAAGGCGTTTAATACGATTGGCTCCAAGGCCAACGTAAAACATCCTGAAAAACGTATACATACACTGTTTGCAATACTAGAAATAGGAACGTAACGGAATACCCTCGACTCGGAACTACGCAAACCGAGATTCCAAGAAGACCAAGGCTGTGGAGTAGAACGTTCATTGTATTGCAGAACTGATCCGGATAAATGTTAAATCAGAAAATAACTGTCAGACTACAAGTTGACCAATCACAGTGAGCCATTACTGTACAAGGATGTGGGGGTCGTGATTAGTTGAAGCTCCACAGCGTACGTAACCACAAAGCTGTACCTGGCCGTGCCACGTGTGAGACCTACTGAATCATCAGAACCTTCCTCCCTCAAGAGCTCCTCATCAGTTTATCCCGCCTACTGAATTGATCTCGGAATTGGGGCTGGTGAATGAGGTTGAGCCTCTTCAACTTTCCTCTCCGCTGGAGGGACAGTTGGGTAATCAACTTCAACACAATCGTCGTCCGCATCTTCGGTCGATGCTTTCAAATGAATTTGGCTGAGATGGCTTCAATGTACGAATACGCCATCCAAATCTGTAATCTTAATCGTAGACCAACCAAATTGTCTGATAAGGACATCACGAGTTGGTCGAAGTTCGTTGGTCCGGAAGTATGTGACTTCATGCGAATGAAGACACACCAAAGATGACCGCAGGTTCTCAATCTAAATAGAACAGCTGGACTCCCCTTGGTGGTTACAACAAGTGCTAACGAACCGGAAAACTTCACGAAAATACGTGCCCGGTATGCAGCAGTTTTAGATAATAGTACTCGCTGTTGCATACTCAAAAACCCCGAGGCACACGAAGTCTGAACCACTAACAAGCATCAACACTCCGTGGGTGTTTTTCAGTACTACTTCTTGCATTCGGTCTGGACATGTCTTCCGGGATATTAAAGGTTGCAACTGATGAGATCATTCATGGTATCGGTGTGCATTTTTTGGTCCCCGAAGGCAGGATGATGCCCACTGCGTAATAAACTGTATTGCTTCCCCCTTTGACCATCGAGGTAGTCTCGTGAGATCGATAAACCATGATTATGCTAGGACTCATGGTTCCCTTCCACGAAATATTCTTCTCCTGATTGTCCATGATACTTGATTGAATTGTCATACATCAATCACTTCGTGTGACAATTACTCGAATCATGAACAGTGAAGGATATGACACTCAAAAAGAGTTTGAATGAGCGTTTTAATTAGTTGCCTTCTCACTCACCTTCATTCAAAGTCCTCGGGTGTGCTGGAGTGCTCTCCGATGTTTAAAACGGTCCACAACACCAAAATGTTTTCATTTATCTCCCACATTCTTACATGGATGATCAATGCGTTCCCAAAGGATCCCCCTTTCGGGAACTTTGTCATTTTGGCGTATAACTAATCCGGGACATGCTCAAAACGTGTTCACCACAGTCCACAACTCTCCCACCTATCGATTGCAATCAGAAAACTTAGTTCCTCGCAGTCGTTTACTTCATTTTGGAACTTCTTGCGACTTTATCTGTTGGTCTCATGAATAACTGATATTCATTCTTGGTCCGGAAGAAAAATATCCGGATTTTACCACCAAGTCTAGAAGGTTGCTTTCGCAGAGATACCCACACGGAATTTATCATTCACAATCATTTTGATGATTATGACAAATTTACTAATGGCTTTTTAATTGATATCAACCTCGTTTTTCATCATATATCTTTATTGTTGTTTATCACTGTTCCACCTGATCAGAATTCACACTCTCCCGTGTCCACACCTCACACTATAAGATCTGTCTCACCCCTCACTTGTTTGCACATCCATGAAGTACAACCATTCGGTAAATAATTTTAATCATCACCTGCACAATTAGTTCAAATATGCTTTCACTACCTCTCTATATTTCTTCTGCCACAATTTTCCCATATTTTGATCAACCGACAAATACAAATGGATCAGAAGAACTAAATACTATACATACACATTAGTGGTGAATCCTTCTACGAATTGTGACACACCGAAAATGCACTCTTCATTCAGTCCATACGAGCTTAGCACAAATGCCAAAACAACACGATGATGTACTATTGTTGTTTGACTGTATGGATAAGTCTAGGATGTCCGCGAGCACCAGACGACTGCAGTGGCTCATACCTGCTGTTGGAACTCCTCTGGGCATGATACCGGTTCACTTCTGTTGCACATTCTGCATCCTAGCACAAAAAAAACACTGAATTTCTCCTCACATATACCACAAAACCAACCTCCTCATTTTTCACAAAAATTCTAGGTGGACAAAATCACAGCCGCAAAACCAAGATAACAAACACTCAACAAAACTCTCACAAATATTTGCTGGACCACAGATCTCGTATCGATCGCTTCAATGTGAATGTCGATGTCTTTCAAGGTCAGTCTCATCGTCCACTCATGATCAGAACCACCGATTACACCACCCGTTTTTTTGCTATTTGAAAATTGTAGCAGGACTGCGTTGATTGAAAGGGGTGGAGGGGTGGACTGAGAGTACATGAAAATGAGGAAACAGTGACCAATGAAAGAGCGCACAGTCTAATCGTGACGTGGGCACATGCTCCAACCGTGCCTCACAAATAAGTGACCCGTTCGTCCAACGTGATCCCAATCGGATCTGGGTGGCAGAATGTGTATCTCGTTCACTGATTGGATGTTGGTGCACAGCACATGGGCTGTATGTACGTTTTAGCGTACTGGCGTGTCAGTCCAATTGAGTGTAGGTTATTCGGGAATGTCGTTGAGTTTGACGTCGTCGAGGCCTGTCCGGGGCCAACAGACGCGTTTTGGTGGTTTGACATGCAATCGTGGTGAGTACCTATTTTCGTTGACGTATGTTTGGGAATGTGGATTTGTATTGCGCATTGTGCCAACATGAATATGGTATTTATTTCAGTTTTTATCGCCTAAGGATGTATAGTGTAGTGATTTGTTGCTTTGTTTGTCTGATATTTGGATGTGGTTATGAGACTTGTAGATGGTAAGATTTGCCATCTGTGGCCATTGTGCATGTGGATGATGATGTTCTTGATAATTGAAATTGGTGGTGGTGGTTTTGTTGTTGATACCGTTTTTGTAAAGTATGTGTTCAGAGTGATATTGGTAGTCTCTGATACTGCAATTTTTCTTATCTAAACTATTGGTTTTGTCTGTTGATTTTATTCTTCGGAGCAGGACATGATAGAACGAGGATATGATGATTAGGCTGATTCGTTCCTATTAGTCTTCTTTGGGTCACCCGGATATGGTTGTGTTTGGTGTTTTGACGATACATTGTGTGATCTGCACTTTGTGTAGTTGGAACTTTGTGACGTAATTGGTCAAGTTGGATAGGAATGGAGTGATGAAGGATTGAGTGAATTGTTAGTTGTTGACTCAGTGAGTAGGTTTTTGACTGTGATAGACATCCGACTTTGTGTTTGTGTCTTGCGCTACGTTAGGGGTGCGATTGTTTTATTCGTTTTTACATGAAGTTAGGTTTCAGGTTGTTGTTGTTGTTATCGTGTCATTGAGTCTTGCTTGTGAGTGTATGAAAAACTGTCCGTTGCTCTTGTGCTTTCCTGGATGTTTCTTTCCGATGTTTTGAAGAGTGCTGATTGGCAAGATATGTTAATTTAAGGGGTGGGGGCGGGGGTGGGGTTTTCAAGTTGTATGGTTTTGCGGACGTGTTATTGAGCGGTTGTATTTGAGTAGGATGGTGCGTGGTTTATTGTCTTTACATCACTAACTGAGACGTACGATGATGGCTATTCGGGGTTGTAATGTGGAGAATTAATGCCGTGAAATGCTGGTGTTTGTATTTTATTCATATCTGTCAAGCAGTCAACTGGCTGGGGGAAAGAAAACGAGAAACAGTTCGCTGGTTGAGTGATGGCTTGTATTTGCAACGGAATGAGGCAGCTAGAACTGTCATGGGTTAGATGTAGTTATCCTGCTGTGTAGTTGGGTGGAACGGGTTAGTCAGTCGGAATGGGGTCAATTCAGTTTTGTGGCATTGGTTCTTAGCCGAACGAAGTAATGCTGAAAAGTTTGTGGCAATTGCGTTAGTATTCAGTGTGTAAGTTTGGAGGCGTTCTTAATCTGTGTGGCGTCATTGTTACAAATTGCAATAGATGTTCGATGAAACCAGGAATTTTTCCTCAGTGCCGTCGTGTGTTCTATTTAGTGCGTTCTTTGTACGATAATCTATCTGAAAAATTGTGTTCAGTGTTTTGGACTTACCGTCGTGTACGGTACTAAATATTAGGCTGCAAGTGTTGAATAATCGAAGGGATCTTTAAGGAGGTTCAGGTAGCTCTGTGTTAATTAAATGTAGGCTAAATGCGGTGGCAAGAGCACTCTAGTTAACTGCAGTGGCAATGAGCGTTCCCTTGTAAATGTCAGCTCATTATCATTGAAGTTTTTCGGGTTGGTTGTAGGTGGGCCCCTCATCAGGTTGCATGACTAATGTGAAGGTGGTGGATATCGCAACGCAATCGTCCTCTATTCCTTGTGACATTATTAAACGCCTGTGGTTTTGTTTTTGTGCAACAGAACATCGTAATCTGAGCGAGAGCCAAACCAGACAGCATGTCTACTCTACAAATTTTAACATATATATATATATATATATATATATATATATATATATATATATGCATAGGAACGTAGGTGTGTGAGGATAACATGTTCAGCCGCGTTCTTTATTGTTTTGAGTTAACTCTGCACGAATGCTTGTCGGTTGAAAGCGGTTGTGTGTGTGCACCAGCACCGGTGGCGGCATCGCGGAAATGCAGCCACCCGAACCGGTGACCTTCATTTCGCTTTGGACCGTTCACGTAGTCATTCTGCCTTCAGTCCAGACCTATCTATTCCGTGGGCCCCGCCTCATTCGCCCACTGACCTATACACCTAACCTGTGGGCGGACAGGACTTCGGAAAACCACCGTCTTTTCGTAAATATACCTTTTTTCTCGGTCACTAGAATTTTAATGTTGTTGTGAGATGGTTGATCGGTTTCAGTCGTAAATGAGCATTTGTGTTTTAATGGTTTTTCAGCGAGACATGACCACCAGCAGTCAGTGCAGAGACCGAAGCAGCCGAATGAAACCATTCGGTGCCTTTTGGACTGGCAGTCGATGTGAGTTTATCACAATTCAAACCGTTCCGTTCAATTTGTTACTTCTGATCAACCTGTGCGTTTAGTCTAATTCTTTCTGGTCTTCTCGTTCATCGGTATAGATTTGTTTGTGCATTGTTTTTAGTGTATCAGAGTTCGGTTAAGCGTAAAATGAACGGAATAAGATGACCGTGGCACGATCTTATCAGTCTTTTCCGTAATCCAAGAGCCAATTGGAATTGCTTATTTTGTGTGTGTTTGTCATGTCTCCGTGTACTGGACACCATTTACTGTTTGGGTCCAAACTGATTAATTTAACACCTGGGTTGGGACCACAATATATTTTAAAAATTAGTGGAAAATGAATACGAAGTTTTTTCATGCTTGTCTATCGGGTGAGATGCTTGGTTACTTCATATTTCGTGGAATTGGTCTCAAACGATGAAAGAAAAAGTCGTTGAGTTGAAATGCATTGGTGGTTGTGCTGGAATAGAAGAGCGTGTGGTTTGTTGTGTTTGTCGGACGTGACTCTGACAGGTTTCATTGGATTTGGTCTTTTTAACAATGGAACGTTGTGTACAATACAGTGAGAAGGAAGTGGTAGAGTGTGCGGAATGTACAGGGTACCACAAACTCTATATTCAGTCGTATCTCTCACTCCATGGAAAACGTAAAACTGTCAGTATCTTTTTGAAACCATAGTGGTGCATTCATTTGTACTGCGAGGAAAAGGTTGCTGCCTATGTTAGGTGCAGATGGTAACGCGTTTTGTATCGAGGCCATTTATATGATCTCCTTACATGTTGCGAATAGGCATCGTCGTCGAGGTCACAATTTCCTAACTGCTTTCAACCACAGATGTTCTTCAGGGTGCTGTTCTACCATCCTGTTTCTCTTCCATGTGTGCATTCGGAAAAAATGATTTACTCTTTTTTATTTATTATTCAATAACTATCAACAGTTCAGGGGAATGGCCGCGGCCAGCGGAAGACTTCCAAATGGGAAAGTTACCGGCGGTAACGGGAACCGAACCCGGGTCGTTATAGTCTAAGGTTCACTGGGATAACCGTTTGACCACCGCCGGTCATGCGTAGATCACTGTTTTAAAGTAGTCTAGGTTTATACTTTAACAAACAACCTACTAACCGACCCACTTTCTTTCATGAATTCTCGGCACGCAAAATTTTCTCCCCAGTTAAAGTAATTGAACAGCTAATGGAGTCCTGGTGGAATGAATCAGTTTACCCTAATCCAACCTGTTTGCATGGAGATTTTAACTTCACTACTCAGGATTGGAGTAGGGTTTGGGGTCTGCAGATTCGCATGGCGCTAAACGGGGATGTTTTTTAACACTTATTGTAACTTTTTTTAGCTGGCTGTTCTTTGGTCTCCGCATTTCACGCACAACCTCAGGTCATCCGACCAACCTGCACTCGGAAGCACCAGACTCGAGTTTGGCTCTTGTTAGTGCTCATCGTTGGTGCATATCCTCTGCCACACCCAGGGTTTGAACCCTGGCCCTTTCACCTCGAAGTCGTGTGTGTTGCCACCGTAACGTTAACCACGACACATTCGCACAGATTCTGAGGAGGACCAGTATATCGTTCTCCGTGTCAACCGTATAGTAATCTATATGCCCAAGTTAAGGTGAATTCACCGTGATGGGTGCAAGAGTCCTAAATCAGGTGTGTGTATCATGAACACACGGGTCCGAAATATTCGTCGTGCCATTCGAAGATGTGTGTCTTGCGTCTGGAAACCATGATCGAAGTAAGTTCCTTGCCATAAAGCAGATGCATTTCAGCTCCTTCTTCTGAGCTCCTCCAAACTGTTTAACCCGCGCACCTTCAAAACACGAACGACGGTTGTTCGGCTGACTCCACACTCTTGGGACGGTTGTCGTGTTCTGCACTGTGGACGTTCCACGACTTTTTAACGATATCTTTAGCGGAGCGTTCGCTGGTTGCCGTTCCGGGTCTGTCACTTCTATGTTTGTCATGCAAACTGTCTGTCCTCTCAAACTTCATTAAGACCTGACGATCGATTTCGATACTTGTGGAACACCCAGATTACGGACATTAAGTCGCTTACAGACTTTTGACAAATTTCAATGACCTGCCACGTACAGTCTGATCAGTATTTGAGATCACTTCAATCCGGTTGAATTACAGTTCTTACCACTGGGACAACTGTCAGTAGCCAAAATTCATGTAACCGCCATGAGTAAGAGGGAAATTTGGCGGAGAGTACTCGTGATTGGAGGACCAAGGACACCACTTGTTTACTGACTTTCACTGCCACAGATGTCTTCTAAAGGGAAAAACAAGTGTGCCAGGAAGGCAATGTCGTTGTGGTGTCTGGCCTTTCCGCATTAGTTCGCTACTTAAAATTAGTTGGTTGCGAACTGCATTGGGCACGGAAGACAACTGAACCGTCATGTCAGTTCAGTTCCAGTTCAGTTTAAACAACCATTAACTTTGCACTTGGTGCAGTGGTTTTGGTTTCTGACTCTCACCGGGAGCCTCAGTCGGAAATCATTAAAGAACCAAGGCTATGAAAAGAGTAAGAAGAGAACTACAAGTATTATCAAGTCGACAAAGGAAGATTGTGTATACAAGAGCGACACCGGACCGCATCTTCCAATATATCCAATCACTGAGTGGTAGATCTCTTGAAACTCACCCAGGAAGAATAATCTACCCTACTTGGCGCATTTCACTGATTAGGTTATTTTACCTTTCTTCAGTGTCATGGTCTGGCCATCGTTACTCATCACTCAACCCTTAGCCTCGGAGCGGGCATTGCGCACCGAGGAATCCTATTCGGCATATGACAGATTCATACCCCATCCGCAGTTATTGATGTCGATCTTTTCCCGATTGCTGTACTACACGATGCTGTTATCGTCCTCGTCGACTCCGTCACGGTGAGAATGCAGCTTAGCGTGGTATGATGGCTTGCGTGACTCCATGACCCAAAGAGCTACGCAGGATGGCTTCCTTGAGCCGGAGATGCAGTCCTGCCTGACAGGTCGATGGGTAGATGCCGGACAAAGCTCAGTCTCTGAACCAGTGGATGGGCCAAATCTGGTCCCAGCCACTATGCCCCTGGAGAAGACACTCCAGCGAATAAACACGGAGAGAAGCAGTTTATTGGTCTGAAAACCTCCACTAGATGGACGTAGGAGCGGAGTACCTGGGGTTTCTGTTGACGGTGGTAGAAATCATCGCACTTCATTGAGCAGCAATCGCTCACCGACCCTGGGCAGCTCCTGTCTCAAAGGTTGCATGGGGCTGAGGACTGAATCCGAAAGCGGATCGACAATGATGCACCGGCGAAGACGAGTCACGGTAGGATCAACGACCAGATCTTACGTGACAGACCAGAAGAAGTTCATTCATGGATTCGTCGGCCACGTTCAGGTGTTGGGTTGTCGCCCCATACAGGAGGCTCGTTTTACTATCTCACTCGATCGCACTGACAGCGGCGTTCGTCTCACCACGCTGTGCTCTGGCCACCGATTGTTTCCGGCGAGTACGAACTTTTGGTATAAGAAGCGGCATTGACTCATTTGACGTCCCCCTACGTCTTCACGACGTTGGACTCATTGGTTACCACTGACGTGGGTCCATTGAAGATTGTTCGTTTTGGTCTACGCCTGTGGACTCAGATCACACCTTGGTGCGTTCTCCCCTCCGTTTTCGTCTCGTCTATGGTCGCGCCAAACCCCCCGTCCCGCGCAGTTGCTTCTAGACGATAATCGACAATCTGCTTTCTAGGCAGAATGGTCTACGCGGTTATCGATGCAGCCGGATGTCCATGTGCCGAATGAACGCTGGCAACACCTCAAGGAAGCCTTGCACGCCGTTTCCAGAGGCACACAAGACTCCAGTTCAAGTAAGCCTTACAAAAGATGGACATGTTTGACATCAGTCACTCTTTTAGATGCAGATCCGTCCCTTTTGATACCACATTCAGTGAGGTGCGCAAATCCCTGAGGCGCTGACTGACTAGGAGTTTGAGAAATGACCGTGAGCAGTGATTAATTGCGAAATGCAGGGAAATGGAGAAGGCTGTGTCTGTTGAAGATATTTGGAACCTTTACCATCTGATTAGAAGTACCGGACCACGGAAACCTGGTGTAAGTGAGCTATCCAAGGAATTCGACGGCTCACTGGTTCACTCTCAAGAACGTCGTCTGGACCGTCGGATGAAGCATTCTGAGGAACAGTTTATTCGGACCACCAGAGAAAAACAATACTGGTAGCCATTACTCTATCGGAAATGGAGGTTAGTCGAGAGGTAGGTTGTTTGAAAAATTACAAAACTGCTTGACCGGATTAGTTGTCTTTGTCATTTTTCAGGGTGGAGGCGAAGCTTTCGTATCCAATTTAACAATACTGCGTATAATTTGGGATAGTGAACAGATTCCCATGGAGTAGTGTTAATCGATGATTGTGCCGATTTACGAAAAAGATGGCAGATCTTGTGAAAACACGGAGGAATTAGCCTGATAAGTATTGCATCCAAATTGCTCACCGGGGTAAGTCTTCACCAATTATTCAGCGCCTGCGAAAGGTGTACTCGTGAGAATGAAGTCAGTTTCGGACGCGGTGGAGGTTGTATCGACTCAAATTTTAGAGCACAGGCACACCTCCCGTAGGCCCGCCATCTCTGTCTTTCTTGATCCGAATGCGGCCATTTGGCTTGGTCAGACTTACAGTTTTGGCGCTGCCTTCCATTGGAAGGTGCGCCAGAGAATTGTATTTCTCTTTCTCAATGCTTGTACGCAAACAGTCGAAGCCGAGTTCGTGCTTACGGCGATCTTTCACGCGAGTTCATCACGGGGAATGATGTTCGTCAGGGTTGCTCTCTTTCGTCCTCTCTCTTCAGTTTTGTAATTGAACTGAATCCTGATATGGTCTTTTCCTCCTATGAGAACAGCCGCATTGGTCTGTGCTGAAGCAGTTAACTGTCTGATTTGGAACAGGCGGACGATATTGTTTTACTGAGTGAAGATCCAAGTAAGTTGCGAGTTTTTTATAGATAATCTAAACACCAACGTAGCAGTGTTTGAGATGTGTTTTGCATCTTCAAAGCGTAAAATGCTGTTGCAGGACTGGGTTAGCTCCGCGCCAATCCTTGTGTCAGCGGAGGAAGCCGTGGCTGAAGTAGATAAGTTTTATTAACTGGGCAGTTACATCTCATTACGTGGTCAGATGGTGGATGGAGTGTCATCGCGTACACAGAGGCCCGTTTGGTTTTTCCCAATATCAGTCATTTGTGGCAACCGGGTGACATCCGGTTGTCTATCAAGGGTCGAGTGTACGCAGTGGCAGTTAGATTGGTCCCTCTATACAAGTCAAAAGCATTGCTATTAAGAGCAGGGGATAGAAGACGACTGACGGTATTTGAGCATCGATAGCTCCGTAGCATTGCCTGAATATGGTGGGTGCACGGCGTCATCAGTGCTGAAGTTAGATGTATACTGCTGGGAACCAGAGGCCAGTCTGTGGATCACGTACTCATTTAAAATAGGTTACTGTGACTAGGGAGCGAGTCGTGCAGTTCATGGGTAGGGATTACGCATGCCCACCGATAGACCTCCTCAGTGTACGCTGTTCTCTGAAGCAGGCAACGGTTAGAAGGTATGTCGAGGTGGTCAGTCCATGACACGGCAGAAAGGTATGAAAACACTGGCCAGTTAACTTGGCCAAGTAGGACCCGTTAGATCTCGGATTAGAGTCCACGAGATCTGCCTACCAGATGTTTGGAGACATTAAGGTATATGGCTAGGTGTCGCGGTCAGTGGCTTGGTTGCATTCGGTCTTTTCGTGATTACCGCTCAATACTTTGTTCCCAGCTCTTTTTCACTGTACTCCCATTCATTCTGCCCTCAACTGGACGAGGCTACGAGATAGCAACCAAACCCAGAGTACAAAGGTGCGGTGTTGATGGTTGAGTGAACCGAACTGAATTGTAATTGTCGGTTTACCTCTGTTTTGCTTGATATTTCCCCTTCAGTTCCATGATTTTACTCTATGAAACGTATGACTTCCCAGTCATTCCTCTAATGACGTGAGGATGAGTACTGCGAAATGCGAATATTGTAGTAAGTCATCTTATTTTGTGTATTTTGTCATCCATGCACACTCTCAATGTTACAAATGAGTTCCCAATGAGGAAATCCGATATGGAGTGTACATGCATAGGGCGGGAGAGTACCGGGTACGCAGACCTGATGAGCGGCAATAATCGCAAAACCAGTCGTGTGCTTCCGGGGCAATTTCGCCCTGTCATCTATGCATGATACTACTTATATCTAGGGTGATGTAACTACGTTTATCCTGGTGTGATCCCTTGTCTTCATTCATCTGTCTTAAGAGGAACAGTAAGCCGTTCTCTTAACCGTCATCCATCCAACGACGGTGAACCAAGAATCCTCCAATATTGGCTAGTCACATTGCGCTTTTCGCGCTGTTCCTATCTTCACCGTACACCGCTCACCCGACTACCCAGCTGTCATGAGCAATGAAGTCGAGTCAGACAATGCTGCACCGCTGCACATATTCCCGTTTGAATGTAACTGATCTCGCTTGTGCTGTGGTGCACCAAGGGCTTCCATGTACAGTGGCATATTGATTGGGTTCCGCCGACTAATCCTTGACCGTGCTTACTGTGTTGCAGTTACAGACACAGAGGCATGCGCGTGTACGCACACACACACACACACACACACGTTACATGTTACAGTTTTGCTGCCCCCACAATGACAACCCGAGATCTGTTACATAAATCGGTGAAACGGAATAGCATTTGTGACCCACACCTTACGGTGTCAGCCGTAGATGTCAGGTTAGGAGGGTCTTGATACATCACATGCGTCGTTATCCGCCACAGTGTCACCAGGACCGTAGTCGTGTTGATTGTTTGTGAAACAAACCTGCTAATCCTAAAATGTCGGTGAATCCCGGGTCACACCTCGAAATACTGTTGATCTGCGGATAACTGGCGGAGCATATTGAGCGCCTCTGAAAGCGATACATTGAGGGTGTCTGAGTTGCGCGACTCATAAAATCCATCACACGTGAGTGCCCTGATCGTCTACACCCGTGTACAGTGTGGACAAACAATGTGTACACCTCGAAGAGGTCGAGTTCCGCAACTTGCTACTCGAAACCTTGTTAGTAGGCAAAATGAAGCAAATACCACGATGAAAATAATGAAGTCCGTCAAAAAAGTGCATGAGAAAATTGGATGACAGAGAAGCAAGTTTGCGGACTTGACCAGTGTTTGATGTCGGATAATGGCTCAAGAGTCCACACTAACCTTGAAGGAAGAGTTCATACGTGATATATTTCTTATAAGTATATAGGGTACTAATGAAGATGAAGTGTGTTAAGGTCAGTGGTCCAGACGGGTTTGCTCTGATTTCATCCTCTGGGTTAACAGGTTTATGCGATCAATTTTTTTCCGTGAAAATACCCCGACTCATGCTCGAGTGGCACCCATGATGCGATTACACGTTCACTGCCTGGAAGATAATATTGTGCCATCTGATACTCTGGACTTGAGTGTTCAAAGACTTCTGTTGTATTAAACGTCCCCTGAAATAAGAAAAACCGGCCCGGTTAGCTTAATTATCGTCAATTGAGTGTCCCATTTATTGTCAGTATGTCATACACTATTTTGTTTTTCATTCTGTAGAATAAGTAAGGCTTCTAGTATTTTTAGTCGGGATTGTAATGATGCATTCAAATATATAACGAAGCAAATTTCCGAATGTATTAGGTGTAACTAGTATCCCACCGTCCACCGGAAGTCATTTATCTAACCGTTTTAACAATCGCGAATTATTAACGCGTTGTAAGGTCACTAAACCTCAAATCGCAGTTTCCTTATGGAACACTTTCTTGGTTCCCTCGTACTACGTGAATCACCTGCACGTTACTCGGCACTGTGCGAATACGTTAACCAGGACGGTATTCTGCGCGACCCGTGAGAACGAGAAAACGATCGGGAAAGATGTTGCTTAGCGTGTATTTCAGAGCGTGCGCAAGAGCAGCGGTCAACTGGTTTCCGCGCTTGGTCAGCCTTTAGTTAAACAATCAATATATTAAAAAGCGAGAACGAAGGTGATTGTCGCCACAATTTGGCCGTAGTCACAACGTCTTAACTACTTTCAACGTCAGAAGTTCTTCAGGGTATCGTTCTATCACTCTGTTTCTATCCCACACATACTGCTCTTTTTGAAGTCCATTTTTAGACTGCCATGAATAACTTGGTGACTGCTTTATTTTTTCTGATTACTTAATCGTAATTCGCCACCTGAAACTTACTTGTTCGAATCACTTGCAAAATGTGTTAACTTTGCACGTGGTTCACCGCGCGGAATTTCTCATCAAACCTAAAACAAACGTGACGAAATAAACGTGACCCACAACGTCCAACAGATGTAGCTGGCAGTTTACGACACGATCACCAAAGAATTTGAAGTGCATTCTTTCTGTTTCAATACACTACGGTCAAGGATTAGTCGGCGGAACCCAATCAATATGCCACTGTACATGGAAGCCCTTGGTGCACCACAGCACAAGCGAGATCAGTTACATTCAAACGGGAATATGTGCAGCGGTGCAGCATTGTCTGACTCGACTTCATTGCTCATGACAGCTGGGTAGTCGGGTGAGCGGTGTACGGTGAAGATAGGAACAGCGCGAAAAGCGCAATGTGACTAGCCAATATTGGAGGATTCTTGGTTCACCGTCGTTGGATGGATGACGGTTAAGAGAACGGCTTACTGTTCCTCTTAAGACAGATGAATGAAGACAAGGGATCACACCAGGATAAACGTAGTTACATCACCCTAGATATAAGTAGTATCATGCATAGATGACAGGGCGAAATTGCCCCGGAAGCACACGACTGGTTTTGCGATTATTGCCGCTCATCAGGTCTGCGTACCCGGTACTCTCCCGCCCTATGCATGTACACTCCATATCGGATTTCCTCATTGGGAACTCACTTGTAACATTGAGAGTGTGCATGGATGACAAAATACACAAAATAAGATGACTTACTACAATATTCGCATTTCGCAGTACTCATCCTCACGTCATTAGAGGAATGACTGGGAAGTCATACGTTTCATAGAGTAAAATCATGGAACTGAAGGGGAAATATCAAGCAAAACAGAGGTAAACCGACAATTACAATTCAGTTCGGTTCACTCAACCATCAACACCGCACCTTTGTACTCTGGGTTTGGTTGCTATCTCGTAGCCTCGTCCAGTTGAGGGCAGAATGAATGGGAGTACAGTGAAAAAGAGCTGGGAACAAAGTATTGAGCGGTAATCACGAAAAGACCGAATGCAACCAAGCCACTGACCGCGACACCTAGCCATATACCTTAATGTCTCCAAACATCTGGTAGGCAGATCTCGTGGACTCTAATCCGAGATCTAACGGGTCCTACTTGGCCAAGTTAACTGGCCAGTGTTTTCATACCTTTCTGCCGTGTCATGGACTGAGTTACCGAATGTCGACACAGCGGTGGATGAGGGAGAACATTTAAGACTGGAGAGGAAGTATCACAGATGACGCTTTTGAAAGCAATAAGGAGCGGCTACTGCAAGGGAACCAAATCAAGCTCGGTGTTTCTACTGCCGGAAGGGGCATTTTTGGCGTCAGTGTAACAAACGCTAACAGGACGATGTAGGAAATAAAGTTTTGGACTCCTACTTACGGTGTTCTCGCAATCAGGTCGTCATGGCCGCTGTAGATCGTGGAATTATACGGGCACAAGTGGAGAATATAGGCGTTATGAAGTCTGCAGTAAGTAGTGTGCTCACTCTACCACAGTACTAGGAAGTTATTCATTGCGAATAGTTAATTCTTCATGTTCGTTTATGGTGGACGCCAGCACCATTTTGTATGAGTTTCAGATTGACGATTGACAGCAGTACGTGGGATGTTAACACCGTGTCTTCTTTCTATACTGACCAATCTAATCAATGAGACTCTGAGTTTGAAATAAGAGAGCAAAACTGCCGTGTGCAGTCAGTCGATTAATGTGTTCTAACTCGAAGCTAATTCACTAGGAAACCATTTGAATTGCACGTGTAACGATTTTGATCCCACTAGCTGACTTAATTATCTACGATCGCTACGCTTCTGGTTGTAGTCGGCTGGGAATAAATGAGCAACTTGTCACATTCATGCAAAAGTGATCACAGACTTTCAAATTTTCCCGAAAATATTCTGCTGATCTCAACTTACTGCATAACCCATTTTCTGCAGTTTTTTGTTCTAGACAAATAGATTTCAGGAACTTTTCTCTAATCCAATAAAGTATGGTGATTATCGATTGATAGTAGACGTCTTTATGTGAGGATGGTACGAAGGTTTTCGGATTCCAGCGTGATATTTTATGTGTTGGTTTGTTGGATATGTTCTTTTGTGTTGATTCATAGGATACTGATATGTGGAAGGCGTGGACGCTATATTTATCAAAACAGGAATTGAAGCCCCTTGCACTTTTTTTACATGCATGGTTTTCCTTTGGGTGTTTTCTTTGTCCGCTGGACATATATTTACGAGACACTGAATGTGTTATTTTAGGTTGTCCTGTGGAGATTATTTTTGACAACGGCAGAGTAGCTTCTCCATTGCTGAGTAGTCAAAGTGACATGCCTATAACCTAAACAACCAGGCTTCTTTGGAACGTCACTCTGTCCTTGTCCAACGAAAGATACAAATTGAATAGGTCATTTGCTCGCAATTTCTTTGTACCATGAATAGCAAGCTTTGGTACGGAATCTGGCTCCTATGTGGATAATGGGTCCGGTCAGTAAACTACAGTGGAGATTCTGACTGCATGAACGCGGCATTTGTTCATCCCTCAACGGATCCTCTCGCATCCTAATGCTCCTCCGTTCTCCTAGGTATAGGGGCATTTTCCTAATAAGTCTTCTGGTTTTTGTGAACCTCAAAAACAGCGTTTGTTGTGGGTTTAGACGGCTTACCTTTCACTCTTCTCGAATTTGGATCAATTTCACCATCCGGACCAGTGACTTCCCTCACCAATAAATCCGCGGATTGCAGTACTGTTCCTGCCTCCTGGAAAACATGCAGCAGTGGTACCTACTCCCAAACATTCTGCTTGTAACATTTTGTCAAGACGTTTTCGTCCCATCTCTATCACTTCTGTACTGAAGTTGATTGAGCCGCTTATACTGCTTCGTTGCTGTTCCCAGTGGCTTCTATCAGTTTGCGTGCAAATTCACTAGATGCATTCTGAACGCAGTTGTTCCAGTTTGCAATTTCCCTTCAGAAAGCTTGAGCATTTCCGTGAAATCGGTTCGCTGTAAATTGATCGACTGTTCTCCTGCTTTTGACTTAATTCTCCGTCTCTTCGATGTTTGGACTCTTTTGGCCGCCGCACGTCCTTACTCTTATGGTTGGAGGACTACTTTTCCAACCGAACTGAACGTACCACGGTTCGTACACGTTTATCGAGCCGCTTAACGAACTTGACTCTGGTGTTTTTCAGAACGCTGTTCTCTTCCCCGTTCCTTGCACCACATATATTAGCGACCCGTCCGTTGCATCACTTGCGCGACATTTTAAATACGCCGATTACGCGATACTCTATCATTCCATCTCCAACCAACCAGATTTCGCTTCTTTAACCGACAAATTGTGCAGTACTCAGGACTTTTCCACCCCATTCTGGATTGCCTATCAACGCTTCCAAATGTTTTCCGTGTGCTTTCTCCGTTACTCGTTTCTCTTTCCCCAATGAGCAAACGGTCATCAACAGTGTCCCGAGATCCAGTACCGGCTTGGTCAAATACTCAGGCAATACAGTCAACACCAATTTACAGTGGTCGTCTCATATTCTTGATTGTGTTAAAAACGTACGTAGACTGTCTTTTCAAATTCATAGGCTAAGGTAGATTGGTGCCACACAAGCTGTAGTTTTTCCTTTTGTCCATCAATGTATTCTCTCAATGTTTACTGCTTTCCCGTACTCTTTTTTGGTTTACTTAAGGAAGATTTTATCTTTAGCGCGTCTTAGCTATTTTCAATGGAGGTTGTTTATTTCCCATGGGTTCCATAATTTCCGAAGTTTGCGATTTACAAATTTCAGGCTATCAAAAATTTACCATGAAGATTCTAGTGGGCCTCACATGCCTTTCGAATCCTTCGACACGTTCCGCGTTGATATACATTATATATATATATATATATATATATATATATATATATATATATATATATATATATATATATATATATTGGCGAACACATGCACGTGGGTGTTTGATAAGCACGTTTTGTTTTCGTACGTGACAGCAATAACGCTGAACCAAATAATTTTGTGTACCATAACTGCGAAGTAGTGGCAAGGTTTAGTAACCCTTGTGATCTGCCTATGTGTGGTTACTAATTGCCCGAAATGCAAACGAAATCAAATTTCGCCAATACCAGTCGCCCGCTATTATGACGGAATATGAGCCTCTGAGGGTTGGTGGAACAAGAATTTTTTTGAATTTGAATTAACCCAAACAATGATAAAGACATTTCGTGCACAATATTACACATTTTGATCTGCCTGCCTTGTTCAGGATTTTTCAGTCTCATCGACATAGACTCCTTTATGTTGGTAATGGAATAATTTTACCTCGCGCTCCATCACATGTTGCACTTTTGACCTTAATGGCCACTGTGTGGGTAGTTCTTCAGCAACTCTCTTCGGAGAAGAGTTTTTACGATTAAGCTTAAATGTGCGCTATTAAATGGTAACTATATAGAAGTCCAGTTTGGTGAAACAATTGTCTTTCAGTAATTCGTTCGCAATCCGTTTAGAGATTACATGGGAGACATCAAACAAAAAATCATCCGGATAGACATGGAATAAACACCAGTCATGGGCAAGGGTTTGTCAACAGTCAAATTGTTCTTGTAATATGATTGGTTTATTTAACTTACACCCTCCGGATGACAGGACGACAGATTCATTCGGCCTCAGTCGATCCTAGGTCATGGAAGTTGAAGTGCCTGGACCGAATGCTTTTGAGCACTAAGGTCGGGGGTCAGCTTTCTGATTCCAAATGCTTCGGCTATCGCTAGAGTGCGCAACTGAACACCCTTACATTTGTATAATATGATTCATCATGCAGCTTCAACGCTCAACTCACCCTTACATTTGTTTGGGGGACACGATGCACAACTTTAAAAGCCGTGTTTGGATTCACCTGATGTCCGGTGTCAACTAGGTATGCTAAGATTGACGTTCATCCTTAAAAAGCGATTTCAAAGCACATATAACGTTAAATTCCCAAATTATGAAAGAATTTCTCGACGTTCTCATACAGACACAGCCATGAAAACTGTATTGACCGAAGAAATGGCTTCTGCCAAAATATCTAGGTAGCAAATGCATTCAAATATAACTTGGGATAGGTTACTTGATCCTACTGATCAATCTAATTATATCTTCATAGCTTGTCACGTTGTGGCTTTCTTTATTCAGAGCCTTTTGCTTTGGCAACCAAGTTCACGCACATCCAACTAACCATAGAGCAGCAAAGAATGAACACAAATAAGAGGAAAATTTGAGTAACTTAGTCTCATCACTCGATGGTCTGATATCCCTAACGTAAGCCATGAAGCATGCATCGCATAATATATATATATATATATATATATATTATATATATATATATATATATATATATATATATATATATATATATATCGCAATTCGACAATGCTTTATTCAGCACGAGTTCTGGTTGACGGGGTGGAAATCACAGGAACTCCGCATGAGCCTCGGCGGCTGAACCAGTTTTCTTCTGCAGTACTTATTTTGCAAGCTTGTTTCAAAGTGATGATAATCACTTTCCTTCCTCTTCGGCGACAATGTGAGTTTCATAACTTACTGAAGTCCTCAGTGTAATGCAGTCCGGTGCACTTCCCATGCACTGTTTTGGTAATGTGCCGAAAACACCAACTGTTATGCAACACGATGGAGTGCCAAGAGCTTTATTACGTG
Source organism: Fasciola hepatica (assembly GCA_948099385.1). Lineage (NCBI taxonomy): Eukaryota > Metazoa > Platyhelminthes > Trematoda > Plagiorchiida > Fasciolidae > Fasciola > Fasciola hepatica. The sequence goes on from CANUEZ040000030.1 coordinate 18,965,593, forward strand.
TGTTACACCAGTAAATCCCGTTTTTCATCTTTTTTCAATCTGTTTGTCTTCCTGCCTGGGAAACTGGCCAGGGTGTTCAAGCACGCGTCTCGGGAGATCACGCTTGGCCCAGATCAATTTTTCCAACTGGCGAACTTTTTGGGCCAGTTAGTCTGTTGGTCCCAACGCATCCTGGAGACAAATATTGAACTTTGCGTGTTTTGCCGCAATAACAATGAGCCATTTGAGGTTTACACTGCTCATAAGGTGAGTGTTTGACTCAGATTGTTGCTGTGAATTTTGGGACGTTGGACGGAATTTCAATTAACTTTTTGTACCAGTTTTTTCTGATTTGAAGCCATATTGCGCATGGGTGTTTGTTGTTACAGATGGAATTTTGTGAATTCGCTTCATCAATATTGCTGTTTTGTAGTGCAGTTTAGGGACAATGCTACGGAACTTGGAAATGGGACCGAGTGAAATACACACTTCATTTCGTACTTACGTAATGGTAATTGTCGATCGACAAGTTTCTATCGACAGTAGTTTGTGATTGTTCCGTGTCATATTTACCTCGTTTTTGGTGCTACGATTGTACTCGGAATTGTTTTGGAGTGTTTTGTTTAATTCCTTTTTTGTTGTTGTTGTTGTTGTTGTTGTTGTTGTTGTTGTGCTTAACAAACACTGTTATTCTACATTTTTACTGTGCGGAGTTTGAGTGAGTGACCGCGTAGTCCGTTTTTAAGCACTGAAATGATCGATTCTATCACTTGTAATGCTTATTTTTTCGTGGTTCATGGAGCACAGTATTGAAAAAGCAGTATTAAGAGGAACAAAAAGGCTAAAGTCCTTATTTTTGCCCAGTGGACAGTTTTTGTTTATTTGTCATGGAGCTCACCTCTTGATTTTCGTACCGTGAATTGAGTTCTGAACTCTTTTCAGAATGTATCATTTTTTAGGGGTTGGTGTCGACTTCTATCAACGCTTCTCGATTTTTGGTCAAAATGTGAGTGGTTTTGTCTGTTACCCGTTAGTGATATTCGTAAGTGTGACTTTCTGAAGGTTCTGGAATAACGTCCACATTGGAATTGTCTCAAACCGTTTGACGGGAAGATAAGATATAAAAGCCAACGATTCGTATCTCCTTTCGAGAAACGGTTTTGTCACGAAACGGGGAAGCAGTGTTAAGGTAAGTTGGAAAACATGGTACATATAGGACGTCAGTTGGGTACTTCCAGCAAAATGCTACAATTCCGGTTAAGTTTTCCGGCGAAATGATAAACGTAATCACAGAGTGCATAACACGCTCTCCACATCACTCATCTTTATATAATTAGATGCCTCACTCAAAATTTGTTGTCGCATGTTTCGGACAGTGGAATCATGAGGCCTCGAAGAAAGTACTTGAATCACATTAGAGGTTAATGAACGAGAACGACCTTCCAGTGTCTGGTATATAGCACCAGGCAAACTTCTCACTCAACTGCAATAGTGTCTCCTCATCAGGAAACCCTAGCCGGGGTCACTCGAAAAGTTTTCTGCCAAGAGATGTTGCGTTCATTGAGGGACATGGCCAGAAGGAAGTAGTCACCTAAGCACGGAATTTGCTGAAAATGAGCACTTTTCCCCGCTCAGTCATCCAAAAAAACAAATCGAACCAGAATGACCGTTTAATAACTGGCATCCTCATCCTTTACTATCGAAACGGTCTCACGGAATCAGTGACTCATATGGGCCCTCCTAGTTTTTTTCTTCAAAAAAATAGATTGAACCGCCTTTCCGAAGCTGCGTCATCTTTGGAATCGAGCTGCGCTGTACTCACGTACGGATTACAAGGGGACTGATAATAATGTGGCTTAAATACAGCTGCGCATGCGCGTTGCAATTACTCAACAATACAGAAATTTGTCAGTCCTTGGTAGCCGGTATTTTGCTTCGATGTCCCAACAACTCCGAGTATATATTCCCCACCACCCAGTAGCTGCGTTTGTTCCCATAATCAACTTCAGTTTTCGGTCAGTTTTTTAGACACCTCAGATTGGAACTTTGCCGACAATTAAGGGTTTCAGTTCTTCACCGGACGCACAGCAACACAACGTTGCTGTCAATCTATCTTTTGCTTTCTTCATGCCAGAACATGTTTCACTCACTTGCACAAATCTGTTCAACATGTTTCGAAACAACAAACCTGTTTCGTCAACATTTTATATGTTGCGCGACCCGTAGCCATATTTCTGGTATTCTTTGCAATCACCCGTCCACAATCTGCGCGGCGACTTCCGAGGATTCCCCGTGCAAAACTGTACACCATGTGTTATGACGCCGTTGGAATTTGAATAGTCATCTGTCGTTGGTCGTGCACTTTTGACACTCAATTTCACCCGGCGCCCTCGTTGCCTTTTTTCCCTGTAGCAGCTTGCCAGTCACGGGAAAGTTTTTTCCAAATGGTTTTGATTTAGTACTGGAATGTCTTCTTTGGGATGGGGATAATTGGTGGTTCGGGTAGTAGCAATCTTTTGTCGCGAATTCGTGCTATTTTTGCCATTGATGTTTGATTGAGTCTTTATTTGGCAGAACGCGCCATACCTGGTGATGGTTGACATCGATTATTTCTGCAATCTTCCAGTTACTTACTCCAGTTGGATCAGTTCGGTTTCAGTTTATTCAACCATTAACCTTTCACATCTGTGCTCTGGTTTCGGTTGCTACCCTCCGGCATCGTCCAGTAAAGAGCAAAAAGAATAGAAGCATAGTGATAAAGATCCAAGAATTCGAAGTACCAAGGGGAAATCAAGACGAAAAGGAAAGAGTCCGAATGCAACTACGCCACTGACCGCGACACCTAGCCATATCACTTAATGTCTCCAACCATTCAGTAGGCGGATCACGTGGACCCTAACCTGGATCTCTCTCGTCCTTTGACTCGAGGACAAAAAAGTTAGCGACTGACGAACCTATCATTCAAGTGCGGCTACACAGATCCCACTGGATGATTGTTGCTGACTCGTATCGTCTCAATAACCCTAAGAACAGCTGAGTACCTGTTCGTGTGCGAAACGAGTGATTTCAAAGATACAAACATGACTCAGTAGAATCGGGCTTACTGTTCATCTCACCACCATCTGGGTCACGTTGACAGGCGAACAACACCGACGAGTTGGCACGAGACGGAAATCTTCCCAGCTCCAGTTAACTGAATTTCGCATCGTTATTGCTGACTGACCCAGATAAGACTCGGCCAACATGATTACAACTCACCAAACCCGATGAGCTAGTGATTCTAGCTTATTACATAATTGCGCATGAGCTCAGTAGAAGAGACATACCCCATAACCTCGTAAACCCACTCCACTGTTAAGCATGTTTGGCAACCAGACCGTGACTTAGAGTGAGGAACCACATAAAATCTCAGTGGGCCAGGTGTGGTAACGAGGCAGATAGCTAACGTCATAGCCATAGAAAAAATTCAATAGCGTATTTTTTTCGGGAAATTTCTCAGATATATTTGACCCGAAAATGTTTCTCTTTCGGGGGTAAGATCCCAATGGAAGTTTCTCTTGTCCGGTTCTGGAGGGTTTTATTACATGGAGAGAGGTCTCCCATCGGGAAAATTCTCTTGAACGACAGAAGTGTTTCTTGCAGAAGGGTTATCACATTCAAGGGGGTTGTACTCTGAGTGGAAGCCACTGTATTCGTAGATTAGGTATGAACCAGTCACAGGACGCGTTAGGTGGCTCCCATGTGCAGTGCATTTCACAACCAAGTCAACAGAAGCAACGAAAGATGCCCGAGCACCGTAAGCCACCATGGGTGTATGGGCTTCTCTGTACACGCGTTTGTCCATACGGACGACTGGTCACAATCGTGACAACCAAAGTTAGTAAACAGTGGTGCTGCGGATCCTCCGATCGGGGCACCGTGCACAGGATTTCCCGTCCGACTTGGCTTCTGAAAGTAGTTTCAGCAGTAAAGTGGTGTCAGACTACGTGGTTCGTGTTATTTTGTTCACTCCAGTGCTCTGCCCAGTATTTCAATACACTAGTTTGACTACTAACGAACATCGCAGTAGCAAGTCAAACCTCAACCGTTATGATGTACGGTTTTTTGTGGCACTGCAACTAGAATTAGTTACAAGTGCCTCCCTTTATGTAGTTCCGGTCATTCAATAGAGAGTAGATGTCCCCAGTCAGGTTTCACATACCTAGTTATCGCAGATGGTAGCCACATGACTGCGTCTCTCCGTTTGGCTTAATTGTACTTTTTATCAGACTAAAGATCGTTCCGGTCGAGTCACTTGCCCAATTCTTCGCCAGTTCGTCTGTCCCGTTTGTGGTGGAACCGGAGATCGGGCACATACGATCCGCTACTGCCCGAAACTGCGCACTCAATCGACCGTTACTTGTGCATCCTCCGGTCGGGGATGCTCAATCAACTCACCTCTGAGACTGAGTTCCCAACTGGTTGAGGCTGGTCTACTGGATCCTGGCACATGCTGTGTAGGTAACACCTGATTGGCGTTGTCCTAAAAGAGAGGCATAAAGAATGGGTGCAAAATTTCCCACTCATTGCAAATCATGCAACATTGGTTCCACATACCACGTTTTTAGTTGTTTCTTTTTTGTACACTTCATTATCGATTTCCCAATGAACAGAAGGACATTCATCTCCCTTATCACTATTGTCCAATGTGCACCTAACTGCCAAACCGGCCGAAATTTGAGCTTAAATCGGCGGTGATTCACAGACTGTTTCCAATGTTTCACTTTCTCATTGGTTATCTATTGAGTGCCATATTGTGCAGTTCGTCCCATGAGATATATTTTGTCGACTGTGTTTTTGGTATTTATTACATATCTGTTTAATATGATTGCCTTTCGCTTCACTGGGGTGGTTGTCGGTCAGCATTTGCTTTGAGACAGCAAAGTTTAATGCGCCTAGGTCGTTTGAATTGCGTAGAATGGGAGCGGTTTCTCAAAACACGTCGGTTATGAGGCGCAGATGTACGTGAATACAAGATACCTTCATGTGACGTATTACAAGATGCCAAACCACCTAACAAACTGCTTCATTTCACTTATTTGAACCCACTGGATGTCACTGGTTGTTGATTTTGTCGGCAGTTCATCTATCTACCACTCTCAGGTGAGACTTCTAATGTAAAACCAGAGCGCATTGGCGCAGAGCGTGGAATTGTGACTAGAGAACACGGTGTTTAAAGCACGAATAGAAATATCCAGCTTCACGCACACATATGACCAGTTGGTTTGCGTCTTTACTGTGTTTATTTGGTCACTGAGACGTCAGCTCACGTGATTTGTGGGGATTCTTCCAATTTTGTGGAATGCCCACGCATAACGTATCGTCTGGGAAACCGAGAGGGAACTACACAACTGACCAGTTAGCCGTTCACTGTCGTTATATTTTTGTGTCATTGTACGATGAGGCCACTCGCCCATTCCCAACACTCGTCAGAAGGCATCGGTCTTCGCTTTATTTCGTCTAATGGCACGCTTATTGCATATCTCAATATGTGTGATCCGGCACACTTGTGCTTCAGAAACTTGTTTTTACCACCGGATTTTGTACGCGCAATCCACAGATTATTTACACTTTGATTCATCAGGTAGTGTTAGTGCTCAACTCATTCAAATATGCAATTGTTGCATCCGAATTGTAAGGGAATCATCGTGTACGTCGCCATCATCAACGACCGGGCTCAAACTGAGGCTCGAGTCCCCCCGGGGTGGTGAGTCAAACACCTGATCACCAGACTTTTCAGGCTGGTTCTCAACGGTTCGTCGAACATCAACTCCGTTTGGTATGGGGTGTCTTCATCGTTGACTTTTACAAGGTTTTCAACGGTGAGCTTAGTGTTGAGGCTACGTGGTGAATCGTATCACGAATGGATCTAATCTTCTACTACCCTTATCCAAAAATTATTGGTGTGGTTGCCCCAGTAGACTGGATTGTATCTTCGTATTTTCCGGCGGTCAGCGGGTTGACCTGCAAATAATTTTCCCCTCTTTAGGATTACTAACATTTAGAAGAGACTCCTGGATCTCATTTTTGAGTTGTCGCAAAGGTGATGGAATTCCGACCAACAGAGCCGTATATCAATGCAGACAGCATAGTCGAAACTTGGCGGCAGTCGTAGACGAAGACAACTGGATGTGTTTTGTCCTGTCCCACAGACTCTAATGAGAAGACTTTTCTGCCTTCCAATCATCTCCGTCTATTAGCTCGGAACACTATATAGGAATAAAAAGTCACTGTCGCCAATCGTTGCAACACAAACTAATTGGTTCAAACTTGCGTCAGATAACCTCTTTTCTGATTGGCTGGTTAGTGACACGGCCTTCTGTCACTTGATGGGAATCCGTTCTCATCTTATCAGTTTACTACTTTGTCATTTACGAATTCGTTGGCTGAAGCATTGGCCTGGGTTCTGGACAGGCGCTGACCTGCTGACTGCCGATGAGACTTGGCTGTCTATCGACGTGGCATAGTCCTCCCTCCTGGATCTGTACTGTTCTCGTTCACCTGTTCGTTTTGAGGTAGGTGCAAAGCTTATCATACTCGGCTTGCGTCCGCTTCTGTGTGACTGATGGTGGAGAAATTAGAGGCAGTTGTTCCAACTGAATTGGTTTAAAAAGCCTCTTGTGACATGTTTTCCGTTTACCGTTTGTAGCTGGTTACGGTATCAGCCATTTCATTTGGAATCTTCCTCGAAAGAGGATGCAACCGACTGAATGTACAACATTCTGAATGTTCGTTACTCTCTGAACTTTGTCCATGTTATGATCAACAGAGCCGTGTTCACCGAAAACGAATCGATTTCATGATGAACTGTTTCAGTACAAATTATGAGAAAAAAACTGACAAGTGAATCAGTCTAACCTGCCCACAAGTCACTAGCCTAATATGGTGGCTATGTTTGATCAACTGCAATTGCGGACGGAATGTTTTCAACCCTCCAACTTTTTCAAATTGATGGACTTAGTAGGTGGATTGACACTTATGTTCCATGCTGATGAACTAGCTACGTCGCGAAAGTTTGGCGATTAAGAACTGCTAGTTTTCTTTGGGTGGTTAGCTGTGAAATCAATGCTTCATTCGCCATCAGAAACCCAATGAGACACTTTGTAGTCATTTCACTTTTGTTAGCATTGCCTGTTCTTATGGCCTAATTGGTGCTCAAACCCCATTGTATCGGACTCTGGTTCGGTGGCTGAGTGACTCAGAAGACAAACTCCAAGTCCTCAGTCAGAGGACATGAAGTTGGTAAACCAGGTGTACTATACGTAAATAACCGTCAATTTGTGAACAATTTGAAACATCGGGTCACCTTTATCCAATTCATGAGAACAAAGGGAAGACATAAGTCGCGGGATGCAACAGAGTCCAGAAAATCTGTACAGAAGATCAAATACAAAACGGAGTTCATAAAGAGAACGCTGCTGGCCAACGCTTATCCGGAAAACTTTATCAGACAACATCGGAAGCAGAGACTTGTGCGCGAGAAAACAATGAACGTAAGGAGGAGCAAGTTTTTATCACTTTGCCTTTTAAAGGAGATCATTTGTTCGATGAAATAAATTGTAATCTTAAGTCAACTCTAAGGCACACACAGCGGCGCAGTTGCGTTTGCTGCAGACGACCAAAAGATTGTCTTCAAAATCACTCAAACAGTGTTGCTGATCCCAATGTCTCCCATATTGTCTATTAGTTCAGTTGAAGTTGCTGTGATGTATACATTGGCAGGACGGATCGTTGGTCGACTCAACGAGTGTCAGAACACATACCCAAATGGCTGTCAGACTTGATGACGCAACCTGCTGGGGAAACACAAAACGACGTGGAACCACCAGCTTCTTCGATTGGAAGACACTTGGTTGCATCAGGTCACAAAGTTGACCTGACCCAGTGTTTCGAAGCCTTGTTGCGCAATCCAACACCGAAACTATTAGCGTTCATTGAAGCTGTTCTAGTCATGATGCATCAGCCAGCACTCAGTGCACAAAAACGATTGACCCAAAATATTTGTTTGCCTTGGCGTTAACACGACAGACTATTCTCCTCAACGTACGTACTGTAAGAACTTTCGATCGTGCCTACTTTACTGTTGCACTTACCCCCCTACTGTACCATGTGTATATACTGACACGTTTTACGTCCGCGGTTGACACGAGTAAACGAAATGCTTGCATCTCGCGATTTATGTCTTCTCTCTGCTCTCATGAATTTGTGAACAGTCCGGCCCCAATGCGCAGTCCAGTCAATCCTGATCAACTCACGCGCAGGCCGGGTCGAGAACAAAGTTGGACAATAAAGAAAAGAGCAGGCAGTTTCATAAAACGGGTGGAAAAGGATGACCAATCACAGTCAACGTACAGTGACGGTGTGAAACGGCAGTTCAAGTCACTGGACACAAGTGGGAGGGGAGAAGCGGACCGAAGCTGAGACTCTGGCAAACAGACAGCACAAGGGTTCATTTAGCGGACGACTCCGCTGGTGGGAATCATGGATAAGAATGCATTAACACTAAACGACAGTGAAGATAGCATGAAATACTATAGAGATGGTAAACAACACAAGGTAATATGATTCGTCGTTCAGTACCAACGCTCAGCTCACCATTGAAAACCATGGAAGCACCGCAGGATGTGTCCTTCGGGAGTGGGTACACCTTCGGAGGTTCGAATTCTCGATATCACTAGTTAAAATGGTAGTAGTAGTTCGATTTTTACTCATACATTGGTTTTGAAATCGTGAAATATTCCAAGTCAATTTTTTTAAGAGAGTGATGTGACAAACACGGATCTGTCTTTTCGGTACTTCACATCAGGCCAATGTAGTACGCATACATCTGTGTTTTTCATAAACCGTTTTTCAAAAAAACTGATTTCTGGCGGCAAGAATTACGTCACATTGTTCACTTGAGAAGACCGAGAACGACACCGAAATTTGCAATTCATATCCTCAAATGCGACGTTTTTAAGCATGTAGTGGTCAGATAAAGCTACCTTCGTAAACCGAGTGGACCGTCGGTGGTGGTATATACACTAACGTGGACTCGTTCGTTGTGAATAAACTGGTTGGTCAATTTAGCAGCGCCTTGCATAGAACGCCCAAGTAGGATAGCAATTTATGTAGTACTTGATCGGCGGTGTCATCCACTAGCACGACGTTTATCGCTAACTTGCTAACGGTTTAATCTCGCATATTCACGTTGGTCTTCTGAATATGAGAAACTTCGATGAATCTAGTTCAGTTGGAATAACCATTAACGGTTCATGAAATGCGGAGATTCTCTGATTGCTACTTCTCAGCAGCAGTTTAACTAGGAAATCAAAATAATCACCCGTATAGCAAAGTCGGAAGAGAATTAAAATAATGGTAACAATATGATTACTAGATTGTGTGAATACAAAAGCTTCACTTGTCATGATACATAATCATATCTTCCTGCCTATGATCACTGGTTGGATGGATCTCGTGGAAGCCCAACCAAGTGCGGTAGTCCAACTTTTAATATTTCTCTGCGATCTTATCGGCTAGGCACTTAACGTCACTTACCCTATCAAGGTTGATATAGCACCTGGTAAGTGTTGTGATTACTTAGTAAAGTCGATACCAGAAATCTGAATATGGGTTGAACCTGGCTATTGGCATACTGTGGCGAAACCAGTATCTGCATATTATTAACCGTTGTTAGCTCCCTGGCACTAATTTCAGTCAGGCTGTCAAATAGGTATGATACTCACGTTGGATCGTTCAGGAAGAATTTGCTGTAACTGCAATTGCTGTGGGCAACTTCATCGGTGGTTAGCTCAACCTTGGACAATTCGTGTGACCCGGTGGTTAAGGAAATCGCTGGTAGTTACGGTTAGGTATCAGTTCAAGTAAATTTGGAGAATTTTGGACATATTGGTAAATCCTACCTTACTTCATTTCACGAAACTGAAATGAATTTCAATAAACTTGTTGTAGAATGGCACTTTCCTATCGGACCGTGTAGTTGTTAAGATTTCAGCTCGACAACAATCAGTATTTTTTTTAATTCCGACCATGTCGGTCAAGGTACGGGATATCAAAATACGTACGTTTCTAAATAACGTCGCAGGCCGTGAGTCGAAAAGTCTATGTCAAATAGGGCGGTGTTCACACAATTTCATCTCGATGTAAACGTGCCAGAGATTAGTATTCATACCGATACACCGGACAGGAGCGCTGCAGCACGTTGTGAGGAGTGGAATAACTTGGAAGCGCGAACACGTTGATCGGATGTTAGTTCAGTTGGTCCATGGTTTGTTATCCGTTTCGAGCATCGAATGTATCAGCATTGTTACTGAAATAACCAGCTGGTTTGTAAGTACCTATCCAGGAACTTGTAGTTACGCCTAACTGGTCAACACAAGCTATAGCTGTGGTTATAATCTCTTCAGACAATGTCATTCAGAACACGAGGAAGAGGGTCAAAGCCGATGAATTATGTTGTGATTGCCACGAGATGCACTCTATCGTCCTCTAATCGTAACCGCCCTAATTTCTTTAGGATGTTGAAAGATATCGCCATCCGCAGTTAAATACGAATGGACCTCACTGGTATTTCAACCTCTCTCGCCGCTGATGAATCCCCTAGCACACTTGTCCTGTATTCATCTTGCACCGTTCACCCAACGATTCCGTCCATCTTAGCGGTGTAGTCGTTTCCGTTAACGTTAGGTCATTGCACACCACGTTTAAGAGCCGGAATGGTTTTCTGGACATACTAACTCACGCTGTCCGGTGCATTAGGACAAGATCCACCCGACTATCCCTAAGATTATCTCGTTGCTATATGTGCGCTGTAGCTAGTGCACACATGCGTGCACCTACGGGCACAGACATGCCCTCTTACACCCGCCTGCAAGTAAGGATGGACAATTGCCGATGCCCTTTCAACATGGTTCACTCGTCCCCTACCGCATTTAATGTCTCTACCCTTCCCAGCAATGTGAAGAAGTGGGGCTGTTTCTTGTTATGAATCATCAGCAGTGTACATCCACTTAGCCCCCATTGGGATTCGAACTCGGAGTGAATGTTTGCGAGTCAAACACCAGCCGGGCTAGCTCTCAAAGGTTTGTCTTATATATATATATAATATATATATATATATATATATATATATATATATATATATTTCGGGATAATACCGAATCAATAGATGAAATACAAAATTGTTTCGGAGAAGAATGGCTGAATGTTTCACCTCGAAAGATTCCAATGCCCATATCAATCAATGTCCGACTCTGGTTACTCCCTCGGGGATGAACGGGCTGAGGTTCTTTAAGGAACGGCCTTTCAGTGTCTTCGATTCTGGTTTATTAACCCTCTTCTACCCACTGCTTTCTGTAGCAGTGGGTAGCAAACACCACGACCTGCCTCAGTTTTCTGATAGTCGTGCAAGAATCATCGATTTCTCGAGTAGTCGGGCATCTCGAGCCAGGCGGTTGGGTTTCTCTTCCGTCCATGATGCAATCCGAGAGATGGTCCAGCCATGTTACAGTTCTCAGGGGACACACCCAATTTCCATAGCGTCCGAATTCACCAAACCAGGGACGATGAGCCTGGACCGTTTGAACTGTGTTTTCTGGGTGACACGGCCGGTCCGTTCACTATCAAAATTGTTGTTCAGGCTCCCTCGGCCAAGCTGTCTTATCATTCTTCAAGGACTCCGGCCCTTGAAACCACACACTATTCTGTAGACCTTTGGCCTCGTGAAGCAGCGTTCGTAGGATTGTTTTTAAAATCGACACAGAACCACTCGTTTACTTCTGGAAAGTCTCGTATAGCATATATTCTGTTAGTCACATATGTTCGGAAGCGAGGTACCTTATTGCGAAGAGTTTGTAGTACGGTCGTTGAATCCGTCCAGTACACCATCTGGTTCGTAGTATTGGTCAACTATTTTTCAGCCCTCGAAGCCAGACGAGCTGATGTTAAGGCTGCAGTAAGTTCGAGGTGTGGAATAGTGATGGCCTTTAGCAGTGCAACACGGGATTTTCCACAGACAACAGTGCAGCCGAACTGTCCCTCGCTTCGCCTATGTTGTGGGTGGATTACTGGGACGCATCGGAGAAGCAGTGTAGTTCAAACATTGCGCTTGTATCTTGACCAACTGTGAGGTATCTAGGTACCTGAAACCTTCTGGCTTCACTCATCTGACTTACTCATCTATGCCATGCGCGAGAAAGGTCTTCTGTTAAAGGATCATCCTAGTCATTCCTGGCCATGCAAAGTTCTTGGAGTTCCAATGGACTTGATAAAACTACGGGACCAATAAATCTGAGAGGGTCATATATCGAGGCACGTAGGATAGAATTGAATGGTTGGTCAGCGAAACCGGTCCTGGAATCACTTCGAACTCAAATTTGTCTTCAGTACTGTCCCACTGAACTTCTTACGTGCGGTGGCGATAGAACAGTTGGAGATCAAGATTCGGCTTTTTACCTGCTGTTTCATCTTTGGGAATCATTTTAAGTAATGTTTGGGCGTTGGTTGAAAGCTTCGTGAGGTAGAAACCTCCTGCTGGCGAAGCGCCTTTCAGACTGTTGACAAATTTCATCATTTTCGCTTCGGATGACACACTGTGGAGAAGGTCGTCCACATGAAATACCCTCTGCGCTATGCTGTAGTTGGCTGAAGCAAGCAGCGAATGACCATCCTTTAGAACTTGCATGACAATCTAACTGGCGCAAAATGGTGAAGGAGTCGCGCCGAACGGGTGTACCATTATACGAAACACTTGTGGCGGCCTGTCAATCTCTAAATCGCTTCTCCACAGAAAAACAAAGATGGCCCCTATTTTTCTGCGGAGTTTTGGCTTGATGAAACATGAACTTGGTGTCGACTGCAGCGTCGTACGGGCACTGACAAAAACGAAGCAGAACTCCCATGAGACTATTCGCCATATACGAGACAGTCAGTAGCTGTGGGTTTAGAAACACTGAGCGGGCTTGGCAAACAAATACTACACGTACCGAGTGATGGGATAAATAGCAAGCAGACCCCTTGTCGGCAGCAACGGATGGCCTTTCAACCCTTTTGGCGTAACCCTTATCTAGATGGTTGCAGACAACCAAGGAATACATTGCTTGAAGCTGAGTATCTCTTCGCAGCTTCTCCACTGACTGAAGTCGATGCAAGGTGACGGAGTAATTCGAAGGCAGTGTAGGACAGCCTTCCTTTCAGAGTAGGGTAGTTGGTAATGATCATCTATCTTTGGTCTCGAGTGCACGTTTATTCTCTTCTGATTAGACTATCTCGGTTAAAAGTGTCTCGTTAAACTTGACGGAGAACGCGGCTTCCAGTTTCGACTAAAGTTCATTCTCACCCGAGCAGGCGATATGGTAGCAGCTTGCATCATGCGACCCAGGGAAACACAACGGACCAAGAATCATCCAACCGAACGGAGTTGATGGCATAGGGCTCGCCCCGATCTCTCATGAGGCTATCTGGAACACATTACGCGGATGGTATGTGCATCCCAATCAACATGGATATCGACCGACTGTCTTGATCGTCTAACGGTAGTCCGACTAAGTGCTTCCAACCAGAAGGCTGTTTAACATTGGGTGTCAACCGAGTGACGGGTGGCAAGTGATCCACAGCCCAAGCTTGAGCGAATATCTCATGGGGTCCCGGAGTCATGGAGTTGATGTAAAACTCTACTCTACTGGCATCTACAACAGAGCCGAAATTCGAGGTGGAAACATCTATTGAAGTTCTGTGGCGTCTCGTAAGGTCATTGTACAGCCTGAGCTGTTATCCTGTGAGGCATGCACGACATTTGATTCTCGGACCACGGAGTCTTACCTTCATGACACTTAGTGAGACCGAACCCTTGTCTGTGGCTGAATGGGTGTTTATATTTGCGGTGGCTATGTTGCCTAAGTCAAGCGGCTCAGTTGAAAATCCATTCATCACATGGAGTAGGGGATGATGAGAAGCCGGGAAGCAATCCACGCCGCAGAACTTACATGAACAGCAAGGCTCGCACAAGGGAGAGGTCTTCACATAACGACGGCGACCCGACATTCCCATGGTGAGGAACTCAGAACACTGGTTTTGGTTGCAGCACGGACAAGTGAGCCCAACTGAAACGTTGGTTACTTGCGGCTGTTGAGGTCGGTGCATGGGCTAGGGCTCGTCTGTTTGAATTTTCATTGTGCTTACATTTGGCTTCTGTTCGCTGTCAGAACGGTCAGCTCTGTCTGGAGATTGCTCGAGTACATTAACTTGACTGCTACTGGATCGGCCCTATCTTGCTCAAACCACGTGAAGTCGGAAAATCTTGGCTCCCTGTCCATTCGGAATAGGTTTGAGGCTTGATCAAACCATGTATGTTGTAGCGGTCCTGGCAATCGACTGATTATGGCACCCAAAGTGCTTCGAATGTCAAGCTCGGAGTTATAATTCAGTTGAGATAGTATCAGTTCGCATGCCTTCATGGTTTCAGCCAGTTTTATTAAGTCCTCGGCGTCATTCTGTTTTATCGCAGGGCTGTCTGTCACCTTGGCTAGGTACTCGTGATACCTGATTTTCCGAAACACCGTCGTAGAACCCTCCAAGCCTCGGTATGATCGTCTGCAGAGTCCAGAGCTGTATAGTAATCGACTGTATCAAGAGCCTCCCTACCACAATAATGAATGAGAGGAGAGGCCGTTGGCTGGGTCAGTGACGTACTTTTCAACGCCGTTAATGAAGGCGCCGTTGAATTTCTCGTAGTCTAACGGGTTTCAGTGGAATTTTGGGGTTTCATTCCGTGGCACGCCCATATATGGGTTTATAAGTTCGGATGGGTGGCCATTACGACCAACAAATTCATTCTGCGGTTCTGATGGAGAACGCATGATAATCCAGCCCGTTATCCCCTCTCATCTGAATGGGTTATTCGTATTTATCGTCGATCCAGTGCAATGCACTACATTGTTGCTTCACTCTGGTCAGATCTTCCTCTAGGCATCTTACGTTAGTCACAAGGCTTTCATTGATGCCATGCGTTAAAGCCAGTAACTCGCAAATCACAACAACAGCGATGATGAGCAATGGTTTATCGGAAACTGAAAAGGAACGTGCCGCCTAACACGTACGACCTCAGCACGATACGTGAACCAACCTGATTGGACAGTTGAGGACCAATCAAAACATAACAAGCTGAACAATGTTGATCTGTCGATTAAATATCAGCCGGACGAAGGAGTCATGGCGAACAGGGTAATACGAAAGCAATTTTTAATAATTGTTTATACGAATGTCAATGCAATATTAATTCCTGATGGGGTTGGCAGATGATCCGGCTGCGGGGCTGAAGAAGAATATTAACGTTCGAATGAACAGGATATCGAAGTTTGTAATGGCAGGAAATCCAGACAGTCAGTAATTCGTCTACTTTGTGGATCCTACAGATATTGGTCACTCGATCTTACGCATTCCCGATATGATGCTGGTCAGTTAGAAGCCGCGAAGGCGGATTGGATTCATTTATGACTGGCAAAACGGCAGCAAACAGAATTACGGCAGATTGGGGTAGCGGCGTTCAATAGACAGTTATAACACTTGGAACTGATAGGTCAGTTGAGATAAAACGCAGTCTTGGTCAGAAACGGACAGTTGGGATAGTCACAAAATGAATAAAGAAGGCGGCAGCTTGCGTACAGTTCTGTGGCATTTAAAAGTCACACTGTGCATTGTGCGCTGAACAGAGATCAGAAATGGAGGCGAATGAAAACCAGTGGGGTGTATGCGTGTGTGTGTGTGTGTGTGTGTGTGTGTGTGTGTGTGTGTGTGTGTGTGTGTGTGACAGTACACGATTGGCCGGTCGGCCGCGATGGCCGGATTGGCGGAAAGGTGGGGTGTCAGGCCAGAGTCAAAAAGGTTAGCGGTTCCATCTCCAGATGGGACAGCTACTTTTAGTAGAAAGTAGTTTCATTTAAGTTAACACAACAATTAAGCAACGACATTAGAGAGCGTACAATTGTTTTCAATGATTCTTAATCTTGCTCTTACACATCATATAGACGACAGTTATGCATTTGATTGGCCGTTGGCCGGCTTGGAGGTCATTTTTACAATGGGTGTGTGGTGTGGGGGGAGATGGTGTGGTGTTTGTCAGTGTGTAGTGATGCTGAATCGACTGCTGATAATAGGTTTTCAGGGGTAATTTTTCGTTTCGGATGCTCCGTCTTTGGCCGGGGCAACTGAAGTGCTTGAACTAGTCGCTTTTGTGCTCACAGATCCGGGCTTCGTGGACGTATGGAGATCGCTTCAACCGTGACCAGGATCCGCAGTCGGACTGCCTTAGACTGGTCGGGCGGAACACGATACACAACACTGAGTCATTCGGGTCGATCCTATGACCACTGTCAGTCAGATAACTAAGAATCGAACTGTTGATTGAGCCCGTCTTCCGGTGACTCAGCCACTTCGGGTGATGCTCTTTAATGCGTTGAGACAGGGACCTGGCCGTGCGACCTATGTAAGATGCGTCACATGTGCACTTGAACGAATAGATTATCATGGGTGAGGTCAGCTCAGGTAACCGGTCTTTCACTTGCATTCGGATCATTGGCGAAATGGAAAACACACATTTCAGTCTTGCAGCTGGGAATGTTGAGTTCACAATTGCTCCAAGTGATATCGTTAGTCGTTCTGTGTGCGTATCTCCTTTGAATGGTACTTTCAGGAGAAGGTCCTTCTTTGGGACGCAAGCAAATAGCTCTTCGGGTGTAGTTGGTTCAGTGTTCTTCAAGATAAACTTCTCTGGATACCCGTTCTCTCGCACTACTTGTTTTATGAATTTCAGTTCCTCTTCCAGAGAGTAAAAAATGACCTTCAACCCAGCCAACGGCCAATCAAATGCATAACTGTCACCTATATGATGTATAAGAGTAAGATTAGGAATCACTGAGAAGAATTGTGCTCCTATGTTATTTTATTTATTGTGGCCATGGGGCTTTTCAGGCAATTAAGCAACGGTTAGAAAGTAAGATACTGTCAAAACGGAAATGGTAAGGGGTAGAAAACCGTCACTGCTATGCAATATATATAGATATATATATATAGCTGACTGCCCTTTGGACCCCACCTTTCACGCACAAACCTCAGGTCATCTGACCAACCTGCACTCGGAAGCACCAGACTCGAGCTTGACTCTGGCTAGAGCTCACCATTGGTGCATATCTTCTGCCACACCCAGGGTTTGAACCCGGGCTCTTTCACCTCGAACATGTATGTTACCACTGCGCCACCCCTCTCCCGTCCGAGCTGATCCGAATCGCCAAGGTAAGCTTGTTCAGATGTCGACCGCTGTGACAGACAGAGATGCCTGACAGCTTCGAATGGAGGCACGGTAACTGCGTACCTGTGCACCCCATCCTGTGGAGAAGACCTGACATAGAGGGAGGCATTGGCTTGGAGTTACCGGTGCAGGTACCGTGTCTCCACCCCTGGAGAAACGAATTTCCATTTATGTTACCGAGAACGACAGAAGTAGTTAGATTTTGAACACCGGCGAAAAAATGCTCTGGAATGCCCGCTCGAGATGATGATGACCAATACCGAGATTTGCTACTTAAAATGCCAAAAATGGTTCAGTTTAGCGCAGAACGTTCGCATAAAGCTTCCGACGTACTCCTACCTCGCTTTTGGTGATATATCAACCAATATGGATGCACTTGTTGCCAATAAGCTGGTCGTTTGTTCAATTTTGAAGTGCTTGTATGGAAAATCCGAGTAAAATAACAATTTAAGTAATATTCGCTCAACAGGATATCATCCATTGGCACAGTATTTATCACTAATCTGTTCTTGGTTCAGTCGTGTATATTCACATTTGTCTCCTGAATTTGCGAGTATTTAGTGGATCTTATTCCCTTGCAACAACCAGTAACAGTTCATTGATTGCGGTGGTTCAGTGACTCCTGCTTCTCAGCAACAGCATAACTTGAATATCAAAACGATCTGTGGGATTGAAAACCAGGGGGAAAACTGTGAATAATGGTATCATTTTGGCTGTTAAGTTGTGCAACTACAAGTGTCACTTCTCATGTCACATAGTCATATTTTCTTGCATGTGATCACTGATTGGAGGGATCTCGTGGTTGTGTAACCCACCGTGGAAACCCCATGCGGTCTAAATGGCCAAGTGTACTAGTTCGGCTTTGAATACCCACCTTCCATGCTACGGACTGATCACTTGATGGTGTGTTATATAGTCTCTGACAAGTGGGTCCATTTACATTGAACACACTGTACAAAATAACATCAGGGACACACACGGTGTCAAGGACGGAGTGTCAGTTTTTTGTCAGACGACACTTCACGGTAAGAGACAACTGTCCGACTTGAGGAAAAACTTGTGATAACTGCAAGAAGCGCAATCATTTTGCGTCAAAATATTTCCTCTGGAATACAGTGGTCAGAGAACAAAATCATCGCAACGCAGATCGACTGAATAGGGTGCGAATTCCGGCGAAGCGAAACGGGAGTCCTGCCAAAATGTTGATGAACGGGGATGAGGTAGATTTCTGGTTAGATACGGGAGCATCGGTGAACATCATGCCTATGAAACCTTTCTCTAGAATTTCATTGACACCAACACATAAGAGACTCGTTATGTGGAACGGTGACAAGGTTCATCCAAGGGGCCAGGCAATGCTGAAAGTCATCAATACCAAGAATGGACATTCATCACTCATAAACTTTATTGTGGTCCACCAGGGCTATGTTCCCATCTTCAGATGTGAATCTATCGAAAATCCAAGTTTGTTGTTGTCCCACTACGATTCATTCATTCACCATATATCTGATAATGTCAAATGCTATTCAGAAAAATATTCTTCTATTTTCGATGAGAAATTCGGAAGGCTTTCGGACATTGCAGCATTACGCGTACATGAATCCGCAGAACCTGTAGCACCACCAACAAGGTGTATTTCATAGGCAGTTAGAGAACGATTTGAGCGCGTGTTGGACATTCTCATATCGAAAGAGGTCCTGGTTAAAAATGATGAACCGACAGATTGGGCATCCGGGGAAATTCGCACTTGCATTGCTAACAAACCATTGAACAGAGCGCCCAGGCGAGAACACTTTTCGTTACCTGTTTTGACGATTTCTTCCTGAGTTATCAAACGGGCACTGCTTTACAATAGTTGATCTGGCTTCAGTGTTTTTGAAATTTGGAGTTGGATGAAACCTCGAGTTATTTGACCACATTTGGCACACCGTAGGGCCGTTACCGTTGGAAGCAACTACCTTCCAGTCTGAAGGTATCGCACGAAATATTCCAGAAGAGGAATTTCCAAGCAGTGCCCGACTTACCGGGAGTGCGATGCGTGGCAGATACTATTCTTATTTTTGGCCAAAGTATCGGAGAACACAACAGAAGGTTCGATTCATTTCTGAAACGATGCATCCATGATGGAATTAAACTGAAACGGGACAAGTTGACATTTTTCCAAACAGCAGTCAAGCTCCATGGCCACATTCTCAAAATTGAAGGTATTATAGAAGACGTTCGAGTGCGGCTCATGAACGTGTCTTCTATGAGGTCTGATAGCGATTTACCAACGAAGTCCCCCCTATCAAATGAATCGAGAATACTCGAGTGGGCAGACGCGGTAGCTTATTCTGTATATCGTGGTACCGAAACAGTACCGACACAAGAAATATGCAAAATGCAGAAGAATGCTAGGACAAAGAGGAAATCAAATTGAGTGCTTGTACAGTCGTCAGAAAAACCGCAAGAGATTCAAAGCGAGGTCGACGGAAACCTCGGGAAGAATAGTTCAGTTAGAAGTACGCAATCGGGCAAAACGGTGCGGTCAAAATCGAGCATCAGAAAAGGTCGCAGAGAAAACAAATCCAAAATGGTGTTCAGAAAGTGTTCATTTTCTCATCACGATCTTGATCACTACAGTATCAAACCGGATCCGGAAAAGGTAGGTGGGACCGAAGATATGCCTGCACCAGCTGATGCCGAGTGAGTCTCACGTTTTAACGAGATGATCCACTACCGCAGCAGATTCTTGGCAGAGTCAGCGGAATGAATGAGACCAGTCCGCCGATTGACACGTTAGGGAGAGGTGTGGATACGGGCAAGTGAACAGGAATCAGCACTTGATTGCATAAAGCAGCTTGTCGTGAAGGTCCCAGTTCTAGCATGTTATGATCACACCTTATCTCTATGCGTACAATGTGATAGTAGTCAACATGGCTTGAGAGCCTTTCTTCTACAAAACGGGTGCACGCTTGATTATTGCAGTAGGACGTTAACAACTTGTGAACAAATCAAAAGAGAACTACTGGTAGTTGTGTGCACTCTGGAGAAGTTAAACGATTACTTTTTCGGTTGACTTACACACGTTCAAACCATAAGCCATTGATCACCATTGTGGACAGGCCGTCACATAGATCACCAAGAAGACTTCAATCCATGTTTATAAGTCACAAAAAGTATAATTGCGAACTACATTATCAGCAGGGAAAACAAATGTTTTGCAGCTGACACGCTCTCACGAGCCACACTACTGAATACGGAAGACGAACGTCAAAGTAAAACGGTGATCGCTGAATTGGATGTTACGGAATCTGAATTATCGCAAATCCAGAACGCCACGATGACAGATCCTTGTCTACAATCCCTGGAGGAGGTAATTACTCAAGGTTGGCCGGGAGATAAGAGAATTCTATTGGCAGAAGTATTACCTTATTTCAAATTTCGGGATGAGCTAACAATAGAGGATAAACTGACCTTCCGAGGTAAGCGTTTGGTGGTGGTGCAAGCTTTTCGGAAAGGTGTTCTGCGCCCTTTACACCGTTCAGACACAGGTATCGACTGATGTATCAACCGATCCGGAGAAACATACCACTGGCCAGGTATGACAGAACGGGTTGAATAGATTGTTACAAATTGTGAACCATGCAGACAGTTTGATCAACGACAAACGAAAGAACCGATGGAGATGCGCTCAATACCTGACCGGCCCTGGCAAATTGTGGCGTTGGATATCCTTTACCATGTGAAGGACAGTTACCTAGTGACCGTGGTTTCTTCGAAGTCGACCTTCTGGGAGCAGAAACAACTGAAGAAGTTATCAACAAAATACGGGCAAATTTTGGACGACATGGAATCCCAATTCGAGTGGTTTCCAGTGATGGTCCTCAGTTTTACATCACGGAATTCCAGCATTTCTCGGAGATGTGGCTTTTCAGCTATCACGTCAGTCCTGTACACAGTCAGTCCAAGGGTAAAGCTAAGAGCTGTACCAAGCAGGTGAAAAATATACTCAATAAGTATAAGACCGAGGACAGTAATCCGTTTATCGCTCCGCTTGAGCTTCAAAATAAACCTGCAACGGCAAGAGCAGGCCCGACGAAACGTCTATTTGGAAGACGGACGCGTTACTATACCCTAGGCTGTGGTCACTAGATAACCGTCAGTGTCTACTGAACTGTCGCTAGTGGCTACTAAACGATCGGCAACGACTATAAAGCGGCAAGAGAAACTGTGTTTCGTATTCCAAACTGACGTTACTGGCCGTCAAGTAAAATATCTAATCTGCAGGAAGCAAGGTAAATGGATGACATCAGTGGTCAGGCGCACAGATGTTTCACCGTAAAATCCGCATCAAGCTTGGAGTGAAATATTAGTCGTGATGCATATTGCTGCCTGAAACTTCAGGTAGGTGAGAACAATGATGGCGAACATAGGTAGGCCCACAAGAATGTTTGTGTATGGGGTTATTTCGGCGGGTGGCATTAGGCAGTGTTACTTTTGCGTGGATGTTTTTTGGTTGTTTGATTAGGTCTGTCGACCCGATGTGTGTGTCATATCTAGAAATTGACATTGTTCTGAACCCCGTGGTTTAATTTTTAATTGATGACAATGTGGGGATAGATAGAGTGGGTGGGGCCAGTGAGGAAAGTTCTCATAATATGATGATTAAAATAACATTTCGGGACCATTCCATGAGTCAATCGCGGTCTACTTTGGCCCACTAGATTGATCCTAATGGCGATGACTGATGATATTATATTTTGCTTACTAATGAGTAATACGATCCGAAAATGACGAATCTGGCATCAAGGTTTTCATAAATGGATTTGATATGCAGATGATCCCCAAAATCATCACGCTTTTACCGGTGGATATGGACGACTTTGACTGTGTAATTAGGATGGAAATCAAAATGAATGGTAGTCACCGTTTTTATTTTGACCACTTCTGGCGATATAGTGGGCTTAGACTTGACAAAAGGGAACAGAGCACGGGCGGTAAACATGATCGTTTTCGTTAATTTGATCCAAGACCATTGAAAATTTGATTGGCCGGAATTTCTTTGGCCAGTGTATGGTTCAGAGTAAGACATCTAATTTGAAAATAATCAGTTTTTGTGATTTTTAAGTAAGATATAGGCTTCCCGGTACGCACTTCCAGTTTCGACGACCGGACCGCTAACGTGAGCATATCCTGAGTGTGAGAAAAAGTCAGCTTCGAATCAGCCTCCTAATCTTAATGATTCTCTGATACCCATCCAGCAAAAAAGTAGCATTAGTCGAAAATTTGGCCCTTCAGTGCTTTTGCGGTTACTATTTTGGATGAAAAGTAACCATGGAAATACGGTATTGCTGTAAGCAGCTCCATTTCATGATGGTAAGTATGGATTATTGTCCTCTTGGTCCCAGCGTCCGTCCGAGCCGATCTGTGTTTCTTGACCTTGAAAGATGAATTATTTCATTGTTTCTTACCCACAGCTTGTTGAACATATGTGAACAGAAATAAATGAAACATTGTATCTGACTGGAAATGCATTAGTCCTCTAGCGTCACTGGTCTTCTGATGAAAACAGGCGAGCTCAAAAACCGGATGATGCGTGAAAGAAACTGACTTCTATTCCAAATTCAAATCAACTAATCCCGTGAGCCCATGTCATCGTTTGCTTCATTCGTTACGACATACTTCTTGAGTTCCTTCGATAAATCCTCCTGATAAGATTACTCGGAGTGCACAAACATTAATAGCAAACAGTATCACCACGGTGCACTTGATTATTGTTACTACTACTACTACTGTAGTGGATTATGTAATATACTGATCGTGAGTAGATGCGTGATCGGCAGGTTTTGCGGACACCGGAGTAAATAAAATAGTGGTTAAATCGCAAGTACATAGCAGAACAAGCTAAAGGAAATGTACAGGCACGCACAATGTGTGGAAAACTTCACAATGACGATCATGCACATAGGATGGAAATGACGTTTTCCGCTGCATTTTTATTGATTTCAGTGTAGTCCTAATGCACTATTTTCATTAAACTAACTGTCATATGGCACGTCTTATGGTTTATGACATTGGGTACTATGCCCAGGATGAAGATCCTGTGGCCGGAGCCTTCCGAGGACGAGGGTGTGTGGGATTTCGTGGAAAATATTAAAGACGTAGCGGCGGTCTCGAGGATCCCGTCGAGCCGCGGTAAGTTGGCGGCCGACCGTTAAGAGTTGGTACGGCTCTTCGAACTCAGTACGGGTCCACTAATGCCCGCTATCAATCTCGAATCTTCCATTACTTACGCTGAACACCGCATCAAGGACAGTTGTTTTCTGGATAGCTCGCCAGAGTCCCTGCAGGGAAAATTGCGTACCTTTCACGTAGGTCGAAGGGTGGATGTTTTCACAGTTGATGGAGGCGGCTAGTGAGCTGGCCGTTACTGGTAAGTCGGTGTTGGGAACGGCCTTATGAGAGCACTCAAGACCAGAAAATGAGTGCGCCGATGAGAGATCGCGGCTGGAAAAAAATAAAGATGGAAATGAAGCCCAATATTGCTCGAATACAAACTCAAGCTTTGAGGAAGAACGAAATATAATTTGCGCCGATGTCCAAAACAACTAAACTACGATGCACCAAATAAAAGACACCATGTTCTGTTCAAAGTGTTCCCTAAACAGTACCAATATTGGACCGGCAAACCGTGGAGTTATCCGAGCACAAATTGAGATTGATGGCTCGAAAGAACTCTAACTGATAAATACTTGTGTTCAGGTCTCCTTGGTAAGGTCATAGCCAAATTAGAAAGTACAACCTTGTGCCATGAAGGTGAAGACAGTCGGCGGGCTCACACTAAATATTGACGGAACGGCGAGACATGTAATTCGAATTCAGCGATAGAGACGATGCACGAACTTACAGAATAGTGCAGTACCAAACAAACAGTACTCGGTACCGATCTTTTGAGTTCACTCATTTAGAGGAATATCACGCGAACACGAAGTTCGGTTCAGTGATTATTGTTGGTCAGCCATTCAAGTAGGCGCTCGGGTCTAGTGCATGTCTGATACATAAGAATGTGAACCCGGCTTTTCAAACGACCATTCAGGAATTTGCTGAACTATTTGTAAGCATATGGTTTCTGTGGCTGGGTGGAACATAGAATGCCTACAAAGCCAGGAACTTTTCGACTACGTGGACCCCGTGGTATTCCTGTTCATTTGGAGGGTGAAGTAAGATGCCAAGTTGACAAGGTGATGGAAGAAGGAGTTATTGAAGAAACCGAAGCTTGTATTACTAGTCAGTGCTGTTGATGTGGAAGTCCAGTGGGAAATTTCGATTTTGTATTGGTTCTCGACTTGTTGATGATATCAAACTACACAAGCCGGTATCGGTGCTTTCTATTGCGGGGATATCCGATAACGTTCATGCAACCGCCATATTTTCAGTGGTCGATCTGCATTCAGGATACTGACAAGTTCCAATCAATAACGAGGATCAAGAGAAAACGGCATTCACTGTCAGGTAAAAACAATGCCGCTTTCTAAGGATGACATTTGGACTGTCAGGGGCCCCATTTATCTTCCGTTTGCTATTGCTCATACTATTAGGGGGGGGGGGGGGGGGGGGGTAGCAAACGTGACAGCCTATCGAGACTGTGTTATTATGTAGTCAGACGGCGAAGGAATATGTTTTGCTTTTGGAGAACCGGATGAGGAGCGTGAAGGATTCAGAATTGTAAATAAGCAGACAGTAGTGCAAGATGGGAAAGCCGATGGCTACACTTCTAGGCCACAAGGTCGGCAAAGGAGAACTGCAAGTCCTTCACGAGAAAGTTCTAAAGCTGAAGGGGTTTCTATTATCAATCCCCAGTAGATCATCTGGATGGTCCGTGGGTTGTGCAGCTTGCTGCAGTCGGTGCGTGAAACCTTTCACGTCTATTGGGAGACCTTCTCAAGAAGGAGCGAAATTCAAATGAAGCTCGAAGGCGTATCAGGCTTTCTGCGAAATCCAAGGCACAATAGCAAACAAATACCTCACACTACAACTGTCTGTAGTTGGCAAACCGTTCACGGTCAGCACAGATGTTTGCAATGTGGGTATCAAAGCAGTGCTAAAGCAAATGGGTGGCGTCGTAGCATACACAAGCAGAGTGCTCACTGCAGCCGGACGGAAATACTCCACCACTGAAATTGACTGTTTGACCATCGTGTATGCATTGCAGAAATGGCTGCCACATTGACTGAGTCACGGAAGCTTCATGTTGGGGTTGATCATAAGCCTTTGGAGCGGGCCACAATGGTAGAGGATCCTCTAGGTAAACCAACCCGAAGGGCACTTCGTCTCAAGGAGTTTGATTCTACCATCAATCATATTTCCGGTACGGATAATCATATGACCGATGTTCTGTCCCGCTCCAAGTAAGCAGATCCTGGTATCATGGTTCTTACCTGGAGTCAGCATGCAGCAATTGGAGCAGGATCCCCAGCGACTAATGAATCAACAACGACACGACGGTCAGCCGAATATGGTGATAAAAACGCTGGCAAAAGGGGAGACACATGGCTGACAGACCGCGAACAGCACCTATGATGACCAATCTGGAACCAACTCCACTGAAACGCCGCGAGTATACTGGTGAAGCAACTGCTGGAGTCAAAAGGGTTCGTCATCGTCGTGCTGGGAAACGTGCAGCTCACTAATCAATGAGGGTCAGGAACTGGTAAACACAGGGTACAGTTGAACACGTGACTTACTTCAACATAGAACGTATTGGCCAATAGTGTGAAATAATATGACAAACCAAGTCATGAACTATGAATGAATCCAGCTTTTCAAATCCAACACACGGGTAACATTGTTCAATACTGTCAATCCCAGTTTCGGAGATTGGCGAATTTTGATCCATCGATCCGATGAGGCCACTCCCGAAGTCAACGCGAGGCTATCAGCACATAGAGGTTATGAATGAACACTTTACGAGTTGGACTGAAATTATCAACTTCCTGATCAATGCACAAATAGCCTAATTGAAGTGGTGATGGAACATACTGTAGCCAGTGTGGGGGTTCCGGAATTAATCAGCACCGACAAGGGTCCATGTTTTGAAGGTGTTGAATTTCGAACCTGTATGGAGAAACTAAAAAGTCAAGGGTTACGAACAACCCCGTATCACAGCAAACTAATGGTCTAACAGAACGAAATAATTGTATTAGCTAAGAGATGGTTGGAAATAAAAGGTGGAAATTTGGAGCAGGCATTGCCTTTGTTGATGCCATCACACCGTTCCTTCAGGCGGACCAGCGCGAAGTATTCTTCATTTCAGTTGATGTAAGGCAGGATAGTGAGGTCACCCGTTGACCTTGGAGTGGGCTTGTAATCGATCTGTCAGATAGGACCCATCGAAATCCACAACACAAGAACAGAAGCCTATCAGAACCTGAAGCAAACCCAAGATTGATCGATTCTGGCCTTCCGTATGCAGATTACACGTAGACCAGAACCATTGGCGATGGGCACCCGTGTAGAATAACAAGCGGCGCCTTAGGGGGACTATGTAAGGGCATTGAATCACGGAAGTTTCTGTCGAAATGAAGAGGGCCGTATTCTATCTAGGAAACCCCTCCACCCAGTCTATAAAATAGGTTGCGAGTAAAAATAACAGAATGGGAATCGGAGTGACCTACAGAGGTGGCACGAGGACCCACATCAGGCACGTTACTGTAGGCGCCGTTGGCTCAATAACCACACTACCACTAATCAGCGGAGGAGAACAACGTAAGCTACTGAATGATCCGGCAACACAATGACATCCCGAGACAGAGGAGAGGGAAAGGAGATTCCCAAAGCGTGGTGACATTTTTGTCAGGAGAGACGAGTGTAGCGGAGTGTGTCATACTACTCATGAGTGGACGAGCGCTGAAGATAGAAGGAGGGGCAGAACAAGGTGAAATAAATGTACAGGCACACAGTGTGTGGGAACACCCATAAATGACGACTACATACATTTGGTGCAAATAACACTTTCCGTCGCATCTTACTGATTTCAATGTAGTTTTAATGCTTGGTTTTCAATAAGCTAACTACCATCTGGTACGTCTTGCAGATTATAACGCCCTGAAAATAACAACAATGACGACGATGACTACTACTGTGGTGGAGTGTGCATAATACTTACTGAATAAGTACTCTTGTGGATTGTAACACTACTAATACTTCTACCACCATCACCACTACTACTACTGCATGTGATAACCGGTTGCGGTTAATCGTTGAAGTCCCGGAATAAAGTTCACCTAAGCCGAAGACATGGGTTGACGGTCCATTCCATGTGATCAACCCATCAGATTGGAGAACTTCAAACTTTGCCATCGCCATCCGTAATCCAGTCGCTTTTTCTGCCGATCACTTCCCCAACAGACAATCTTCAGTTTGCCGCTTGTCCGCTTCTAATATCCGCGGTAGTGTAATGAATAAATGAACTTAAATAGTCATCGTTTATTTTTATTCCAACTAAACCGTCTTCCCTAACATCATTTCCTGTTGGATTAGTTTCTTGAAAGTGAATCAATCTTCTTTTCCCCATTTCTGAACTGAAATTATTCTTGCCAGAGGACTGATGGAATGACTACAGTAGTACATACGAATTTAATCAAAAAGGACTGAACCAGTTATTCTAGGAGCTTTTCATTATTCAGCTTGGAAAGGGGACACAGGTAGTCCCAATTGAGATACTAAAATGAGAGTGATTTGTTAGAACAAAGCTTCCACATGTAGGTAAAATATCAAGCCCATAACAGTCATTACTTGTCCTGTTTTCTCCCTTTCGTGTACCGCAATCAGAAGTGAGAAATGTGCCTCATTTGTAGGTGAAGTTCATCTTTTTGACAAGTAAACTAAGTGTAAAGATTTTTTGAAACTGGACATGGAAATTCAGCTCACCATATCAAAAAAAAGCTGTTAAACTGGTTTAATCCACATCCCATGCTATCTATCACAATTTATATATTGTATTTATGAAGCAGTTCGTTGGTTTTTCATGCGTTTAGAGTACTAGTTTCGACGCTGACCACCATCCTTGGCCTCCACCCACGCGTGATACTCGTTTGTTCAATCCCATTGCGTCACACAGTCATTAGCTTTGTTTTCGTGATAAGTGTTCATTGATCTTAACCGGTATCTGTCTGGGGTCCTTTTGTCGGCTCTGTTTGTTCGTTTCGAACTCTGATTCCCAACAAATTTTTATCTCTTACGAAACTTTTCTCCCCATTTTTGTATCCATTTCCACTGACCTACTGGTATCACGACCCGTTCCGTTATGACATCATGATTGCTTGAGCTACTTGACGAAATGAACTCTCTCTCTCTCTCTCGCTCTCTGTCTTTGCCTTATCTGTGTGAATGACTGGACTTTGACCACCGGCCATGATCATGCCGTTTTTTCTCGTAGCCATACCTATTCCGGTCGTTCTTCACCACACCTGTGTGTGTTCCCTCGGATAATTACTGCTCTTCTGGCCATTGATTAGTCAAAATCCTCCCCATAAATATTGACTGTCTTTGTGAACCACCTGACTTGCTCCTGCATAACCGTTTCGAGTGTTTCCTGTCCATTGTTGCCCGGACGTTTTGAAGCCTTTTTTGACTGTCCTGATTCTGTGGTCAGTTTGCCCACAATTTGAAGTGTTATTGTCATTAGTCGATGGTTTTCCCTACAGTACACGTAGAAAGGCTAGCTTGTGTTCTCTGCCTTGTGACTCAGGGTTCGTTTATTT
The DNA here is from genome assembly GCA_948099385.1 of Fasciola hepatica. Lineage (NCBI taxonomy): Eukaryota > Metazoa > Platyhelminthes > Trematoda > Plagiorchiida > Fasciolidae > Fasciola > Fasciola hepatica. Next base: position 18,994,657 of record CANUEZ040000030.1, read on the forward strand.
GCAAGTCACTCAATTACCGGACAACAGTCCCGTACCCCCACAGGGACTCGAACCCAGAGTGAACGGTTGTCAGTCGAACACCTGACCATCAGTCTATCCGGACTGGCCCGAAATAGTTTGTTTAAATTTACCATTACATGATATTGTGCCCCTTCCTAAGAACGGTGAGTTAAATTTTATTATTGTTTGATGAATCACTTGATCATCAATTCAAATATCCTACTATTCACACCGAATAAGTCCTACATTGTTGCACCGCCTACTGCACTACCAGTAGATGCTAGAATTTGGTTGTGTTCAAGGCCAATTCGTTCTACTTCTTGTGTTGAAGAACCATCTCGTAGACATGACTCGGATACGTCAACACATCCTCATTTTACTGCTGAAAATCAATCTCGTGTTTTGCTTCCCAGGACTTATTGTTCACCACCAGCTTGGACTGTCTATGACGTATCTGTTTTAGCCGATTCAGTCCCGTCAACCGCGAGTACAGAAATAGCCGAAGTTCGAGACTACGCACACACCCAGATCTAAGAAAAGTGGACTTGTGAATATGTAGTTCGTTCTGGTTCGTTTAAATGTCCTACTACTACTGAAACTGATCAAGTAATCGAACTCTGTGGGCTGTTTAAACCGTAATGTCTTCGTTCCACTTGGGCCCCACTGAGGATTCATCCATCTTTGGAGATGATTACTGTTCGGGGGAAGGGTGGTGAGCTGCGGCCATTCAATGAATGTGACGAGAGGGGGCCATATCGTGCAGTTTTGAAGCAATATAAGCCGCTGAGAACCACCTGCATAGCCCGATGGTCGTGTGTGTGTGTGTGTGTGTGTGTGTGTGTGTGTGTGTGTGTGTGATTCACAAACATGAACATCCCGAGTTCGAGTCCGACCATTTGGGACTCGGTGACTGTGGAATACTGATGCTAATTCCTGACAAGGATGAAGCGACTGTACGGGGCCTCCATGGTGAGTTCTACGGTGATACTGGATGTGGAGTCATTCAGGCCATGCGCACTTGCTGATACACACTGCGCGAAAAAAGTGCAGGACCTCCATCGTTATCCCGCATATTTCTGCTCCCGTGTTCTCTAACGAAACTGTATCTGGTCAGAACGACCGAATGCCCGTTACGATGCCCAATAAAAAATTCCACAACAAAATAATCGAACTGGAGCTAGTTAAATCAGAATACGAGAAAACACGGAGTGACAAAAGTATAGGACCCTCCTCAACTCGGCTTCTATAGTTACCACTTAAAACCATGTGCAATCGCCATTCTGCTTTGAGGATCTCGGTATATCTTCTCGGCATACTTTTTACAAGACCTGTGACTGTCGCTTAATCAATATTTACCCATTCTCGCCTAGGGACAGTTATCAGTTCACTCTTTGACCAGTAGACCATCTGACGAAAAACTATGTCCTATTTGTTCTCAATCGGGTTTAGATTTGGGCGAAAAGCTGGCCACTGCATGACCTTGATCCCGCGGAACAATAGCCAGCATTTTGCAGTGTATGAACAGTGGACAGAAGCATTATCCTTTTTGAATACGGCATAATCTTGTAATCTGTTGGCCACAAGCGAGAGCAAAATCTGTCCCAGCGTCCGAATATACGCAGCAGAATCATATATACCCTCAAGTATAACTAGCTCATTTTGACTGTTGACTGAGAAGAATCCCCAAACCATCACTGAACACCTGTCGTTATTTCTTTACCCGGGAATTCTCTTTTCTTATATCGTGTCAGTAAGAATCCAAAGCATCCGGTCTATCTAAATTAATTTTTTCCCCCTGAAATAGGCACTTTCCCACTAGTTCGTCCATAATGGGCCTCAGCCCATGATAAGCATTTTCCTTTAGAAAGCCCAGCTTTGAGTACTCTATGCGACTCTGACTCTAATCAAAGCTTTCGACATCGAAATGGGGCATGTGTTATTGGGGCCTGGACGAATTAATCTGCCTTCGTCCTGTTTTGTCAGATTTTGGGACAACCCACTGGCTTTCTAGGCGCACTTTGCCCAAAGCATTTCAAATACCACCATGCGACGTTTCTCGATCTCTTGCATTTCCTGACGGTGTCATTGGAAACTCAGTCCCATTTGGTAGAACACAGATATTTCCCCCTTTTCAAAATCTATTAGTTTATTTCCATGTGGTATTGCGCAGACGAAATTTGATGGAAGTTCTGTAAGTTGTATACGTGCAACCAGTTAGTGAAGATCACCTAGGTCACTCGGGTGCATCACGTGCTCAAGTACAAAAGAATCAAGTGATCTCGGTTCTCATGGATTTGTCATTCCCCATAGACCAAACTAATCAGCATGTTATCAGGCTTAATGGTCTATCTGGTTGTGCGGAATTTCCCTCAATGTAGCACACCGGAATACGGGGTCCTATACTTTTGTCCTTCCCGTTTTTTAAAGTTTTCTGTTCTAGTTAGCACAGAACATAGCTTCTTTCTGAAAGTTGGTGTGGTATAGAGTACTGTGCATTGGACCGTTCTGGCCAAATATAACTTTGTTAAGGAATACAGAAGCGGAAATGAGGGGAGGGTAGTCCTGTACTTTCGTCGTACAGTGTATAGTATGATTCATTATGCGGTGTGAACGTTTAAACCACTGAAAACCGTGGAAGCACTGTGCAGCAGTTCCATCCTTGGTTTCAGGGTTCACAGTACATGGTGAATCATACTGTGTAGAATCTAATCTGCTACTCATATTCATATAGAAGTCAAGCTCTGTAGATTGTTTAAAGGAATGCCTTCGTTTTACTTGGGCCTCTATAGAAAAGCCATCCAGCATAGGGGTCTCTCGCTGTGCGCGAAATGCTCTGCTGACATTCGAAGCCAGTGTCAGAGGGGCGCAATATCATATACTGTGTAAGTTCAATAGACAACTGAGGGGTAGCCCAGATAGCCTTGCCGTTAGGGTAATCGACTCACAACCATTAACCCCGGGGGTTTGAGTCCCAGCGAGTGCTCGTTGGGTGTGCACTGTTGATGATTTCTAACAAATCAGATGAAACAGAAGTGCAGTGCTTCCATGATTTTAAATGATTTGAACGTTCACATTGCATGATAAATCGTATTACTATATGGAACTCTCGTCGTATATGTGATGTCACTGGTACGAAGTGTACTGGCCAATCACCACGCAATCTGGTCAAGTCGCAATGCTTTTATTTGGTGTTTCCGGATGCATGTGATTGGTTGATTGGTCCTGTTCTGACAGACAGAAAAGAAACCGTAGAGGATCACGCCACCAACAGAAGCCTTTGAACCATTAAACCATCCTTCGGGAAATGCGACCGTGGAGCTGTCATCAGGTCATTTGCTCGGGATGCTGACGTCATTGTTCGGTCGAGTATCTTACTTTGGCGTTGACTTACTTCAGAAGCTGAACCATTTTTACGGTACTTCAGTGGACTTCAGTGCAGCACTTGTAGCGAACACTATGCGAAGATGAACTGTCCGGTGGACAGATTGCATTCGACAGTAGAAAGGATCGAATTCGGACAACTGAGATAAAAGGAAACAAATGATAGTAGAAATCTCTTCGCACAGTCTGTCATCCGTTGCGGAGTATAACATTAGGTAGTAAAATGAAACGCATATCACGCATTGTGTGTGTGTACGTATGTATGTACGTATGTATGTATATGTGTTTGAAGATGTTCATGGAACTTTACATGCAACACAGACCAATCTCTTCAACTGCACACCACTTGATCACAAATGGTCATAAGGTCAGTCTAATCAACCCGTTCTTTGTCATCCTACGTCACCGCGATCTGGACTGTTTGCGCAAATCATAGAGGCGTTATTGATCACCCACCACAACTCTGTTTTGCCTGTCTAAAAACGTTTGAACTTGAATCTGAATCTTCCAACTAAACAAACACAAGTACGTAAATCTAATGATTCCCTAGCACCCCGTCCCATTTTTCTGCCTAATTACATGCGTTCGCGACCCATTTGGGTAAAGGAAAGATTTCCTTCCTACAGTATTGTATTTGCCTTGAACATTCAAGTTTATCACTGAATCTAACTACTTCATCATCATGCAAGATTTGACTCGGTCGATAAACCGATCATTTTCTATGTGTACCCAAACGGTAACTTTACTCGTTCGAACTTGCATGATCAGTAGACTTTCCTGTCTCTCAATCAACTAGTTTCAGTTGCTAGGCCGAGGTTTTTCAATCTCTAACCCCTCTCCTCCCGCCAGTCTCCTGTTTTCCACGTCAGCTTTCTTGGTCCTGTTTTGTCCGGAGATTGTTGAAGAATAGGGCAGAAAGGAAGCAGTCTACCGCTTGACGCCTCAACGACACTGGACCTCCCAATCACAATACACCACACACCCCACATTCCGCAAATCACTATCCGAGAAACAAAAACAGGTCATATACCAGCACAAATACACACACATACATACACTGCATTAGTTGTTCCCAACACAGAGCTGAGCTAGGGGGGAGGGTTTACAGGTCACTGTGATTGAAAATTAGTGTGTGACTTTCCCCAGGAATTGAGTACACTACTCAACAGACATACCGGCGTGCAAGCGTGCTCATACCTGTTGAACTCAACCGTGTAGGAACAAACAACGGGTTTTTGCGTCTGCCGCGCTTATGAATGTCGTCGGTGTGCGGCAGTGCTATAACACCTGGATAACGGAGTAATCGGTTAATAAACAAAACAGCTGAGGTACTTTTCCCCCTCCCCTCGTCTCTCTGTCTTCCAACTCAACGGTCCCTGGTACCTCTTGGTTTCAAGGTGTCATGTGGTGACTGAGTCAATTCCCGTTCACCGGTTGTTGAGGTGTATGTCTAAGATATACTAATCATCACGATCCATTCAATCTGTTGATCAATAAACGACATTTCATAAATTAATCGACTGAAATTAATCTCGGCTTGGTTGCTGTGCTCCGTAGTTTAATCATATAAGCGGGAAATCCCGGTCAAATCTTCGCTGCAGATTCACTTGCGGCAGTTGCTCAGTTGAAATCCTGCTGGTGATTGATGAGCACCGCTCATTTGACCTACTCCGACTGGAGACTGTCGTACCATATCGCAGAACGCTTCTTCACCCACCTCCCTCGCTTTTTTGTCCACCTCTAACTCGGGTCCAGTATCTCACACAAATTGTTCGATGCCAACGAGAACCATTGTAAATCCCCGATGAAATCCATCCAAGTGACGGCTCAACTAAACAATCCTATCTCATTTCGCTTCTATGAGAAATCTGTTTCCCAAATATCGATGATATCCACGATGGGTAACGGGAGCACTGAACGAATTTCCGGGCGGATCAGTCAGGAGATCTCAAAAGGCATTTCCAATGAATAGTCTAGAATCGAACTCTCACTCTTTTCAATAGGGCGAAACTTGACGATTTATTCACAATGAGTGGTCACAGAGTCATCATGACCGGCGGTGATCAAAATATCATCATTATGATGGACCTCAGATCCCTTCTGTTCCGGGTACGAACCCTGCCACCGAGGAACGCTTTCCGCAGTTGGCAGCCTCTAATTAGCCGCAACCGCCTTCCTGAAATATTAACTCTTTCGCTTACTTCCTTTTTATCATGTAATAGGGTTACAAAGAACTCTAGGAAACATCGAATCGATCAGAGTCGTTGTGTAAAGCTTTTTCAGTTAGTGAGCTGACGCTCAACGGCAACGTACGGGAACAATTGAGTGTTACTTTACAGAGAATTGATTGTACTCGGAATACAAATTATCAGTATCACAAATCATGAACTCTAGTAATCGGACCGCAGTACGCCCGGAATACAGAATGCAACCAAGAAACGCGGAAGCCAGTGTGTATATCAGTAATCGCATCCAATTACGTACAGTGCAAGCATTGTAGAAACAGCCAAGCAACCGTTGGTGCATCAGAATTGTACGTATCCGGGCCACCATTATGGGACACAAAGGATAGTCAGCCAGCAATAAGGGATTCATTAGGTGGGCTGTGGCACACCTGGCTGTGTGTGTACGAACATGCCTGAAGCGGACCAGAACGACTTGATCAGTCTGTGTGGAAGTGTGAGGAACATGATTCGGACTGCAGGCCTGTGATCGTCTGACTTCACTGGCAGTTGTTCCCGTCACGGTTACACTGAGGCTATCACGGGGATGTCAAGAAACCGAAATGGCGGCGGATGCATTTTTTACCTGCGCTTTTCCCCAGTATTTTTGAGGAATGACTTTACTATGTCTAAAATAAACCCTATATACGTATTCTTGATTTGAATTTCAAAGGGTGAAACAGTCAGACCGCATTCCCTAGTCACCGTTAGTCTTAATTATTCCCTTCACGGTGTCAATTCTACATTTGTATACTTGTGAAAAGCCTTGAAATGTATGCCTTACAAACGATTATTTCCAGGATCAAACCTAGATTGGAGTACCCGAACCAGTTCGAATATATAATATTAACCAGTGTATGGGAAAAAGTTGGTTTCCAGAGTTTTGCTTTTCATTGTTTCTCACAATTTCTACCGTAAAATGTTTCGCGCGATTACAATTACGTTATGCTTACCGAAGAGATGAAAAAAAAACACCACAGAAAAGGCTTCCAAGTTGTCCTTTTGATTCGATACCGGTGAAATCATTCCTACGACTTGTGATATCTATATGGAAGTGAGAGGTTCATAACTCGTTTTCGAAGAGGAAACCATGACGGGACGAGTTTTCGTTCTCGGTATTCTGGTGGATGGAATAACTAGTCGAAGAGACGGACAACTACCGATTCCAACACATATTGTTCTTAACAAGACATCCTTTAAATTGTCCTCGATAGTCGATTCTAACGAAACTGACATATATGGGTCCCAGTATGTAGTATTGACGTGCAACAGATATCTAGGGCGTAACCTGGGATCGGCTTATACTCCAGGTCTTACATGCTGGGGTCCGGTCGTAGCCAGCAGACAGACTGCACATCATCAGCGAGTCTTTTTTCTGATAGTGAAACAAGTGATAGGGGTTTTACCGGTCACTTGTTTACTCTGTGACAAATTTGAGAACGCAGACAACTTCCGTAGGTCCATAACCTCTGGCTTCCTTAGCGTAAAAGCCGCCTTCAACTCAGTCTATCGCACAGTCCACTGGTACCACCAGGGAAATGCAACGCGTTTTTCTAATCATGGTATACAAATAACCGGATCAGCAGTCGCACTCAAAGTGATCTTTCACTCGATTACATCACGGGAAGTGGTTCCAGTCCTCCTTTTTAACTCTGTAAACGAAATGATTCCAGAAACGACGATATACTTGTGTGGGGATAGCGGCGTTGCTCTTCGGTCAGACAAAAAACAGTTGGCAGCTCCTCACGCCACAATCAGTACCGCCCGCACACTGCCCTTGAGAAGGTTGGCCACCAACGTACACCGGTTCGAACGGACTCCACCAGCTCTACCACATCCTCGAATTCATCCAAGACGCGCCGCACTTCCCCATTTTTGAATGATATCCGCCAAGGGGCCTTCATCCTGGTCACGGCACCGAGTGTATTGGCTCAGAAGGCGCACCAGTTGGTAGTTCATATATTTGGACGCGCAATTTCGGACTATACTCGAATGGCGAATATTACACTTATAACCTGGTTTGTACCAAAATTTTGTGTTCCAGTGTTTGTCTGGAGGGGAGGTTTGTGGGATTATTATTATTATTATTATTATTATTATTATTATTATTATTATTATTATTATTATTATTGCTGATAGTGGTAGCCACAGAAGCAGTTGATTGTAACGGTTGTAGTAATGACGTTGAACGAAGAATAAACTCTATAGAAGGAAGATACGTACCGCGTAAAGATGTTGTTACGGAATCATAACAATTCTAATTCTTACGAGCAGTTTCTTGATTGTACCGTCACTCTAGTACGACGAAATAATTCCAACAAAAACGATCCATCGTGCATGCTGATCTACCAGTTCAGACCGAGAGAAATGAAGGCCCCGTGGAATGGATACCATCACTACTCACGCGACCGTATTGTGAAGATGAACAGTTAACCAAGCAGACATCTCCGCATCGGCGCACCCACTGCCACTGGTGTGAATTCGATTTTGGAATTTTGTAGGCAACCTTTAATTGAATCGGTTGTCAAACTGTTGTCGCCAGACTCTTCGGTTTCTTTTTGTTCATGGGCTTGTCCACGCACTCGATCATAGTCGTTGTTTGCTTAGTCACCCATTCGTGTATACCCTGATTGTCGTTTTTTTCACACTGCTTGCCACTCTGGACACTTTTGCATTCGAGTTTACAGACGAGGTACACACGATGTGTATGTATATGTATGTACCTATGTCTGTGTGTGTGTGTGTGTACATTTGTGCGCTCCATCACAGAGATGGGTTGGAAACAGCAGGTGATGTACGTTGCTAATATGGCACACAACCATTTCGGGATCTTCTGTCGCCATTGCGTTTTGGTTAGACAGACTGCAAACTGGCAAACAGACAATCAGGTGGACAGTTGAAGTACTGGTTGCAGAAGAAAACCAACACCGTTAGTGGTTTGTCTTAATGCGGATAAATTAGCCAACTCGATTGAAATGACCCGACTTTAGGAAGCCTCCACTATCCCGGCTAGGGTACATCACACACCGAGTCGCTCTTGACACGGCTCAACAACAGAACATTCAAGCCATTTCGTTCAAACCTTCCTCCGTCACATACAAGCGCTTGAGCATTCAAAAATTCCCATTACCCAATTGTCGGCCCCGTCTGTCTAGCAAAATATCAGGTACACAGTACTGGTTGCAAACCCCATGGAGATGGGTCAACAATAGCATCACAAATAACAACAACAAGATTGACAACGAAAGCAATTCACATGTTTCGACTATTCCGCAATTGTGTTCGGAGATCTGTGTGAACCTGAACATGCCTGTCTCTCTGCGCGCACGGGTGGGGGAATAATCGTGGCCTAGTTCTGCTATTCCTGATGATGATGTTGATTATGCACGGCTAGTGAGAGTATTCCCGTTCTGTCTGCCAAGTGTCTGTCTTTCTGTGTATCGTCTTCCATTTTCTACTTAATGACAGTGATCGAGATGAGCCCCCTAGGTGATCTTCGTCGAACTGTTTTCTGGTCACGCATACACACGCACACACACATATACAAGCTCAAGTAGCAAACGTACCCGTCACTTAAACGCCCATGTTCCATAAATCACATCACACATATCAAAACTTTACGATTATGAAGGAAATACGTGAACCGCACGGTCTACGGATGCACATTCGCTTAGGGTGGACACAATAAAGGGATGATTAGTAGTAATAATAGTAGTAGCAATGGTATATTAATTGTATGGTAGTGATTAGTAGTAGTAGTAGTAGTAGTAGTAGTAGTAGTAGTAGTAGTAGTAGCAGTAGTAGAAGTAGTAGTAGTAGTAGTAGTAGTAGCAGTAGTAGTAGTAGTAGTAGTAGTAGTAGTAGTAGTAGTAGTAGTAGTAGTAGTAGTAGTAGTAGTAGTAGTAGTAGTAGTAGTAGTAGTAGTAGTAGTAGTAGTAGTAGTAGTAGTAGTAGTAGTAGTAGTAGTAGTAGTAGTAGTAGTAGTAGTAGTAGTAGTAGTAGTAGTAGTAGTAGTCATTTCTGTAATAGACGATAAACTAACACATATATACGAAAGAGAATGACCAAGTGATTCTGAACGAAATATTGAACCAACTCGTGCAAACTAACCACCAACTGATGGACAAGTTAGCCCTGTGTATTAGACATCATGTCCTTCTTCATGTGCTCATCGTTTACTCACCAGTCTTGCAAACATGCGCGCACAATTCCCGTCGAATGTTAGTCGTGGTAACTGCGTTCACAAAGTCTGTGAGTTAGAGGTGAGGCCAAGGATGGCGATCGAACTGGGTTCGGATACGAACTCTTAGTACAACTCAGTCCGAGACTTGATCCGGTCGGTTTAATGGATGTGTGCGTGTGTATGCGACTGCGTGATTGTGTGACAGCTAGTGAATTGTTTCGGGGCCGTCGATGTCTTCTGAAGGGTGCACAGTGGTCCTACGATTATCCTATGCCTATGTGTGTATCTGTGCATATAGGAAGCGCATCAAAAACTTCCCCCGGCCAACACTGAAAACAATACGGTCTCACTGTTTCGCAGATCCATTCATCAAGTGGTTGACCTGGTCTGTTCTGAACCGTGTTTCCGACTGACGTCTAGTTCGTTGCTTGGGTTGTCCTCTCGGATATTCACATTGTCTTCATCCAAGGACTTGCTGCTTATTAACGCGGTTTAAACACAACTAGCTTGACCGTCTACGTACAGATAACCAAAAATGGATGTGTTTGGAAGGCTTTACAAACTCAAATACTATGTATGGAATGATTTGTCTTGTAGAGCCAATGATCAGCTTATTATTGAAAACTATGGAAGTGCTGTATAACTGTTTCATCCTGGTTCGGGATCATCGGCTGCAGTGCATATCTACCAAGCTCCAACTGGGTTTCAAACTTCGAGATGCATGATAGCGAGTTACGCACCTCATTGCCGGACTATCCAGCCTGGCTCTTAACGGTTTCTTTTCAAGTCAGTACTACATGACTGACTTTGAACGGTAACAGTCCGTCTCTCTCTCTCTCTCTCTCTCTCTCTCTCTCTCTCTTTCTCTCTCCCTTCGAAACTTGTCAAATTGTGTTGCTCAGTCTGGCTTTCCCAGAACAACAAAACTCGCGAATGACCTACCACCTGCTTTTTCATCATGAACAATTTCTCTCTTTATGTGCAGAAGCAATAAATTATATTTTCTGTAAATAGCCCCTCTTTCTCTTTTGCCTGGTAAGTTCAACTGACCACGGGATCTATCCTCTTTTTCTGTATTTCACACAGTGAGAAACTCATTCAACGGGATACTAGTGTAGGACGAGGGTAAGTGGGTTGTACCATAATATATTGTTTGCGAATGGGGATATAATGATTTCCAGACAAGAGACTGTTCTAAAAGCTTACCAGAACGACGGATGAAATTGTCTATCAAAAAGAGGGTAGAATACAGAAACAATTTGGATGAGAATGTGAATGAATTAGGCCTTCGCGTGTTGGTTGTGTCCGGTGATAACCAACCAATTTACATGAGCATGTGTTACCTACACATGCAGGTGACTGAATAGCTAAACGGCGCTTCTTTGTTTGTTGGTTTATAAAGCCGGAATTGACTTCCTGCCGGTTCGCTTCTTTCCCGAATCAATTGATTTCTGGTTTACTCTCACAAATGGTCATGAGAAGAAATTCAAACATGTTCATCGATCTCAACTTTTACTCGCGTGACCCACAATCGAGCTTAAGCAAGCAACGAATCGTGAGAAACCAGCGAATGTACCGGATTCGGCTAGGCTAGTTAGGAAACGGCGAAATGGTTGGTTGCTATTTTCCGGTGATGAGGAAATACGTACAGTCGACAACTTATTTGAGCAGACCAGCCAAAAATTGAAACAAGGAGAGAGTATTATCTATTCATTTCCAAGCATCCTCTGAGGTGCATAGAATATCATCTCTGCAGTGATGAATCCATCCGATCAGACAAGACACACTCACAAAGCTTCTTGCATGATCTTTCGTACAAGAAGCGCCACATATGTTTGTGTATCTTGATCTGATCAGATCAGATCACGATGAAGCTATCAAATAGGGGCTATTTCAGGTTTGGAGTCCAGAGTGTCAGAGGGAAAGTAAATGGAAACCGAGCAGGAAGAAATGGCGAGTTGAAAACTGACAAATACACGTGACGATCTTTGTATAACTTTCCGGCATAAATCAATTTGCCTCATCTTGTTTTAGTGAGCATAGAACGAGAGAGGCGTGGAAAAACACGTGCTACGAGCTGTGGCAATCAGGTTGGGGCACAATGAAGAAAAAGAAATGACAGTACTGAGTTGACAATGTGTGCGATTGTACAATTGTCTGAGCTTAGGTGGACTAAGCATTTTTATAAAGAGCATTACTTGGTGTGTGTTTGAGCACAACTCGGCAGAAGTAACTATTTGTTTCATAATTTGCTGTTGTCAACGTGTGTCTGCTTTCAATTTTGTATGTGGAAATGTACACACGCACACCCATGCATGCGTACACTCACGCGGCTAGTGAATGAGTGAGTGATACGCTGTCAAATGGTATCACTAAAAGAGTATGCCAAAATACGTCAGATCAAAGTAGTACTTACTGTTTTAGCGGACTGAAAATCCCCTCCCAGCCAGAGTAGAATTTCGCATTCTTTCCAATCATTTCTTATCTATATTCCTCTCCCGAATGTATTCTCCAGAAGCTTTCGTAGTCGGTCGACCACAAACAAAACAAAGAGCCATGTTGACAGGACAGTTTGCAATCATAAGATACTCCGTGTTGCCTGTGCAATAACGCACGGGTGCAGCTTTACGTACGCGGGTGTATTTCTATGAGTAAACCATATTCATTGCAACCATCTTCTCCAATTACTAGATTATACGGCTTTCTTATTGCACTCTCTTCTTCGCGAACAAGGACGTTCGGCAAGTGTGAAGTATAAGACAGAAACGAGAGCCATTCGAGGTCCGACAAAACTGAATCACAGCCGTGTAAACAAACAAACAGCTTATATATTTAAAAAAAATAGCCGGGTCGTCAAATCACAGAAGGTCTGATCCTTTAGAAATACTTGCTTACTGAATTTTCTTGTGAAGAGGCAGGTTTCTTCTTCATATTCTCGATCTCTTATCGATTGGAATCAAAATAAGGTCATCTACCTGGACGATGGCCCATTTTTGGTATCCCGTCGGCAATTCACAGCCAGCTGTCTGACAGTCACTTCGTTGTCTCTATTGTTCTTACGCGATTCTTTTGATCTTGGTTCCATCGAGGTTACCTGGACTGCTTCACTTCCGATGATCATTCAACGCCGAGCCCGAACGCAGATAGCCAGTCGACCGTACCTGGTCTCTGTCCGCAGATGTCGAACCTTATAACCTTTCCAATCTCCCTCTTTCCTCATGTAGCCTAACTACGGAACAACCTCCATCTTTCCGTCTTTTCATGCACATTCAATCTTCCTCTGAAGTTAAGCTGTTTCTGACGTGAACTTTTCTCACAAATTCCTTTGTTTCGTTGGGATACAGGGGTTATTCGTTTCGATTTATTCCATTTCATTTGTATTAAAAAAGCAGCGTTGTCTGAGATTTTATTATCATTAACCGATTAATAACAATAGTGAACACCACTTCTGTTATGTTAGACCACTGATTTCGAGAATCTTCTCCGGCTCTTATAAGGCAAGCACTCCGACTGGTGGTGGCCTAACATGGGAACTAAATCTTGTAATATACAATTCTTGTAGTAATAATGGAAGAAATAAACCCTTTGATATATATATTTTGATGACAAGTCCATTTGCAACTATCTAAAAGGTGTTTTTGTGTGTGCGTGTGTTGTGATCAGTAGCACCTTTGGCCCAATTCCCAACACCGGCTGGAACATGCGAGCCATGATGACATCTCACTGATGACCTGGGTCACATATAGGGGCGTGTTGGTAAATAAACCACGGGAATGCAAAAAATTGTATTCAGGTCACCAACAAAGCATATCTTATCACGTAGCCTCACAAGGTTGTTTGTCCTACCAGCCTCCAGAAATTTTTGATATGATGTGATGAGGTGTAGCCATTCCGTGGGCCTGGACACCACCATCCCTAATTAACTCCAGCCGCATCCCTACTACCACAGAACCCACCAGTGCTTGTTTTCGTGCGAACACTAATTATCACCCTGCAAATTGTAGTGCATGCCTGAACATGCTACTGAAAGAGTCGGTCGCATATCAGTTGCTCCTAATCCAACCCGAAACCGGGGACATATTCAGAAAACCTTGGCGATCTGTGTACGGTCTCTATCGTCCGTACGCGTGGTTGTCAGAAACGGACCTGAGAGGTCATGATTACCTGACAGCTAAGTCAATACAAGTGTACACGTGCAACTACTGACCACGTACCGAGGTAAATTTGAATCGAGGGGAGCTCAAAGTACATCGGTCGGGCGACGAAGTATTGTTGTCACCGTTATCCTCGCTTCGTTGTCCTCATCATTGTCACCGTGACAAGAGTTTAATATGACAAACGGGTTCATTACAACTATAGACAAGTAGGAAGCCATAAGAACAGGTTAAGTGTGAGATTCTTCTTGGCTGCTTTTGCAACGTGTGGGATGAGGGGATATCCAACCTCGGTAGGCTTTGTATATTGTCTTCGCCAAAACTCAGGCTCTTACTGAGGACACGTTCATCATGAGAGTCATTCCCTATGTGACGGATATTAACAACCATTGTATGATAGTGATTTCCTATCGGATTAGAATATCGATGACGGATGACACAAGTTTCTCCCGTGAATAGGAATTTCATGGTCTTTGGCTTGCTTGATTTCAGTTATATATATATATATATATATATATATATATATATATATATATATATATATATATTCAATTCAGTCAGTCAGTTCAGACAACCGTTAACCATGCTCTGGGCGCGGTAGCTTTGGTTGTTATCTCCCAGCGGCAACCTCAATAGGAAATTGTAAAAAAGAATAACGGTAATAAAGAAATGATACGAGAGCTACAAATATTGAAATCAGGTCAATAAAGAAACTTTACGGATACAAGAGCACCACTGATTGCGACACCTAGCCATATCCTCCAATGTATCTTATCACAGAGTGGGAAAGTCTCTTGGACCCTACGCACGAAGTCTAACACGCCCTACAATGCCAGGCCCACGGGTTAAGCTTTTCATATCTTTCTTCCGTGTCATGTTCTGACCACCCTTATTCATCTTCCAACCGGTACCCGCCTCAGCAAACATTGTGAGCTAAGGAATCTTCTCAGGGGACTTACGCAACACATGTCCCAACCATCTTGGCCCGATGAGTTTTAGTGTTTCATTTAATGATTTGTTATGTACGCCTAATGTTCTGTGCCCAACCTCAGCGTTTATTCGCTACCTGTAGTGGCCATGTCTCCGAACTATGCGGATGCACTGGCCTGACTGCTGCAGCTTACACTCGACCCTTGATAGACAAGCGGATATCACGCTGAAGCCACAGATGACCCAGGTTGGCGAATACCAAACGAACCTTCTGTACACGCAAAGACAGCTCATCCGATATCCAACCTCCGGGTGAAATGCAACTGCCTAGATAACAGAACTTATCTACAAGGTTTATAATCTCACCAGATACTGAAAGTTTCAGTGTTGAGCCAGCCCAATCCTGCAACAGCTTCTTGCACTTTGAAGGTGCAAAACGCATACCGAACGTCGCTACGCAATCCCTCAAGCTGCTTAGAAAAGCTTGCAAACTTACCTGGATTTTCACTTAGCAGAACTATATCGTTAGCATACTCAAGGTCTGACACCTTTCCACCCGGGAAATGTTCAATGCCGTCATCCTCACCTGACAAAAGTGCGGTCTGTAGAAGCAGTTCAGTCACGAAGTTGAAGGGAAAACGAGAGAGGCGTCAACCCTGACGTACACCTCTTCGTGTGGTGAACTCAGGTGGAAGATCACCGTAAGCCCGAACTCGGCTTCGGCTGTTCATGTAAAGAGACTTTATGATGGAAATGAATTTCTCTGGTACGTCCTTCAACAAGAAGCAGTGCCAGAGAACTGTGTGATGGACTGAGTCCAAGGCCGCTTTAAGTCCAGGAAAAATGGAGATAGTGGGCCCAAGGGAGGTGTGCTCATGTTCTAAAATTTGTCGAAGAGTGAAGATGTGATCAACAGACCCTCTCTCAGGTCTAAACCCAGCTTGATTCTCGCACGAGCACTGTTTGCGAGCGTTGGATAAGCTGTGGAGAACAACACCGGCGAGCAGTTTGGATGTGATGCAAACCGAACTTATTCCCCTTGTATTTTACAAAAGAGGGTCTGTCACCCTTCTTCTAAGTCGGTTCGGTCACCGATTTTCACCACTCTTTGGAACTCGTCCCTTCTCTCATATCAAGCGGAGGAGTTTTGTCAACTCCAGTAACAGCGCCTAGCCACCTTCCTTGGGAATAGGTAAAAGCAACACATCCGGTTAGGCATTCTTGTGTCGTTTAAGATGGCTTATCTCACGGAGAAACTCGGCCTTTGGCGGACGGTTAGTATCTACAACTAGAGTTGTAACCATCGTGCTAGTTAGCTAATTGGTTGGAGACAAAGGACACTCAAGTTTTTTATTGAAATGCTCTGCCCAATGATCAAGACGAATTTCCTGAATTTGAACCGGTGAGCTATTCGCCTCTTTGATCAGTTCGTTAACGCCTGGCTTTCGTGGGCCGGTACTTTTAATTGGACAGAAAAGGTTGCGGCTGTTGCCAGTCGTCGCAGCTTTTTCCATCTCCCTAGGCTTTGTTATCCAACACTGTTCTTGGTCGTTTCTCAGGCTTCGAGTCATTTTACATTTAAGGCATCTCCATGCCTGATCATATCTGGAATCCGGAGGAATCGATCTGCGCGCATCTAACAGTGCAACTGAGAATGCAGATATTCATCGTGTCTGAGTGTGTCTGATCGGTAGACTTTGGGCAGCTTTAGCGGCCGCATGTAAAGCCTGTTTGATCTGTGTCCATCGCTCTTCTAGATCCTGGGGATTTGGTTTCATCGATAACCTGGTGGATATTTCTGCTTGGAAATCAGATCGATGGTTATCGTCCAGTAGCAGCTTCGGAGTTGCTTCGGCCACCGGTGACACGTAGGCTGAAACGCGCACGGACAAAAGCGTGGTCAATGTCTACAGACATGGACAAAAATGACGGACAATCTTGAATTGATCTGCTACAGTGGTAACCTATGGCAATTTGTTCAATCTGAGTCCGACTCTGGAAAGGCACAGGAGGACGCCAGGTTAGCCGGTGCCACTTTTTGTGCGAGAAATTTGTACTCGCTGGGAATAGTTTTTGGTCAGAACGTAGTTGGATGAGCCGGTCACTGTTATCGGTTCTATCGGCTGGAATACCGAATCGATCTCCTACATTCCTCTCCTTCTCGTCTAGGATTCAAACTTGAGCATTGGAATCACCAGCAATTAGGTAGAGCGCACGCTGCGGAGCAGTCAAGACAACTCTTGGTAGAATTCGTCTTTAGCCTCAGGAGAGCTACTGTTAGTTGGGGCATACACAGGAAAGACAAACAGACATCGACGCTTCAGTCTATTGCTGTTGACATGCCCAGAACCACTCAACCGAACAGCACACAGATGATTGCTGACTGGAATCCAGTCGAGTATCGCGCGCCCAGCTTTCATTTTCAGAGTGGTGCCAAAGCCAGCGTGACCACGAGCACTAGACACTTAATCGTCTGACACGCAAATAGTGAAACGAGAAGCCGAGTTTTATCTGGGGAAAAAAGTGTTAACACTGAAGTCGGATCTTGTGTGCATGTTTCGGAGACACAACACATCTATTTTAAAGGTTTCAAGACTCCCAACAAGGGCAGCCTGCTGTCCCGTTTTACAAAGTGTACGGACTTTGAAAGCAGCTCAGTGAAGAGAACCCTTGAGTCTAGGAACCGATTTTCTATATCCCCTATCTCTTGGCTATTACCCTTACCGAAAATTGTCAGTTTTTGGTCACTGCTAATTGTGGCTTCTCTTATCCAGTTGGAACCGGAAGGTGAAGGATGAAGAATAGAGAGATAAGAAATGTTTCCTTAGGGACCCCCGGGGACTTCTGGGCACGTCATACTTCGAGGCTGCTCACATCCCAGAAAGGGTTTTTCTTTGGGAATTCTTACCCGAGCCTTTGACTCAAAAGTCTGACCCACAAGGCAGCGAGTTGTCAACCAAATACGGAAAAGTGGCCGAAGCACCCGCGAATGAACATCAAACGAATTTAAACAGGTTAAGTTGGCTGGGACATATGTTACGCATGTCCAGGGATAGAATTCCTCGGCGTACGCTGTTCTGCGAGGCAGGTGGTGGTTGGAAAGTGGGTCGAGGTGGTCAATCGAATTTCGTCCGCCGGTTGCATACCAAAAGTGGATGTAGAAGTGCTCGATCAGAGTCCCAATAGAACCACTCTTCCAATTCCCACCTTAGGTGCGGAAGACAAATTTTCACAGAATGGACTCACACATACGTCAGGTTGCTCAAACGTGTACAAAGAATTAATCCAACTAAACTCAAAGAAACTAAGCGAACAGGAAGACGTATCTACGACGGTTCGGAAGGGACATGCTTCAAACTTATCGCCAGTTTCTCTGGGTTATTCAATCAATGCCTGCTCCGGAACAACATCTCGAACTGTTAGGGAGTGATTTGGATCACATCGGTCCTAGAGAAAAGCACCTCCAAGTTCTGGTCTATAACTTGCACATCTGTTGTCTGTGTAGAGCTTCCTTCCTCTCACTTTTATTTTCTGCTTACCATGCCCACTTTCAAAGACTCATTGGTCATTAAATGGTCTGACGATGTAGTACTTGGTATGCCTTACCCCAGCGACTCCGTGCTTCCTGTTATAAACCAAAGCGTCTCGGACGTAGTCCAGTGGTCCAGTGTTTCAGAGCATTTGCTTACCATCTCGAAGGTTCGAGGCTCAAATCCCCGTCATCATTGGTTGCTTTAGTGGTAGACAGTGACCCACTGTCTT
Source organism: Fasciola hepatica (assembly GCA_948099385.1). NCBI lineage: Eukaryota > Metazoa > Platyhelminthes > Trematoda > Plagiorchiida > Fasciolidae > Fasciola > Fasciola hepatica. The sequence goes on from CANUEZ040000030.1 coordinate 19,013,289, forward strand.
CCGGATCATTTCCACACCTGACCTATTTGGACCTTACATGGTTCTCCGTCACTCCAAGTCTTAGGGTCTGGTTGCCAGTTATCCCTGCTAGTGAAGGGGGCCTCTGTGGCTATGGGGTGCATACTCCTTCCATGGCATTCATACACAAGCAGGTAATAGAAGAAAAAAGTTGTCTTCCAGCTTGAACCGGCCGGCAACTCTCTTGAAAATGCAGGTTTATTGTCCTCTCTTCTAAAGGGTGACAGATACACAAACATGGTAGAATCAGCTTCATCTGTACATATAAATGGAAATGACACAGTCCGAGCTACTTTTTTAAACATAACACAAAATCGGATACAGTCTGATCTTACTTCTGTCGTTGTTTCAAAAGTTAGGAAGCTAACCTTTAATGTATAATATCTTAAGACGTTCGCTGTCTCATTTTGTTTAATTCGGTGTTTCGTGCGCGCTGTATCCTGTCAAACTGGCCCCATGGAACCTCTGTTATATTTCCCGGTCTACTAGTGTAAAACTTTTTCACTTGTTTCCAGATGCAGCGGGCTACCTTGCGAGCATCTTACACATTATTCGTTATCACACAACATTCCAACATTTGCCACAAACTGTCTCGAAAAATATTAGCTGACAACGCTCATCCCATTCATTGCGATCTCGTGAAACGCGTTTCTAATTCTGCTACTCTGTCAAATTACAAACACTTATTTGCTTGTACAAAACACTACGGATGCTCTGTTTTATCCTGGCTTCCAGCATTCCTTAACAAACCTGATTAAATTGTTGTTGCGCTGAAAGCCATGTTATGAGGGTATGGTCTGAGGCATCGTTCGATTGACAGTCTAGTCCCGCTAGCAGATAGCACCTCAGCACCTGTAGAGAATTCAGGTTGAGGCTTGAGCCAACGGATTCTCGATCGACAGTACGGTGGGTCGATAAAACAAGAAAGGACTCCCATCAAGCGGTAGCTGACCGAATCACCAACCAACCAATCAGAAGGTAGGCTACGCAATGCAGGTATAAACCAATTAATTTGTGTTGAAAAGATTGATGACAGTCATTTCTTCCTGCTATACAAACTGAATGTTCTGAGATGATTCGAAGCCAGAAAAGTCTTCCCGTTTGAGCTAGTGGGAGGCAACAGAACACGTTTTCTTAATTTTTACATAATGTTATATGATAATGTGACAGCCGAATATTCATAAAGCACTTACTTCACTTGACTTGACTTAAAGTGCCGCGTTCTTCACTGAGAGGAAATGAAATCCGAGATGCCTATTCGTTTACTAGTCACGAATTGATAGGTGCTATCGAAATAAAAAGTTGTATCAGGATGAAACGTTTTACGTACGGGACGGATTACTTCCCGAAAACCACGGGTCCATTTCAGTTTCGACGATACTTGTACTTGTATTCTGAGCTGGTTTTTTAGTCTGTGATGGCTGGCGTGGTCCACCTTTGTCGGAGGAACAGAAATGGCCAGTAACAGTAGCGGTACTAGTGGCAGTAACAGTAATTGAGTTGTGAAAAATCAACTACTTACTTGTTCAGTAAGTAGTACGTACGCTGCACGACGGTAGCAGTAGTAGTAGTAGTAGTAGTAGTAGTAGTGAAAAAAATATGTTGGTGTATGTTAATTGTAGTGGTAGTACTAGTAGTGTTAGCAGTAGAATTGGTGGAAGTATTCATGTTAGTGCTGGTAGTAGTAATAGTAGTAGTAGAAGAAGAGTTAATGTTGGTACTGGTAGTACTAGTAGTGATTAGTAGTGGTAGGAGCAGCAGCAGCAGCAGCAGCAGTAGTAGTAGTAGTAGTGGAAGCACTTAAGTTAGTATTAGTTGTAGTAATAATAGTAGCAGTAGTAGGAATTTTGAATAGCTTATCTAGTTATCCACACACGGCAGTGCGAACTCTCGGATAGCCTGATAGTAGCACGTGGGACTAAGAATCACGTTTCCCGGGCCCGAGACCGACTGGAGCTCGGCGGATATGCGCTGCAGATGATGGGTTCTAACAAGGATGAAACAGTTGTGCAGTGCTGTTTTGTTCGTAATGCTTACACTTCTTTTATTTGTATGAAAGTAAACATTCAACCCATCCGTAGCCGATGAACAAACAGGCGAGTACTTCATTAAATGAGCTGAGTTGAAACCCCGTTTCATAACCAAGCCAACCGACCATTCGGCCGAGATTAAACAAGATCATTTCAAGGGGTCAAATTTAGACGATATCGCATCCACTAATCATCTTTGATTGCAATGGAATTGGGGTATCAGATAAGGTAAATGTGCCAACGTTCTTCGGCAATACCGTAGGAAAATATAAGAAAAAGAACAAGCCCATTCGTTTATTGATTCTATCGACCGTTTTAATTTTAGTCACTTTCCAATTCCCGCAGGACTCACTTCAACGGTTGGTGTTTCGGACTGAGATAGTTCATCGAAAACAAACTAGAATTTGACAACGGATTCGTTACTTTTATTACAAAGTACACCACTCTCCATATTGCATTACATGGGCTACAACTTCAAGAGATTTAGAGGAAAGCGAACCACAAGTGGCCACATTCGGAAGTGGCACATACGTAGAAGCATGATGGAAAATTTCTCAACACATCTTACGTTGATCATCTGTTTCATCAGGCAATGAAATTATACGCTAGAGAATTATATCCTGATACTTCTTGTGTGAAGACTATTTTTTGCACTTGGATGTGAAACGCCAATCCTTCGACTATTGTTCCGCTGGAGACAAGCGAAAACCACAGACATGTGTACAGGCTTCTCTTTAGATAATTGCTTCCTAACATCCTTGATCTTGGTGTGTGCTTAAAATTCTGTTTTTTTTTAAAGGAAAAACGGATAACCTGTTTTGGGAATGAGACAAAAGCGAATTTTAAAAAATGAAATCACCTGATACAAATGGCCTCACCAAAAACTTGACTATTTTCGTTCGACGTAGACTAGGGGAAATCGTAACGGAATATAGGGAAGTTCACTACTTACAAGTAGCTTGAATTCTTCGCCTGAAATAAAGTTCGCAAAACAGTGCAATGTAGATAAACCGGTTTTAGTTTCGCTTATGGTTAAATTTTAATTGTTGACGTCACTTTGGGACGCTTACCAGCTTTGATACAGTGTGGTGATGCGTTATTTTTGAGGCAAGCCAGAGCGGTCAACATACTCTAGGAAAACCGTTCACTGCATGGGCGTTTAGCGCGCGGAGCTAACGATACGAATGACGCACGAACGCGGTCAGTAACTACTGTCACAAATCGAATATAGCTTCGCTAGTAGTCAGAAGACTAATGTTGGGAGCCAAGAAGACCTTTTCAGAACCTGCAGAACAAAAAGTACAGAGCGAGAAACGGTCAGAAGGGGTGGGGGAGCTCACACGGGCGTGTGTCATACTGGCAGTCGAACCAAGAACAGTTTTGCTCGGAATAGTAAAATAAAGTTGGTGATGGAGATGATGATTGCCGGAAATGGATGTAGTGTCACTACTGACCTAAAAGGGATACGATTTTACGAAATTTTTTTTGCATCCAAGTTCACAACATCCGTAGTGATAATGCGAATTACCTTTTTTACACTCCCAACATCAGGCTGCTGCGACCGACCAGGGGTGGTATGCGTCTTCGTCAGATAAAATCCGTCAGCAAAGGTTCGCACTAGAGTGCAGTGAATTCCCAGCTATCTTGTACCCCTGTTTGATTGTCTACAGTTGAGGAGTCTGATGGCGTGTTATTTCTTTTATCGAAGTTCTGACAATCATGATCGGCTCTGAACATTTGTGAAGGTTCACTTAGGCAAGTTTGGGACCGTCTATGTCTATTCAATGAACTTGTTGCTCTGTGTTTTTACCTTCACCCAACCACTTTTGGGCAAATATTCTCATTCAGTTATTTTTTCCAGACAAATCAAGTGATCATATTATACAACTGGAGGTGAATATTCAGCAGCTGCATAACCACGAAATACTGGCCTAATTAGAGGGAGTTACATGCAAGAAGAAGAGAAATCTTCAGCTGTACTGGTTTTTATTTCGCTTATAGATGTTAGGTTGAGTGAGGAATCTGGCAAGATGGGGAACCGTTGACGATTAGTAAATATTGGTAGGGACAAACATGTTTTTATAGCTGGACTTAGTGGAATATGCATAAAGACGTTTACTAAGTTATGGATCAAGAGGATGTGACTGGTCACCCAATATCTTCAGCGGTAGGATTTGCTTTTTGGTAGTGACTTGAGGCTAGCCGTTGAACATCGTCTCAGTTAGTACAGCCGTTAACAAGTTCGACTGGCAGTTTTGCACGCCCGGGTTCGAGTCCCGGTTGGGGCTCAGTGGATTTGTACTTCAGCGGATGGAACTAAGTCATGCAGATGTTCTGTGCACCCAGAAAGGTGAATGTTCAGTTCTCACCGAATGGAAAAAGCATGAATTTCAGTTTCGCTGTTTCAGGAACCTCGCAAGATAGGATACCGTGAAACATTTGTACATTTTAGTGGGAACAAGTAAGTGTATGTAATTGGGGGAGAGGATTGGAAGAATTAGAATCGGATTTGGTCAAGGCACTGTGACGTAGATGTGCCGTTTCCACTAATATCTTTCTAGACGGCTAGTGATATGTGCTCGAATGCTGACATGAAATAGACTGTGTATGATGTTCGCGCGATATGCCGCTGCACTTGAAAAGTGGTTTGGGAGATGGGGATAACAGAAGATTCTTAAAGTCCATGTGAAACGTTGCCTGTGCGTACTAAACGTTTAATTGAGAAAAACGGATGGAAAGCATTCTAGTACTTATTGCCTCCTAGCTTGTATAGAAACTGGCGTCTTCAATCATGTGGATGCAAGCAGTAGATCCTAGAATATTGGTGTACCGAAGCTTATAAAATGTCCTATAGAAGAGAAAGTCTACACGTTTATAAAAGTTAATAATATAGTTATGATTCATATGCTACTAGGCAGTGCCCAAGAAAAGTTACTGCAGAACGGACAGCACAGAATCGTTGGGGTAGACATGTCATACATTAGACAGTCTGCGTTTTAAACTGGTAAATAACTGTTGAAAGTGGGCATAGCAGAAAAGAAAAAAGACAAAATGGCTCCTTGTAGAATACCTAACACTGAAGGTATAAGAGAGGAAACCCTACCACAGTATCACGTTGTACCGTGCTCTTCCATGAGTCTTCGAAGCTGATTGGAACTTTAGCGTTACACAATAGACCAGTGAGTGCTCAGTGTCGTTCTGACTAATACCTAGTTCATGGGAATTCGGATTTGAAACGTGATTACCGGTTTCACCTTACCATAGACCAGTAAGGCAGCAAGCAAGTAACCAGGGTGTGCAAGCTATTTCCAATCGAAAAGATGGATACTTGGGTATCTGTGACCTATTTCCTGTCGAAACGTCTGCAGAGACCAGCCAAATCACACACACACACACACACACACACCTCGACCGATTTTTGTCAATTTTCGTGGCGAACACCCACTGGGATTGATGCAGTCAACCGGACTGTCTCCTTTATGCATCGTACGGATGCAAATGTCCGCTCTACTCTGATCAACCTATATCTGCCTCTCTGGGTACTTATTGCCCTAACAATTGGAATCAACTAGGCGTAACTAATGATTCGAATGCTCTGCCAACTCCCAAGGAAAATAACTAGCCCTCCCCCCTTCGACATCCTTAGTTTGGAATAGATCAGCACCTGGGCAACCTGGCATTCCGTGTGGTTAATTAGCATGCCACTGAATGTGGCTGTTAACAGAATGCATTGCTACGGTGATCAAGGATAACCCGAAGGGGTGCTCAGTCGAATGAAGACGCGCGTGTCACCTGCATACGAAGAGCCCGGATAAGTAACTGCCGCACAGTAGTGACGCGATCAAAGGGTCAGCAACTGCGTGTTTGCGTCTTGTTATCTTGCCCGTTAGTAATATGCGCCTATTCCTGTCTTTCCGAGGCCTGGACACTCACTCACTTATCCACCCACCAATTGGATATACTGGGTCTATGCAGATATTTCCGTTCCACTTGTGACTGAGGATAGAATAACTGGTACTGTGTACCCACCTGGAGGCGGGGGAGTGGTCAGATAATGAGGTTTGGTTTCTTCGTCGTCCTCTGCGGTCGACCACTGAGAGGTTAGAAAGGACCCTCATGCACAGACATCCAACAGGTGACGTCAAATGGGAGGGGGACGGGGACGGAAACCAACGTGTGCCAAATTGTTGAAAGACCGGTGCTCCGTTATTACTGTTTATACAGAAAGTCAAGAGCCCGTAACTAAGTCGACACCGTGTATACAGTTGACATATGATGTCCCCACTATCAACCGATGGCTACACTAGGAAATACTAAGCGCGTATTTGGGCCGGTTTGTACCTTTGTTCATTCGAAATCAAGACGACGAAGATCCAGGGTGTTCGGAGTCTGGCCAAATTCTCAGGCCTGTTCCCGGATGTCCCGTCTATTGCGAGCCTAGAAACTAAAAAAAATCAGCTAGGACTTGTTGGTTGGTCATGGCAATTGGTGTCATAAACCTTGTTTTCGACAGCCAGACAAATGCTGACCACACGAAAGAAAACAATTCTACCGAAAGTCCATGCTTCCGTTTGCGTGCAGTGTTCGGTGAAGGTAGTTGATTGGGGGGGGGGGGTGGCTGTGGTCGAAGCGGGAACGTAGGCCTCAGTAGTTGGCTACTGACCAGTCGTAGATCAGGTGACTGCTTTGTCTGGTCCGAATAGCTTTAATTCTCCGATCATATATCAGACACAGCATACAGGTATCGATAGTGTTTAATTCCATTGACGCCAAACTCTCGTAAGTTGCGAGTCACCGCCTCCAGTCAACAGTTCCTCAATGCGTGGGTCTGTGTGGTTGGAGAGAGATTCAAGTTAAAACAGAGCTTGGTCGGGTGGTCGCATTCAAACCAAGCCCTGTGCTTGGTGTGAGGGTTTTAGGTGATGTACGATTGTTTATTTTATCTTGATATGGCACAAGACCGCAGGGTTATTAGCAGTTATTTTGAGTTCAAAGCACTGTGTCCCTTTTATCCAATTCATTGGAACATAAAGAAGCTATAAGACCTGAGATGCAAGCATTTGACTCACTCTGGTCGATCGCAAACTCCATATATATATATATATATATATATATATATATATATATATATATATATATATATATATATATATATATATATGTTACAGCAGGAAGGGAAATATAATAGCAGATAAAGCTGAATGGAAAGCTGTTACAGTGCACAAGAAAAGGTGGAGGGAGGTTTGTTGGCTTCGTACCAAAGTCAGCAAACGCTTCCCGTCAAACACTTTCGTACGCAAAGCGCTGAGGCTGATGAACTCCGTTAAGTATCGTTTCATTGAACGCCAGATAATTCGGCACTGGATTGTGCAACTATAGTTTGAAAAACTGGGTCAAGTCAACTTTGTGCCCTGATGGAAATAAGTGCCCGGCAATCAAACAAACCGGCGATTTATTTCACGCTTTTATTAACTTCCTGCTCATTATTATAATAGTAGCACACCATTTCAGTAAGGGGGTTGCGGCCAATCAAAGGCTGCCATTTGGGGAGTGACCGATGGTGGTGTGTTGATGCGAACTCGGGAGAGAAGTGTCAGAAGCCCACCGTGATAACCGTTCGACGACCGCCGGTTGCCACTCTGTACCGTCCCAGAGCGTAACGACATTGATTTCAACAATTCGTTGCCCTAAGCGCCGATCCGTTCTGTGTGATCGAAGCTGCAAGTGATAGACAGATAACATGTAAAAAATTGGAGTTCGTCAGTCCTTTATCTTTCATGAGTTTACGTGAACGGGGACGGAACAGATTCAATGTCTCGCACATGAACTGATCATCGTGATAGTACGGCAATGTATTTAGTACTTTTCTACAACATTACTATTGTTTTTACTTTTAAGCTGTCAGCCGCCTGGTCCACACAACACCTTTTTATTCAAGGAAGCACTTCTGGATTTTGTGTAGCTAAGCGCGTCCTTTGAGGCACAAACGCTGGTTCAGATAAGCCAGTGACCGGTTGTGTGGTTCATTCATCTCTTCTAGAAAACCTTATCAGGTAAGGAGAGCGGGAATAGGAGCTATGGGCGTATTGGGCAGCAGGCCATACTCACCACGTCACAGAGTCATTAGCAGATCTGTAACCCATTTAGAGAGCGGAAATCCCCCAGCACCCCTCAGATTGCCGTGGACCGCCCACAACAGTTTATTTGGTGATTTCACCTTATTCATGTTTGAATGCGGGAACGGCCGTTCCCCTATCCACGACCTGGGGAGGTACCCGATGGCTCGCGGGTCTGCTCTGTCCGGATTGGACAACCGGATTTTTCTAATATATCATAATTTGAACAATTCCACTAAACTTCACTTTCAATTCATGTTTGAGTCATGCACAGTTCTAACTGACTTATTTACCAATTCATTATTTCAATAATAATTCATTAGTCAAATAGGACTATTAGACCAAACTGACTAATACCTTTGGAATATCTATCGACCGATTCAAAAGTATTGACCAGTTTCGTTAAGTAGTTCCGAGGTGCGCGTTTGTATACAGTGGGTCATTTTATAAACGAAACAAGTACACAAAAAAGAAGGCATTGTTATGTGCTGTGAAAAAAGAACACCGGAATGAATTTGAGTAGGTTGTGGGAGGACTCCCCGTTTATTCACGATTGCTTTACTGCTAACATTGAATTGACCTACTCCTTGTGTTGTGAGTGTATATACTGCTTATTAAGTAGTGGAGAAGGCATACGGTCCAGAAATATTGAACGCGGAGGACAGAACAGTGGAAGCCAGACAGTTGGAAGAAGCCGGGTGTTTCTGCTGTGGAAATGTGGAACCTGTTTTGGACGAATATCCTGAATTTCAGCAGAACATCGAAACAGTTGTACCAGAAGTATCACTGCTCGAGAATTCAACCGTTACCGATGAGTTGGCGAACTGTGAAAAATCGAACCAAATCCGTTGTGAAAATGCGGAAGATCGCTACCCAGGTTGCCTTGAACATGAACATTGTGACGAGGAAACCGAAGACATGTCGTCTAATATCGCGGTCACTGAAGCTGCAAGCTATGAGGAAACTCAGACTGCAGTCGAAATTCAAGACCAAAATGAGTTTAGCCCGAAGGACATTGAAGGAAGTATACCGGATACATTCATGCTGGAGACTTCAATCACTTCTGATGAGGTGGAAGATGTCGGGCTACTGAACCATATCCCTGAAAATGTGGAAAACTGTAACCGGGATTGCTCTGAAAGTCAACCGGATGATGGCAGAAGCGAAGACATGTCATTTGCTGCAGTTGCCATTACATTGAGAGACTACGGGTCATGTCGTGCGCAATGTGAAACTAAGGCGCCTTGCAAAGTGGAAACAGAAGAGCAAGTGCCGGGCGGTGATGTCCAACCTTATGCATCCCGGAAGGAGACTGCTGGAAGTCATATCCAGGATGATAGTAGAATGACACAACGCATGGTGTTCAGTATTTTTGAAGTGGTCATGCACGACGTCGTGGTGACGTGCGATAAAAGTCAAGTGTTGTGTTCAGTATTCACTCTTCACTGTTGCCATCTAGAAACAAGGCTGGTGTCGGTGTGTATCACGGACCGGAAAAAGCATACCACCGGAGGAACTGTGGGACGGATGACAACACTACCACGAACCGTGGTTGGAGGTATGAACCTCGGAATAGAGAAAGACTTGAAGACAGTCTGCAGGATTTGGATCGTCCTTTTTTGTCAGGGGGGAGGAGTGTTGTGAGTGTATATACTGCTTATTAAGTAGTTGATTGCTGAAAGCGGAACTATCGTCATTCGTGGATTACCAACGCCGCAATGCCCAAGAGACCGAACGCAAGAAGGTGAACAACAACAGGCAAACCACACAACTGCTTCTCTGTCGGATGGTGACTGTCTTCAAGTGAAGGGGAACAGTGACTTTTCAAACAAGCATGTTTGTAACGTTTGTTTTGTTTTGTCGATGTCCGAACGAGCTATTGGCAATAAACAACCTATTCACCCAGGCTCGCCTTGTGGATTATAACACTTGCAAACAGACTAGTTCGTCCGACTGCGCTCTCGGTTCTGGTAGTGTAATGACCAGGATGTAGGCTGTTGTATTGCAGTTTGAGTAATATACTTGTTGGAACCTTATGGGGCATTTACTGAGTTTTGGCCTCGTGAATTTTTCTGCGTTACTGTCGATTCAGATCGTACACGTGCATCTCTCCGCGGAATATCACTGGCCCATCATACCTCAATCGTATTCAAATGATTCCATTGATTACACAAAACAACAAATGGGTGAATGAACTATGGTATCGTGCAAAAAGGCGATCAGCATGACGACATTACACGATTTATGTCCGAGACAGTTGCAGTCTATCGCAATTGGTGTCTACCCCAGAACCATGGAGTGTTTTTATACTGGGTAAGAAACAATTAATATTAAAAACAGTACATAAAATGGAATTGTATGGAAAGGGAAAATCACCACGTATGTCTATCTTTTGGTATAATAGTGGCTTTCTACGGGTAGTTAGAAATCGCTTCCGCAAGTTAGAGCAGTAGCAAAATGAGATATAATGTCAGTAACAAGGTATTGTCGGTGGAAAATTATAAGCCGACGTTTCGGTTACCGTGGCTAACCTTCCTCAATGCAGTTTCACAATCAGACTGCCTTGAGAAAGGTTAGCCATGGTAACCGAAACGTCGGCTTATAATTTTCCACTGAAAACGCCGTGTTATTGACATTATATCTCGTTTAACACATCACACGGTGCTTCGTTTTTTCGATACACTCTGAACCTCGTTGGACCCTGACATACTAAAGCAGTCGCACTTTATCTATGTTACACTCCGCAATACAGGCTATGGTTTAGTTGCCATCATGGCAGACCGTCATTCGAAAGTCATGCTTCGAACTGTTTATCTCTGTTTTTCTATATCTTCTTCAAGAAGACCTATAAATATGACGGAGAGTAACTAAAATGTTCTGACTCAAAGGATAGCGGTATCCCAGATCATTCTTATCCAGATCACAGTCCTCACCGTTCCAATTGAGCGAGAAAGACAACTGTAAACACACATGTTCGTACGCAAAAACCCAATATTTTGTATTTCGGTCTACCTGCACAGATCAAAATCCGGAATAATTCTCCTGAAGTGGGTTTATCGGAAAACCTGTCATTTCCGAAAGAAACGTGTCGCTTAGCTTGACTGAAATAATTACGCTGGTGTACTCATAGAGGGTAATTTTAAACCTCTGAATGGCCTACGCGATGCTGGTGGATGGATGGATGATTGTATGAATCGATCTATCCTTCTTTCGTTTGATGAATAATTATTCACTCGATGAATCTTGCTCTTTCATTTACATCCGGTGTTTATTTTTAATTTCAAACCCTTGCAGAATATCCATTCAACCCCTTATGGCTTTTTATATTTTTTACCAATTCCTTTAAATAGAAATTGAGCTCAAATAATTTTTATCTTTCACCCGATATTGGATATTCAACAGGTACATCCAGGGCTTTATCTTACTCTGTGTTTGACCTTGTCAGTTTGTCCGCTTCACACAGAGAACTGTGGTTATCTATCTTGCTCGATCGATGGACAGGAAGACGATTAGCGACAGGATCGGAGATGAGCCTGGTCGCTTTCACCCTCTGAAACCAGTCAGGTCAAGTTCTCAGACATCAAACCTTGGTGAATGGATATCTGATCTAGTGAGTGGAATAGTATATTCTCCCTCTTAAAATTATCAACGTTAATCGTGAACTCTCTGATCAATATGGTGGACCTGAATTTAAAGAAAATGGAACCTATGCGAACACTCTCGGCTAAAAAAACAGAGATGAAGAAGAATAGAAAAAGTCACCCCCGATAGTATCCAACCACAAAATTTGTGTACTCCAATCTTCGTGAACTCATCACCTCTGAGTTCCAGATAAACTTTTCTCTCTTTGTTTTCACTGTGCATACGGATGGATGAGATGGATGTGACAACAATGAAAGAAGGTTTTCCGTCTCCTCAGGATTACGAAAAGTTTTCCGTCTCCTTACTTCGACAGTATTTCTGTCTTAAATTAATGATTATAGGAAAAAACTACACATTACCGGTTATTGAAGAGAAAACCGGTGAATAGTTTGATATAGGTGAGGACAAAGGAATACAGAAAATGTGACTCAAAATGCCCAATTGGCTTTCCATTTGCCTTAAGAAGAAACTCTTTCCGCATGGACTCCGGTCAGCTCTGGTGGAAATTTATATTTTGAACAATACATCAGACGAGAACAGATAGCCCATCAGGTCACAGCGCGAATGACGTGGATCTGATTCCCAGAATGAGCAATCACACAGAGTCAGCTAACTGTCAAGCCGTAGAACCAATTAGGCCCGACAGTTCTGTTTGGTTAGGCTATTCATTCACTCATTTTGCCTCTTTATTCATTATTCACAAATGGTACAATATTTCACGAAGGAATTCGTGACCGACTAGAGGCTGCTGATTGAGGAAGAGACCCGCGCAGACGGGACTCGAACCAAGGACCTCCATGTTTTGAGTTCGGCAATATTAATCATCTCACCACTGCTCTTGGTTGCAAGAACGCCAGTGGATTAGCGACACAAAAAGACCGGAAGAGGTCTTTTTAGTCTTTCCTTGCTCTGGAAAACCGAGTATGGTAACAATTAGTTGCACCAAAACTTGTGGTTCCTACAAATTGCATCTTGGTCATCCTTATTCTGTGGAATTCATACTACTCTTTTCGAAACTTCATGGACAATGTGGTTTTTTAATTAGCCCGTCCGTTAAAGGCAACTTTCCACACACAGACACAGATATTTGCCTATTATAATCTAACCCCTTGTGACTAGTAAGCAAGAAGATATTCTGCTTATCTCAAGTCTAAATGAAGAATACAAACGAATGGTTTATGAAATTCTTCATGTCTTAGAAACCGTTGACCCACAAACAAGTGACAGAATGTGAACCTCAAACAGAAAAATAATAGGTGTTTGTTTGCATTTGAATTTGGATCACAGTGCTTGAAGTGCATATTACTTTCCGGTTAGTAGTATGTTGATCCACCCTCTATTCGCAATGCCTTAATTCAGCTTTCCAGGCATAAAGTCAGACAAATTATTTGTGGCCACTATGGTTATCCCGTCATCCATTAATCACAACTGGACGGTCTCCAAAGTCCAATTTAGAGAAGAGCCATTAGCTTCTAACATCAACATCGGGAATAAATTCTCCCACGCATTCAGATCTGAACCGTTAGGGGACGGTTGTGAAAGGTGGACCTTTAAAGTGTCCGTGATTTCGTTGGTGTTAGGATTTATACCAAATGAATAGATATATCCACTGCCGTAACGCATCCCAACTCTTGGGAGTCATGAAATCACCCAGCGGCATGATGGTTTTCCTAGAGGAAATTCTGGTTTGATAGAATGGCAGAATTTATCTGCTGAGTTCGATCAACTGTGCATCGTTCATGGTGTCCTTGCTAACACTGTTTTGTTCCGTCCCACTAGCTCTAGTGAGAACTCGCGTCTGCCTCAGAATCATCTCAGTTCATTAGCACAAAACAAAGAATATATATTTTGATCTCACATTCGCCCACTTGTTGCGCACAATGCATTGGTCCGACTGGCGTGGGTGACCACGTCTTGAGGCTTAAAAAACGCTGACAAGACTCATCTCCCATTTATCGATCCACTCCGACGATCGGTTGTCTTGTCACTCGAGGTCTAGTTGTCCCCAACCTTGGGCCTGGTACCGCACCAGTGCCGACTGCCAACGTGAATCGGCTGTCCGCCAACGATGGGTTAGCACATACCCTCACACTCTCCAACCAAGGTTGATCATCATTAACCGGTGTGAGCTGAGTGTGACAATCTTACAGTTACTAGAATGAGTTTTTAGGTCAAATTTCAATTTTTTTGGCCTTCTGAAGCTCATCATAAAGCATACAAGGGAAATCGATAGCCAAGACGATTAGGGATGCGATTTGAATACCATCGTGATTGTAGCACGTGACCACCGTAGTTTGGTACTCGCTGCCGACGTTGAGATAGACCGAAAGCTAAACTTGCATACATTGCTTCGCCCTTATTCATGATGCTATACGGTAGACGCAACGTTCTTTCGACGTTCGTATGTTATCACTATGCGGATGATAATATTATTGTCCAAGTCAGATGTGTTTGTATTTTACCCACCGCGTCTTTTTGTGACACTGTTTTGCAAGAATAATACGCCAGACGAGTAAATTTTCACGGCGTGATTCCGAGGTCTGTCTGTCACAGAAATACTGGGTTGATTATAGTGCAGAATACGACTTCTCATCTCTTTACTGGTATACTGGATTTTTCTGATTTTGAGTATGCTCCTCCTTGTCACAGCAAAATCAGAATGGATAATTAACGGTGTAGTATGTAAGGAACGGTGTTCCTCCGAGGGGAGGGGGGGGGTTCTCATGTTCGATCCGAAACAACAAAAACAGGCAATTCTAGAGGCTGAAATCCCGATAAGTGTATCACCGGGAACCCACATTTGCATTAGTCGAAAACCAAAATGGCTGCCTACAGCCTAACCACTGCAATGGACCACGCTTATGTGACCTTGGTGTGATGGTCACGAGTTCAAAATCGACCGATTCTTTTACTCCGGTGAGGCTACCACGAACAGCGAGTTTGTTGTTGGGGCTCGGGATAATCAAGCACTCTCCAAATGTTAGCTTTGCTGTTTTTAGGGAGACACTTCAGCATTTAACTTATCAGCGGCGAAACCATATTCATGGTATTATTAGTCGGTCTTATTCGACCTTTTACCGGTTTTGTACTGTTAAGCTCCAGGCAAATTTATCTTGATAACCAAAGCCATTTAAATTCAAAGACCTGGTCACAGCGGAAGTGATGTTAATAACACCAGCCAAAACAGAATTTTATATTTAAACCAAATGTTATGGAGTAACATAGCGAGTTGAAGAGAAGGAAGCTGATTGCGAGGTGATACAATTTTTTTTCGAATTTCGGCAATGCCCATATAAATGAAGTGCTTGCGATATCACTATGAAGACATCCGTACTTTGTCATCGAAGGCATGGTTCAGTGTAACTCATACTCTGTTTCATATGCTTGGCATCAGCTGAGCTGCGTGGCCCAATGGAGGGTTCGCAGATCTCGAAAAATGTATTATAATGATTACCCGATCATAATACACTGATATTCTAGTAACTGGCCATGGTTAGACCGTCGTCATGGGGGACTTTCAACCTTGTTGTCCCGGGGTTCGAATCCCTGTTTCCGCCAAGGGTCATTTTCTTTTAGTGGCGGCCTCTAATTGGCCACGACCCCATTCCTGAAATATTGTACCACTATTATGCAATAAAAAATAGTAAATAAAAATAATAGTTTTGTCAAGTGAATTCAGCATTCAGAGATGTGTATCTAGGAGCTACAGAAGTTAGTCGAAAGACATAGACAAGAGAATAAGAAAAAACCTCTGACGCAGCTGGTACACATGTTTTGAACTGCGATTTGTTATACCATATTGGACGCTAAGATCAAGTTAGTTACCGTATCGCATGTGGTCTGTGCTCGTTCCCACAACGGTATAACAGTGTTGTCCCATGCTTGTTAGGAATCGTCAGCACTGCATATCCACCGAGCCCTCATTGGGACTAAAAACCCCGGGGCGAATGGCTGCGCGTCGTACGCCGGGCTATCCGGGCTGGTCCTCATCTGTCTGTTGAACACATGCACCACATGATAGAGTGCCTTTCTGTTGCTGGATTTTCAAGGATGATAACCCACTGACCGCATTTCGATGGACTCCTTTAATGGACGACTTTGTCGTAGGAAGCCCAAGTAACAACAACGACTTTGCTTTCGAGACAACCTACTAAGGCGGCTAACTTGATCAATCGCGAATAGCTTTGTGACAAATAAATCGAATAGGGAAGGCCTCAGGAGAAAACACACACACACTGTCTACGTCCGTACCACCTTGATAATATCCTGAGGGAAATGTGTGCAAGTCTGTGGATGAATGTGAAGATTTTTGCGACGTAGTAAAGCTTGCAATTTGAGGTGGGAATGGATGATTGCATAGAGCCGACAGATGTGCCAAGCCTATCAGTAAATACAACACTAGTGTCTGTTTTGTTTATTTACTTCTTTTGTCTTCTCCCTACTTTGTTAGCCGTTCCATTCCGTGAGCTCTTGATGATCACACCAAATAGCGCCTGTTAGGCTTTCAGAATCTACTGTATGAACAAGTATAAGTGCTCAATTAATGAAAGTCAGTGCCGAGGGGGGGGGGGATGCTGTCGGAGACTTTTTCAAGGGTGTTTATCACCAGTCGTTGCGAAATGTAATCTGAACAAGGTTAGACTTCTAAACTGATTACAGATCAGAGTCTATATGATCAAAGCAATAACCTCTCTGTCCATACTATCCATTTCAGTAGTGTCAGCCGATTTAAAAGAAATACTTCTGGGCAAAAGGGGAAAACTCGCACATACACACAAAACACACAGTGAGCATACTATGAGGGTATCGTCGATAGACGACCAAGTCCCCTTAGCAGTCAGCAAGTCAGGGCCTGTCCAAAATGCATGTTAAGATTTGAGCGAACGGCATCACGAACGACAGGACAGTGGATCGACAAAACGAGAAAGGATTCCCGACAAGTGGTGACTGGAAGTATCACCAGTTAAAAAATCAGAAAAGATGTTACTCGGAGCTAGCTTAGATCAGTTAGTTTTTGATGCGACAACTGTTGACAATGGCTGTTGAATCCTATATAAACTGTCTGTTTTCTGCTAATCAAGTGGGATGACTTGAGGGTAGAAAGTCTTCTGATTAGATCTGAGGAAAAGGAACAAAACATCTACGAAAGTCAAGGATTGAACTACCATCCACAGTCTGAAGGGAAATAGAAAATTAACTAATTCTCGGAAATTATTGAGAGGATTGAATGTTTTCGAACTCCAATCAAAATTTTGTGTGACAGATGTGCCATTAAACTACTCTTAGAAGTATATATTACTCAGTATTTTACTAGCCATTTAATATCAAGGTCACGCATTTTTCCAGCTGAAATTCCCGGCGCGAAAACAGTTCAAACGTAAATGTGGTAGTTTCATTCATCCTTACCAACATCTACCGAAAACATTCTAGTTGGCGGTAACGTGGAATTGCATTCTTCCCGCTCTGAAATACGACAACGTGCAGTGAAATTAAACTATGCAAATTTGGCCACAAAATGACCCCATGACCACATGGTTCAGACGGGCGAGATACTCGTGGCTGTGACACCTGTGTTCGATTTCAAACCAGATCCGGTTGAAAAGTGTCCTATTTGAGATAAGTTTTCACTGAAGTTTCTGCAGTTTGAGCGTTCGGAGATGACGTGACGAAGGACAACGTCAGTCAGAGGACAACATAGCACCCTGAAATAGTCCAGAATTTTCTCTGGCATTCAGCACTTTATGGTGGAAGCAATTAAGGAGCTACGTAAGAAGACACAAGTGACGTCGACTGTAAAACAATGAAAAATATTCTCAGTAAATATTTCAAGTTTTGTGACTCAGCAAAGGTATGTCAGAGCATGGGGTAGTGACATAATTTTATTAAAGGTTTCCTTTCATCTAGGTTAGTCCTTTGCTGCTCTATAAGTAGTTAAACGTGCTTGACCATAGATGCCAAGATGAAATGCTATGAACGAAATAAGTTCCTAGCTAGCAAGTTATGGAAATACCATTAAACTGCTAAACAGAACCACAAAAATTATCTTACATTATATTTACACATATTTACTGTCTAGATAGTTCGGTGGAAGCCGTTTTTCAGTCAATATAATTATTCTATTGTTGTCTACAGAAGATCAAAAGAAATTCTACCATAATCGGGAAATTTGGCGTAATATGTAGTTTAATACGGTTTCTTATCGAAGACTATATAACGTGTTGCAAGAGGGAAATTACACTTCGCATCAACGTGAACTTTGGTATTAGAGTCATTTAGGTGCGCTTCGTAAATCGCATTTATTTGTAGTGTATATTCTGGGATTAAATCAACCTCCACTAACTGTACGTATGTACACTTTATCCCTGTCTTTCAGACGTGGCAGCACTGATGGTGAACGACCAACCGAAAGAACAGTCCGAAGGCACACATAAATATCCTGAATGAAATGGACTGTGTTTAATGTTGTTTTAAATGACCCGACAACTGATCCCTCGCCGTTGACGTGGACATCTTGTAAGTAATCCGTTCTACTGTTCCCCAATAAACTCTGTGGCTCCTCAAGCGTTCTCGTTGCTTCTCTCCGACTGAACGTAATAGACGGTGCACGTCCGCTCACAATGAGTCGTCTATTTCAGGTGTTGTCACTCACCGGGTGAATTGTGTGAAACGAATAGGAAGAATATTATATCTTGTTATCGCGATAACTAGGAAGATATTTGTTAAAACTGCAGGTTCTAGTAACTCCCGTGAATCGGAGGATAATAGAATCGCAAAAGCTTATAAATAAGTTCGAATTTTCGTGACGGATATTGTCCAGTGTTCTAACTTGAATAGGAGCTCCAATTATCAGGTAGTGCTTAGGAAAACTCCCGCATTCCAGAGGGAGAAGACTCAGCACATCGAAATAATATGATTTTAAAAGCATCCCACTAAAAACACCACACCTTAAATCCCTGTCCTTAGTGCAGCATCAGAATATTCCCAGGCACTCTTGGTCCCTGTAGCAGATAAGAATGCTTCAATTTTAAATGCTACTGATGTATTGAGCAGGCTGTAGACAGTCATATTGTTGTTCGATTATTATGAATGTGAGATCCTGCTGAATCACTTACTGGACTTCAGTTTATGGGATTTTCGCCGTTGTATTTTTGCAGATTAGACGATTGCAACCCCCACGGGGAATATCTCCGATCTTGCATACCATTCCAGTATCAGCTGAGATGAAGCCTATATTAAACGCCCAGTAAGGTTGGTCACGTGTTGATTTCATCCGTGGATTCAAATTAGGACGCCTTTCATTTTGCTGATTGGTTTGTTTTCCAGGTGAGTGCTTGGCATGTGATACTCTGCGGAAGGTGAAGATAAAAGTGGTTTGACGTAGGGAAGTCCCCCACAAAAGCATCCGGCCGAATACTGAGAAATTGTTGATTTAGATCCGAACAGAATATGACTAGCCTTGTTGGTGGACTCCAGTTAGAGACGCATGAAATAGGAAAATCTTCACCGACGAATTCAACGAAAAGATGTCACCCGGGTAAACAAAAGTCTTTCGGGATAACTCCCCACGATGCTCATCGAGAAGTTTGTGAACATATTCATACGAAACAATTTTGTTTACTCATTGTTCACTTTCGGACCTGTGAAAGCATGCTCAACTTCAATACGCACACGCACACGCAAACGCACACACATATACACGCACACACACACACATACACATACACAAATGCGTGCACACAAGCACCTACACACAAAACGTTTGACATCCAATGGCTAAGATTATTATCCCAAGATCATTCGATAGCAAACTAGTCTTGATAAACCTTACTCGAGGTAACTGAAACATTGAGTGACTACCATCTTTTCTGACAAGTCTGTGTTGCCGAAAAATAAACACTTACCTACAAGGCATCACACGGCGCTTTGCTTTTCCGATGCACTCCAAACTGATCTCGGCTCCGATATATTCATTCAAAGTCCACCTCATATAATTACCCTCTAATGGATCAGATTCAGTAGTAATGTCATACCGTTTTTCTGTTTTGAAGGGTGAATTCAAAGAGCTGTCTACGTACTGGTCACTGGAGTCAAAAGTGGAAAATGTGATTGAGCATAAGATAGAAAAAATGATTCCATGACTAGCATGACGGATTCTATGCTGAAGAACTAAGACAAACCATCATCATCATCATCATCATCATCATCGTACAGCGTTAAACAGTAGGGCAAGCCCCACTGACCACTGCCTTTCTCACCATGTTGCACGTTGAATTAGAAAGTATGGATATACAAAATGGAGAGGGAGTGGACCTACATGAGTGGGAAAAGGAAAGAATGCCCTAATAGCCAACACACAGAATACACAGTCTAACTGTACAAACGTACACCGATCAAACATTCTGATTCGATAGAAAGTGACAACACGATCTCCACTGTTCGCGGTTCGCAGCCATATCCTTCAGTGTCTCCAGCCAACTGGTAGACGGATCTTTTGGACCCCAACCACGAAGACGTGAGGCACCTACTTTTCCTAAGTTTGCTGTACATTTTCTCATTCCTCGCTGCCACGTCATCTGTTGACCTCCACGTGGTCTTTTCCACTCCCTAGGAGGAACGGAGAATAGGACACGGTATGGTAGACGTGTGCTTGCCATACGTAACACGTGTCCCAACCAACGTAGTCTACTAAGCTGGATACGCTGTGACAGAACGTTCTCTGAATTAGTACCCAATACTCGCTTTCTCACCTCATCGTTGCTTACTCGGCTATTCCACCCAATCCTAGCGATACTACGTAAACATCGATGGTCGAAAACCTCGAGACGACGAATATCTTCAGCACGCAGACTCCAAGTTTCGCAACCATACAACAAAACTGAACGCACTGCAGCACAGTATGCACGACCTTTCAACTTCAGTGAAATATCAGGTCGGCGCCACAGGTGCTTCAGTCCAGCGTACGCCGCTCGAGCTTTGGATATCCGCATGCTCACCTCTACTACTGTGCTCCCCATCCGTCGTCAAGCTGCTGCCGAGGTAGCTGAAGTGGTCGACAACTGACAGCACCTCCCCATCGAGCATCAAGCTCGGAATCGTTGACGTCCAGTCTTGTAACATCACCCTGCACTTTGAAGGTGCAAAGCGCATGCCGAATGGAGCTACAGCTCTTGCGAGATTATCTAGTGCACGCTGAGCATGTTCCGTGCATTCGAACAAGCAGACAACGTCGTCTGCGTAATCTAGGTCACATAGCTTTTCACTATTTCCTAGTTGGACGCCTACATCCTGAAGATTTTGCAGCGCACTCTCCATTATTTCGTCCATGACGAAGTGAAAAGGAATGGAGACATGGGACATCCCTGTCGAACATCACTGGTCGTTTTGAACTGACTGGATAGTTCACCGAAAACTCTTACGTGGCCAGAGGTATCAGAGTACAATGACCTCAGTATACTCATGAACTTCTGGGGCACATCTTTTGGCTGAAAAGCACTGAAAAGCGCTGTTCGATCAACTGGATCGAAGGCGCCTTTCAAGTCTAAGAAAATCATTATTGTCGGTCGGCGGTGCGTGTGACGTGTTTCAAGTAGTCGGCGAAGAGTAAAAATCTGGTCGATGCATCTTCGACCTGGGCTGAATCCTGCCTGCTGTTCGCGGACATTCCTCTCGCGAGCGGGTGTAAGACGATGCAGCAAAATCGAAGCTAATACTTTGGTGACTATCGGAATTAAGCTAATCCCACGGTGGTTAATGCAGTCACTGCGTATTCCCTTCTTGAAGATGGGAACAATCAATGGCTCACTCCATATTAACGGAATACGCTCCTCCTTCCAAATGTCACGGAGCAAGGCGGTAAGTGATTTTATCAACGCCTCACCACCCAGTTTGAAAAGAACTAGGGGAAGTTCGTCGGGACCTGCCGCTTTCCCCCGCCTTAGTAATCGAATACATGACTCTACTTCTACTTATGATGGGGGCCCAAGTGATACCACCCAAGGAGTCACAGTTGTTGACACGGGAGTAACTACACTAGCGTGCGGCCAGCTAAACTGTTCCTTGAAGTACTCGGCCCATCGGTCAAGCCTTTGCTGTTTGCTATGGATGGGTTCTCCATTTCGATCCCAAATCGTTTCACTGACCTGAGTTCGCCGTCCACGGGTGTCACGAATAAGTTTGAACAGTCTTTGACTGTTACCTGAAGCAGCTGCTATTTCCATTTCTTCGGCTACCTTGACCCACCAATTTTCGCGATCCTTCTTAAGGCTTTTCGTAACTTGTCTTTGCAGCTTTCTCCGCATCTTATTCATCTCCTTACGGTTCGAAAGCTGACGTTTTTGCTCCATTATACTCAGCGACTCTTGCGAGATCCAGTGTCTTGGATGGACAACGGATCGAGGACCACAGGCGAAACCTGCTGCAACGTGCATCGCCTGTTTCATATGAGACCAATGCTCATCTACATTACTGTTCTCCGTGGATCCTAGCTCATGTGCTAACTTCTGCTCATACCGGGTGCGGACTTCTGTATCACACAAACGTTGCACGGCTAATCCGGTTTGCGGTTTGCGACGATGACCATGGAGCTGGAGAGATAATCGCATTAAAACGAATGCATGGTCCGACTCTACGTACGTGGACAAGTAAGATCTACAGTTCTGAACAGAACTGCGCCACCGGTAGCTTACGGCGATATGGTCAATTTGACTCAAATTACCTGTAGAGTTAGAGCGCCATGTCGCTGTGCGACGCGAGCTGTGTCGGAAATTAGTGCTAGACAAGAACAATCGATTGTCTTCACAAAACTGGAGAAGCCTATCCCCGTTATCTGTACGCTCAGCAGGTAAAGCACAGCGCCCACCAAAACAGGCTTCTGACACACTAAGTTTGCCAACTTGTGCATTGAAGTCACCAGCTAGCACTACAATGTCGGAACCTTTACTGCCGCGAACCAGAGTGGCGAGTGCATCATAGAACTCATCTTTCTGCAAGTCTGAGCTGCAGTCCGTTGGGGCGTACGCCGAGATCACAAACAAGTTTCGCTTAACACAACTATCCTTTCGAACGCTAACTGACCCTTGGAGTCTCACAGCACATAAACGACTGTTAACCGGAATCCAGTCTAATAGGGCAGCCTCAGCCTTGTCAGTCAAGACAATTCCTACACCACGTTGACCCACAGCTCTAGCTGCTTCGTCTCCTGAGGTGCGAAGGGAATACCTCGATGAGATACCAGGAGCAGTTAGTTGAATTACACTGCTCGAATCCTGGATACGCGTTTCGCTTAAGCAGCAGACATCAATCTTCAGAGAATTTATTGTGAGCGCTAGGCACGCCTGCTGACCGGCCTGCATGAGTGTACGCACGTTCAAGTAGCCGAGATTCAGAGGCTGACGAGGCTTGAGAAAATGTGAGTTACCAGACAGAGGATTATTCCCCACACTATTTGACATTGAATCGTAGCGAGTATTGACCGTGTTATCAGTGGGAGCATTATGGGTGGATAGATGGGGCAAAGAGGAATGGTTAGGGACAGAAGACAAAGGTTGAATAAAAGAGAGGGAACTCTGAGCAGTAGCCCACTTATCACTACCCACCCCGCTCGATGCAATGGGCAGCGCGGTCCTGATTATCCTGCGCGACGACCGATGCAGTATGGAATTTTTTGTAGTCGTGCAGTTCATGGGAGATGTTGGACGGGTACTGCTAGGGTGTCCAGCCACAAAGCAGGAGAACGATTAGGGTCCTCATCCAAAGCCTTTAGTTCTGACAAGAACCTATCCGCAAGGCAGCGGGATGGCTTAGTGGAAGCCCATTTGCTTGGATTAATTATTCTTCCACTGATTTTGCCGACTGAGTTGCCAGCTCAAATCAACCCCCAACCTGGAGGACCAGGAGACTGGACTTTGTCTGACCTCTACCCATTGACCTGTCAGGTATGATTGCATCTCCGGCTTAAGGAAGCCATCCTGTATAGCTCTTTGGGTCATAGAGGGGCACAAGCCATCACACCACGTCAAGGTGCAGTCTCGTCATGATGGACTAAGACAAACCTAGCGATTAATAATATGTATGGACGTTGTATTCCTATTAATGATTGGGTTATCTCAGTGAGAATAAACCCTGTGTCGTTTTCCCTTAGAGGCCCATATTCCGTCATGGTTCCGGCCAAATCGTGGTCGCAAATTCGGATTTCATCTGAATTTAGGATGTATTTGTTCGCCGCACCCAAGCGGACCGTAGAGATTATCGTTCTAGAACCACTTCACTATTTGCTGGTTATCGTAAATATGAAATTGTATAGTTCTGTGTTAATGCTGTCGTGCACGAGAACGAAAAGTGCTTAACAGACGCCCACATACACACAAAACCTGTATAAGGGACGACTGAAAGCTTGAAGCTCTAGAAGAAGCGATTGGTGTTTAGAATCAAAAGCTGAGGAACAGTAATCGAGAAAAGCGCAGTGGATAGATCTCACGGATCTGTGATGAAATGGATTAAGGGGGTTGCATCATCAAGGGCGAATCTTTTGGGTTTTTTAGGCTAACTGGCGAATTTCGCCGTGTATTGTTTTCAGTGTGAATAAAAACTCGCCTTTTTCGGACAGAAGTAGAAGTTATCCAAATGTTCAAAGTTCTCAGCCTCGATGGGATTCAACACCGGGCTCATTATTTTGCAAGACAAAGGAACTAATTGCGCATCACCCACTCACGGAACAATCAGACATACACGAGCAGCCAGTCGATTGTGACACTGGAAGCATCAGCACTGAATGTCATGCTTTTTTCTGCCTTCTCATGTACTTTTCTGTCTGCACTTTTAGGCTAGATCTAGTGGATATTTGCATGTTCAATTCTAATCGGCACGACAACGAGTACATCTCTGTCTTCTTTTCACTCTCCCTTCGTCTAGGTGTGTATGTGTGCACACTGAGGCAAGCTTGCGTAAGCGGCACGTAATCTGTTCTTGACTGTCAACGAGAGGAATCATAACAACAAATACTTACAAAACATTGTTTTGAAAGCCTAAGGCTGCCTTCTTTTGCTTGAACACGTGCCTCTGGCAGGGGATCGATTTAATACTTGCAATAAGTGATAAGTTATGCAGCCACAATCGGCAGCCTCTACGATCCATGGAGCCAAAAACTTGCTCCTTTCACGGCATCCACTTTTTTCTGTGTTATCCTATTTTATTGTACTCATGACACTTATAGTGTAAGAAGAGGAATGGGAGCAATCAGGGGATGCCAGTCACGAACCGTCTTGAACAACTGACACTGTCTTTCGAATGAACCATGCCGAAAATGGAGACAGCGACATAAAAGACCATTACAGTAAGGTTTTAAAAATCGTTTTTTTCATATTCACCATGACTATCATCTCCGACACTAGCTGAGGTGGCAACAATCCTATTAACTTTACATTTTCACCTATGATTTTGCCTTAACTGTCTTTTCTAATGACTGACACGATCTTCTTGTGATTGATGAATCGTTTATATCGGTAGGGGATCCGTAGATCTATCTGTTGATACCTGGTACGGAAATGTATTCTTGTAAACCATTCAAGCCCAGTTTTTGGCTAACAACAAGGAAACACACAGATCCTAGTATTCAAAATTGAATCTGATCATTCAATTGGCAACGGATCAGTACTTCTTCCTGTTCAACCTAAACTCTTATGGAATTTTATTGGGTGCAACCGATCATAGATTGTCGAAAGGTGAACTGGACTGACCATCGCTAGACTCGAAATCATGACCCTGAGAATTTCCATCCACAAGTTTGGTCATTTGACAGTTAACGATCTCATTAGGTAACCGATCAACATGGGAAATAAGAACGGGTCATGTTAAAGTGATGACGTCAGTGCTAATTTGGAAATATGAAGCACGAGACTGGTGGATGCACGAGGCTAATGCGTAACAGATTCTGTTCTTGATTCTAGGTAGTACATAGAAAAACAGCGTAAACATCTGAGTCTTCCAGAATAATATAGATATATTTTTTTATTATATGTGCTTCCTTATGATTGCAGCCCACTGCTCTTTTAAGGACAAAAGGAAACCAGATATTAAGACTTGGGGCCGAGAACCACATAAGGTCCCAACCGGTCAGGCGTGGTAACGATCTGCACCAAGGTTGGTTACCGTCCATCATCAAAGTAACCGGCGGCCGTGGGGAATCGAAACTCTAACTTCCGATGTAATACTCAAACGCTCTAAGCCACTCGGCCGCCACCGGCCAAGACATGAGAGCAAACAGAAGGAGTGAGCGGTTGATTTTTCAATCACCAATTCTACAACAAAGGTGGTGGCAATAAAGACGATAATTGCCACAGCTAGAGACGGTCGGTTTATACTCAACTGGAATTTTATAGTCACGTGCTTCAACTCTCGTTTGGGTAAGAAAAAAACAAATTTCTCCAGTTCCTGTGTATGCATGAAAAAAGGTCTATTTAGGCGGAAGATTAGGCACTTCTGATTTAAGTAGTATGTACAGATGGGTAGACAGAGTTTCTCGGAAAAGCACGACCGGTTTCGTGGTTATAGCCGCTCATTCGTGGGCTCCCCGAAAAGAAGCTTCCACTCACACTCCCTGATACACAAATTATATTGTTTTGAAGAAAGATCATGCAACTTTACATACATAAGTACACACATACATACATACATACATACATACATACATATATACATACATACATACATACATACACACATACATACATACATACATACATACATACATACATACATACATACATACATACATACATACATACATACATACATACATACATATATACATACATACATACATACATACATACATACATACATACATACATACATACATACATACATACATACATACATACATACATACATACATACATACATACATACATACATATATACATACATACATACATACATACATACATACATACATACATACATACATACATACATACATACATACATACATACATACATACATACATACATACATACATACATACATACATACATACATACATACATACATACATACATACATACATACATACATACATACATACATACATACATACATACATACATACATACATACATACATACATACATACATACATACATACATACATACATACATACATACATACATACATACATACATACATACATACATACATACATACATACATACATACATACATACATACATACATACATACATACATACATACATACATACATACATACATACATACATACATACATACATACATACATACATACATACATACATACATACATACATACATACATACATACATACATACATACATACATACATACATACATACATACATACATACATACATACATACATACATACATACATACATACATACATACATACATACATATATATATATATATATATATATATATATATATATATATATATATATATATAGCCAGGATTGAAGGCAGTACACCTAGTCCGAAACCCTAGAGTTACTGATCCTGCAGATATGAAGTAAGTGGTTCTAGGGAAATTGTCACTTTGGGTCGCTGATGTAATACTGATGGAGAAATGAAAACTGGAAATCGGGCAAGAGGAACCTAACTGAATTTTTTAGTGTCCGTTGAAGTTACACCACTGACCACAGATCAACCCCGGATCAAGCACATCACAATTAATTTGTTTTGGCAAAATGTATAACCTTCGTAAATTTTACGTATTGATCCCAGTCAACGAACATTATCATCACATTGCTGGCATTCACTAAAACAGTGTAACCGGGGTCATCTCCCAAGTTGTTTTGAATAGTTGTGCCTCCGTGTAGCGCAAATTTGTGTCTTCAAAATGCGGATCTGAACCACATCCAAAGTGCGTAGGACTAGTGGTGGTCAAGCGATCACCGTAGTGAGCTGTGGAACCTTCTGTCCCTGGTCCAAGCCCCGCCAGCCGTGCCGGTCCCTTTCCCCAATTGGCAGCCTCTACCTGGTCTCCACTATTATATGATAAAAATAAATTTAAGAAGAAAAAAGAAGTTCAAACAGCACCGTTGGACAGCCTATAACTGATCGTTTCCTCCTCCATTTTGCAGAAAAATTTATCCATAGTTTTATGATAAGTACGCTGGGTCCAAAGGTCACTACAGTTAAAATAAACAAAAACATTTAGAAGAAATTTTACCGTGGCAAACTTTCTTTTATTCATATATGCTTCGTGCTACCTGTTCCGCTTACCCCCCTCCACTTGGTGCTGTGAACTGGACTCGATCAAATTACCTGGTCAGAACACCGTGGCCATGTTAATTTGTACCGAAAATACATAAATTTTCTACATCCAACACTTTTGCTCGCTTCAGTCATTCGTTTGACGGATTCAGCTATGGACCGAATGGTCAGCGATCTCCAAAAAGGTCCGTTATGGATTACACACTGTGCTGATGAGGTGGACTGCGCAAACGATAACAACGGTGGATCGCAAATGGACATATCTCCTTTAACGAGAGACTAACAAAAACTCTTATCAAAGTATGAATTAATCTTTGTCTCTCCGAAGGGGTCCTACATGCAGCCTCTCCCGCGTTCACCCTCGAACAGTTCTGTTCCCAAAACTCACCCGGAAGACTGACGGTCTTTCCACAGCTATGAATAGCGTTTGTATCACGAAATTCCCGCGAATACCCCCGTACTGTTTGTTGCCATTTGGTTGAAATTAATCGGTGAATCAATCCAAGCAACACACTCTCTCGCACACTTACAAGTACACATGTACATCCACGCATGTATGCACGTACGAGTAAGTAGTACACGTGTAAACGAGCCCGTCCGGTTGACAGCTTCACCCAATTCGTTCCGGTTAAGCTCTCTAGGTTCCTATCAAGACACGTGCCAAGTATCTGGGTTTATTCTCCTGTTTCCATTCTGTGTGCGTGATGTTCCGTGCCTGTTAGGGCTTACAGTTACGTCCTCAACCTTCCCTGTTAATGTACCGCGCCTTTAACTCACTCGTGTTCAAATAAATGATTCCTGAATTATGGTGTGTGTGTGTGTGTGTGCATGTGTATGTGTGATCACTTGCCAATCACGACAACTAAAAATTAGCTCCCGGAAGAGAACATGAGCAAATAACTGCACGTAGAATGGATGGATACGAGCGCACTTATGCACGGTTGCGTAAGACGATTACATCCAGCCGCTCATGTGACACTCAAGTGACGACCCAGAGGAGTCGACCGTTTTTACTCATTGTACTTGAAAGTCAGAAAAATGGTCAGAGGCTGTTCGGATTACCAGGTAAATCGGAACTGTGCAACATGAAAGCCCCGGGGAAACAGAGTCCTATCAGATGGGAGAAGGTGACCTCTGAGAGTCATTTCAAATCCACTCTGGCTGTACTCGTTCAATTCGAATCGATACCGTCTTGGCCTTGATGCAGTTTTTGTGATCATTACCAAATCATTTCAGCAAAATGTAACGCCAGTCTTGCACATACCGTGCTGATAGACACTGCGCGCTTTTGGACAGTGTGATATATGGAGACTGAGTTTATAATAGACTCTCAATCCACATGGCATTTATTTTCACTCATTTCAATTGAGGACGCTTTATTCTTCCCTATTTCTGGGGTAAGGAGAGTAAAAGACCGGCTGAACAGTTTAGAAGCTATTCCATACGTTTACTGCTCTATTAGGAGCCTCTTGTTAAGTTCGAAGGGAACAAATCAATAAGTAATCAGGCAAAGAAGTCGATAAGTGGGCAAATGAGGCAGCGATCGGATAAGAAGATTAGTATGTAGCCAAGTAAACAGTTAGATGGGTGAGCGAGTTGATTCACTTGCTGAGGTGAGAGCAAATCTGCCGGTGAGTAAAGATCCACGCATATAAGTACGTAACCGGTTAACTGGGTTAAATAGTTAGAGTGAGTGTTACGGTCAGTTATTTATTCACTGGGATATTTATTGGGATGGCTATTTGGTAAGCCAGTTAGTTAGTTAGTTAGTTAGTTAGTTAGTTAGTTAGTTAGTTAGTTAGTTAGTTAGTTAGTTAGTTAGTTAGTTAGTTAGTTAATTAGTTAGTTAGTTAGTTAGTTAGTTAGTTAGTTAGTTAGTTAGTTAGTTAGTTAGTTAGTTAGTTAGTTAGTTAGTTAGTTAGTTAGTTAGTTAGTTAGTTAGTTAGTTAGTTAGTTAGTTAGTTAGTTAGTTAGTTAGTTAGTTAGTTAGTTAGTTAGTTAGTTAGTTAGTTAGTTAGTTAGTTAGTTAGTTAGTTAGTTAGTTAGTTAGTTAGTTAGTTAGTTAGTTAGTTAGTTAGTTAGTTAGTTAGTTAGTTAGTTAGTTAGTTAGTTAGTTAGTTAGTTAGTTAGTTAGTTAGTTAGTTAGTTAGTTAGTTAGTTAGTTAGTTAGTTAATTAGTTAGTTAGTTAGTTAGTTAGTTAGTTAGTTAGTTAGTTAGTTAGTTAGTTAGTTAGTTAGTTAGTTAGTTAGTTAGTTAGTTAGTTAGTTAGTTAGTTAGTTAGTTAGTTAGTTAGTTAGTTAGTTAGTTAGTTAGTTAGTTAGTTAGTTAGTTAGTTAGTTAGTTAGTTAGTTAGTTAGTTAGTTAGTTAGTTAGTTAGTTAGTTAGTTAGTTAGTTAGTTAGTTAGTTAGTTAGTTAGTTAGTTAGTTAGTTAGTTAGTTAGTTAGTTAGTTAGTTAGTTAGTTAGTTAGTTAGTTAGTTAGTTAGTTAGTTAGTTAGTTAGTTAGTTAGTTAGTTAGTTAGTTAGTTAGTTAGTTAGTTAGTTAGTTAGTTAGTTAGTTAGTTAGTTAGTTAGTTAGTTAGTTAGTTAGTTAGTTAGTTAGTTAGTTAGTTAGTTAGTTAGTTAGTTAGTTAGTTAGTTAGTTAGTTAGTTAGTTAGTTAGTTAGTTAGTTAGTTAGTTAGTTAGTTAGTTAGTTAGTTAGTTAGTTAGTTAGTTAGTTAGTTAGTTAGTTAGTTAGTTAGTTAGTTAGTTAGTTAGTTAGTTAGTTAGTTAGTGTCATGTCTGGTTGGGGTCACGCATACTACGCGGACAACCGATCAATATTCCTCTCATGAGTGGACATACTCCCAATTCGCCTTGATCTTTACCCAAGCTTTAGCGCCAGCAGTATTGACCTATCGATTTTGCTGTGTACTGATTGGTCTTCCTCTGCTGCGTGTGACGGCACAATTAGTTTAATTCTTTATGCCAACTCACTTGCTTGTCTGCCGCTTACTCGCCGGCTACGGCCGGGTTTTGTGTTTACAATCGCATAAATAAATGCAATGCCAGCATTACGTGTTCTGCTACCGGTTGTGGACACAACAGTTAGTTAGTTAGTTAGAACGGTACCAACCAATCACGGTCAACGACAGAACTTAGACTGCCGACGATTCCTAAAAACCCATGATTATCAACAAAGAATTAACTATGGTACTGTGACGGGACCGAATACCAATGCGGTCGGATGACTGCGGAATAAAATCATGGTGAGAATGGCATCTATGCAGCCAATCGTACGTAATGTGATACCCTTGGCCCGGACTACGCTCACCGGGAGAACGACAAGGCCAATCAAGAACAGCAAGAATGTATTCTGTCCGATTTTGGTTGATGCTCACTCGTTTATATACAAAAATAGGCATGCACCTATTGGCAGATAACGTGCTGATCATTCACAATGTGACTTCCCTGAATCTGCACGATTTAACAGTTACAGTCCGGCTTTACCTGATTGGTTGGATGCCGGAAACGAAGCTGTAGCGCACGGGACCGCATGTGGAGATAGTCGAATCATTAGAATTATGAATCAAGGTTCCCATGATCCTTTGCATACTCGCTCCAGGTTCTCTAGTGTGATATATATATATATATATATATATATATATATATATATATATCGATCGGCCAGCTTATATAGCTCTGTCGGATAATGTCCGAGTCACGTATAAATCAATGATTCACTCGATCACATGAGATCAGAATGATCAATGAAATGGGTTGGTTATAGATGCATAAATACATCATTTACAAGTTATAGCACAAACAGAATTGCATGCAATCGACGTATCAGTATTAGTCGTCTCATCAATATTGGGTGAGTAACATGCGATTATATAATTTCACCAATATTCAAAAAAAAAAGAAACGTATTGTCACCGAAGACAGACCAACGTACTCCAATCTTCAGTGAATAAATGTAGAGTGAGACTGCTGCAAAACACGAGCTTTCTTCTGGACAACTCACAGCAGCATCGCGTACACATTGTGGACACGTGCCCGTTAGTAGTCATTCTGTAACTTGATAAACAATTACACGAAGACTGACACGAACGACCACGGACGGGGGGGTGGAATTTCCATTGTAAGTTGTGTGAAAAGTGAAGGTTTAAGGTTACGAAGCTACCGATACGGAAGAACACTAAATACAGACTGTGTTTTCTGTTTTGCCTCTATCGTTTTTGTGTTGTGACAGTCAGTCTTATTTGGTAGTTTGAAATTATGATTACGTAACCTGGTCCATTACATGTCAACTCGTTGGACCTAAATCTATCAGTAAATTCTGCTTGGTGGTGGTTTTAGTGGTTTTGGTCCAAAAGAAATTGCAGACAAACGGCGAGAGTTAAATAACATTTCGTGAGCCATGTAAATGTTGGAGTCGTGTCAACTGATGTTGTTGGTCGAAATCCACGTACTCGCAGTGGATGATGGACATCAGCTCCAGAAACACAAGAAGTGGTCAAGTCAGACTGGATAGATTTTTTCTTACTTGTTCCACTCATGTCGATATAGTCGAATTTTTCCAAATCGCTTGAGTGGCATGTCATTTCATCACTTCGTGTATCAGCCTGAGCACAACAATGAGGATAGATCTCAGAACTTTGTGGGTCCCAGGACTGAGTCGTAAACCATACACGTACACTTTTAGCACACTTATAAGCGAATACCAAGAGCAATCTGAACTCTCTTTCACCAAAGGGTAAGTGTTGGCAACAGCTTTCTCAACTCGCTGACTTGGTTGGTCATACCAGGGGTGATAATCTTTGAGCCCAAAGTGATCGATCGATTTAATCCTGAAACAATTATTTTCCATTGAATTATGAAAGCTGCGAAAACGTTCACTTTTGTTTACTCGCCGACAACCATATTTCCATCGCTTGCCTTCCATTTTATCACTCATCAGAATTAAGCACCAGATTTTGCGGCCTAGTATGAAAAAATCAATACCTCAGCACTCGCTTATTCTTCTGATCGAATTTGAATCCCGCTCGAATCAATCCGCCTCGTGCGCCAACCTACTTGTCCTCTTGTGGGGACTTACGATCAGCTGGTTATTGTGGTCCAGCAGGCCGATCGAAGAATTTCATCAAGGGTCACCCGCACACACACAAACCTACGCACACACGTGCGTGCACTTGGACACTGAATGGCGAGACCGGGGGTGGGTGGGTATGATTTATCAAAATCTATCCATGGACTTGAAGTTGTTCATTGCTCCGTAACTTGAGAACATAAAAAATTACTTTTTAAAATAATTTTCATCCAACATCCTCTCCAACATCCCTCAAGAGAGTTTTGATCTTGTCTAGTTGGTTTCTTGCTGACGTACGAGTTCATTTGAGAGAAACGAAGTAAAAGTTGACCCAATTCACTGTGAGTTGATCGACAAGCCCAAACGATTGATTTTGTGGGTATCGGGTTTTTGTGCACGAAATTAATCCACCATATTGATTTTATGAAAAATAAATGATGAATGATTTATTTTTCATATTTTGTATTTGCACAATTTCTGCGTACACACTGGCAATATACTGTCAGTACACCTGAAGGATCCGAGATTTGAATTCGCATTGATTTTTTGTCTTTCTCACTATCGATCACGGAAATAACAGATGGCGACAGAATTCATTTGTTAGGCATTAGCCCTCTCTCTCTCTCTCACACACACACACACACACACACACACACACACACTTTACTCTCGCAATCGTGGCACTGGTACAAGGTTATTGACCAATGTTCTTCACTTTTCTCAGCTTTATTGCTTAAAGACAGTGAAGCTGATATTACTCCACTGGTAATTAAGTTAGTTAACCAATTCACAAATCCGTTGTCTAGTACTGGTCGAATTTATAGAATATGACCATAGGTTTACTGCTGACTTTGGGCATTAGCAAATACAGGTTCTGTCGAAATTTCAGTGGATTCAGTGACTTTATTCGAATCGATTTATGCCCTCACTACACGTTCATTCGTTCTACGTCCACGAAAAAATCAGAGTGATAACTATGATCAACACTGTAGAGGGGCTTTATCTTCCCTTAACAACGAATAAGACTCGACTAAAACAGAATACAGAAAACAGTATACGAAACCTTAAATCAGGTGATACTCTGATTAAAAATCGCTCAGTCTGCCCCCGTTCTTGATTACTTCTCTCAAACTTTTGGGGATGGATTTCATTAGCCTTGTCACCAATCGATTCTGTGTCCTAAGTAAAATTTAGAGAAACTTCAGTCCTAAGCAGTTGACCATTGAATGGTCACTGTAGTGTTGGCATAAAGCTAACATCTCAGAATCAGCTTGGATAGAACGACCTTCAAAGGTGACTACTTACTTCATTAAGTGCGTCACTAACTCAATTCCGCCACGAATCACACATTCCCAATCGCGAAATTTGTGCGTCCCACGAAATACCCGAGGGACAACCTTTGAATCCTACCTCACTGTGCACCAGTTCACCTGTTATTGTGGTGACACTCGTATCGGCCGAACAAACCGATGACTATCATAAGGAATTTTAGGTGATATCTCAAGGTGAAAGTTAGCATCGATGGTGTAAAACTGTAACAGTCGTATGAACTAAATTGACAGGACGTACTGAAATTGCCCCCACTCAGAACTACACGAACGGAAGTAGCAAGAAAACCAAGACCGCCAAATACCACTTTAAGTGTATTGAAGAGTGTGTTCGTATAAATATATTTAATTAGAGAAAACAAATTGGTAGACTCAAAGATGACCAATCACAGGGAGCATTTGTCGGAATTGTCCGCGGTGATCCTCATTGGTGGAGGCTCATCCGTGTACGTGGTTACGAAGCTGTACCTGACCGTATCAAGTGTGACAGCTGCTGAATCACCACAGAAACACACCCAGTGGTCATCGTAACCGAAATCCATGGTCATCTTTAGTGAAGTATCTGATGGCAACCAAACACAAATTCGATCCGACTTGGTTTTCCGAACATTTGCTACCTAATCTTAATTAGAATCTGTAAGTAATCGAAGAAGCGATGCCAATCGGACCAAGTAGCTTTGCTCTGTACGCAGAGACTGATATCACAAAAGCACCTCAAACTACGGAGATAACCATAATTTTTTGTACAAAGCCACGGTTACACTTTCTCTCAGTGGATGGTTACCAACAATTTTTTTTTTAATTTTGGATTTATTTACGTGGGCGATGGAAAAGGGCAACCGAAATGTCAAAATCTAACGTCATTCATCTCCTATTTGTACTGATCAACTCGGATAGTCTTGCATTTAGTGCGTTTGTCTCGGTTCGAGTTCCTTGGTTGGGTTTGGGAGAGGATTTCGCACAATACTGATACCACAGGTGTGCCAGGAGTAAAATACTGATTGATGCTGCATTATTCCCGTCGATCAGCTAAAAACTGTATTTTGAACTCTTTACGGGCAACGATAAAACCGCCTCTTCCGACTGTCTGTGACTAGACAGGTCCATACGTAGTAGGATATTCAAACTGTCATGAAACGATTTATCGTACTAAGTCAATGTTCAACTCAGTGTCGGAAATCGATGGATGCATTGTATACATGTCTCACTCAACTTGTAGGGAATCGTAAGCGAATTCACACATCCACCAAGGACTCGGACACCATCGACAAGCAAAACGTTAACCCTTTGACCATCAGAACAGGTAGGCTGTCGACGATTTGGTTCAAGTCAACAACACCATATGACTTCACATTCACCTGTCAGTGACTGTGGACTTGGTAACAAATCATGGACTCGTGGATGAACTCTTCTAAAGTACACTTTTTCACACATATTCGCAAATGTTCTTGTGCCTCTCTATCCTAATCTTTACAATGGTGACAGTCAGACTACCATCTTGTTGATCTCTAACAATTGCAATCCTAGATCCAAGTATCATGGCCCACGAAAACCCATATTGATTTCATGAGAACAGAAAGAAGACATAGGTCGCGGGGTGGAGCAAGCATCTTGTTTACTCTTGTCGACCACGAAAGTAGGATATGCCGGTATATAGCTTTATTTTGCATCTACGCTTTCCTTTGCACATTCAAAGTAGCCCCCACGCTCTTTTCTTTTGGATTCCGCTGTAAATCAGATACATGCTAAACATTCACCCTACATTGGGTGCATAAAAGCTTTTATTCACTAGGGAAAAAATTAAATATGGTGGGCTTTTGTAAACTTTGATATCTATGGTGACTCGAAAGTAACTGATGAAATTCGTTCTGGATGAACGATCAGTTCAGATCTGCTGTTGCATGAACCAGAGCACTGAGAACAGCCGGTTCTGTGAAAGGAAATCAGATTCACTGAGGCCAAGAAACTGGTGGAAGGCAGAAGCTTATTTTGAGACAAACTTTGTCGATCTTACTTGTCAGCCAGAATAACAATTGTAATCGTATATTGTGAAATAGAAAGATCTTAGTAACCGTGGTAAATGGATGATCGAGATCAGTTTGTAGTTTTTGCCCCATCGGTCAGCAACAAAGACAACAAAAATAACATTACCGTGCCAATTTTCGTAAGCGAACCAACACACGAGTGAGGAGAACTGAGGAAACTGCCAAAGGTCAGCGCGTAACCCCACGCGACTGTATGTAGTTGTCAAGATGTTTCTTTTGTTTAAAGTCAAACGATCATCATCCCACTGTGCTCACCCCCCCCCCCTGTATGACGGCGAATTTCCGGTCACCATCCAAACATAACCTCCCCTCCCCTGTGGTTCGGTTTTTCGTCAGAACTATACTGAGTTGCCTACATTAACTTCGCAGGTTCACCGGCAATCCACGCCCATTTAGTCCTGATCCCCCGGTAATTAGCTGACTTGTCAGCCAGGAGACGGGCATCTGTCAGCATTTGGTCTCTGATCCAAATCCCTATTTGTTAGTCCAGCCGTTCACTCACACGCACAGGAGAGAGAGAGAGAGATGTTGGCTCCGGGCCAAACAGGATCTGACCGGTCCGTCAGGTGCCATTGTGGGTTAGTGATTTGTGAGGCTTTCGCGTAGGACGGGGTGGAGATGAGTGCCGCGTACGGGTGCACGAGATACGGAATGTAGATGTGTACGAGCTGCTTGCGATTGTACTGAGTGACCACCCGGGTAGTCGGCAAGATGGAATTGTTGAACCGTATCAACTAAAACGGGCGAGCGAAGTTGATCGATCCACTACGTACCGGTTAGTTCCCAGGTCCTGCTCATCAGAGTTGTGGACTGTGGACTCCAGTATCCCGAAACTATCCGTAGTGTTTACTTACGGTTCACCACTGTTCCGACCAGGGCTAAGACGTGATTAACTATCGAACGGATGTTCATCCCCATGTCTGAGTACTAATAGCTATAATCACTAATTACCCTTACTTATCCACAAATACAGTGAAACTTCTTACTAAGTGACACTCAAAGGGGAAGACCAAAGGGCTGCTTACTGCTGGGTGTCCCTTCCGTAGGGGTTGTGCGAACTCATCTCTAGATACTAATGAATAGCTCAGTTAACTTTCACGAATCACACCAAAATAAAAACGCAACAACAAATTTATTGATACTGGAAATAGTGCTGAAGGAAAGTTTGTTGTGTGTGAACTTTGGACCAGTTGTTGCACAAACTCCGCTGCTATAGTATAATGTTGGGCAACAAATTTATGTCTGTGAACATTGCATACAAGCACACATCTTCCGCAAACCACATCGCCTGGTTAAATATTAGAGGAACTGCCTCAACTCCTCCCAGTTGGTTATCGCATTGATCGTCACTGTTGTCCTTCTGCACTCGAACCCCGATTTGTTCTTCACAGTAGACAACTGCATCGTCGTAAAACACCATTAACCAATGGAAAGAAACCTCCTCTTAACCACAACTTCACCATTCCAGAGGCTCACGATTTTATTCCGTCTAGTCGAAATATTACGGTCCTGAGACTTGCTGACGAGTAACAACTTTTTCAATGTGTCATATTGTTGGACCGCTTTCTTTCGTTTCGAAGGTTCGTACCTTCCCCATCCAAAGTGAGAACAGATCCTCTGCTTTTGACCTCCATCTGTACGAGCTCTGCCTGACCGACCAAAATTGTGACTTGACTGTTTTCCGGTTGACTAATGTCCCGCTCGCGATTGCACAGTTTTTAATCTTGAGCCCTTTACGACTATTGATTGTATCCCGGTGTCATTGGCCACTTTAAACCTCAAGGTTCATTTGATACGCTTTCAGACAACTACAGACTGTTCTAGAATATGAGCAGTTGGAGTTCGGCGGGTGCACGTGACCAGGGTCAATCGATCGACCAACTCGTCCCTGGAAACATGAGCAAGCAGATAACATGGTGGTTCGCATACATTCACTTTAGGCAAACGGACAATGTGACCCAGTTCAGTGCAATTCCGTGCACACAAGGTGAATATTGTTGGTTACCAGGCTAAATAGTATCATCATGACTTGGTGCGGTGTCCTCTTTGGAGCTGATATTTGGGTCCCGAAGGACATCATAAGCTTTCCCTTGTTCGGATAGGCAGGGTGTGTCCACAACTGTTACTGGGATACGGAAGGGTTATAGGAAATCTTCCTTATAGGCTAGATGTCCGTCATTCGGGGTTCTTTTTTACTGTACTTTAGTAAATCAGAATGAAACACCAGAACAATAGATTATTTTTAAATCAGTATACAGCTGAAGGAACTGAAAAGTTTCCGGGTGATTCTAGAAACGATGAGAGGGGGAGGGAATTCTGATACTCTAGTTGTGAAACCATTTCATGTGGTCTCATCGTTAACCTGTTATTGCAATATGTTCGTCAGGCAGTTCTACACGATCTGATTGATTGGGCATTGATTGTAGGTCTTCACAAATCAAAAATTCCACTCTACGGTAGTCCCCCTCCCATCAAGAAACACTAGTTGGGCTCGCTCACATTGTTTCTTGCCAAGAATAACCGCATTCGGGGAAGGAGATGATCATAGAGTGATAATTTTCTTGCACGGCATAAGTGTTTCTGGTATGAAAGTTATTCGAACCAGGGAGGTTGCAATCTGTACAAGTAACCCCATTCTTTAGGGTAATACAATAAACGATGAAGGCCATCGGTGTCACCGGTGGTGTAAATAATAGTTATAAGGTATTGACAGAATGAGCTGAACAACAACAAGTTTACGGGGGCTGGTGGGTTACGTGTGACTTCATTTTCAGCCTGTTTGATAACGACATCGGAAACCACGTATCACCAGGGTGCCGGGAGAAGTCAAATGTGTTAGATGCCGGCAGAGTCTCACTTCCAATTGTACTGAGATATATTCTCTCAAGTCCCCTGGGTCTGTTTGTTTACACACAAACCACACACACACATACACCTCATACCGTCCCGGTTTCTAAGATAGCAGTCAGTTGGAGGAGAGAACCGATTCGAACAGCAGACTTGCACCAGACTGCCTACACTGGTAATTGTGTTGTTCTCCTATCTATAATATTCAGTTTACATATGGTTGTATTCTTCATGTAGCACAAATGTTATGAATAACGTGTTACGGCCGGTTAACTACTTTGCTGGGATGTGATTTGATAGACGTGATGATATGGTTGCTAAACAACAGCACTGCGGTATTCGGAATAATAATGACGTTTACAAAGTACAGACCGTAGTGGATAAAAGATCGATCACAACATTTTGGAAGTGACTGACTGAAACTCATCTAATTGAGGGGAACAGGTTTGGCGTAAGAAGTCCGTGGCACTGCTACAGAGTACATGCTGTACCACAAATTTAAACAGGAGCTATCAATCAATCAATCAATCAATCAATCAATCAATCAATCAATCAATCAATCAATCAATCAATCAATCAATCAATCAATCAATCAATCAATCAATCAATCAATCAATCAATCAATCAATCAATCAATCAATCAATCAATCAATCAATCAATCAATCAATCAATCAATCAATCAATCAATCAATCAATCAATCAATCAATCAATCAATCAATCAATCAATCAATCAATCAATCAATCAATCAATCAATCAATCAATCAATCAATCAATCAATCAATCAATCAATCAATCAATCAATCAATCAATCAATCAATCAATCAATCAATCAATCAATCAATCAATCAATCAATCAATCAATCAATCAATCAATCAATCAATCAATCAATCAATCAACCAACCAATCAATCAATCAATCAATCAATCAGCCTGTAGGTGAGCAAGTCAGAATGAGTTAGTGAGTTGGTGAATGAATGAGTGAGTGGTTCAAGTAAGCTTTGAATCAACACTCATCTAATTACTACTTGCAGCTCTTTTTTCTGTGGATATTATACTAAAAGCACTACCCATTTTGAATTGCTTAGTCACGAGTAACACTTCCTTTACCATGAAATCTTATTTTGATTGTACTCTATCCCTATGATAGAATATGGGCTCCAACCATCCATCAATACAGTTGACTCACGTATCCTTCGTCACGAATGACAAATGAGTTAATCTGTGTTATTTCATCCGCCATTGTCATCCGCGGAAGGCACCCGATCAGAGAAAGTAACACAAAGGACTTAAATTTTCACTCAGCATAATTCTTCTAGGCCTACACACTGCACAGATTAGTTTATCCTCAGACGTGAGGTGAGAAGAAGAACAATGCAACTCGACTGAGGCGTTTTTGTCAAGTCTGACCACACCCAACTCAGAAATTAAACAAAAATATCCATTTTCTCTCAGAAAAAGTCTGATCTTGGCACTTGTCATTTATTGCCAGAATGGCTTGCTCCTACCTATTCGGTCGTATGCACATACAGCCGAAAGTACACACACACACACACACAGCACTGGCATGAGTAAAAATAACCGCTTTCGCCGACCACACGTGCCTCTGTTGTACCCACGATACTGTTGTTGCTTAGTCTTGTTGTGGCATATTTTCTGGCACGTGAACTCCCAGACAACATGAGGAACAAGAATATCACGTCTATTCTGTAATCTTACACTGAACTTCCGAAATTTTTCACAGATGCAACCATTCAGCACCCGGTCATCGTTACATTTTATCCAGCCACTACCAGTCTAAGCGTGCACTATACCCCGGACGAGTCTATCCACGGGTAAACACAACACGCGTCTCAACCAATGACTCTTGTCGGGTTAGTTCTCTCGTTGAAGCTTCGCAGAAGCTTACTAACAATTCGCTGAGTGATCGTTTATCTGATGCATTTGATCATCGAGTGATTTCAATTCAGCACTTTGCTATTGTTGTATAGACAACAACAACAAGAGCATATATATATATAATTAGATAAAATCGATGCGGAAGATGTTTATCCTATCTAAAACTTCAACTGTTTAACAGTTGATGTCCTCGTGTTTTTCAGCGTCTGTTTTCATGCTAAACAGAACAACCATTCAACTGACAACCCTGATTCCAACAGTATACACCAACCAAAACGGCTTGAGTTCAAACAAAACAATCAATATAGTGAACCGATTTCCGATTCGACTCACTTGTAAGCTGATTCCTATGGCCGTTCATTTATCGACCATACTGTCCATCGTTTGAAATGATTTTCTTCCAAATTCTGCCACATAAAGTACGGGGATCTACGTGAAAGTAGAGTTACTAGAGTCTGAATCGATTTCGAAGGCAGTGTAATTATCAGAAGCAAAATCGACCAGTAGATAGGAAGCCTCATTTTCAGTCGACTGACTGAGTAATGCCTTCGATTTTCTATCAAAGCTAATTTACAGGTTAGTTGTCTATACAACCCGACGTACCATACGTGTGAAAAATGAAACACTGATCAATCGAATATTGAACATGAACTCCAAGGTTAGTGATACGATAGCGACTGACCTTATAAATGTGACGTAACATTTACCGCCACACTGCTCTTTGAAGGAAAAGCGCTGATGTTCACTTATTCCTACGGAAAATCCCCTGTTCGCGCGATGTACTCATGACGGCTTTTTATTTTTCTGGCAAATCTTTTAATACCTGCAGTGAATAACTAGTTTTCAACCCTCCCCTCCAAACGCAGTTTGATTGTTCATCGTTTCATCTCACTTGCCCACTTCACATAATCAGCCGCGACTAATGGAATCCAGTATTCTACATATCTGAGACTAATGATTAAAATGTTATTAGTACTATTGGTGCTAGGTGTATGCATGGAGAGGTAACGCTCAGTACACCAATAAAAAAGCGTATCTGAAACTTGTCGTTGTTTCATTCCTGTAGGTTATTTGCAAATGCCTTCAGGTAACTTCAGCCCACGATGAGAAAATGTCCTCCGTGAGAGTCGACCGCTATGCAGGAGAGGAATTTTGATTGCACAAGATCGTAGACGGAAAGGAGCTGCTATTTAGTATAGATTTGCCTCCAAGCCGATAGTCGAGGGCCAGTTCGAGTAGTCCAGCGGTGAAGTACGTGTGTGCCACTCACAATCACGTGCACCCAGGGTCTGAGTCCCAGATGGAACTCGGTGGATGTGTTCGGCACAGGTGAGGATTCATAACAAGTTTGACGAAGCAAATGTACATTTCGCATCGATAAGACTAATGAAGATTGGGTGCATATCGGGACAGAAAGCTGTCCCAAGTGTTCAAGCACTCAGTGCATTACACCCACACCCACACCCACACCCACACCCACACCCACACCCACACCCACACCCACATCCACACCCACACCCACACCCACACCCACACCCACACCCACACCCACAACCACACCCACACACTACCAGTGCATCCGAGTTTTGGGAAGCCGGACATGAGAAATGCATGTGAACAGACCAAACAAGTAGTGCGTTCGTCAAATTTTTGATCATGTATGCGGAGAACTGAGGAA
Organism: Fasciola hepatica; assembly: GCA_948099385.1. Lineage (NCBI taxonomy): Eukaryota > Metazoa > Platyhelminthes > Trematoda > Plagiorchiida > Fasciolidae > Fasciola > Fasciola hepatica. Next base: position 19,056,215 of record CANUEZ040000030.1, read on the forward strand.
GGGGGGAGAGGAGTTCGATTTCTGGGGTCATATGGGGCATACAAGTGCCGCAGTGTCCCGAAGGAGAACACACCACTTCCTCGTTCCGTTCCGTTCCGTTCACTTCACTTCACTTCAGCTCAATTCAGTTTATAGATTAGTTCGACTCAGTCCCGTTCACTCCACTCATTTGTTCCGCCTTACTCAAATTCACAGTGCAAACACAACAAAACAGATAAGATATATGAATTATCAATTCGGTTCGTTGTAGAGGACAACTGAGGAACAGGCTCCTCAATCGAACTCGAATCGTTCTCATTTCTGTACAGTGGACTCGCTCAACACCCACACAACACTCTGCTTCCGAATGAATTCATTGGAGCAAACACTCCCTCCCTCACAAACACACGATCACACACACACACACACACACGAAACAGAGATACACATATCCCACAATTGCTCTTATGCTTCCCACCAATTCTAACCATCTGATCAGATCTTTCTCACATTCGTCGAGGTTAGGTGATACGTCAACACGCTTGTTCAAACACGAATACACTGTGTTGTTGACCTGGACAAAATGCCGGATGAATATGTAGCATCGGCCTTTTTCAGTGTCCAGTGACCTTCAAACGGTCTTTTATTTTCAGTGCCAAAGTTCCCGCTCAAATCTGACCAACGGAATAACAATATGGATTATACTTCCGTCTCCTCAAAGTGGAAAATTACGAATTGTCTAATGGATGACAGTACAAACTAAACAAGCTCTGTTGGTGTTTTCATATTGTCTTCGTTTCATCGAAGCTTCTTCTGAGCATACTACGATCATATGAGTTAGTCAGTGTGCGGATAACGGGTTGTTATCGTTCCAAATGAATGATAGGCGGTCGCTGCTATATGACACATTGATGTCCCTAGGCGAACTTGTGAGAATCAGCTTGGATAGCCTAGTGTTCGTATGTGCGAATGGCAGTCATTCCCCCTCCCCCCCTGGGTTCGAGTGTCAGTTGGGACTCAGTGGGTACTTTCTTACAGGCCAGATGAAAGGGATAAGCTGCACAATGCTTCCATGGTGTTTTCCGTGGTGAGCCGAGGCTTGTGTTTGTATTTTCTGAATCATTTCATAAACACTCCAATTTAAGTTCGTGGGGCAAGATGGTCCGAGTATTATTTGGGCTTGTGGATGAGTGGTGAATCTAACTTTCAACTCTCATTACTTTGGTCTGAATGCCCTAGAAATCCGAATAATCGCCTCCTGGACAAGATTCCTCCGGTCAGAAAACCCTCCATTAGGCTTATCATAATCACCCTCATCATCCGAGGACGGTCAAGAAACTTGGTGAAAAGTATCCCTTCGGGATTATCATTTGCTTACGCCATAATGAGTGCACCATCCAGTAAACGTTCTGTCTCCTACATTCACCTGTTTGCATAATCCCAAGCAAGAGATTTTTGAACTGTTACTTTTTGTTACGCTGACAATCTACCGAATTCATCGAAGATCAAAAACAAGCAATCTTGAACTTCCCTGGCAGAGCGGTCCACATATCAACCACGGGATCACTTCTTTATCAGTGTGCTGATTGATCCGAATTCCTGTGCTTTGGGGAATAGGTCAAACTTGTAAAGGACACATCTTTCGACGAACTATCTTCATCATAGTTGGTAGTGTTCAACTGATGGGATAAACCTCATCATGAGGGTTCAACCTCCTGGAAACGTGGACCAGTTTTTCTCCTCTCAGAGGGATAACTGCATCGAATCCTGGCACACTATTACACGTTACCTATTTGAGCCTAGTGTGATCCAAGACTTCTTATATAAATGTTACGCCACAATAAAATCTTGAAGAAAAAAGTAATTCCTACTTAGATGTTCCGTTATCTCAAACAAAGTACAGTCCCGAATCCCAAATGAAAACTCGAGGGATGGTCGTTAGTAAGGAAGAATGATCTCGGTTTGAAAGAACCTGCTTTATCCCGATTTCGGAATTCACGTTGTTAAATCCCATGCATCTAAAGGTCCTACATATGTTGTTTGATAGATCTTGCACAGTCCCAAATATTTGACGGTGAATCAGAAACGGTCGAGACAGATTCATTGTGCGTATGAACGGCAAAGCAGCTGTAATTTTTCACTTACATTTGGTCAGATTTTTGAGCACACAAAAGCTCGCATTTCAGTCGAAAAAGATACACTTGGCACTTGGATGATGTTGCGCAACTAAACAACCAATACTGCCCAACGGGTGTGCATAAATGACTTCAGACTTCGCACACCAGGAGGGTAGCGCACTCAGGCAAAGGGTGCACTGGAGTTACGGTATTTCTGGGGGTTAGCAGTTGGGCTTTGACAGTCAACACGGCCAGAAATGGTACTCAGTGCAAATTCTAAGCGGAACTTGAGGTTAATCTTACTGACCGGACAGTATTGATCACTAATTGATGGTATGGGCAGTCAGCAAGTGAGTAACTGTAAGGAGATGTATGAACAAAAAGGAACAAGATGGCTCACGGAGGAAGCCGGACAGTGTGTGGTTCTGTGTTGAACGCAAAAAGCAAACAGCACACTCCAGCGCTAAACAGAGAGGTCCGAAGTGGTGGCGAACAAAATCCTGGGATGGTGCGGGAGTGATCTGGTCGGAGCCTGGGAGCTGGGAGCTAGGAATAATATGTGGGAGGGACTTCCTTCGGAGTGGTAATGAAAAATTATTTTTGCATAAAATAAACACAAACAAGAACAGAAAACGATCAGAAAGTAGCGTAATGCCTAAACGGATATGGTAATAGGCGGGAAAGTGGTCAAAAAAGTGCGGGAAGCAAGAACTTTGATTCTCAGTACACGGAAAATGTTTGGGACCAAGAATTATGTCATTTGACAAACAGAAAATCAACACACAGCTGGGACATTTTGTAACCTTTAGTCGACGGAACAAACATGTCAACCGCATATACGGAAACTGCCCTGGTCCGAAACCATACTAACGCGGAACTCAAAAGATTAGAGTTTCGAATAGGTTATCTCTTAGGCTTACCAGTGGTTTTGCATGCTATTATTATTAGTGCATATATTATTATCATTGTTGTTGTTGTTGTCGTTCGTGGTTCACATTGATGACTTTCCTAGCTAGACACCGGATCTCTGACTGAGCTTGACGTGTAGGCCGCAAACTTTTCATCGTCCTTTGCGTACGGAAGATGAAACCTCTGTTACCAATGCGAACTTGGATCTATCCACAACATTGTGACTAGACCGATAGGCGATGCACTAACCAACCACACTGCTGCTCTGTAGTATCGGGCTGACCTGTAGTTGCTCGTCTTCCAGTGCATCAACGGGAAGGAAGATTCCCTGTTTGAGTCAACTGAGAAGGTATGTCAAAAATCCGGAAGAAAGTGGTTTCGCTTTTGGCAGAAATGTCGACGTCAAATACTCACCCCAGTGATGGAACCCCCCTCGAAGATCAGTGTCACATTTTCGGTTCTCACAAGTACCATAAATTTCAGTGAAAAGGTATTGGTAGAGATTAACCGGATAGAGTAACAGCTGGTCAGGTTCACCTACCTTCGATTTTATGATATCAGTGACGTCTTTGAAGTTGCAGATGTTGTTTATGAAAATAACTACATCAATAATAATAATAACGATGACAAATTAATATGACGTTGTGAAATTTACCCAGTATTACTTCCAGTGTCCGAATTTGTCACGTGCTTTGGGTGATTGAATTTATCATGGCCGCGTTTAGAGGAGAGACTCAGCAGATGCTGATTGATGGCGATTTCATTGTCCAAATCTAGTTATGTCCAACGGATCACCAGCCTCGCTGGAATGGAGAGTTGATCAGATCACAGTGATTGTTTTATGGTCTCCTCTAATGACAGTCAGAAAACCGAGGAACTACCCATGTTTTTCTGATGACAATCTGAATATTGCAGTAGTGACAACCGTGTGTGTTCGTGTGTCTGTCTGTTTGTATGCGTGCGAAATTGCAAGCCTCTTTGCCGGATTTTGTTACAACAGATTGCGGGCGGAGTAGATTCCTTACCATGCGGGTAACAAACTGTCCTGGTAACGGGACAGGTGTGATTGCTATAGCTACACGCACGCACACATGAGACTGTCACAATCGACGTCACTTCCGTTGTTGTGTTTGGTTTAGCTGTCCCGTCTGTCCTCTTCCTCACTGTGCTCATTTGACGACTCATACATTCACACATTGGAACAAGTTCGAGGATACATGAATTCGGGATGGTTACGATAAAGAAAACGACTGATTTGCGTCATCTTATTAGAACAGCGTGTGTGTGTGTATGTGGCCGACGTAAGCCGTGGGATGGCAACATCACAATCGAACAATCATTATAGGATATCCGGTCGAACACGGTAGTCAAAGGGAGCATGTATGAGGATAGGAAAGGTATATAAAAGTGAAAACATTTCTCTACGTAAGTGAAAGATTACGTCACCGTCATCGATAGTGTTGTTGGGCTCCGGATGTAGGGTAACAGGAAATGATGTATTCCCTACTATCAATCAGTACAATAGTCATGTGATTAGACGGGGATCCTTCAGCATCAACTCCCACTTCTTCCGTCGCTTGCGTCATTTGAGGCTCCAATGTTTACGATTTGAGCATTGTCCTCTTCCTCCCCCCACCCCTTACCCACTGGAACTTGAACTGATTTGGGAACTGGAAGGCCCCGGTGGCCCGAGAATGTCCCCGATACGCGGACAACACAGATTGAGATAGTGTTTGTTCCGAGTGGACTAGAGCATTATCATCAAAGTGGTAACAAAGGACGTGGGCGAGGAGAGCAATTGAGGGACAAATAGAAACAAAGCAGGTGATGATAACGACAATAACGGTGGTGGTGATGTGTATGAATAGCCTCTAGGTCGAGTGGGAACCGAGACGAGACGCATATGCGCGGCCGAAAAAGTGATGAAATGTCGCATTGAAGCTGATCGACAGAGATTTAGCGTACGTGTCAACTGTGGCATAGTAACTAACCAAGATCCGGGTTGACCAGTTATCCAATTGGAATTTCATTTAATAACCGGACATGTAAACATGAAATGACCAGGGGTGGATGAGATGGGAGTTGGCGTTCTCTTTTAGTTCTTATCTGCTATGTAAAAACGAATCCACTAGTGACTTTGTTTTTGATTGCTTGTTTACGAACCATTCCCTCATTGTTCCCACCACCTTGTCCATGGTCTAACTCACGAACGCCCAACTCTTTTAACTCACCTGACTGTGCGTCATAGATTGAACAGATTCATGTTTCCATCGCACGTGCTTTGCGTGTCAAACTCCACTCCTCAGTAGCTGGGGTGACGGAATTCGGACGGAACTGATGCGGCTCATCGACGAGACTAGATTCATGCCTAATTACATAGACCAGTGATTGATGAATGACATAAGGGTTGACTGGGACAGATCTAATTATTACTCTCCATGTGCGACTTGGGCTGTACTGACCAGGAACGAAGTGTTGATAATGACTTTTGTGTTCGTCGTGAAGCGCCGTCGCAACGGTTTCCTAGTCGGACGTGCATGTCGGTTCTGGCCACATAGCTTGGAAACTGAAAACACGATTATTTAATGTTTATAATTCGTATGGCTTTCTGAGTGGTTGAGCACACATTATTCGATTATTTCGAGAAAATCAAGGTTTTCAAACTAAAGGTAAATAATGTTACCAATCTGTCCTTTACAATGCCAACGGATTGCTAATAGAGGTACCCATTGGACGGCTCACTGATTCGCACTCAGGAACGTCGTCCGAGCCACTTGGCGAAGAACTTCGAGGAACAATTCAGTTGGTCCACTTCTACAATGCGCCTTCCAAACATAAATGCAAGAGAACAATGCCGCTAGATATCACTCCTCCAAGCTGATAACCGGGATTATTCACTTCCGATTACGCAGAGCTCGCGAAATGTGTACGCGTGAGAACCAAGTCAGTTTCAGACGCGTCGGGGTTGCATTGACCAAATATATACCCTCCGACAAATCTTAAGTCACAGATATATCTTCTGTAGGCCCACAATCTATGTTTTTCTTGCTCTGAAAGAGGCTTTCGATTCAGTCGATCGCACAGTTCTTTGGCACTGCCTCTCATTGAAGGGTGTGTCAGAGAAATTTATTTATCCTTTTCAATGGTTGTGCGTAAACAGTCTAAGCCGATTTCGTGCTTACGGCGATCTTTCATCCCAGTTCGTCACAAGAAGTGGTGTTCGTCACTGTTGCCCCGTTCGCTGTTCCTCTTCAACGTTTTAATTGAAATGATCCTCGAGGCAACCCTATCCTCGTGTGAGAATAGCGGCATCGATCTTTTCTCAAGCGGTTAACCTTTACTTAGAATACGCGGGTTATGCTGTTCTTCTGAGTGAAGATCCAGGTAAGTTGCAAGCTTTCTTTGATAGCCTAAACAAGAGGCTAGCACTGTGTTGTGATGCATTGTGCACCTTCAAAGAGCAGAATGCTGCTGCAGGAAAGCGTTGGTTCCACACCAAACCTTCTGTTAGCAGGGGATGTTCTGGCAGAAGTAGATAAGTTTCGTTATCTGGGCAGTTACTTCTCAACAGGTGAACAGATACCGGGTGAATTGTCATCGTGTGTAGAGAAGGCTCGTTTGACTTATGCCAAAGTCAGTCATCTGTGGCACCGGCGTTACATCGGATTGTCTATCAAGGGTCGAGTCTACACTGCAGCGATTAGATTGGTTCTTCTATACGGCTCAGAAACATGGCCGTTAAGGGCAGAAGATAGACGAAGACTGTCGATGTTTGAGCATTGATGTCTCCATCGCATTTCTCGAATACGGTGGGAGCACCGTATGAGCAATAAAGAGGTTAGGCTTTCGGCTTTGGGAACCAGTGGTCATTCAAATTATCAAAAACGGAATCTAAACAGATTAAGGTGGCTGGAACATGTGTTACGCATGCCCATCCATAAACATCTTCGACCTACGCTATTTTCCGAGGCAGGGAGTGGTTGGAAGGTAGGTCGAGGCGGTCAGTTCACGACATGGAGAAAAGGTATGAAAGCCTTGACTAGTGAACTTGGCCAAGTAGAACGTATCAGAACTCCGGGTTGGGGTCCACGAGACCAGCCTACCAGAAGGTCGGGGAAATTAAGTGTTATGGCCAGGTGTCGCAGCCAGTGGCATTGTTGCATTGGGACTCTTTCTTTGTCTTCGCGATTTTTGCTACCTAATTTGCTTTCGGCTGTTCCACATTATGCTCCTACTCCTTTTGCCCTCGATTCGACGAAACTAGGAATTAGAAACGGAAATCAAAACACTGAACTGAGGAGCTAATGGTCGAATAAACTGAATTGAAAGGAACTATGTACTAGTGTAAATTGCACTTCTTTACGTTTGATATTTGTACTTATTTTGCAAAGAAAAACTTCTGAACTATGAATTCATAAAAAAGATTTCTATGAATAATGAAGCAAAAAGAGTAGACATTGTACACGCAGGCTAGAATGGAAAGACGGATAAAAAAGACAAGCTAAATGGTCGAATTTAAACTCAATATTCCTTTCATGTGCGTACCCAATTCATTTACTCGTCGGAGAACCCGACTATCGGTCAATAAATCACCTCCTTCGGTCACGTGAATCGTGTTTGATCCATCTGTGCAGCTGAGTGACTGGGCGGTTGGCTGAACTGTTAAATCGGATTGATTGATTCCATATCAAGGCCTTTTAACTAGTGTTATTCAAATTTACTTATTCTCGATTGACTTGTGACAGAAGTTGGAGAGTATTAATTATTTAATATACACGTCAAGATAGCTGATGTTCTAGTTTCATTTAGCCTTCGTTTTTAACCTATAACCATAACAGCATACCAGAAAGTGTTGAACAACATACTTATATGAAATACAAGCTGCTATACGAGTTGGCCTTCGAAAACTTTAGTGAATCTACGGATGTGCTGGGTAGACAGCTGGGAGAAGGCTATTTCGTTTAGATTATACAGTTCTTGCAAACACCCCTTGACTGTTTCGATCAATACTTTTTAGTAAGATGAAGGTGCGCAAAATAGCAGTAGGTCCAATAGGAGCCCCCCCCCCCCACGTAGATGATGACAAGGTATGAATGTGGGTATTTCGTCAAAGGTAATGTCGAAATTCCCTTGAGATCACAGTTCTTGGAATTAATCTACACATCCCCCCCACTCACAACTTTGCACCCTAGTGCCAAATTTTGGTGATCAGTTGCGTGACCGCCTCTTCGTCGGCATAAATCATCTGGAGTTGCAAAAGAAGCTATTGTTGAAGCCCGACCTTGCCTTCTCCGACGCCCGGTCAACCTGCGAACAATTCGATGACTTAGCCGATGCGACGGCTGCACATTCCGTAGTGCACTTTCAACACGTTCTTCCCCATAAACCAGTCTCTACAAAGAATACGCCTCAACTGAAGCCTGCTGACAAAACGATTCCTGAAAGCAAACCAGTACAGCCAAATCGTTGCTTCTCGTGCGGCGAATTTCACCTACTTTCCACCTGCCGCTTTCGTAATGCTATATGCCATTCTTGTGGAAAGCTTGGTCACATTCGCAAGATATGTCGTCAATCCAAGTGCGATGTGACGAGTACAGCCCATGAAGATCCGAAAACTGATGATAGTCCGATATACACGCTGAAAATTTCGAGTGAATCGAACCAGTACCTGTACATATCAGTCCAATTCCAATGAGGCTTGAGACATCAGTTCATTGTGGATACCGGGAGCTGTGCGTCCATTATTCCTAAATCAGTGTTCGACTTAATTCAGCCCAGTGTACCCATACACCCCATTGTTGTGTGCATTCACGATGTTACTGGACATCGACTGCAACAGACGAGGTGATCCATGATATCGAGGAGGTGGTGGCATATCAAGATGATGAGCTCATTTTCGGATCCAAGAAGGATGAACATGACCACAGATTACAAAGGTTTCTGGTGAGTTTCGTGAAAAGAAAAGTATCCATCAAAGCCCCTAAGTGCAGATTCGGCGCCACCGAATTAGATTTCCTCGGTTTCACTGCCAATGCAAAAGGATACCGCACCGATCCAATTCGTTTCAAACCCCTGATTGGTATCGAGTCACCGAAAAGTCAGGAGCACTTACAACCAGTTATTGGATGTCTTCAATACTACTCCAGATTCATTCCAAACTTTGCTACAAGAGCCCAACCGTTGTTTCTAGCTCAGTCATCCAATGTGTGCCAGTGGAACGAACAGTGTGAACAAATATTGCGCGGTCTTATTCAAAATATCATCGACCGACCGATACTGGCCACATTTGCACCATCTAAATGGACCATGCCGATCACTGACGCATCCGAAGTGGGGATAGGAGCAGTTCTGGAACAAGATGGATGTCCAGTCATCTGTATCTCTCGTCTTCTTAATACTGCAGAGAAGGGTTATTCCCAGACGCAGAAGGAAGCTTTGGTAGCTTTGTCGGCAGTACGCCGACTACACAGGTACCTTTTGGAGCGAAGTTCACGATTGTCACCGACCACCAGGCCCATCAGTTCCTGTATAACCCGGATAAATCCGTCGCCAAGTCCACGGCTGCTATGATCCGGCTTTGGAGCATTGCTCTGGCAGCCTATAACTATGACATCCTGCATCGACCAGGCAAGAAAATCCCAAAGGCGGATTTCCTGCCCCGCTACTCACGATTCGCAGCAGCGGACCAGCGCCACTTCACTTCGCCGGCTGCGACAATGTCGAGAGAAGAATTGAGCAAGCAGACGAAACGATACTACTCGTCTGTGATTTCGGCTATGAGAAATGGAAGGGAGCCCGAGGTGAAGCGCAAGTTTCCTCAGTTCTTCTCACTGCGAGAGGAATTCAGCATCAAACCTGACGGCGTCCTTAGTCGGGGTGACCGGCTTGTCATTCCACCTACATTGGGCAACCGCACAAAACTGCACAAAAGCCACTCGGGCGTGGATAAAATGAATTCGCTGGCTCGACAGATGTTTTGGTGACCAGAATTGGATGTGGATATTTGCACTACGGCAAAGAACTGTGATACGCGTCTACACAAAGCCAACTCGAGGCCCAACAACTGGAATCCAAGGCCCGAAAGGTATATTCCATGGCAGAAAGTTCGTGCGGACTTCTGTGGTTCATTCTTGAACCGGTATCACGCCGTTGTACTGATTGACTCCTACTCTAAATGGACGGAAGTGTTCCTGACGAGTTCACCAAACACCTCATTCGTAATCCAGGTGTTACGAAAATGCTTCAACCGAGAAGGAATCCCACAGGTACTAGTCACCGATCATGGATCAAAATTCTGTGAGGCGGAGCTGAAATGCTGGCTTCATAGAGTTGGGTGTCGGCATCTGCGTACGACACCAAGCCATCCATGTTCTAACGGTGCAGCGGAAATCTTGGTGCTTTCTGTGGAAAGTGCAATAACACCAGCCAACCCGGGGACGTTGCCCAACTTGGAAGCGTTTCTCGACAATTTCTTGTTGCAGTATAGAAACGCAGTGCATACAACCACCAAGGAGAATCCAGCAGTCCTCTTCAAGTCCAGGAGACTACGGTCATCGCTGATGCGTCTTGACTCCAGTGATGTCACATACTTCCGAGGCAACGAGCTTCGACCAACTCGTGGAATTATCACAAGACAACTGGGTCAATCTATGGTCGAGATCACGGACTTGGAAGATGCATCGGTGCATCGGCGCCACCTCAGCCAAATCCATTTCAAAGTTACAACCGGCGATATAACTAACGGCACGGCTGAGACGTCTGAGGATCATGACGGGGACCGTGTTGATGACTGTGATACATCTATTCCGCCTCCTGAAACGACTGCTGCAGCAGCCAAGCCACAGCCACCAGCTCCAGTCCAAAGATCAGTACGACAGGCGAGCCAAATTGACGAGGAACTCTTGAGAGAGGAAGGTTGTGGGTATTCAGCACTTGTCACATGTGATACCGTCAGGTACAGCTTCGTAACCATGTACACGGATGAGCCTCAACCAATGAGGGCCACTGCAGACAATTCCGACAAAAGCTCCCTGTGATTGGTCATCCTTGAGTCTACCAATTATATTTTCTAATTAAATATATTTATACGAGCCCACTCTGCAATACAATTAACGAGACATTTGGCGGTCTTGGTCTTCTTGCTACTTCCGTTCTTGTAGTTCTGGGTGGGGGGCAATTTCGATACGGACTATCAACTCCGTTCATTACGATTATTACAGATATACAACTTGTGACACGATCTGAAGAATTACTTTAGAGAAATTTTTCAAGAAGGATTTCTGGTTTGATAGACTGGAACTATTTGGTTATGAGCCTAATGAATTCTGCTTTGTTCAGTGTATGTTTGATAGTGTCTCTCCGACAAGGCTATCCGTGGTTCAGTTCTTCCTACGTCGACTGGATTATTGAGTTTTACAACACCGATGAATCACGTTTCCGTGTCATGTCATTTGCATTTCTCGTTACGAGTCGGGCAAGGTAAATCGACAACGAAGCTGGTGCCCAGTGTTTTTTTAATTAGTTCGCTGTCGATACACCAGTCCATCCTTGTCGGGAGCATCATAACGGCTTTAGATCGGTCGGACTCTGAGGCTATTTATTTTTATCCAACCTTGTGGTCAATTATGTATATATCACTCTCTGGATGATATTTGTCATTACAATGCAGATAGCATCAGTATGCAAGTTAGATTCCAAGCAATGTTTATCACAAAATCACATGCCCAATGGGCTCTTACAAAGTCATTCACCCCACTACCAAAGTAGCACATTTTCCAGTATACAGTAAACCTCCCTCCAACGCAGCCAAAACGAAGTAAATATTTAGCGGGCCACGCTTTCGTATGACCCCGATGTCTAGATTACTTATTCGAAATAAATCGAGATTTTTTACTCCGGTCAGCTGACGGTCGACCTCGAATTCGGTGTTGAACCGCGAGATAACACATTATTCTGCTTCCTTCTATTTTTTTTCTTCTGTTGCGCAAACATATAGTCAGCAGTAATCTAATGTGAGAAACCATCTGCGGTGAATTTTAAGTTCCTAGTCTAAAAAAACTCGACCACATTTCACATTTTACTGATTTCCAACTTATATGCCCCTGTCTAATTTCACCTCGGTAACCAAGGTCAGACAACCTTAAAAGCACGTGGATAGCCTCAGAACTAAGGTTACCAATGCCAACAATTACAGAATTTTATATTCCAGCCCTGTGTTGTGATGTATTAAGGGAAGTAAGGAAAAGAGAAATTAATGTGAATAGAATAATTCATCCACCAAACCTGGAGAACTCCTGTAGTAAAAGAAGCTGACTGCGTCACTCTAAACCACTGAAACGATGCAGCAGATTTGCAAACATCAAACGAAAAGTTGAAGACTTTCTGTGAGTTTTTGTTATCTTTATTGTCACTCATTATTGAGAGGTATTTACTAGTGGATTTAGTTCCAGTAAGATGACATGACGTGACCAGGTTGTGTAATCATGATTTCAAACTACTCAATGAGACTGACTGTCACAACACAAAAACGATAGAGGCAAAACAGAAAACATAGTCTGTATTTAGTAATCTTCCGTATCGGTAGCTTCGTAACCTTAATTCTTCACTTTTCGTACAACGTACAATGGAAATTCCACCCCCCCCCCCGTCCGTGGTCGTTCGTGTCAGTCTTCGTGTAATTGTTTATCAAGTTACAGAATGACTACTAACGGACACGCGTCCACAATGTGTACGCGATGCTGCTGTGAGTTGTCCAGAAGAAAGCTCGTGTTTTGCAGCAGTCTCACTCTACATTTATTCACTGAAGATTGGAGTACTTTGGTCTGTCTTCGGTGACAATACGTTTCTTTTTTTTGAATATTGGTGAAATTATATAATCGCATGTTACTCACCCCATATTGATGAGACGACTAATACTGATACATCCATTGCATGCAATTCTGTTTGTGCTATAACTTGTAAATGATGTATTTATGCATCTATAACCAATCCATTTCATTGATCATTCTGATCTCATGTGATCGGGTGAATCATTAATTCATACGTGACTCGGACATTATCCGACAGAGCTATATAAGCTGGCCGATCGATTGACTTGTAGTCCCCTGACTAAATTCTAGTTCTAATTCTCGTTGCAATTTGAAAAACCTGCAACGATAAGTCCGGTGATTTAATTCTGGTAGTTATTTTTCAGGGGAAAGGACAAGATCGGAGAGCAGATAATATTACGGAAGATAAATTTCAAACGACAGTTTCAGGTAGACAATAAAACCGTATGGATAAACGTATACCAGTTTTTGCAGGGTACGATCGTTTATCGCGCAGCATCTAACCACTGAGTAGATGTACTTCTGAGACACAACCTAGTCACCGTACATTACCCTACGTAATCAGTTTCACCTTCCACGGACTGTACTCCTTCCCATGACGTGAGGAGCTGACCGTTATTAATCCTGTTCTAACCATTGCTGATCTCAGGGAGCACATCATACTAAAGAAGAAGTTTCTTGAATGACGGAAGGCTGAGTACCACATATCCGAACTGTTATGTCTCGGTGAGCTTCAGTAGATAACCGAATACCAAATAGAATTGAATGGGTGGAGAATCTGGAAAAATAAGTTTGCCCAATGTGTCCTGGACCATATCGCTTCATCTGTTCGCATACACATTTGTAGAAGTAATCTTACGATTGACCAGCCAGCCTGAGATGATCATTTGGGATGAATTTCCAAGAATCCGTCGGCAAGTAGGTTGATTATAGTCCAAGACAAATCGGCCGCTGTTCACTCCAAACACGCGTGGCATCCTTCAGCCCAAACGGCTTTCTGATCGTATCAAGACGTGTTATTTCCATTTGCTGTGTGTTTCGTCATAATTCAGGCCTCTTTATTCAGGGCAATCAATGCCCCTTAGGTGTAAGAAAGCACTCACATAGGCACAAAGAGTTTGGATTAAAAATGATTTTGTGACTAAGGCAGACGCAGGTGGTAAGACAAAGAGAGATTTGGAAATGTCGAACGTTTTATCAGACGGAATTCGTTGGATCTGGCTAAAACATCATTTCATTTGTGCGTTAGTTATTCCTCAGTCTACATCATCATAAGACAATACTCTTCAATTTAGCTCCGCTACAAACTCGATGGAGCTGGTAGTGATAGAATGAACATTTTGCTCGTCACATAGTCCAGTCACTTTTCTCCTATGTCATGCGCTGATTTAGTAATATCATCGTCGTTGGTAATACTGTCGATAGTAGTAGTAGTAGTAGTAATGGTGAAAATAGGGCAACTTTTTGAGCTCAGATTGCCGTCGACAGACTCCAGTAGTGTAGTACCTATCTCTTTCACAGGACTTCCATCTTATTACCAGTAACGCGGTGGAAAAATATTCTTTTTGAATTGACTAAGTGACTGACGTACACTTCACTTGGGTACACCCACTGGCTGAGTTGTCTGTGCGTCTATCGTTTTGTGAATCTATCAATCGTTGTGTTGGTTTGTGGAAAGTCTCCATACCTATGGGATCAGTTCCCCCGATATGATGCTTCCTTTTGTCGGCAACGATAGGTTGAGCTTTGATACTGCATGATGAATTATACTATACATTTGACATCAGTTGCCATAGAAAGTCGACGATAATACCCATCTCTCCTCTCCTGTCGAGTCAATTAAGCATTACCGCTGAGGATTGTTTTTCCGAATCAGTTGAGAGAACTTTGATTCATAGCCCCTACAGAGAATTAAACAAGGCACTTTATCATAATCAGCGCGAATCACGGAAAACTGTTTTTCATTCCGTTAGATGATGTAACCACCAAGTCCTTGTTTAACAAATTAAAGGGTACGAAAATAACTCGCCGGGGAACATGGCAACAAAATGAGCTCAAACAACCATGTATCTTGTATTACGTAACAGCTAAAAAAGGGAGAGCAGTCACGGGGAGATACAACCCCACCCCATCGGAGGTTAATTTTAACAGTAAAAGAAACGCCCTGCCATGATCCAGCTAGTTACCACGCTTGACTTAAGAATGCAAAATGGGGTTCAATTTTCTTAGAATGAAAGTTGCAAGTGCTTTCTGATGATGCTTCGTTCGCTGCATTCAGGATCAAGTACAGATTGAAAATCTTCGATGGTTCTGCTAGGTCCCATAAAATGGGGAAAACTGTTTTACGGAAACATGAAACAAACAATGGTATGTGATGGAAAATCCACTTGCATTTTTCAAATCGAAAAGCCGGACGCCGTGAGTCCGAATCGAACCGGCTATCCCCGCATTCCGGACAAATGTTCCACCGACTGAGCTATCACGGACCGAACGGTCGTTCCAACGATACATCCTATGCACTTAAACAATTATCTTATATTTGTGTGCGTACGTGTGTTCTTCTCTAGTTGGCATACAGTGCTTGGCGGCTACTGCGTTCTTCGGGCATAGACCTCACTGCTCGATTTTTGTCAACCGAAGTGAGAATAGACCTTCAAGTCAGTGAAAATTGGTAACTTTTTACTTCCGCATAAAGGAACCATAAGAAGAATTGTTGGTTGAGTCTTTCACGTGACAGTTTCACGCATCAAAAATGTACGCGATTCATTTACGATCATAACATGAGGCTAAATCCTCACAGCTTGTCTGGACTGATTTGAAACTTCGACTAACTGGAGTTCTTTTGATTTGATTTGATTGGATATGCTTTGATTTGATTTGATTGTTAAACCGAATGGATTCGTGATTTACTTCCAATGTGCTCGTTTGAATGTGGTCAGTGCTCAAGCGTGCTTTTTCGTGTAAATTCAACCCGTATAAGTGCCCGCGTGTTTATGTATAATTAGTGATGAGAATTCACATGCACTTTCTCTCGGCATAAACGTGTGTGTGTGTGTGTGTGTGTGTGTGTGTGTGTGTGTGTGTGTGTGCATAGAAGATCACAATCTTGATGTCACTTGTCGTAAATGAACAACAACAAACAACCGAGAACCTACAGTCACTACAGCTTCTCCAACCCCCTAAAAAAATGAGTAGTATAACTATGCCCCGGAAACACGTGCATGTTGAGGATAATATAGACGCATGTGCCACGTGATTTGCCGAAACTCTTCCATGTAGCTTTTGCCTCTTTTGAGTTTGAAATTAAAAATAATAAACATGTTCGCCACAAACAATATTCCCCGCAGGACCGGGAATGAAGCAAATTGAAACGGCTGTGGTAGCGGGTTTAAAAACAGTGATTTCCCTCGCCCAAAGTGGAAACGAGAATTCACAAATACCGGTTTGCGCATTGCATCCTGGACCATTTCGCTGCATTTTATACACGCGCATACTACAGGTTTGTGGTTCGATCGAATAAAGATTGGCGTAGATTCTAATGACTGATTAGTGATCACGTGAATTATGATTGTTTTTTAATACAACAAGGAGTACATGTATCCATTGGATTTTGTCTAAAGAGCACATTATTTTGTATGGATTACTTTTTATTGTCGTGGTACCTGAGGTCTTATTCTTGGAGGGAATTTGTCAAGGTTTCATTCAGCCGATGAGCCTCTATCCAGTCAATGCTATTTAAACTTTGATGAAAAGAATTCTGCTTTTTATTTGGGCAACTATATGTTAAAGGATGCCAGTCTCTCAGGCATAGAGTTAGACATAATACTGATATCGAGTCCCTTCTAGTTCATGGCAGGTCTGTTTAAACATATAAAAACGGCTTTCCCGGTTGTTCTTGTTGTTGTTGTTGTTGCTGTTGTTGTTGTTGTTGTTGTTGTTGTTGTTGTCGTTGTCGTCGTCGTCGTCGTCGTCGTTGTCGTCGCCGTCGTCGTGGCTGGCTTTGCTGTTGACCGGCAGTGGTCAGTTATCATGGACTTTATATCCTTCTGCCTCGGGTTCGAGCTCTGTGGCCAATGGTCATTTTTCTTCAGTTGGCAACTTCAGAATGGTAATGACTCTCTTCCTGAAATATGGTATTATATAATTCAGAGGAATTAAATAAAAGAATTATATATAAACTGGTTGGATGTATTACTGGTATGAGAAGCCCGAATCTTAGAAAATGGAAAATCCACTTTCATTTTTTGCATCCGAAAGATCCACACCGCGAGACGGAGTCGAACCGGAGATGTCGGAAAATGACCGAGGAGACTAGTTCAATAATCGAAGCCAGAACAGTTGATGTATATCACTGGAATATTGGTTTTACACATCAATGGATATTCACTTGCGTTATTCTCGTCCGGGATAGCTCAGTCTGCAGAGCATCTACCCGGTAAGTGGAACGCTGTTGGTTTGATTACGGCTCATGGTGCTGGACTGTCGAAAATGAAAAGTGCAAGTGGATTTTCCATTTTCTAGTCAGAAATTGTTATTATTATTATTACAATTGTTATTGTGTCCCTAAACGAAAGTACATCAGAACAACAGCAAGAACGACCTCACTGAAATCCCTAATAATTGTGATGCATGCAGACACGTGATAAGCAATAGGACTCAGAGCCAACGGACATCGGAAAGGGGAACAGCCAATGGAAATTATGGTCAGTTTATACTCAATGTCCGGGAGAGTGATTATCCAGATAAGAGATAGCGAACAGCGAATCGATCAACTGTAGGCGTGCGGCATACGATAACACACAAAAAACGGGCGTATAACCAGAAAGTTAGAAGTGAGAGCATGGTAAGCTGAGGACTGCGAACTGCTGCGTCAAGTATTCAGCGTAAATGTGTGCATAAAACAATCCCATTAGTCGCAAAGTACAACTATATCCATGTTTGTTCACAATAATCAAATTTATGCGTCATTAGCATGAGTGGATGTTTTTCTTAGAATAGTCCACGGAGAAATCTCAACAGTAATTCGCTGATGGTTCTACGCTGATTAATCAGTACTAACCACGAGAAAGAGGACCTTGCAGTCAAGAGCTGTATTTTCTGATTTGAGTAGTATCTACGGATGGGCGGATAAGGTTTCTCAAAAGCACACGAGAGACTTTGTCATCCCTTCTAGAAATACTGTTTAAATCAAAGCTATATCCATAGCTTGGGAGCCACATGGGAAGCCTAGCAAACACCATATGGCCAAGTTCACCCATCAGGGTTTCATGTGTTTCTTTTCTGTCATGGACTGGTTACCCTTGTTCATCTTTCACCACTACCCACCTCAGCGAACATTGTGCAATCCAAGGAAGCGCGTCCGATCGCATGTGAAACTCGTGCCCTAACCATCATTTTCTTGATATGCTTGAGTTCCTTACAAAACGGTCAATCTCATTCACCTAATACTCTGATACAGTGCTCCCATCAGATTCGAGCAATGGGGCGGGGACGTTTGTATTCAAATATCGATATTCCTTGTTCATCTCCCATTTAATCAAGTTCTACTCGAAGATGAATCCGCAGATTTAGTATAATCCATTGTTACCGACAAGGAAACGGAACTTCCAAACCCAAGTGTGATCATAACGAAGAGATGCGCTCTGTGGTCATCAAATTAAGCACCACTCAGCTTCGCTCTCGAAGGAGTTTTTATGGTACCTGTCAGGAATTATTTAACTGGACAGTGGTGAGCAGACACAAAAGCAGTCCAAAATCAATCTCTACGATGTACAGGGACAAGCACATATTTATCGATATCCGGGACGTACAGATCAACGGTGAGCATTTTGCGGCATTTCAAGACTACATCGGTGATCGTTCTTTCCAGGTTCAGATTGTCCCGGAAGCTATGGTTCAACTAGACTCGGGAACTGGTTGATTACTTGAACGGTTCGAGTGCAAGTCCTGTCAGCTAGGTATCAACTGACTCCAATCATATCGCAATGTAAAGTCGAGAAAAGGTGGCGGGTGGCCGAAACATACACAGAAATAACAATATTTGGCTATTTCCGATGTTGTACTTTCATCTAATCAAATACAATGATAGCAATCACGTTTTTTACCATTTACAACGGTGATGACATTAGATAATTCTCTTCAATCCTAGTGAGCAAAAACGAGTTCCTGTTTTGAACAAAGCCATTAACCATGTGCATACTTGTGATTCCTTGTTGTTTAAATAGTTGCCAGTAGTTCTGTGTTTTTTTTTTGTATTAAGCACGGAGATGGTCAAATGGTCACCAAATCGAAAAGTAGCCTTTGTGATCCTGGATCCGAATTTTTCTCCCACCAGTCGTTTCTTTTTTTGACAGACTTAAACTGACCGCGGTTCTCTTTCACAAATGCCGTTCCACTGACTATCTTATGCCAAGTAAGGAGAGTACAGTTACTATTATTATTATCATAATCATTATGGCTAATTCAGTCCTTATGGAATGAGAAGAAAAACATCGGTTTAACTAGAGTTCCCCAAATCGTGGGTAATGTTTTTATGAAGACCATTTACTGATCAGTTTACAGATTACATATCACAGACATGACGACTATAAGGTCTCGGATGAAAAAAAGATAAAATTTATCAGGAGATAATCGTTTTTCCTTCACTTGGTCACAAACAGTGATGACATAAGTCGAGGTCATTTTGACCGACCTACTTGTTCCATTTTGTTGGGCATTGTTGAGTAAAAACACTGCCTTCCCATTGCACACACGAAAAAACCTGATGTCCAACGGTCATATGATCGATATGACGTAACGAAACCGATAACAAAACGTATGCCCATTGTGATTCATCACTCAATCATTACCAAAGCCGGGGCTTCGCATTGATCCAGCCGTCAGGATTTCCCCGGTCAGATGAGAAGAATGATGTAACCCAGTAGACAGTGGAAACGGTCATCCCAAGCTGTGATCGACAGACCAACTCGATAAGGAAAGTCGATATCGGATATGACCTTTAGGACACGAAAATTCAAGTTAACGAATTCGATTGAGAATGTCTTACTAAGCTCCCGAACTATCACTATCGAGAAGAGATACCAAAAATGAACTACTGTGGATGGTGATGGTTACTAACCCATCGCGGACAACACAATTTATGAAACAATTCGAATTTTCGATCTCTGAAAGCGAATCAATATAAAATTTATTATTACGACGAAGAAATCAGGATTTTTCTTGTTAAACATAACGGGAACAGCGAGGTAAAAGATGGTGAACTCGAAGTTTTCCCGGCCACAAATTGGGTCATTTAACTCCTCACTTGAAGCCTCGAACTATCGTTGAAACTAGTCCAAAGTGAACAAGAAACGCACGAGAGCTATCAACTTAAAGTGAGGGATTTCTTGGCAAGATTGCTCGAATCTGATGGAAACACGGGGTCGGCAATTTTGGAGTTGAGCATAGAGTACTAGGTACTAGAAGTCCAGTATGAAACCAGAAACTCACTTTGAGCAGTTTGCGTTGATTAAGACATCTACTGGTGGAAGTCAGTCCAGGAAATCAGATAGAAAGATATATAAACCTCATTCAGGCGAATCGGTCGTAGGCGATTTATTGGTTGTGGTGTATAAAACCGGTCAGTCGGCTGTTTGTAGAGGTGAAGAAATACGGTGGTTTGCTGCATCCCTTTGAAGCGCCTGCGTACCGACTTTTTCTTGATCTTTTTACTTTTCCACTCACTTCTCGGCCCGCTTTTTCATTGTTGTTCATAACTCGGTGCTTTTCAGTTCGACAGAGGCGAACTGTAGTATAGCGGTAGCTAAATCACCGAACCGTTTACATACGACATTAGAGGCTGGATAAACTATTCGTCATCAAGCCCTGTAGGTGATGCGTATCTACCGCCGAAAGCCGGCCACAGATTGATGCCATATCGCGTGGTGTGTTGACGTGAGACAAGCTGTCAAGAGCCAGAGTCCAGATTGAATGACGACTGACACGCAATCTTGCTTTCCAGAGTTCGAGGCCCAGTTGGGCCCGGGTAGATGTGATCTGCACTTGATGTCTCCTAGAGAGCTGGATGAAACAGATATACGCAGTGAGAGCTTCTATGGTTTTCGGTGATCAACTGAGTGTGGACAAGGCATAACGAATTGCTTTGCAAATGAAACTAAACTAACAATAATCCATTCTGGAAGATATGTAACAACAACACATTTTCAGATAGGCTTTAGTATAAGAAATGAAAAAAATTAACCAAACTTTAGACCTACTCTATTCCCGATCCATTCGAAGCGAGGTGAGACCATTGGTTTGAACCATAGGATTTTCAGCACTCAAAGATTTGTGTATATATAAATCACAAATGTACTGTTATGACGGATATAATATGTGTAATTTGATAGCTCAAGTAAACCAAAAAAGATATCTAACCTTGATGGATGGATTTCAACTAATAGGAGTGTACTCCCCGGCAATACTTGGAATGATAGAACTTACTGAAAAAATTCCAGCCCAGAACAAGTAAAATGGAAGTAGCAAGAAGGCCAAGGCTAAGGAACCGTACGCTAATTTTACTACGTAATTGAACTGTGTCCATGTTACATCAGATGAAACAATTAGTAGATCAGAAGTGAACCAATCACAGCTGGCTTTTGCTGTACCTGTCTATGGCAATTCTGATTTTGCTGGACCTACTCAACGTATGTGGTCGCGAAGCTGTACCGGGCCGTGTCCAGTGCGATGCCCGTATTTCGTTGTCCACTTAGGAAACACAAGAAGTAGGCAAACGAGTTGTTAAATGCGCGCCGTTGTTGGCAACCTACTGGGAAGGTCACCGAGCGAATACCTGGTAAACTCTGAGCTATGGCCAAAAAAATGAATTCAGTAAGTTGAGCTCCGCGAGGGGGAAGCAGTTTTAGCCTAAATATAGTGATGACCTAATGCGTTTATTAATTATGACATAATAATAATTTATATTTATAATACACTATTATTGCACTCTTTATTCTCGGAATACAACTGTTATAAAACATGTCGGTGAGAAAATGGCACTGTTGACTACATGTTGACTACGCTGAGTTTGGATCTAAGACATTGGGGTCTCTCTCAGGTTCATAGTCCGAACCATTTTCATTTAAAAGTAATTAGTCAGTCACAGCTAAATCCTTAGTAAACTTGGACATGAAGTTCGTTCTGCTTCAAAGTTAGGAAGACTACTTACTTCCGTAAACCGGCAACCAAAAAAACTAATCCATATGTGCTGTTAGTAACATTTGAATTGATAGAACGTATTGAAATCTCCCCATCCCAAAACTGCGTGCGCCGAAATGTCGCGAAGACCGGAACTGCAAAACTGCACGCCAATTTTACCACGGAATTCATTTGTATAGACATGTAACACTGCAGCCATTATTTGGTAAGTTAATCAGTCACAGCCGGATTTTTTTAGTACTTGTTCACTGTGATTCTGGTTACTTAGGGCTTCTCAGTGTATGTGACTGAGGAGCTGCATCGCATCGTGTTTAGTGAAATACCTATCGATCATCACACTGTCATTACAGAATGGTTTCCCTCAAGGAGAGAAAATTATTCTTACTGATAAATAATACAAAGATTCACAGGATTAGTTTTCGTTCGACGGCGTTAACTACAACAATAATGCCGACAAACAAATCAACAAAACTGGGAAACGCTAGTGGGACAGTAGAAAGGTGAAACTAGATCACTAAGAAATATCAATAAAGCGGGGAAAGGCGATCTCAGTTACTAAAATCGAGAATCGATTGTTTTTCAGTGAAGCTTGTTAAACACAGAAAGTCTTAACCTTGCCGAAACCTGTCGACTAATAAATAAGAAGCATCGACATTGATGCTGGTTATACAGAATTACTAATTCGAGAATTGGATTTATTCTTCCGAACGAACAGATCAGTTTTAGATGAAGAGTACTGTTATATATGTGTGAATTACTATGCACCTCCCGACTCGACTTGACGTAGAGCGGCTCTCTGTCCTCAGACATTGATAATATTTGGTGTACTGCAAAACTATAGTGGCGGTAGTAGTAGCGTGGTAATAAAATAATAAAAGACTTGTGAAATACCAAGTTCAGCAAACTTGGAAAGTAAGAGAAGTGTGTAGCCAGAGCTTCTAATAGTCATCTGTACTGATTCAGGAAAAGACTAACAAGAACTCGACATGTCATCTCGAAAGTGTCGAAAAAGTGATCTGTGATTCAAACAGCACAGATTCGCTGAACGTGAACGGCATCTAAACTGCCTGCATCAGATTGCAATAAACATTATAAATACGAAGGTGATACGATCCAAAATATATTCGGAACTTCACTTGATGTCACCACGCTATCTGAATTGCAGTATTATAGTTCATTTCGCTCAAATGTGTTGTCTACTTCAAATTCCAAAAGAATACCGGTAAGGTTCGGTCTAACATTTGAAGATTTCGGCGATAGTGAAGTATGATATCATTTGGACATGACGTACACTGATCAGTAGTCATGGCTGGTGTGGCTATAAAATCCATTATTTGGGTTATTTTCTACATGCAAGGTGAATCGAGTACAAGGAAGTATTCTGTACTGGTTATTTTTTCCCTATCATTCGTGGTTCCCTGGTTGAAAGAAACTATTTCAGAAGAATAGGCACGTAGCTATTTTCGTTCAAATCATACTTCGATACTCTTCGCTTTCCAATTAACCTGATTGTTTGAAGTGATATAAAATTGCTTATGCTAGTCAGACTGCTCGTTTCAGCTACACCGATCGATAAACGAGTCGAGCGAATTGGCAGTTCAACAGATCCACGAGCTTGTTGGTCATGTGATCCACGGATCAATAATCACATTTTGAACGGAACCGTACTGGACATTAGGATAACGAACAGACGTGGGCAAAGCAACATGGCCTGGGCATACTCATGTGTTCTAACCTGTCAAAGTGAGCTTCAGTTTCAAAGGATCTGCAGAACTGACTTGTTGTCTTCTCTTGGCTGGACAGGGAGTTTCGATTTCCCCAAACATTACTCTATCTGTCCATATGTATCTCTCTCTCTAACAAGCACACGAACATAGAAGACTGTGTACAGGTATAATTTCGGTCCACCATTCGCAGTACAAATTAACGTGAATAGCCACGCACTAAGATGGGATCTTATTTTACCTGTAGCGACGTCGGTTGATGCACACGGGGAGGAGCGTGGGTGTGAAGTAGCATAGAAAGGTTTTGAGGTGTGTTGGGTACAGTTTGCTTTTAAAAAACGGAACCAGTCTCCCGGATCCCTGACTATCATACGGGGTGTATCTTGCTTCAACTACGTCTAGGGCAGAGGAGAGGGGGGGGGGAAGAAGCACTACGGCAATTCATAAATGTGGGCAGTGCTCTATGGTGAAATGAACCTATTAAATGGAAACCATAAACATCACAGTTTTGGTACTATGAAGCCTGAAAAACCGAAAGGTGTACATTTTTGTATGCGTGTATCCTAAGTCTCATGTCTTCCGGTACACGTGTACATATGTCTATGTAAGTACCTAAATATGTATGTATGTGTGTATCCAACCCTCCGTTTGTCACGTCTGATTGAGTTTCATTGTTTACTAAGTGTGTGCACTGCGCTTTTTCTCTCTTGCTCGTTATCATGGCTACTTTTTGAGCTATCACTGTCAAGCACGTGTTGTTAAAAACACAACAGCCCCATATACCGGTGTACACTGCTGAGTTCTGCGTTACATTTCCTACTAACTGATTGAGTCTGGGGTGACGAAGACAAATTGTGAAAAACATCTCATTCTATTTCCGGTACAGAATCTAACAAGGTTGAAAGCCATCTTTAAGATCTTACAAATGTCGGTTTCCACACAGAAGGAAGTTCGCAAAAAAAAACTGACTGGGAATGGTGGAGAACCTACTGATGAATAGTTTGTAGATAGCATGCACCAGGTTCATCATTTTTCTGATAAAGAGTGTGGTACAAAAAAATCCGTTTGAAAATAGTAGAACCCATCACAGTTCATGTAGTTCTTTTCCTGACGATGGTCATCTGAGACCGGACGGGAGCCCCATCATCACCACCACCGTCACTCGAGCTTTCTTTCTATGTCATCGCAGATCGTGCACGTGCAACCCTCACGGGAGAGTTTTGCATCCTGCACACCCGACTCCCCTGCTTGTCTTTGTGTCCATGTCGAACGGTGGTGGTTGTCGTTGTTGTCGTTGTTGTCGTTGTAGTCAATTCTGTCGTGTAGTGGGACCGTTTGTTACCACTTTAAGCACTGAATTCGACGATTCCGAATGCCTTCTTTGAACAACCATAATACTAATACTAATAATAATAACAATAATAATAATAATAATAATATAATGATAATAATAATAATAGTAACAATAACAAGACCTAAAATCTCATGAGTAAGATTGTGGTAATTTGAACAGCCATAGCAGATGGATTTTGGCTGGTGTCACTGTGTGATCTCAGTTGATGCGTTACCTGGCCTTGGCCTCGTGGAGTTATGTGTCTTGTTGTGTTTTTGCAGGTGGGATGTGTGCAAACTATCCTAGCGTGTTACAGAACTACAAATAGTGACACAAAATAGAAGAAAGTATGGACGTACAAGAAAGCCATTAACTGCGACACAGCCCAATGTACTTGATCACTGAGTAGATGGCTCTTTCGGACACTACTCAAGTTCACGAGTCACGATTTTCGTAACCTTCTTTCTAGTTATAAACTGGTAGCTTTCACTCATTTTGAAACCACTTCGAGCTTCAGCTTACATTACGCATTGGGGGCATGTGTTGCACATGCCCCCGATCATCGTGGCCTATCCAGCTTGGTTGTTTTGATTTATTAGTTTATTCTAGTGTGTCCACTCACTACTGAAATAGTGCTTCCTCCAGACCTGAGCAAAGCTTCGGAGATATCGGTGCTCTCATACCTCTAATCCTCATGTATCCTTCAGTTGCTGTGGTGAAGTTCGTGAACCATACAGAAGAACTAGCGTAGCTGCAGCAGCGTAAAAGTGATCCTCAAAGGTTAGATTGATGTCATGTGGATACCACAGACGAACGAAATCGGATATAATCAGATGCATCTTCGGTAAAAGCCGTATCACATCTTCTGAAAACCGACCTCGGGTTCAACAAGTTCAACCTACCGTCTATAAGGATAACTTATCTACTTAATCTGTTGTCAACCGTGATGTCTCCAATTTCTTCGCCGGACGAAACCAGATCTCCAACATTAACATGCTATTTGAATGTGCAGGCACATCTCACTTCGTCGTACAAACCGTTCCTCAGTGTCTTTTGTATGAGTCGCGGAAGTTAACAATAACAAAAACAACATTTACTTAGTACGTCAGGCCCGAACGAGGATCGGCGTGTAAAACTGCCTTGCAAAAAGTAAGCCACGGTAACCAAAACGTCGGCTCACAATTTTTCCACCGACAAAGCCGAGTTATTGACGCTACATTTCCTCATTCAACAACATTTAATTTCTGTTCTCTGTGCATTTTCTTCTCAAGTCAATTAAATAATTCATCTGTTGATCGGCTGTTCTACGATTCACCTAGTGGAACAACAAAATGAGCAAAGACAGAGAGATTTTTGTCGGTGACGAAAATATTTAGAAGAACTGACTGTGAAGACAAATTCGTTGTCAGGGTATCTTCACCGTATCCCCACTTTCTCTCTTTACCGATGAGCTTTTCCCTCTATCCTAAATGTTATCAATGTCGCTGATAGGTGACTTTTAGTCTCCACACAAAGACAAAGCTGATCATTCTGTGAATGTCTCAATAGTAATCGAATTTGCTTTATTAATTCACCAACTTTCCACCGCTGTCTCTTTGCGGTTCCACGCATTCAGTTACATATCACACTACTCAGACTTCTTGTGGTGACTCAGCACCTGTCACACGTGATACTGTCAGGTACAGCTTCGTAACCACGTACACGGATGAGCCTCAACCAGTGAAGATCACCGCAGACAATTCCGACAAAAGTTCCGTGTGACTGGCCATCACTGAGTTTACCAATTACATTATCTAATTAAACATTATTACAAACCCACTCTGCAATACAATTAATGTGGTATTTGGCGGCCTTGGTCTTCTTGCTACTTCCGTTCTTGTAGTTCTGGGTGGGGGCAATTTCAATACGGACTATCGATTCAGTTCATAACGACTATTACGCTTCCCTTGATCAGACGTCGAGTGTACACCGAAGGTGACATCCTCTTTATAATCAAGTGGGTAAATTCCGTCCCTTAAGCGCAATCTGACCACCGTACTTTGGCCGTTCTCAGCTGCAAAGACAGAAAGCAGGGAAAACATGATGTGAATGATGGGCTAAAAGAGGGACACTGCGCCATCACACCATCAATTCACAAGTGTCGGTGTAAGTTCATCATCACCTTACATGCTGGACAGTGGAAAAGTATAGCTACTGTTGATATCGGGTACGAAATATCGTTAAACACACCCTGTTTTCCCCGCTTTTCTGCAATCACATTTGATCCAAACCACTTAGAGCGACCAAAACTGAGCTCTCTGATGTGCCAGCCTACTACTATAACAAGTCTGCACACGGATTTGAAGCATGAGACAGATGAACCAGTTAGCCCCGAACAAGGCTTCAAAGAGGGCGCTGAAGGTTGGTAAACCCACTCATGAACAACAAATGGCGAAAACATTGAACTGGCTTGCATACGCAACGATCTTGGTCATTAATCACTCATTATACCTAAGAATGTGTTTTTCGACAGTGTTCCCGTTACATGTCATTTGTGAAACGAGAGGAATGGTGCTAGGTTCAAGGCTGTCTGAGCTGGAATACGGATAAATACTCGGGAAAATGCATGCGACAAATTCCCGAGAAAATTTCCAGGTCTTCAGTAGCTATTCTTAACAATTCGAGGGATCTAAATCATTATGTCGTTAGGAGGAAACCGGGAATTCGAAGAAGAATCTCCCATCTGACCAGGTGAAAACTCTTGCACGGAGCTTCAAATCAAATTACGAGCATGTCGAACCAGCAGAGGTGCCCGCAATTGAGCATGAGCTTTCCGCATGCTTAGCAGTAGAGAAAGATGAGCTCAGTCCCTTGGATGACTGATCGTCCGTTGTAAAATCCAAAGGAATGGGCCAGAAGTCACTTCACTTGGAACGCTGAATGGAACAATTTGAAATGTACCAATGAGAAAAAGGTTAGTTCCGACAGTCCCAATGGAACCATATACTACTGGCAAGACTTCAAGAGACGCAAGCCGAACATCAGTGGTTCAACCTTCGGCGGTAGCTTCGCGAAGGGCTGGGTTTTTATTTATGAAGATGGGCAATCGCAGCTACTAGTCTTGCAACAGAAACAGAAGGCTGACTCACATCAGAACAACGGACAAATTTTTACTCCCCATTTTCCCAGAAAGTTGACTCGGGACCACAGAATATCAACATGACAGAGCTTTCGTAACCTCACCAGAATGTGGCTACGATACCACAAAGTCAAGACCAAAAACTGCACCCTCATTGTCCAGGCTTGAACCCAAAGTCTCCTAGTTTGTTAGCAAGGTGAATCTATGCCGAAGATGGAGTCCTGGGCACTTTGCACAAGCTGACATCCGCCATTCGGGACGAGTGGGACAGCATAAAACTTGAGGCCATTCGGACTGTAACTATAAGCTTGCCTGAACATTGTGTTCTAGTCATCGACAATATAGGTCACTATTTTTCTTAAAAATCTGGTTGTTTTCGCCAATAGTCTACGGGCTAGTTTAGTAGCATCTCATGCCCTATTAAGAACAGCTTTCGGGATAAATCGAATCATCTGTTTCACGTTTAAAATCTGAATGTATATTTAGAATAATAGTGGGTTCATATACCAGCATATCCACTTTGTTCACTCGCAGTGGTTTGGTTCAGTATTATTCGCAGGAAAGCAGAGAAAACATGGTGAGTTCAATAGCATTTCATGCCCCATAGTGTAAGCCAGCTTTCAAAGGGAAGAAAAGTTTATTTTCTCGAGAACTGAACGCGGAAGACTGGACCAGCAGATGATGAGCTTCGGCCGTTTCGCCCACGGACATAGTCCGCCTTGATTTATTATTATTCTCTTCTTAAGGAATAATATAGCATTCAGAAGTAACGCTCAACTGGGCACTGAAAGCCATGAAACACTGCACTGCTCCTTCATTGTTGTTAGGAATCCCCGGCTACTACTACTGTTGAGACTGGAAGCCGGAGCTCGTGACTGCAATTTACACATGTTAGCACTAGGCTATCCAAGCTGATTCTCACAAGTTCGCCTAGGGACATCAATGTGTCATATAGCAGCGACCGCCCATCATTCACTTGGAACGATAACAACCCGTTATCCGCACACTGACTAACTCATATGATCGTAGTATGCTCAGAAGAAGCTTCGGTGAAACGAAGACAATATGAAAACACCAACAGAGCTTGTTTAATTTGTGCTGTCATCCATTAGACAATTCGTAATTTTCCACTTTGAGGAGACGGAAGTATAATCCATATTGTTATTCCGTTGGTCAGATTTGAGCGGGAACTTTGGCACTGAAAATAAAAGACCGTTTGAAGGTCACTGGACACTGAAAAAGGCTGATGCTACATATTCATCCGGCATTTTGTCCAGGTCAACAACACAGTGTATTCGTGTTTGAACAAGCGTGTTGACGTATCACCTAACCTCGGCGAATGTGAGATAGATATGATGAGATGGTTAGAATTGGTGGGAAGCATAAGAGCAATTGTGGGATATGTGTATCTCTGTTTCGTATGTGTGTGTGTGTGTGTGTGTGTGATCGTGTATTTGTGAGGGAGGGAGTGTTTGCTTCAATGAATTCATTCGGAAGCAGAGTGTTGTGTGGGTGTTGAGCGAGTCCACTGTACAGAAATGAGAACGATTCGAGTTCGATTGAGGAGCCTGTTCCTCAGTTGTCCTCTACAACGAACCGAATTGATAATTCATATATCTTATCTGTTTTGTTGTGTTTGCACTGTGAATTTGAGTAAGGCGGAACAAATGAGTGGAGTGAACGGGACTGAGTCGAACTAATCTATAAACTGAATTGAGCTGAAGTGAAGTGAAGTGAACGGAACGGAACGGAACGAGGAAGTGGTGTGTTCTCCTTCGGGACACTGCGGCACTTGTATGCCCCATATGACCCCAGAAATCGAACTCCCCTCCCCCCTTCCTCAGTTCTCCGCATACATGATCAAAAACTTGACGAACGCACTACTTGTTTGGTCTGTTCACATGCATTTCTCATGTCCGGCTTCCCAAAACTCGGATGCACTGGTAGTGTGTTGGTTTTGGTGTGGGTGTTGGTGTTGGTGTGGTTGTAGATGCACTGTGTACTTGAACACTTGGGACAGCTCATTGTCCCGATATGCACTCAATCCTCTAATCGACGAGAGCATGCATGATAATTTGGAGAGCGGTGACACTGTGTGTGGGAGCGGGAGGAGGTAGGGCGTGTACTCATCTACTATCTTCTTTAATGTGCCTCTCGATGATATACAGAAATTCCAGCATGGGTGTAGACCATAGCACATTACCATAATGCTTGGCGAACTGAGCGAAGTGCACTGAGGACTCTCAATCAGCTATGTGCCCCTCTAAGTAATTGCGGTGGTAAGCAACTGGGACTGGGGTACGGTATAAGTATGACTGTGTCCATCAGTCGGGGGTGAGAGAGTGCAGATCTAACGAACTGTATACGCATTGACCGGGGTATTCGGGATGGGGCTGAGAAGCTTCAAACAGGATGGGACGTGCTTGTAGTCCATATATATGCACTGATCTTTCACATGAGAAGAGTGTTGTCGGAGCCGACTGATTAACTTTAACAGTGAGGGGCAGGGGGACCACGACAAAAGACAGATCAAAGCAAACGGTGGTGTCACATGTTGGATTAGCGGCAATATGCAACTGAATAAACAAAGCCAGTGAAACAGCACACAACGAGTAAAACCGACAGCCATGAAATTTCTCAAGAGACAACTAACTAACTAACTAACTAACTAACTAACTAACTAACTAACTAACTAACTAACTAACTAACTAACTAACTAACTAACTAACTAACTAACTAACTAACTAACTAACTAACTAACTAACTAACTAACTAACTAACTAACTAACTAACTAACTAACTAACTAACTAACTAACTAACTAACTAACTAACTAACTAACTAACTAACTAACTAACTAACTAACTAACTAACTAACTAACTAACTAACTAACTAACTAACTAACTAACTAACTAACTAACTAACTAACTAACTAACTAACTAACTAACTAACTAACTAACTAACTAACTAACTAACTAACTAACTAACTAACTAACTAACTAACTAACTAACTAACTAACTAACTAACTAACTAACTAACTAACTAACTAACTAACTAACTAACTAACTAACTAACTAACTAACTAACTAACTAACTAACTAACTAACTAACTAACTAACTAACTAATTAACTAACTAACTAACTAACTAACTAACTAACTAACTAACTAACTAACTAACTAACTAACTAACTAACTAACTAACTAACTAACTAACTAACTAACTAACTAACTAACTAACTAACTAACTAACTAACTAACTAACTAACTAACTAACTAACTAACTAACTAACTAACTAACTAACTAACTAACTAACTAACTAACTAACTAACTAACTAACTAACTGACTAACTAACCAACCAATTGACTAACTAACTAACGGGTCAGTACGGTTGAAAGCAATAACCAATGGTCTTTTTATTCGATCTGATCCTCTCTTCAACTTTACTCATGTTTGTAACTTTTGGCTTGTTTAATTATCTTCTCCGAACTGTCGTTCCTCTATGAATCCCGTTCGCCAGTTGATTACGGAAGTCAGTGTCACCCCCTTTTTACACTCCACAGTATTTTCACTTCCAAAGGTAGGGTTACCAACCAGTCTGAAATGTGAACTTATCACTTGCCATTGTAAATGTATTGAACCCTGGAGTCTACCGTTTTAATCAAGCTTCCCTTCTAGCCGAGTCATTTGAAATACCCGAGTGGCGGGAAATGTGATCGAGACCAATATAACACTTACGAGCAATGCTCTTCAGAAGAGGGTTGCAAGTGTGCAATCAGTAAAATCACAAAAGGAAGAGAAACTCTTTTAGCCGAGGCTCTTTAAGTATATCAATAAGTGCAAACACCTGCGTTGAAGGAACATTAAAATGACGGCCTCCGATCTGTCAGTTACACCAAATGGCGACTGAAAGATTTCGACCGAATTCCGCTAAACAGTTTGTGTGCGTATGTTAATACCGAATGACCCTCGGAAGTCTAATCGAGCGGGTGAATATTCCGTCGGCTAGGTAGAGTCCATTGTACTATAATGGCAACACTGGATCTAGGGCCACAGTTTATTCGTGTACGCACTGCTACCCTGTTATTGTATTCATTATCGCTCTTTTATCGCCCTTTCAGATCCGGAGGTTACTATCGTAGGTGTTTATGACTGCTGATATTCCAGTATCATTCCTTTCACCTTTGGTTCATGACTGCTGTCGCAGAAGATCCCTGCTCCCAGGATGATTGTACACTTCTGCAGAATATGCGCTTCTGTGCGGTCTCCGTCTTCTTGGTGTACCTGTGCGTGGAGTGAACGGCTTGTTAGACATCGGCCTGGTATTGGTCTATCAAGTACTAACACCAAGTCTAGTTCAGGTTCTTTTTAGACCGGTAGTCATTTCGCCTATTCACCCAGACCCGTCCTGTCCACTACAGTATGGGGTAGGCGACATCCACAATTTACCTGAATTTAACTCCGGTACACATGTTCCGGCAATTTAGTCAGCTCTGGGCTGACCGGAGATTCTATTAATGTGCGTGCGGTTGTGTTGTGTACATGAGTGTGTTCAAGGGATTTGAACTGTGGCTAGCGTGATATCAATATTGGGAGGAAATGATCCATTCAGTCATGATCATCGCGTGATTTCGATTTGATCGGTTATGTGAATTCAAAAATGTGCATTGTCCAAGGATTGACACTGAACTCGATAAACCCGACTAGTGATCCGGAAATAGCCAAGCCTCTTCGGATGAAGTTTCCGTTTGTTTCCACTGATGACAAATATGAATAATCTACACTTAATCAGTGAAGGAAAGAAAACACTTCGCGCCATACATATATCAACTAATAATGTATAAAACAGTACAGGTGCTATTGATAGGTAGCTAGTTGCAGAATGCCTTATATGATTTCAGGAGCTGGGGCCTATTTAAGTTGTTGTAATTGTCGTTATCCGAAGCACAACTTATTTATTCTCATTCATCAACCCATCAAACTTATCAAGTGGTGTTTTTTCCTTGGTCTTACTATGGACAGCAAAGGCCATTTTCAAAACTTCCGAAGCTCCCGCCGTGGCCTCGAAGCTCAGCTGATAAAGTGCTGGTGTTACAAAGACTTGCTTAGTACACACGCATAGGTTCGAATTTCACCAAAACGGCCAACTTTAACATTTGGATCCATTCGACTTTCGAATATACTGAGTTATTATCGGACTAAACGATTCAGCACTTAAGGTCAACAATACACCTATATATATATATATATATATATATATATATATATATATATATATATATATATATATATATATATATATATATTTCAAGGATGGTTCTATATCTCACCCAATGAAACGAAGCTCCGATAATGTGAGTAGATGTCAGGCACTTCCCTTTAGTACGATAGCAAAGTGCGTGTATGTGCATTAAAGTCCAAGTTCTGATGCTGTAGAATTGCAGTCTTTACGAAAGACTAAGACGGTGTATGCATTTCTGTAATTTTCCTCTGATTACTGCTCATCACTCACTTCATCGCTTCAGCCAACTTATTTTAGCCCCACTTGGATATGACCAGTCTGAAAAGAAAAGAAACATCACTGCAGTCACATGCGCGTGGATCATATCGAACGATCTTTGCGTCACTGTCTTGCTCAAAGCCAGCATGGATACACAACACACATCAACCCACAGCTATATCTACCACCATGTCAACTTACAAAACACTGAACAGTCCAGTTGCTAAGACTACATTTTATTCTATTCACGTAATCCACTCATGGTGTATTGACTTCCACGTGTTGCCCTGATTGGTTTTTGTTCCGTAACGTAACAAGAGTCGGGAACGGGGCACGTGATCACTTGTACGGATTTCGTTGTCATGTTTCCAGGCAAGGTCTCTTAGCACCCTCTAATTTGTGAAAATGAGCTTGATGATTGCGTCATCTAACGTAAGGAAGAACCGATTTCGGGGGTTGTCGTTGATCATGATAAGGTGTCTTGTTTAATTCTCTGTAGGGGTTATGAATCAAAGTTCTTTGAATCGATTCGGAAAAACTATCCTCCACAGTAATGTTTAGTTGACTCGAGAGGAGAGGAGAGATGGGCACTGTCGTCGACTTTCTATGGCAACTGATATCAAATATATGATATAATTCATTATGCAGTATCAGCGCTCAACTTACCGTTGTCAGTAAAAAGAACAACCGTACAACGGTTTCATCTAACTACTAAGGAATCATCAGTCGCAGTTCATATTCACCTAAACTCCACTGAGTCTCGAACTCAGAGTGAACAGCGGTGAGTTGGACATCTAGCCACCAGGCTCTCAGGGCTAGCTGTAATTTGGTTTAGTGAACATCAGTGCAACATTATACAGCTCCCTTTCAACACCGTATTTTGTAGGGTTTCCGGTTGCACGCTCAGCGATGAATGCTCGCCACGATGGACGACTTTGACACTACATATTGAATCGCGTCGTAAAACTAATTTATTACTACCTACTTTGGTGCGTGTATAGCAGGTGAAGTTCGTTGATTGCCAAAGACTTAACGACAGATAAGTAGACAGATGGATGGGCGGATGAACTGCTTGAAAACAGACGATTCTATCACAGCCTAGAAGTTTGAGTGAACCTACCATCTCCTGTTGTCAGAGCAAGTCAAGCAAGTGCATTATGAACAGCATAATTTGGGAGAATTAAGATCTCAAGTGGGATATACCGGTGCGAATGGTATTTGACGTTTTTGCAACATGACTGACAATACAATAAGTACGACGATCGATAGTGATTTTTGTCACAATCATCACGCGATGTGGGGTTCTTTCGGGAACCCTTAGGTAGCTAAGATTTTCGAGTAACAGATATAGTCAGACAGTTAGCAAAATGATCGGACTAACTAATTCTTTGTCCCAGTTTGTTGTCACGTTACTATAGTACAAGTTTACTTCCGTGCTATGGGTGACGGATCAAACAACGTGACCTGATAAACTTTGTATCCACAGCAGACTTAGCCCACTTCATTGTGTGCATGTTTAAAACGCATGCGTTTTAGTGTATCAGGAAACAGTTCGAGCTAGGCGTGTAACATGCGTATGCCATTGGGTACGTTGCTGTTAGATGATGGAAATTCCATCTACGTTTTCACATTGGAAGGTTGAAAATCGAGAGCCGGGAATCAAATGGCGAATAATGCAAGTATATTTTCCACTGTCTACGATCCAGGCTTCTCGTGCTAATAATACATTCTGCAAACAATATTGTCGTTACTGAAGCAATGCAATCGCTGTTAGCCTACATCTTTTCTTCCACTCTATCTTTCTCCTGAACCATTCAAGTTTTTTCTCATTATCGGAAGGGATGATTCGTGCCAGCAGTGGGTTATTACTGTCCAGTTGCATTTACTTGTGTTATCTTGAAAGTTACGTAATCCAAAATTGTGTGGGGCGTCCATCACGCAGGAGGCTGAGTCTGCCGGCGAAAGAAAACAGAAAATAGTTTAGCGAAGGATCGTCTAATCGCCTTGAGGCTGCTCCGTAGTGGGAGCCATGGTAAAGCTCTATAATCCGCATTTATCTAAACCTCGGCTATTTACAACGACAAACACTAGTCATATATAGTTGACTATAGTACATTCAACCACAACCAAAATAATCGGAGATGAACATAAAATAAAATATTAATGAACATGAAGTAAATGAATTTCATGGAGATCACTAGTTCGAAATTGTTTCTTGTGCCCTCCTAAAGTCAGCTAGTATTCTACACCAACAGTATAGTGATAGTATGTGTGGTCACCGAGAGAATGGGAGATAATTTAAAAAAAAATACTCAAACAATACTTTGCCAAGCAAAAAAAATTTCTCAACTATGAAGACCGCAGTATTACGGTTTGATCGTCTGATCACGTGACCGTCGGCACGAATACGAAAATGCCATTGGAGGCTTCGTTGTAATTCGAACAAAGTGCAAGAACCTGAATGAATTTCAGAACACGGAATGAATTTTTCTCCCAGGGATTACGCAAAATCGACTAGGGCCCATTCTCTTTCAATATGATAGTGCGGCTATACATACAACCAACCTGACCATAATGCGTCTGTTGTACCGGAACTTCAAGACCATAGACAAGCTCACTCACAGTTCGCATTTGAACCCGACTGGAAATGCCAAAGGTCTGTGAACAAGTGGAGTTCAATGGAGGAGTCTTCTGTACTTTGCACTACTTGACATCCACGACTGTCCGTGAATGGAACAGCATGGAACTTGAGACCATTCGGAATACAACCGGCAATACTGCTGAAAACCTTGTTTCAATCACTACCAGTTAGGTTCATTACGTTTAGTAACCGGCCGGTTGTTTTTGCCATTCTACTAGGGATGTACTTATTAGTATTTCTCGGGCAACTTTTTTCGGGATAAACGGAGTCATCTATTTCACGCCTTAAATCCGTGCAAATATTTGTTGCAATGGTGGGCTTGCTAAATTTAGTAACCCCGAATTGTTTGGTTCAAAAGTAATTGCAGGGAAACAGGCTGGGTGTTGTAGCATTTCCCGTGCTGTTAATTTATTAGGGATTTCGAGTTTGCACGTAGCTGTTCCCGATGAAGAAAGCCATATTTAGAAATATCCCACTGCTGTTCTCCCTAACCTTCTCTCTGTTGGTCTGTCTGTCGATCATTATTGTCTATCTCTGACAGTATATCGGTCCCTTTCGCTCTATGGGTGCGTCAATTTTAATGCAATGATGTAGCTAGATCGAGTGAACTGATGTACTTATCACTATCCAAGTTACGTAACCCATAGCTTGCATATCGCAAATGTCATCACTACATGAGACAGCACGGACAAGTTTTCACTCGGACCTGGCAACCACGTGAAGATGAGGATCAAGTTTCATCTTGAATATGATTCATCGAGCGATGTTCCTTATGGGACAGTAGGACAGACTGGGCAACATGATGATCTGACATGGTGAAATCCACTCATGACGAGATGCAACTGGATGATACGCATATTGTTCGTTCACCTTCCTGAATAACGAACTATCGCATCTACCTGTGGTCTAAGTTGTTGTGAGCAATGTTCACTATAGATGACCGACGACTGATGTGTATCTTGCGCTCTACGTTATCCAGGGCAGAACCTGGAGAGGAATGGGGGGGGGGGAAGTGGCCCACCGAGTTCGAAAAAAATCGGTACATTTTGAGCGATCTTTTCCACGCTCTAGCTGGCATTAATTGCTTGGTCAATAACAAATCTTTGTGTGACGGAGGAATGACCTTTACAAGACCCGTTGATGATTAGTCAGTCGATTTGCACTTTGTGTGTGCGTGTTAGTCGCGCAATTTTCCGGCCTATCTGGATGAAAATCTCCCAACTGTTGCAGAAAGGGTTTTTGAGGCGAGTAGCACTTATCCTTTTTTGGAAATATCGATTAGTTGACTGAGCTTCCCGTTCTTTTTCTAATACTAACATTGTCAGCACTTTCAACCCTATTACAACGACGATGATGCCCACTTTATTGATTGGCAATATTCAGTGAAGGAATATGAACTGATTATGTCTCGGTTATCAGTCAACTGCGAACGAGAGACTGAGGAAACACGAACGATGCTCATATTTAACATCACATCAGATAACTCACAGACTCAGTTTTCTCACTTACCGGTTGATCAAACAGTTTAGAAAACCGGATGAAAGCTGCCAGTTCGTCTTCCTTAAGTTCTGAATTATGGAAGATAGTTCTGACATCTTTCGCGCATGGACTAGTTGGAATGATATTTGGTAGAAGAACGGTGACAGTTTTGTATAATATGATCGAGGTTCAAATACTCGTCATCACCTAGTCAGTTTCGTTATCAGGCAGTAATTCACCTTTGACCGGAATGGCTACTACACTTGACCTGTTTGGGTTATGTGTGGTTCTCCGTTTCAAGCATCCGGTTCTCTGTCTCAGTCGTTTCCGGTGTACCGCTTTTGCTATATTGAAGTCTGAAGCTTCGACGGGCGAAGAACTACGACCTCATTTTCGCCAGAGATTAAGTCTCTGAAGTGAGTACACTCTGACTCATCTCAACCTCAGTCCGAGATCTGAAAGTCCCGCAAATGTATTTGACTAGCTGAACAGTTATGCCAGTGTGAGACAAGCAAAGGTGGGCCGTCTGGTACACAAGATTTAGTGAACTTGGTGGACTCGAGGTGCTTGAATACTTCCTCATTGGGGAACTTTCTAATTTCTGAATTGCTATCCTGTTGGAAAACTGGAACAGTGTCCTTCGAGTCACGAACGAATTGAGGATTCAGGTGATTAACATCTATGTATTCAGAGAGGAGACATTTCATCTGACCGCAGAGTACGTTGATCCCGTGTCATCTATGTTTAACGTCCCAAGAGCGCAAAAGCTGTTGATAGAAAATACAGTCCAGGTGTTTGATTTCTTAGTCACCAAGTTTTATAGTGTACGGAACTGAGGTGTGTTGAGCATTTCTTTGGCTAACTCTTTCCTGTGCAATAGCTTTAGAAAGAATAAAACCACTCTTCCTAGGTGGAAGTAAACCGTTTTCGTGGGACCACAACTATTAAAAATGCTGTTAATAATTTCGGTTGCAAAACACAACGAAAATGAATGGTTTAAACTACTTTACAGACAGGATTGATTCGACCAAAGATACCACATTTTTGTGGTGGTTGTGACACTTTTATACCCAGTGCACGTTGACGGTGTACTTTTGGTTTCACTTTAGATCAACTTGCATATGGGTTCTTTGACTACATTTCACCGAGCTTCACGTAGCTTTTTCCCCCGTACCGAGGACAAAGCTCCTCAGAGTGAGCAAAACTTTTTTGCACTCTTGTGGATTCATCAGTTAAGGTTCGAACATCACTGGCAAACGTGGATCCTTCAAATAATT
The DNA here is from genome assembly GCA_948099385.1 of Fasciola hepatica. Lineage (NCBI taxonomy): Eukaryota > Metazoa > Platyhelminthes > Trematoda > Plagiorchiida > Fasciolidae > Fasciola > Fasciola hepatica. Next base: position 19,095,316 of record CANUEZ040000030.1, read on the forward strand.
GCCAATTTTAGGGGATGATTTAGGTGGCCGACTTTGATTTATATATTATATGACTTATCATACAGTACCAGAGCATAACTCACTAATGAAAACCATGGGAGCATTTATTGTACAACTGTCTCACCCAACCTGTTAGGAATCATCAAATGCATTGCACAAACTCGCGGATCCCCCTCCCCACTGGGACTCGAACCTGGGGAGAGAGGGCGCTATATCATGCGGAGTTATTGTTCACTTAACCAGTCCGGGTAGCTTGGTGGTTAAGGTGTTCGATTCACAACTCTCCACCCCGGGTTCGAGCCACAGTGGAGGTTGGGTGAGGAAGTGCACTGCGGTCGATGATCCCCAACAAACAGAATTGTACAGTGCTTCTGGGATTTTCGACGATGAGTAGAGAGCCGAAACTGCACAATGAACCATGTTACATTGTTATAATAAAGAAATAACTTTCGCTCGTAACGGTCACTTGGCAAAACAGTATCTAAGGTCTCGAGATGACAAAAATGGGACGTTGTGTAAATTCTTTTTAAAACCAACTCTAATTTGATTTCCTTTTTCCAGCATACAATCATGATTTAGTTGGAAAGGGCTAACAAGAATCCACACGGTTATCACGGACAGCCTCGAAACTTGACCTTGAGCCTGGTACGGAGTGCAGTGAGCAGGCTGTTAGCAGCCATATTAATGTTCGATTAATGTAAGTGTAGGATGCTTGTGATGCACTTACTGAGCCTTTGTGCTCATGGAGTTTTCTATTTTCGCACTTTCAGATCGAACACAAGCAACCCCCCGGTGGAGGAACACTGATCCTTGTATACTACAGACGAGACAACCGAGCGTGCCATCTGCGAACATAGTTGTATGAAACTGACTGATATATATATATATATATATATATATATATATATATATATATATATATATATATATATATATATATATATATATATATATATATATATATATATAGCACTACTGTTATCTATTCGTTGGTGTAACCTGTTCCAATTTCGATCTGAACAATGGGGATAAGCCAGCTTATATTTCAGTTCTCTCTTCTTTTGATCTGCACTCGTATTATATTGCCCCTACACAGGAAACAACGAGGTGCGACGATACAGATAATGTTGTTATCACTAACGCAAATGGTCGCAGACAGAAATTAATTTTCCCTATGCTGTCAGTGCACCGTGCTTTGCTGACTGAGGCGAATGCTACTACCTGTGTGCTTCCGAAATGCAGAACACTCATGGGCAAGCAAACTATAGTCTACGAGAGCTCCATAGCTTGACCTCAATGACACGAGCCGCTAGTTTTTTCTTGTTCTATTAACAAACTAAGTCGATCTGGTCTTTGATTTGCACCCGGAAGAGGGGGAGAAAGTTGAAGTGAAAATCCTCCAGACTATCCTGAACAATCTATGAAAGATAGCACCCTGTCCTTCCGATAATGAATCACTTGCTTTCGTATTCAAATTGTGCTCCGATTGGTCGACGTCTGAGTTCGCAACAGATCCTGTCATAACTCACCAGGACTATTTCACATAGACCATAAAAGGATCGGTCAATATTCGCGGTCCTACTGCCACCGCCTGGTTCTGGTCTAGCCCACCACTCTTACTGCATCACACAACTCATGCAAATGACTCGGCCTCGTTATTTCGATTACTATTGCACCAACCGACCACTCTTATGCAATCTGTTTTTGTCCGACTTTATCCCAAACCAACAGAAACGATGAACTCATTCCTAAGGGCGATCGACCTTACGTAAGCAACTTCGGATGTCTGGTTTCTCACAGCTCGTTTGCTAAATTAGAGAATAGCCCTATCAAATACGATTGGTGGCATGTCATAAACGTTCATGCCATCCACCCCACCCAAGCCACGGCGACGAGAACGAGTGAAACTGAATGAAACAAATGCCGTGTTGTCATCTTTTGTGATGATAATGATATTCAGAATAATGACAAAGATGGTCGGGACCCGGTTTCGTATAGTATCAGTAGAAAAATATGTCCAGTTCGAAACGAGAAAAGCAGCGGAAAGTTTGCACTCCTCGAGTGTACACACCCCCTAAAATAGATTACATCGCCAAGAGAAGAAAAACGGAGTAGAACGAAAAAGTGGACGGGGGGGGGGGGGTGGGAGGGGCTGAGAAATGGCCCTACAGTCAGCGTTCACGGTTGTGGCTTAGTATGAAAAACGGTGGAATGTGAAGTAGAGAATCCCTGGAATCGCCAAGTGGGGAAGTATATACAAAAACGACTGCGCGGCAGTCAGCAGTAAGGCACAATGTGTGTGTGTGCTTGTGTGTGTAAACACATCCGTTTGTATAAGGTACGATGTTACGGACACAAGCTTTGCTGCCAGGTGTGTGTGTGTGTGTACGTAGGCTAGGTTTCGCGCCCAGCTCACCGGAATCGCAGTTCTGAGAAGTTAGTTGCCTGAGATGAAATATGCACCGACTGAGAGGTGGTCGCCATGGATTGCAGGTAAAAGCACAATGGGAGAAAATTGAATAGAAATCACAGTTGGAGCGGGATCGTTGTCTTTTTTTAGTTCGCTGATCAAACACTCATTTTACGATTGTCATGTGGTCCGCAAGCGTACGGCTTGAAGGTGGGAGGCACTAGAAGACGGCCACAATCGAACTGGGACAAAGTCGAACTGTTCGGCTGCGTAGCTACGGTGCTGGTTTCCGGAGACATATGGGCAATCGCGGTGTCAGAAGACCGATCCTCATCGGGAACGATTTCACTATTCACACTGGACCGACTTGGAGGGTGTGCACCAGCCTCCTCTAGTTCTTCATCCTCTGCATCTAAGGCAACCTCGCCGAATGAACCAGACTCGTGTGGTGATCCTGTACTGTCAAATCGGTGTCGACTTGCTTCGTGAGATACGTTCGAACGATAGATTTGCTCGCCAACAACGTCCGGTTCATCCTCAGCATCGATCCGATCAACTTCGTCGTCCACTTCCATCCCGATCCCGTGATCAGCAATCTCACGTGGTGACGAGTGTAATGTGGTCTGTCCGGCAGCACCCGCGGGCTCGGATTCAGATGACAAACCCAGTCCGTGTTGTGTAATGGACCGATTCAGGTAGTCCAGGCTTTCAGAAGAGGTCAAATGAACAGTGATATTTTCGCGTGGAGTGTAACCCGGATGACCCATTTCCATATGTCGCATCAAATGGTCCTTTCGGTAGTAAGCTTTTGAACATACACGACATTCAAACGGTTTGAAACCGACATGTTTCAAAGCATGACGTTGCAAATTGGAACGTTGAGTGAATTGGGCCTTGCAAATGTGACATCGATAGGTCCCATGTTGACACATGGTGTGTTCTTCCAATGTGTGCAGTGAGGGGAACTCTTCACGACACTGATTGCATGGAAAACGACGGTTCGAACTGGGACGTCGAACGGAATTGCTCAGTCGATGGGCAGAACTGGTGCCGTTACCTGTAGCACCACCAGCGACTAGGTTACAACCGGTATTCATACGTTGCCGACGGATAGATTTAATCGGACTGTTAGGGGCAGAAAGAGCACCGTTGGAAGCCGGATGGAACAAGCTGGATGATTGGCCGGACGAATGTACAGGTGCAGTTACTTCTCCATTAACACGTGGGTCTAGCGCACCAAACAGCATTGTCTTGTTCCAGACTGAGTGGTACTGACTGAAAGCGGCCAGCTGTTTCTGGTAGGACTCCAGCAACTGAATTCGTCCCATCTGTTCAGTTGGTTCAACCGAGGCATTGTGAGTGAGGCTCAAGTCTTTCAACGGAGTAATCGGAGCGGAACCGGCGAGGGAACCGTTTCGTGAAAGGTCCAAAACACCTGAGTCTGTGGATGGACTGTTGGGACTGGACCGACCAGGGGGGATAAGCGGGCTCGTACTATTGTTGTTGCCCCCGTTGCTAACTCCGCTGGTGGGTGAGAGATTAAGGCCGGAACCAGGCGCATTCTCCGGTAGAGTACACTTAATCGGATTGGTTGATTTGCGACGAGAGGAGCTAGCTCCAAATTGACTGGACTGGCTTGTGTCATGACTCAACTCGTTACCAGCAGTGTATGCGATCGAGTTTGTTGTGGTTGTAGACGCAAGATTTGAAGTGGCAACAGGACTCGTGCAGGGAATTGATAATTCGGACGCAGAAAAGCCGTTCATTATTGGTTTTTCTGCCATACTTACGACGGGTGAGGTCGGAGACTGGATACCGTTTACGTCATTAAACTTTAACACGGTAGCACTTTGAACCGCTTGCGTTGATCCACCTGAGATTTCCAGATGACCTTGTATGTTAAGCTGACTGAAGTGAGGTAGACACTGACTAAGGGCCTGGCGCACAGCCAACTGAAGCAATGGAGAGCAGGCTGGTAAGACCTGAGAGCCAACTATGGACGAGTTTGAACTCAGTGCGCTTGTGATAGCAGCTGTCATGGCGAAATTGGGTGTCCCCGCGGTGTTGTTCACTGTTGGTGGAACAGGTTCCGTAGAATTGGTGATTGATGAGCGACAGTCGGGAGCGAAGCGTTTGCAGAATGCGGAAAGAAGATAGGGTAAGCTGGCCGGATCAGAAGGCACTCCACCGAATTGTTGCAACATGGCCCGGTACAACAGCTGCGTTGAAGATGCGGTTGGTGCAAGCGCTGTAGCCATATTGGGTTCGGTTTTTGGCTGATAGAAATTGGCCAACATATTCATATCTAAGCAGCTGGTACTGTTGTTGTTCATTGTGTTGTTGTTGCTGTTGCTGATGAAACTGAGTACCGAACTGGTTGAGTTGTTGTTATTGTTCTGCAACCAATGGGCGGGAGCAGCTTCGGAACTGGTTGTGATTGAGGGACTGGAGACCGAAATAAGCAGAGGTTTGGTGGATAAGGTTGACTGCAGAACCATTCGCCTGAAAGAAGCCAAAAAAAGTGAACAATAGATAGTTTACATACTACCAAAAGGGCTGAATAGTAATTTTGTTAACTCAGCGACTGCGTACGGAATTAACAGGCAATCAGTTGGAAACTGATACCTGATACGGCGAATGACCTCTAGAAAATAGATCGACAACTATACAGCCAATTATTGCCATCTTGAAAGAATTTACTCCAAAGTCATCCTCGTAAAAAGCTGGCCAGGATCTTCCCCCCCCCCTCCCCTTGAACAACGAAACTGTAAGGTTAACTATCTTTACGAATAAACATAATTCTGTCAGCTAAAACTGCTTTTACTACATGCTGGTGCATGGGTGAAATTGAGCGGGTATATAACGCATAACCTCGAAGGCCCGTCGCACCATTAAAGATGACTGGCATCCTGATTGGAGACTTGTGGTGGGAAACCACAAGGTCCGAATAAGTAACGCGTCGCTACGAGCCGAGCGACAGTGCACTACTGTCCACCGCTAAAGTAACTGGTACTGGTGGGATTCGAACCCCTGACCTCCGAGATGGAAAGTAATCTGCGTAAACCAGTGAAACACCACCGGTCAAGTGTAAAATATGCCATGCTGTGGCTGAATAGACCCAGATATAAGTATCAGTGATAGTAGGAACAACTGAGAGGATCGCATAACTCAGTAGTTGATCAGCTGTGAAGTTAAGTCGTAATACAACAAGTTTACCAATAAATCGGTATAGATTCAACTCAGACTGACTGTTAACTAAAACCCATACCTATGGATATATAGTATATACGTACATGGCGTGACATAGTACAATAGTATTCTAACGTACATTCCATCTGTAATTTTCAATCAGTGAAGTGGACACGATTAGGACGAAATGTAAACCGAATGAAGTTGATTGTATGAGACAGTTAGAACATTCTGGTCCCATACACATTACTAAATATCATCTCACTTAATATATAGCAAAGCATGAACAAATCCTGCATCACAGACCATCTGATAGAACTCAAAGCCATGATGTTCTGATCGCTGAGCTGAGGGTTTAGATCATAAACGTTTCATCACCAATCAAGGTGAAAGAGTCAGTACATGTGTCTGCACCGAGATGTCATCTCGACCGGTTATGAAACGTTTGTGATCTAAACGCCAAGCTCAGCGAATAAAACATCATAGCAACCAACAACCTGAGCTACAACCAGCACAAATATTCAAAACCATTGGGAACTCAAAGCAACTTACGTTTGAGGACGTGTTTGAATAGCTGTCAATTATAAGACGTCTCGAGGTGTGAACCTCACTGTCAAGGAACAAGATTGTTGTGATGACTTCACGGGCAAAAGCTCGCACGAACAAGGCGACAGATCGCGGGTGTGTGAATCAACCACGTGGTGAACTGCCGCCATTTATATTTCGGGCGGCTGACCTCAGGGAGCAAAACACATCCGACCGGAGTGGACCAATGAGGGCGCAGTGCGTAACCAAGCCGTAGTGAGTGATTCAGCGAATCGTGTGAGTGCCTGTCGTGTACACGTTCACACCAATCAACGAACAAACACACGTGCGCACGTTGGAGTTGGTCCGCCGACAGCGGATTGGTGATAACGGCGAAACCACACGGTTGTCGGTCAGGTTCTGGGGCCAAAATTGCACGGAAGGGGGAATGTGTGAACAATGTGAGAACCGGTGTTCTCCCGGTGAGTGGTTCAACGTGTGGATTTGTGAGTGCACCCGCGCATCAACATGTCCCTCCCTTGGCACGCGTCAAGTGCCTGGATTACTCAAGGGGCAATATTCGAAGAATATCCTTAGTTCACTTTAGATTTTTATCCCAGGATCTTTCGGTTGTAGAAAATTACCTGTGGTAACTGAAATGTCGGCTGGCTGCCATCATATATATATATATATATATATATATATATATATATATATATATATATATATATATATATATATATATATATATATATATATATATATATATCACATTGAATAACTTTTTTCGACAAACTCCGAACCGATTTCAGTTCCGATATATCACCTTTAGTTTATTGACATAGGGAGACTAATCAAACTGCGTAAAAAGTTTAACCCCCAGGGGAAATCGAGCTGCGCAGAATGATCAAAGAAGCAGGCATGTGCTCTGAATTTTTGTAGACTATCTTCTGCACATCCACTTGAATCTCACCACAGTCGGCTACCTTTGGTGAAAAGTTGCTCCTTTGTCACCGGGCTTACACATGTATTTGTTGGCCTGCCGAATTTTAATTTGTTCCCGATTTTAAGGAAAAAGCTGAGCGCTACTTGGGCATAAGTGAACGTGGTGAAAAAAGTTATGATTGTCATAATTTGAAGCTGATCTCTGAGACTTTTTCGGTGATTCATTGTAAAGCCCGTAGTGACATGGTGATCCTTGAAAATTGCTCTCTGATTCGAAAAATCAGTGATTCAACTTGGCACATCAACTTCGAGGGCTGCAGCGTCCACCTCAGCTAGAGAATCTTCTCACGGATATATGAGAACGGGTTTTGGAAGTCAATCATTTTTGAATTTAATATTACAATTCTCCGTATACTACAGTATTGATTCAGACAAACCGTTGCCAATAAACCATATATATATATATATATATATATATATATATATATATATATATATATATATATATATATATATATATATATATATATATATATATATATATATATATATATATATATATATATATATCAACCGCCTGATTTCAGGCTGTACCAAACAAAACATGGTGTGATTGGGAAGGAAGGGATAGATAAAGTCCCATTCCATGAGCGAATGCTCGGCTCTCTCCACCTGGTTGGCTGATTGATAGTTAGTCTAGGGGAGATGGCTAAACCCTGATTCCAAACCAACCTCAGGGGCCATACGAAGCACACAGCACTATGGTCACCGGCATTTGTGGCGGAAGAATGTACTGGGCTTCCAAGATGTTTGGCCGCTTTCGAAGGGCTTTTGAACCGTGGAATCAGTCACCGGCCTCCAGTGGGTTACAGACCCCACTCTTTGTCCGACTGCCTTGCGGGTTAAAATTGGGATAGTCAAAAGCTTCGGTTGTAGATCCCTGAGAAAACCACCCACTTCAGTCTGGGCAACCTGGTAGCATTACGCACGCAAACAAATCATGCCAATGAACTATTTAGTTGTTAAATGAAATTTCTAGAACACTCCTCTCAAACCATATGATATTTTCCTAGTGCTTCCTTTATCCTAAGCTGCATCAGAGTTATCCTGTCAGCTCTTATTCCAGAAAAAAATATCTCATTATTTTGGGGAGTGGGTTCGATTGTACCTATACCGAGGGAGGACACCTCCATGTTCTTACTGTTCCGAAAGATGTTACGTCAACTAAACGTACCTGATCCCAAACCGTATAACTTAAAGCTGTCTCCGCTTTGCCTTGGATACCCTTGAATATTTAACTATTTATGTCCTGGTATCATTAGACAACACGAGTGAAGTTGCTACGGTTTGCTTCTTGGATTACAATAACTCTTTCAACGGTGTCAAAAGAGTGGTGTTCAGCATTTGCCCAATGGTTTATTGACAAATGACTCTGTGGAATGACGTCAGTTTATGCCCTACTGTGGTATGACTTTTTGCTTTGTACCTTCAATGGTGGGCGTTCTACAGGATGGGAATCATTTCAGTCACGAAGTTCAAAAGGAAGGATGATAGAGAGCTACCCTGACAAGCACCATTTCTCGTGGCGAACTCGGGTGACAGTTCACCGTTAGCATAAACTCGGCTTCGGTTGTCTGCGTATTACTATTATTATTATTACACTCCGAGCCTGGAGTCAGATACGGTGCGAACACCACAAACACAGAAAAGGGTAGCATAAACAAACTTATTTTTGCTGTTTCACCGCACGCATTTTTGTGAAGTTTCGACTTGTTGTTCGGTAATTAGGGACACGAGAATTTCTGGAGCTCGCCACACAGTATTCTGGCCTCTGGCTTGGGCTTCACCAACGTTTCAATCCAACAACTGTCCTCAACTCTGGGATCCCCAAAGGAAAAGTTGGGATGCACCAACTGAGGCTGGTGCTGAAGTGAATTCTTCATGTCTCTAGGCCAATTCGTAGGCTGACCTCCACGTCGCTTCGTCTAGACATACACAAGAAGCACAAGTAGCATACGGGAAGATGGGTGATGAATAGGCACTCTTGAAGCTTGTCCAAGCCACCTGAGGTGGATGTCCACACCTAACACACAATGACGAACCTTGTTGCTCATACAGCAGTAATACTCCGGAGATATAGATGAGCTAATGTAGAAAGCGTCTTTAACACGGAGCGGGCAGGATTCGCAACCGTAGAGAAAAGCAAAGCGTACTGCGGCATTGTGGACCCGTCAGTTCGACGAGAGACGGATATCGTGGCTGGGCCAAGAGAAGCGCAGGTCCATTTGGCCTTTGCTGCTCGTAATGTGATATCCTTCCCAATACCACCTCCGCGGGCAGTGTAGCTCCTGAGGTATTTAAAAGCTACTGATTAATTTCAGCTTCTCGTCTAGAAGGACGAGCACAAGCATAAGTTTCTGTCGGTCTTGTAAAGGCATTTTGCACTTGGTCGAGCAAAGCAAATAGTGTATCTGAACACCTCAATCGCCGTAACGTCAAAAATGCATTGCATTGGATGTGCTTTATTACTCGGCTATTCGGCTCACGGAGTTAGAATTTCTATGAGAAAAGTGCTGGTGGACTTTCCACTACCTGGAAGACTCAGGAGTCTAGTGACAAAAATACATCATGTGAATATATTTCAAAGCCCATTGGATCGCATTCATCCGCGTGTTGTTCGTAAGAACGGACCGACAAGTTTAATCCGGTAAAATTTTGACCACATTCAACAAATAACACTCGTATGACCTTGATATAATGGCTATGGGGAGTAAATAAATGGATTATATCCTTCCGGTGAGCCTGCCATCAACATCAAGTTTGCTGTTGAGCCTCGCGTCAATACAGTTTTCTCCAAATGCGTGTTGCATTGTTTCCGCCTATTTCTGTGAGGCAAACATCTGATCGAAACTTCAACAACAGTAACCGTTTCTAGTCGGATCAGTAGTTATGGATCGATGATGAAAACTGTCTGTGTTGAATTTTACCTTCATAGTTTTGATGTTCACACATCTACGAGGTTCTGCTAATGTTAGACTACTACTGTTGAGGTTTATTTATCACTGGAACTAAAGTCATACGATTTCAACAATACATCGATTGCCATAGGAATAACATTAAAACTTGTTAATTCATATGGAATTTCGTATTTCTACTCACTGTTTTTATAAACTGTAAATAACCTGAGAAAATATAATTTCAGTCGGAAGTATATAACTTGTCCGAAAAAATTCACGAACACCTGTGAGGCTTGAAAGCGGTTGGATTTGATCACAAACCAGATTCAAATAGCTGGTTTGACTTATTTTTTTTTAGAAAATTATTGTTTAAAACTTCAATCACAATCCAATAGCCAGCGCCCTTCATCGATTCGTTCGCTTAGTAATTAAAATGCTAGCGTAGAAAATTAATCAGAAAAAGAAAGAACAACTTATTACCTCAATTATTTTAACAATAATAGTAATTTGAATAGTCGTAGTCATCACAACCACTGTCATCAAATAGCGACGGTTTGTAATATGATTCCCACAATAACAACGACGACAAAGACAGTCGAAAGATAGTACGTAACTTGAAATGTGGATACCCAAGTGGATGTCTGTGTTTTATGTTTGAATATCGTCCACAATCCCCAATCATCAGTGGGAAAAAATCTCTCAGGAACACACAACCGAAGACTGAGTGTTCGTTTCAAACGTTATGCAGTAAAACCCCTAATTAAGGGACAATTCGCATATAGGGACATTTTTCTATCTCCGTCAACATCTCCATTATCCGAGCAAGGGTCAAGTTACGATGTCCCTCGAAACCGAAAGACCTCTGTAAGAGACATTGCTCTGAGTTGTTGTGACATTGTTTAGTATGCTAGCGAACACTATTCACCTTGGGTGCCCAAAATTGGGCTGAACTCGAATATAGTTGAATACACTCTCTGCCTAAAGTGTATATTTGCGGACCGCCATGACATACTCTAGCTCATATTTTAAAGAGCGAGTTGGTCTGTCGACCAGTATTGGTCACGTGCACCCACCAAGCTCAAACTGCTCATATTCTAGAACTGTTTGTGTTTATCTGAACACTGGTCAGACGATGCAAGAGAAGGCGACGAAGCTAGCAGGTGAAATGAGGTTCGTCGATTTTGCGGCCACTAGTGACTGACTTGCAAGATTGCCATCCCGCTACACTGGGAAGTGAGTGCAGCAGCCATGGCAACTGTGAATAGCTGGAAGCAATCCTTACCATCTGTTTGCCGTGATTATTCTTTCAGCGATTTGTGTAACGTGATTAAAGCAAGTCTATATTTTCGTTCTACACCAATACTAAGTCTGCTGTTGAAAAGAGTTACCTGTAATCGAGGGCAGTTTGTAATGGAACTTCTTACTACTTTGCTTTGTTGTAGAGCTCCTAACTGAAAATAAGCACCGCCAGTCAGCAGTGGTGCAAAAAACGGAGTACAACGGTGGTGACGAATGCCATAACCAACTGGGAGAAAATGACGCGGTCCCTTCAACACTGAACCAGGCAAACCGGTTTGCGGAAGGTATACGTTTGTGTGCAACGTTCGCTGACGTAAATTTGTCGCCGAACATTGGACAGCTGCAGCACAGTTTGTGCAACAATTGTTCCAAAATTCAAAACACAAACAAACTTCGCTTCTGGACCATTTTAAACATCAATAAACTTGTTGTTGCTTTTTCATTCGGTATCACGAGGGCTTGATTTGCAAAAGTTACCTGTGTTATTCATTTTTATCGTGAGATAATTTGGCATAACCCCTATGGAAGGGACACTGGGCACTTACAGACTTTTTGGTCTTTCTTGTAAGGGTCTCCGTTTGAGGTGGAATCAATTACCTTGTACAGATGAAGTATGGTTTCAACATTCACAACCAATGACGTACAGATGCTGCACCACCAGTGTCAGTTCTAACAAGTTATTGATTTTTCATGATAAATAAAGTGCTATAGTTGATTCACAAATCTGTCGTAAGTTTTTGTTTTTTTTTGTGTGTGACTAATTTCTTTCTGTAGTTCACTGTTCACAAATGGGAGATGTCAGACAATTTGAAAAAGGCAAATAATCAATCTGTCTTTGTGATCTGATTTATGACCAAATGGGTGCAGTGAAATACTACAGAAGAGTCTCACACGGTGGGGATAAATGACAAATGCCACCAATTCCCTGGAGTACAGAAGGTATCGAGATATCCACAACCTTCTCTCTCTCTCTCATACACACACACACACACACACACACTCACACACACCACTGAGTTTTGAAATTGTGACCAGTTTGTAATGGATGAATACATACCACATGAGAACAGATAGCGAAAGAATGCCGGTCACATGATTCGCGTGTACTGACCAGTCGCTTTTTTGATGGCATACGTGTTTTCGAGTCTGACTTACCAAATCCGGGATTCATACGATATTCTGTCACTTTGTAACAAACAAAAAATACGAAGAAGATGCGGAAGAAGTAACCGCAGTAACAACGGTAGCGGCCCCAGATGAATATGAAGATGGTGACGCCACGTGATCACGGTCACTAGTGGATGTTGTGTGAAAACATGTGACCATTCGCCGACATATTTCCATGCCACTACTGCAGTAGGTTTCCAGAGGTTTACAAACGAATTACAAAGCACGCCTGAGATCCAGAGAAGAGATTCGGAAATATGGAACCTCCTCACGTGCAGGTACGTGTTGGAATACATATAGAAAAACGTAACTTGATGAAGCCAAATTCCAGATCCAACGGAATAACAGCAATCTACGAAGATTTCAACTCTCTCTCTCTCTCTCTGTATGTGCACAGTTGTGTAAAGTACCTTCACAAATGAACAAGTGTCCTGAGATTATCTGTTGTTGATGCCTCTCCGACGGATGAAACATGATCGGTTGCGTGAAAAGTTGAATACTTTGGTAATATCCGTAAGATAAACACTGTTCAAGGTCATCTAAGCAGCAATATGTGAACAACACGAATTTTAACGCGTGAACCCCTCCAATGTATTTCTTTGAAACAGATTATTCAACATCATGAAGCACCACTGAGCTGAAGGGCGAAGGTGGCGGATGAATACTCCAAAGAGAAGTTTACATCGTCTAATGACATTTGTCACGTGATCGGATTCGATCCCAACCGTCTTTTATAAATTATTATGAATCGGTAGAATATGATTCATCACACAACATTGACGCTCAACTTATCATTGAAAACGGTGCACGCACCGTCCAGCTGTTTCATCTTTCATTGTTGCTGACGCGACCCACTGGTTGCGAATAACGATTAACAGTTATCAGGTTCGCAAGCTTTTGTCAGAACAAATAAAACTGACTGTCAAATCGCTTTGGCAAGAGAGATTAGATTTACTCGTTGCAAAGAAGTTGCAACTTTGGTATTCAGATAATAGGGGAAAGTTCAATGAAAACTCACTTACTAATGGTTGCAGCCTTCCCCTGGCTTGCGAACCGGGACGAATAGGGTAATGACCGGAGCAGAATAAAAATACTTACAATTCAAGTAATCCTGCAAAAAAAATAATTTCAAAGTAACTTGCACCACAACTATATTATTATTAGTAGTAGTAATAGCAGTAGTATTGTTATTATTAATATTACACTAGTTTGAGCACGTTTTTACGGTGCTTTTCAGCTGTCGGGAAAAAGGAAGGAAAGTTTTACATGCCAAAACGAGGTTAACAGTTCAGATAAAATTTTGTCCTTCGTTGTTAAAACACGAACAGGGAACGGAACTACGGAAGTTCAGAACAGCGATAATTTTGATAGAAGTGGTGGAAACAAGGATCGGGTAGAAGGGTGGGGCTGGCTCAGAGAAAAGTCGCAACGCAACGGTTGTCAACGCTTAGTAATAATCTTTTCGGCAAATGCAATGAATGCCGTTATGTGCTTACCACATAAGTCCAGCATGAGGTCTCTTAGGGCTGTACCGGAAACGGGACGGATGGTGCGTAGACCCCTGTGTAGAGTGATGCAGTCCTTTATTCAACATATCAGGAAAAAAATTGTAGGAGAACGAATATAATGGAGGGGAATACAAAGTAATGTATGAAGGAGGAAATAAATGACAGCGGAGCACTGAACTGTTGTATTTTACGAACCCGAAATGACAATTTGCACAATTTTCTAGCGGTGATTTCACTATGTACCGATCAATGCAAGTTCTTTGGGTAAGTTACACTGGGATATTTCACGTTTTACGTAAGCAAGAGGAGTGCATTTATTAGTGATAATGTTTTCTATAAAAGAGATGGCAAAGTGAAAAGATGCGCTCTTTTCCTTTGCCGTTGTTTAACAGCAGACCACATTGTTCAGAAAAGTTTTGGATGTGAGCAATATTTTCATGAAACTCACCTAAATCTGATGGCTGGGAGACAGGCTGAGCCCATAACAACGTCATCGGCACACTTGAATAGACGATCTGAGTGGGTTACAGTTAAGTAGTTAACGTGCGTAGCGAATAACTGGAAGAAAGCACAATACTCTTTTCGTTGTTTTACTAATTATATTTAATCACGGTAGATTGTTTGAGGATGCAGTTTTGGTAAGGTAGAAGCCGCCAAATGAAGAAGTTTCGAACACTAGGTCCGTTTTATCCAATTCATAAGAACAGAAAGAAGACAGGTCTCCCAATGCTAGCATTTCGTTTGCTGTTATTAATCGCCATCGTTAAAGACATCAGTATATATATGTATATAAAGGTACCGTGTGTGTGGGGAGGGGGGAGCAGGCTTCGCCTTTCCTCACCGTACGCGTCTTAAGAACTTTCAATCTAGCCAACTTTACTGTTATATCTCCCTCTACTGTACCGTGTGCATATGACATTTTCTACCTTTGTGGCCATCAGAGTAGACAAAATGTTCGCCCCACCTCGCGACCTATATCTTCTTCCTGTTCTCATGAAATCAAGACGGATTTTCGTGGGCCATGATACTTGAATCTAGGATTGCAGTTGTTAGAGATCAACAAGATGGTAGTCTGACTGTCACCATTGTAAAGATTAGGATAGAGAGGCACAAGAACATTTGCGAATATGTGTGAAAAAGTGTACTTTAGAAGAGTTCATCCACGGGTCCATGATTTGTTACCAAGTCCACAGTCACTGACAGGTGAATGTGAAGTCATATGGTGTTGTTGACTTGAACCAAATCGTCGACAGCCTACCTGTTCTGATGGTCAAAGGGTTAACGTTTTGCTTGTGGATGGTGTTCGAGTCCCATTTGAACCTTGGTGGATGTGTGAATTCGCTTACGATTCTCGGCAAGTTGAGTGAGACATGTATACAATGCATCCATCGATTTCCGGCACTGAGTTGAACATTGACTTAGTACGATAAATCGTTTCGTGACAGTTTGAATATCCTACGACTCATATGTTGATCTCAAAAAAATGTCAAAATACAACCCATAAAGAGGCACCTTGTCAAACAGTAGTCAAACAGTGCTGTATCCAACACATGTGATTAATAAAAACCACAACAGTTATGTCGGTTGATACATTTTCTCCATTGTGGTGTCCCTTGGTTTCTGGTAGACAGGTGCATTGCGTATTTCTATTTCAAACCCACCACCCAGCCACGTCGTGAACCGATATATCCTTCCACACCCATTACTTCCCGCAAAATTCGTGAATACAGTAATCAGTAAACGTCACGTAGCCCGAAGCTTCGTTGAACTGCTGTGGCGCGATATTGCAATGCAATGAGAACAAAATGCTCAAGGCAGCAACCTGAATACTTTCCCTATTTGAGAAGCCAAACGAGGCAGCTTAACTGTGACGCAAGTCTCCTAAACTGTGGCGCAAAACTTTTAAACTACAGCATTTAACTCTCAAACTACGGGAAATAATGCAATTCTTGCTTTCGACAACTGGTATCCGTAGCCAAGTTACCTGACGAATGGCATTGTTGTTCGCTGTGCGATCCCTTGTTGCCGTGGCCAATGCGAAAACATTTTTCAAATTGGGAAGCCTACGAATATGACTAGCCCTCTTTCTGACACCGGTTCTAGTCCTTTTGGGAACCCTACTAATTTGTGTGTCTGGTAGTTGATAAGGTAAACATTAAGTAAAATTGTACTTTATAACGGATAACTGGTTGTGTTTCAAGCCTTTAAAATAGCTTACCTGTTTCTCATTGGAAAAAAGTACAAGTCTAGGCAAGCAACTTGAAGTATTAATGTATCACTAGGATGGCAATAGTTAATCGGTTGTAAAAACCAGTTCAAGTCCTCATCCAGATTCACAGCGATGTAGTTTGTGTCCCAGGGCTGTGAGTGAATGCCGCGGTTAGAACAGTCCACTGAGTAAACTGGTAGTTCTACGTGGGTTTGTCGTAGCTAACCTCGAGAAGGATGGCACTTCCGTCGCGAGTTGGGATTGTTGACATCAGTAGTACCTACAGAGAAAGTATTCACCCACTTGTGGATACTACTTACATCAAATATATCAACTGAATGCTTTTGTGACTTCTGTTTCTTGGCTCGACACTTTTGTACTTGATAAATAGAAGACACCTTTAGATTTCCTTATGTTTAGAAATATTTTGCCCGGTAAAAATTTTGTCTGACGCAGTACTTCACAAGCAGCGGGGTCAGCGATCCGAAGTTCGTTATGACTCTTGACCTCTGTGAGGTACACTCTGTACTCCCGATATCAGTGCCACACTGGTCGGCTTTCTATGACACCTGTGAGAGACCACTGTGGCTTGTGTGTTCCACTGTGCCCGTATGCAAACAAGGAACTAATTACTCTAGTAACCGGGGTTATTCTTTTCTTATCTACTACAGTTTTAATCCCAAATAAAAACGGATAATAAGGGTGGGGGGGGGTGGTAACTGGGGTCTACTCGGAGTTTATGAAAGCCATTAAACTTGCAAACAGCTTCAGAAAGTTAGTGAAAAATGGCGGAAATACTGTCATCATTTTCTAAAGGTACTGTGATTGTGGTAGCAGTATGTATTAATATGAGGATATTGTGAATCCGCTATTGATATGATCTTCCGATTTTCTTGCATATATTTGTAGGCGTAAGGGGAAATGCTTGAAAGCTTATCACTAGCCTTCTACAGATAGATGCTGATAACAGGAGAGGTTTGAATACGAAAGTTTTTCCGATGTGATCACCGATACATATTAATTAGATTCGTTCACCGGTCTGCACTCATCACCTGGTGACACAAATACAGTCCCTTGCATTCAGTCACTCTTTTGGGTGTGTGTGTGTGTGTCTGTGCTTGTCAGTTTCCACCGTTCAGAACCCCCACCTCCTTTTTTGTCGAGATTGCGAGCTCAAGTCTGCCCAAGAAGTGTCCGCAGCTGGGAGTCCATTATACGAAGTTCACAAAATTAGGTGTTGGGTCGACCGAACAGGCTATTGCTATTTGTACAACCATTGTCGCGTGACTTTCACTGGGCAGGCAGACAAAATGGAACAACGAGAACAACAATCACAACAAAAATACACCATCAGAATTGATTGCCGTTTTTATTCGAGGCTGTAATCAGACAGGTGAAGACTCTACCATGAGATTATACCCTACCTCTCCACGTCCGATAAGCATCGATGTCTCGTACAACTGATAATAACGCGTACGTGGACACGGTTGTGTGCTACACCGAAACTTCTAGTAACCAGGTACTCTTTTTTCCGATAACCGAGTAGTGAGCGTAAATGACTGATTGACTGATTGATTGACGGTCATCAATCCACGGATCCGACTGCTGCAGTCTCAAAACTTTTAAACCCATCTTCATTTGGATGTCGGCTTTCCTCACGGGGCTGTTATCTAAGCGACATACGGATGAAGAAGGAACGACGGGTTTGATCGCACTGGTTGTCATGTGACGCGTCTTCTTATTCGATTGGAAACGTTGGTGTGACACAGCATAATTGTCAGAGTAGAGATTATGATTCCTCTGTGTCAAAACACCTATTTATCTTTGCAGTAACTGTCTATAAACCCATGACAGTACCGTATAATGATAAAAATACTGTTAATAATATTCGTTAGCTGATGGTATTTATTGTGAATAGCCGCCCGGTTTATCCACAAAAGCAATTTACTTCATTTTTACTACAGTGTTTAACTGAGGGAAAACCCCACCGACTGATGTTACTGGAGATTGGGCTGTGTTTGTCGAAGCCTACCAGAAATGAGTTCAGAGATTCGATTCCCAACATCACTGTTCGATCTTGCCTGTCGTCCGGATTGTTTCCGCTGCTGACTTATTTGAGGGGAAATCCAAGCCTCAGGGTCATGGTTACCGGTTTCGTCTGACAATGCAATTGGGTTTGCTGTTACGAGCTTACTCCATCCAGAGTAGTCATGCGTAATAAGTACGGGATAACAATCAGTTCGGAGCCAAATATGTTATGAGTAGGAGAGTAGATGTGACTAAAAATATCTGGTTCATACTTTATGTAAATCTAAAGGTAATTTTTCGTGATCCCTAGGCTCATGCAAATAGGAAGCAACTGAACTGAGAATTACATCCCTTTCTTTTAAGTGCAATGAGATGAACGCCTTCATCCTTTCCCAAAAGATTCCCGATGGTGAATCGGACATTAAAGCATTGGGAGTATTGCTTTCTCTTGAGTCACCCTGACTTTAGACTGGGAATAGCTCTTTAGAAAATCGAAGTCCCCTAAAGCAACGGCATGAGTTGCAAGTCATTGCGAAACGTATCCATTGAGTAATTGTGTGTGTGTGTGTGTGTGTGTGTGTGTGTGTGTGTGTGAGTGACGGACAGAGGGAGTAAGTGAGTGAGTGAGTGAGTGGGGGAGAGAGAATGAATCGAATAGAAAGCGGGGAGTGCTGTTAAATGATGAATAGGTTGTAATAAGTAGTGATTAGGATCCCTGAGTAAGAGTTTCAGTCAAAGCTGGGTTAACTGGAACTCGCGGTTTTATATTACTTCATGAAGGCATTGGGAGGGCTGTAACTATAATCAGGCAAGTTCGCTCTACCATTGAATTGAAGTACCAACTACGACCGTGAAAGTTCGACTGGAGAACCGCGTAAGTTCCCTTCAAGGTTGAGGTATGACCACAGTCTCAGCAGTAAAGCAGTAATGGCTGCCAGATAAGTGGACTTTTCGTGGGCGATTGCGAGCCCCTTAGATGGAGACCTGATTGCCTGGGACTAAAATGCTGAAAGGTAAGACGTAATTAACTTTGTGAAAAACAAAGAATGGGTATCCTTGTTGTCGTGTACTTTGCGGGTCAGTTGGATAATGATAATGCTTTAGAGGAAGACGAAAATCACGATGATGATGATGATGATGATGATGATGATGATGATGATGATGATGATGATGATGATGATGATGATGATGATGATGATGATGATGATGATGATGATGATGATGATGATGATGATGATGATGATGATGATGATGATGATGATGATGATGATGATGATGATGATGATGATGATGATGATGATGATGATGATGATGATGATGATGATGATGATGATGATGATGATGATGATGATGATAATGATGATGATGATGATGATGATGATGATAATGATGATGATGATGATGATGATGATGATGATGATGATGATGATGATGATGATGATGATGATGATGATGATGATGATGATGATGATGATGATGATGATGATGATGATGATGATGATGATGATGATGATGATGATGATGATGATAATGATGATGATGATGATGATGATGATGATAATGATGATGATGATGATGATGATGATGATGATGATGATGATGATGATGATGATGATGATGATGATGATGATGATGATGATGATGATGATGATGATGATGATGATGATGATGATGATGATGATGATGATGATGATGATGATGATGATGATGATGATGATGATGAATGGGACCACCGGTCTCTTCGCGGGACTGGGCCACCGAAGTGCAATGAGTTCGGAGTTTCGTCACGACTGGTGGCGAGAGCCGGGATGTCTATCACCCGGAAGGAGAAAACTGTACTGCATTGAAATCGAGACGTACAAGTGGCCATCCATTTTCGCATCAACTTGGCTACTGCGTTTATAAGTTTAAGTTTCTTTCAGCGATCCCAGACAGAAAGATCCATTTGAAATCTGTATGTTGTCAAACTCAACTGTGACTCCTAGTGAAAGTAATATGTTTCGTTGCTAGCTTTGGGCACTTTCCCATTTTGCCCTAATCCAACCGTGTCTGATTGATGGTGCCTTTATATGGGAGGACCCATTCTATTCTTCCCAGCATTCCCAGTGAAGTTATCTTTTATCCTTAGTCAATGTATCCGACAGAGATAAGTATACACAAATTCTGTCCAACTTAGGTTTTGTCAACAATTCATTCATCTTCACTTTTCCTCGGTCTACGGCACTTCTACGTCTCACGTTTATTCACAGTCATATTTATCCTCAAATTTGCTAGTCACCTGGTAATGCTCAAGGAAAGTTTCACCATTACTCCTTAGACAGACATTTGTTCATCGAACCCCAACTTCGCTCACTACACCACACCCAACTTTGTCCGACCATTGACTGTTGTAGCCACTTCGGGGATTAAGACTCCTTCCTTCGACTTTCGTTTCCCATTACTTTGTAATCACCGTGTTCCCGATCCTCTTCCCAATTACATATCTCTGGTCTATCCTAATTCCTCATTGAAATGATTGTTTCCAGCTGGCTTGTTTTTAATTCCCTACCATCTGTTGTTCTCCCAATGAAGTCCGTTTGTACGTACGGAGTTATCCTTGTCAAGGTACCATTGAAACTCGTCAAACGGAGTCTCTTTCAAATCCCGGTAAATTTGGTTTGTCGCAGAACTAAAAACCGGTCCCATGCAGTCAGTCCATTGGACCTCGAGGTGTACTGCAGTTACCGTAAGGCACATTTGTCCCAGTAATTATTATTTCCGCCCTGGAACTGAAGTACCAAATAGGTACTCGAGCTTTTTCGAATGTTGTCATGAAAGTGTTTGTGATTCCCCGTGTACATGTTGGTTTGGCGATCGGATTGTACCAGTTATTCACCTCTCCCTTGGACTTTTAAAAAGAAAAACACTCAAAGAGGATATTAGTTTGGCTGAGGAATAAATCAAATAACTGCGAGTTGATTTTCTTCCACAAGGTTAAGCTGTCTCGCACTGAAGCTCTTCTTGATCAAGAAAAATGCCTTGGATATTAGAAATGATGATCATGGTCTGGAATGATCATGATCTATGTTTTACAGAGCTGGTCAAACGGTATGCAAGTTTGTTGCCTAGGCGATATGGGGTTCGAATTTACTACAGCCAGTCACGTTCAAAGTAGACAGTAAGTCGATGTCGCCAGATCCGTCATCGAACTCTACGTACTGGGACCTAGCGGGGTCATAGTTGTCATTTATCCTTAATGCTACAGTGAGCCTTTTAGGTTATGAGGAGTATACTCTTTCCGCTGTACTCACGCGTAAGCATAGGATAGGGAATACTACTAAAAGCGAAGGTCAGCAGTCAACTTTTGTAGTACGGAATGATTCATCACATGAGAAAGAACTTTCTGTTATCAGTGGAAAGCTGTTTTTCTTTGCATATCTTCCAATGTGTCTTTGAGTGAATTCAAAAGGAAGACTTTAGACAACAAATGTACCGCATACTACTTTACAGTCATAAGGTCTACGTATTATTAAACCCCTTCTGGTTATAACACTGTGACGTTCAGTTCATTTCAGCTCGAACAGCGATTAGCCAAGTACCGAGTGTGGCCGTTCTAGTTGCTATCTCTCAGTGGGAGCCTCGGTCAAAAATAATGAGAAAAAAGTATCAAAAGAGTAAGAAGTGAACTGCAAGTAGTAACATCAAGCACATATATACAGAAAGTGAAGTCAATAAATAAAGTTTGTGAATACAAGGACACTACTGATCAGGACATCGAGCCAAATCCTCCAAGTTATCTAGCCACTGAGCTTGGGGCGATCTCTTGGATCCCACCCAGGAAGCCTAACGGATCTTACATGGCCAAGTCTTCTGATTATGTTTTTCACACCTTTATTTCATGTCATGGACTGACCACCCTTACTCATCTTCCAAACAATACCCGTCTCAATGAACGACGCACTCTAAGGAATCCTACCCGGGAATATGCGTAACACAAGTCTCAACTACCTTAGCCAGATGACTTGTAGTGTTGCATTTAATGACTCATTACGCGTGCCTGACCTCAGAGCTGTTGATACAGCGTACCGACCACATTCGAGCAATGCTACCAAGGCAGCAGTATTCAAATACCGACGTTCTTCGTATATCCTCCGCCCGTAGTAATCATGTCTCAGAGCTATACAGATGCACTGGCCTGACTGATGCAGCTTACTCACGACCCTTGATAGATAAACGGATGTGAAGTCGACGCTTCAGATGACTGGATTTGGCATGTGCCACATGAGCCTTCTGTACATGCGAAGAGACTTCACCCCATATCCGGCCTCCGGGTAAAATGCAGTTGCCAAGACAACGGAAATTATCCGCTAATCTACTTGTTTTCTTCCCAGATAACGTTAGGTTCGGTGTTGGACCAACCAAGTCCTGCAACAGTATTTTGCACGTTGAAGGAATGAAACATGCCGGATATTGCCACGCAGTTGTTCAAGCTATCCAGAAAGGCTTGCATCTTACCCGGATCTTCACATCCGCGTACTCAGGATCTGACAATTTTCCATTCGGGAAGATTTCAATATCGCTCCCCTCGCATGAACAAATATATTATATATATATATATATATATATATATATATATATATATATATATATATATATATATATATATATATATTCCCTGCACTGGGAATTCTGCGGAAATTGAAGCAATCATTCAGATGGTGACTTGGAAAGTGGTAGAGAGCAAATCTGTATCACGCATGTAGCCGTTCAAGCAACTCGCATAAGGGTACCAAGTCACTTAACTGGGACCGAAAACTTGCACATGATGTGACCTTGTGCGGTCGGAAAGTTTTCATCACCGTACGGTATGCAGTGGTTCCTAAATTACCGAGTGGCCCCAATGGAAGCTTCAGCAATCTCAACATGGCTGTGGTGACAAGGTCGTGTGATTGAGTAAAAAAGGCGTGTTGTCTGTGTAGCATTTGTATTGTCCATCCATGAAGATGTGTGGCGCATTAGCAACGCAAGAAGAAGTTGCTGATGGGAACGTGGCTGAAGCAGTACAAATAACTGACCCCAACGAAAACACAAAAGAGAGGAGGACCTTCGGTGACGACGATCAGGAACGAATAGTACAACGTTAAAGGAATGGCGAAAGCCGGTACCTCAGCGAATCATCTGGGGTCAACTTGAAGACCCGCCGAGGTAGAGTCGGGAGAAAACTCGAATTCAGTCTTAAAAGATGATTCGCAAAGAGGAAAGTTTCAGATGAGTATATCGCATATCTTCTTTCCATCGTAGAAGAGAATATCCTGAGGTAACATTTTCTGTGATCAAAAAGAAGGCGGAAACTGTAGATCCTGAAATTACGATCAACTTATCGTCAACGGATCGCTTGCTTCATGGTCGCCGATGTTCCGTGAAAAATCTTATCATTCAACCGATCGAAAGGAATAGGTATGATGTCAAGCGAAAACGCGCTGAATACCCAATCTGGCTGGAAGAACAGAGAAGTACAGGGTTGCGCCTATATGTAAAAGAAACGAATTATAACATGATGCTCTTGCTGAAGGGGGCTTTCGCTAAGATACAAACCTTGCATCAAAGCCTTACCCACTCACAAATTCGCTAATCCTAACGATATCGAGTGCCTTTCCCCGCTGGAACCATGAGCTACAAATGTCATCCAAGAATGAGAGCGCACATATCTAGCCAGTTCCTTCAGAAATGCTCAGCAAAAGTCGGTGCCGAAAAGCCGAGTGCATCAGTTGTATTTTTGTTTGACAGTGCCCGCACCCGCGGGGGGGGGGGGATAGAAATCGCTATTTTAGCCCCGGGGACATACAACTCGTTTTATCCCCGCTTACAGTCCATTTTTCAGTCCCATTGAAGAAGTGTTTAGTGGTTTCGGGAACAGGGTGAGGTAACTTTTACTTGCACATAAAATGACGATTTTGCTAGTACCCAACGGTCAAACCATTAGTGATCGTAGACATGATTTGCTGGAAAGCATCGCCTCCCGAGATATGCAGAGAATCTACCCAAAAGCCTATGCTTCTTACGACAGACAGAGTTTGACTTTTATACCTCGACCCAAAATTATGACAACTTGTTGGCGTAACTATATATATATATATATATATATATATATATATATATATATATATATATATATATATATATATATATATATAACTATATTTGTCCTACGCTCATTGTTGGTTATTTTGGTCCCGTGCTACAAATAAATGCAATGGAACAATAAGCATTGGGATGGTCACGTAATTATCTCATTGCTATCATTTTGACCCAGCTTTGTGAGTTAAAACACGATGGACCGATTCATAAAATGGTGTTCCAAGCGATGTGAGGTTAGAGCATTCTGTATTTTATTCTGTTGTTGCATCTAGCTTAACGTACCAAAAGCTGGGTTGTTTTTCCATATTGTTGTGAGTAGTTC
Source organism: Fasciola hepatica (assembly GCA_948099385.1). Taxonomy (NCBI): domain Eukaryota; kingdom Metazoa; phylum Platyhelminthes; class Trematoda; order Plagiorchiida; family Fasciolidae; genus Fasciola; species Fasciola hepatica. Next base: position 19,119,992 of record CANUEZ040000030.1, read on the forward strand.
ACATGAGTGTCAGTATGCACATTCATTAAAGTTCGTTTTATAAAATATGAGTATTAATTACTGTTCTCATATGTCGGCCAAAGCCAGCGAACAGACAGTGAACCACAACGTTAGCTATGGCTTTGCTAACGTTGTCAAAGACCATTAAATGATCACCATAAGCTCTTTAACGATGGGAAAACCTGTGGATGATCGCAAACAACCCACTTCTTTGGACATCATAAATTAACAGTGTTAATTACGAGCCGACGCAAGTTCTTGGGAGAAATTCAAGACGCATTTCATTCACACCATTCGAACTGTCTATCAGTAGTCTGATTTTCCCAATAGCCGACGGAAATGATTTAGTGGGAGTTGGAAACGTGTCCCCTGAACCCTCGAAAGGCTCTTTGCTAGTTCTGATCAACGAACAACTGAATTACAATCAAGGTTTTGCTCCTAAAAGGACCTTCGTGATGTGGCAGTCTGTATACTCAGAAGCTATAATCCGATGACACCCGCTGATGGCTCATCAGCGTGCTTCTCCAAGTTGGATGGCATACACTTTTGTGTGACTCAGAATGATTCCCGTTCCTCCTGTCTATAATTACAGGTATCGACATACCAAACAATGCACCTTGTAATCAGGTGACTAGCCCCGTGTTGTGATGTCATGTCACGTTGAACTCAGTGGATAGAGTCCAGTCCGATAACGGAATAATACGGAGAGCGACTGTTAGGCGAACAGGAACTTGGAATACGCATCAGAATGAGTGGGTTACGTAACACACATACAAAAGCACTCATGGCTCATGTTATGCGTCTGTTTTTGATATCTGTGCTGTCTATCCTTTACCTCGGTCACGTCTTACCACGGGATCAAGTGAGGGGAATGCGATTTCCGTCCGACTTTCTAATTTTGACAAATAACACGTTTCACAGGCGTGAAACTATGTGAACAGTGGTGGAATGGGGTGAGGAATGGGTAGAATGGGTTTTGACACCTGTGAGCCGCAGATTGCCATCGGTTGTCTGGATGGTTCGTGTTTATTTATTACTACTGGTGTGAACGCGTGCTCAAGTGGATGATAATATGGAGTCTGGCATATGGAATGTGTGCTCGCACAAGATTCTGAAATTCTCTCCTTGTGTCAGTACACGTGACGCAATTTCGATGATGATAGTGATGAGGTATTCGATCACTAAAACGATGCGCGATCACTGATCAGTTCGTCTGAAGGTAATCATTATGGGAGACTGCTCCAGTATTAACGCCTTCGACGGCTCCGCCCTATTCACGGCCTCGCTATAAACAATATCATATTACAGACGCGTTGTCAGACAGCTAGAGGCAGCACCGTTTTTGAATCCGTTCGAAATAGAGCAGGTGGATAATGATAATGTTTGTTTTATTTTTTGGTCCCAAAATACCGGATTCAGTTAGACTCTCTATTATTGTCAATGGAAAATATACATACACTCATTATAATGACTCTCTCAGATAATGAGCTGGACACGTGTGTTCTGGTCTGAATGTGCTACTGAGATTATTTATACGATCCTGTTTGTATTTATTAGATACTTGCGCATGAGTACAGGGGGACGGGAGAGGTGGGGGGGGGGGCTGCACCCCACAGTCTCGAAAGCTCACCGCACCATGAAGGATAACCGATTTTGGCTCTTAGAGTGAAGAAACTTGTGAGAATTGTATCTATCTGGATAATCGTACGTAATGGAGTAGCTCGCATCCGGACTACGCAGGCTAGGAAGCGACCAGAAAAAAATAACGGGAACGTATTCTGTCACAGCTGGTTGGTACGAACTCGTTTATATACAGGAAGCGGTATGCAGTTATTATTGGCGGATAAAGTACTGACCAATCGCTAGGCGAATCTGCTGTATTTACACGATTTAATTGTCAGAGTCCGACTTCATCTGATTCGTTGGATACTGGAAACAAAGCTTTAACTTACTGAAGCTCTTGCAGAGGGATTCAAATCAATACGAAACCACAGGTTTGGTAATGGGCTAGGCTACAAGGCGGGTTACTGTCTAGCACCAAATTGATCGGTGTCGGTGACTGGATTCGAACCTCTGACCTCCACGGGAGACAATAAACACTCTAAACCCCCCTGACCGCCACCAATCAGGATGCCTGATTGCGATAAATTTCCCAAGAATTTCCGCGGTATACATGTGCTTTTTCTGGTGGAATCAAACTGACGTTTCAGTTCTGCTTGAGATCACTCAGTATCAGTTAAGCTATAAGATAATAAATGTTGTGCAAGTTAGAAGGTCGTGAATGTGTGGTCTATATGAGGGTTTAGAGAAGAGAACAGGAATTGTGGAATATCTATTCATTTTCTATCTAACTCGTTTTGTGTAATGGTTGTCAGACGCACCCAGTCCAACTGAGATGATACGAAATTCATGAACTAGGATAAAGTCGTTCCGGGTTGATGACGAAGCTCTTATGAATTGCCCGGCCTGACTGAACAGATAAGCTGTCTCAATTAGGATTCCAATATCGACAGAATCCTTGGAGTATTTCGCAGAAATTCGCAACAACAAAGTCCTATTTCGGTGGGATATGCTGTTAACTGTCCTGTCGACGGAGAAACTACCCTGCGTAAACTAAAGTCAAGTAATCAATGTAGAATCAAGTTATTTGTGACATCTTTGTCTCTGTTAAGATCCTACTGAACAGAAGACATCCTGCGCGGGGATTCGATTGCCATGTGAGTGACGAGTTGCTAACTTTCAAAGTGAGCAACAGATTAACTCAATGGTTACTTACGTTGTTATTTGTTCCCTCTTTACCATATAACAATGGTATAATATTTCAGGAAGGGGATCGCTACCAGTCAGAATCTGTCAACTAGGGGAAGGGCCCGGCAACGACGGTGTCAAAATTATAAACCCGGGACGGAAGGATATAAAGTCCGCCGTCGTAACCACTTGACTACCTCCGGTCAAGGTATAGAAGTGTAGCAAGGTGCTAAAATCTGATTAATCATTATCCACATGTTAACTCGAATAGCAGCAATTTATTTGTCCTGATTATGCAGAGGAAAACAATGGTGTATTTCACAGAACCAGCTCTTACGCAGAATAATAGCGCACTGGGTAAACATTGGTATCCTATCTTCTAGAACTGCAAGAGATATGGTTCATGGTATAGTGCTCTATACGAGTTTACCTTTCTACTCTCTTTTTGATGTATTCATTAACTGTATTCATTTTGGGTTGAAGTAAATCAGCTGTGTTTGTAAAGTGAACTTGTGATAGCGCTTACGGATTAAAAGTGGCGGAATTTTAAAGACTTCTGTAAGTCTCAGTTTCCCATACTCCCAAGGGTAATCTAGGCAATTACACCTGTGAATTAAGGGTGGGGAGGGGGGTGGGTGGGTGGGGTGGGGTGGGGTGGGGTGGGGTTGAGGAGTTGTTTCCTGTGCTTTCTGACCAAGGTGACACCGAAGATTGCAGTACATCTTCTTTGTACGCTGAACATACTGACAGTCACGTGAACCGTGAGCACTATGCAACGAAGCAAAATACGTACATAAACAGCCGGTTCAATCTTGCAACAATCATTCTGGCCTACAGTATTCCGTATCATAACCAATCACGTGCGAGTGGATCTCGATTTTCATCATCAAAATATATTCTTTCAAATGGAATAACTGACTGACTCTGCGCTCAATTATCTGAGTCAGTCATGTGCATGGTGTACTTTAATCGTTTTATACTGTTTGTTTTTGTACAAAATATACAGTTTTCATTTAGTTCTCAAGATTGAGTAGTAGCTCATAAAATGTTAACTTGCTCTCACAAAAGACCATTGTTTTTCTCTTGGAGATGTCACTTGTTTCCGTGTGTGTGTATGGCATGATGGTGTGGTGAATGTATAGCACTATCAATTACCAGTGTGATTAATCAGATTTTTTCTCCAATTGACAGGATATTAGTGGAAATCAAATCAACGAGAACCTTAAGCCAAGCGTAAACTGAGGGGTTGAAATTGACGCGCCCGGTCATAAATCATGCACAAATAATCCGCATATCCGGGCAAGCCTGTCGTTATTAATACTCTGAAAATAATTATAAGTTGATGATTTTGAGAATACCAGTTTTTCTTCAGAAGGCTTGAAAACGAAGTTCCTTTATTTGAACCACTGAAAAGGGCCCTTCTTGAAGAATCAATGCTCAGACCACTACTTAAAGTCACAAAAATAATTTGTAAAGGATGTTTGGTTTTTCTTTTTGGAATCAATAGCCGTATAGTCCACATTTACCGAGTTCAGCCCGGGACACGAACCAGATTACCATACCACTCGAGGAGTTCGTCGCTGGATATGGATCTTAACAACTGTTCTGATCCCTCCCAGTAGTTCTAGTAAAATGACTTCTGAGTTTGAACCGTTTTAGTTTATTGGTTCAAAACAGACCTTTTATATAGGAAGAGTCTCTGTCACCAGCCATTGCAACACAAATTAATTGGTTCAAACTAGGATTAAGTCAACTCCCTTCTGATTGGTTGATTGGTGATACTGCCAACTACCTCTTCACAAGAATCCTTCCTCGTCTTATCGATCCACTGTTTGTAAATATGTTGGCTCAAGCCTTGACCTGAATTCTGGACGGGTGATGAGGTGCTGTCTGCTAGCGAGACTAGGTTGTCTATGGAACAGCGCAACAGACCACACCCTAATAACAACTAATCACTGCTCCGATAGAATTCACCGCAGTGGGTGCTCAAATGAGAGAGAGACGGGGTTGAACTAATCTGCATTTTTGTTATTCTGAAGCCAAATGAACGTTATGAAATGTGAACGACAGGAAGAAAACAGATGTGCCCATTCGTGGTGCTGGCTATTTCGTGATTCAGTTGATTCTTGAGATTGCCGCATCCTCGTGTGAGAATAGCGGCGTCGATCATTGCTCAGGCAGTAAACCTCATCTGGAATACGTGGACCATATTGTTCTTCTGAGTGAAGATCCAGGTAAGTTGCAAGTTCTTTAAGATAGCCTTAACAACAAAGTAGGAATCTTTGGGATGCGTTTTGTACTTTCAAAGTGTAAAATGCTGTTGCAGGACTGGGTTGGCTCAACACCAAATCTTGTCTTGCCAGAGGAAACTCTAGCTGAAATGGATAAATCTTGTTACCTGGGTAGTTACATTTCACCAAGTGGACAGATATCGAATGAAATGTGATCGCGTTTACAGGTGCTTTTAGCTTTTGCCAAACTCCGTCATCTGTGGCGTCGGCTAACCATACGATTATCTGTCAAGGGTCGAGTTTACAATGCGGCTGTTAGATCCGCTCTTTTATGCGGCGCAGAAACATGGCCGTTAAGAGTAGAAGATAGGCGAAGACTGTTGGTGTTCGAGCACCGATGTCTCCGTAGCATTGTCCGAATATGGTGGGAACATCGTATCAGCAATGTTGAAGTTAGACGTAAGATGTTGGGCACCAGGGGTCAGTCTGTGGATTAAGTACTGAATCTAGACAGATTAAGGTGGTTGGGACATGTGTTACGCATGCCTACGGATAGACTTCCTCGACGTACGCTGTCCTCGGAGGCAGGTGGTGATTGGAAGGTAGGTCGAAGTGGTCAGTCCATAACATGGTGAAAAGGTATGAAAACCTTGACCAGTGGACTTGGTCAAGTGGGACTTGTGGGATTTCCGGGTTGGTTTCCACATGACTCGCCTACTAAATTGTTGGAAACACTAAGTGACATGGCTAGTTGTTGCGACCAGTGGCGTAGTTGCATTGGGATTCTTTCCTTGTCCAGTTGAATTCCGCTTGTTACCTTGACTTGGATCTTTATCACCATGCTTCTGTCCTTTTCGCCCTTTACCGGACGATGGTAGAAGGCAGCAACCGAAGCAAGAACACAGAAGTGCGAGGTTAATGGTTGAATAAACTGAAACTATGGTGTTGGAGTGAGACAAGCTGCTTTGAGTCAGTCTGGATAACGGCATAGCAGTGCACGAGGGTCAGATCCAGAATACACGAACAAGTTCTCAGTGCATCAAGAGGAACCACTGAAAGACTAAGGGATGACAACAGTCATGGTGACATAAACTAAATAATAATAACAATAATAATAATAATAATAAATGTTAAAAACCAAAAGAAGAGGAGCCGAGGTTTCCATAACTGAAACTGGCTGAATTCGGAGGGTGTCCACAGATTGGCGGTTATAGTTGTAGTTAACGTCTTTCATCAAGAGATCAATTGATATATTGACAATGGATTTCATCTAAAGAGCTGGGGATTAAAATTGATGTCCGTAATAAATCTTTATTCTGAGGTTGATAAATAATACTTTGTACACCACTACTGCAGAGGTTTCTCTTTCGAATGTTACTTGGGGAGCTCTATTTATCAATTTGAGTGGTAGTAGATTTGGCTCGTATATATATATATATATATATATATATATATATATATATATATATATATATATATATATATATATATATATGCCTTCACTTAGATCTAATTTGAATCAGCTGGAGTGTGAACGGATACTCCTCACTGAAGAGTCCACAAATGAATCACAGCTGTGATTCAACAAGTGACAATTCGGATTAGATCCTAGATACCATATCACATTGGAGTGTATTAGTATGAAGATGAGAGGGCAGATGAGTACCTAGTATGCACAGCTGATGAGCGACAACAACCTAGAAACCGCTAGTGTGCTTTCGGGGAAACTTCGTCCACACTTACGTACTAATTACTAATAATACGATATATATATATATATATATATATATATATATATATATATAATCTAACTCAACACTCGGCATTACCACTCAGAGCGCCTTTGAAAACTATGAAAGCTCTTCACAGCCATTTCTTCTCGCTAGCGAGGAATCATGGGCAGTGCACATTCACCGAGCCTCCACTGAGGCTCGAACTCAGGAATTGAACGACTGTGAGTCGAACACTGTTTCACCGAGTAATGCGGGCTGGCTGGCTGTTCGAATTATTTTTGTTTTGAGTATCGTACAGCATAAGCAGTAAGAGGTGGTGAGAGTCCGTTTATTGTTCCGAACTTTCGCATGACTATATGAAAGAAATAAACCGGCTTAACGTGGTGAATCGTAAAGCCCACTGGTAACCGACAATATCGTCTTTGGTTACAAAACGGAGGGCTTTAAAAGAAATATACCTCATAGTTGCAATAATCTCATACACTGTCATGGAAGACAAGCGATCCCAATAGGCTAGGTGTGATAACGAGTCAGGTGATAGCGGACTGCTGCCTGTGACCAGGGTTGGTCGTTCGTGGCTGGATTTGAACATCACACACAGTAGTCAATAGGTGTTTGATACACTCGATGAAGAATGAATTGCACGTACCATTACGGACTACCAATCCCCAAGAGACTCCGCTACCTTCGATCCTACTGTGGACGCAATCACAATCACTTCCGTGGCTACTCTAATTCATATAAATTTTGAAATTGGCAAGAAGAGATGGAAAGCTCACGTGATACACCGGTTTTTACCTATGTTGTTATTCTCCGGCTTTACGATGATAACCTCTATCGACAACCGACTCACGATTACACAACAAGTACTGGATTACGCTGTGATAGCACTGAGATTTGCATGAAAATCTGTTATAACTATGATCAAACACACACCCACACAAGAGCAAACATGCGCAGTTTGAAAACGAAATTCGGAGCCAATTATACAAGCTTGTTCACTTGTAACAGATCAAATCAAGTGGTACACAACATCACGAGATAAGCTGACACCTGTATCGTTCAGTCTGTATTGTTTTGGATTGGTAAACTTCTCCGTAACCCAGGCCTTTTTAGCAGGTCACATTCACTTCCCAATGTAAGGCAACAGGTGAAAAAGTGTCCCGGAGAGATATATATTCCTCCCAGGAGTTTATTCCAGTTATTCGATTTAATGAACCGACAGTTTTGACTAAAACAGTAATGACAGAACTGACGGCGTAGCATGAGGTATTCATGTGACCAGGTAACCACTGACGATCAACCCATTGGAAATATATTCACAGGTATCGGGGCTTGAAAAGAGATACGTGGGATCTCCCTTCCTCGGGTGAGTCCTTCGAAAGTTGGCAGGAGCATTAGAGTAGCCATAAGTAATAGTGGCAATATTCTGGTAGTAGTAGTAGTAGTAGTAGTGGTAGTAGTAGTAGTAGTAGTAGTAGTAGTAGTAGTAGTAGTAGTAGTAGTAGTAGTAGTAGTAGTAGTAGTAGTAGTAGTAGTAGTAGTAGTAGTAGTAGTAGTAGTAGTAGTAGTAGTAGTAGTAGTAGTAGTAGTAGTAGTAGTAGTAGTAGTAGTAGTAGTAGTAGTAGTAGTAGTAGTAGTAGTAGTAGTAGTAGTAGTAGTAGTCTCACTGTTGTTATACGTGTAATAACTAGATAGATCGCATGAGAGAGCTTTCTGAGGCGAATCAGCAACCCTACTCATGAACCTGAAACAACCGTACCTGTGATCAGTGTGAATGGACTGAACTACCCAGTTAAATGCGTCATCGTGTTATCTTGACGTACAGCCCCTACTTTTCGCTGTTCTTCGTGTATGAGAAATGTAATATTTCGGTAGAAAGTTATCCAGTACATATGCTATCGGTGAATTGAAGAGATAAAGAAACGTACTTTCTGGCTATTGGATATCATACAAAGTTCATATTTTCTTCGCAGAAGGCAGAAGTCTGGTGCTACCCATGCCGACAACTTACCAACTACCTACTTTTTTCTCAGATGAGTTCAAATATAGTTCAAAAACGATTAGAATTAGGTATTTTGGTGCAAATTTAACCGGTTCTACAGGTCTTCTCATCCGTTTTTTTCTGGTATCCATGCCGTTTGTTCGAACGATAGGTTATTCTTTTTCGGGCCTTGTTCACTCAGTCTGCAAAAACACCGCGGTCAACGTGCGGTTTTGTTGTGATACGAGGGAGCTCTTGCGGTCTGTCTTACCTACCCCCGCTCCAACCCCAACACTAGCCTCTACCCCCCGGGCCAACGGTTTACCGTATCACGGTTCCACATGTCCTAAAAATCACTCGAGAACTGTAACCGGTTAAAACCTGTTTTTTCTTCTTATTTTTCTCTTTCTTCTGAAGGACCTGATTTGACCTGACCCGGTCGGTCATTCGGGTTCCTCTAACAGGTAAAATGGACGAAGATTGACGGAAAAAGTATCCGTCTTACAGCCCCAACACACACAAACACACATCGTGGCTCATCTCGCCTTAGATGTCCTCACTCCTTGAACTGGAACTCAATAGTGTCAGTGGACTCAGTGACGTAGTGGCTCATTCAAGTGAAAACTCTACTGTTGTCAACCGGTTCACTTCAACAATTCGTTTAGCTTCCCTCGATCACATCTACGACCAAGGATTTATTGGACTAATTAATAAGTCGGTGAAGTGAGATGAGATGAATGAACTCCTTGCTCTCACCTCCTCTGGTCAAGACTGAGTGTTCCAGAGGTCGCGAAGATAAAACGCCACGTGGACTATGGGGCCGCCGCACACGATTTCCTTTCCGAAACAGAAAGGTGAACATGAGGAGTATGAACTCACACGTGTGGACCGGAGACTAACAAGAGTGGCAGTTGCAGTAGTAGCAGTAGTCGTTGTTGTCATTATAGTAGTAGCAGTAGTATTAGTATTAGTATTAGTATTAGCATCAGTGGTGTTGGTGGTATGGAACTAGCAGTGGTAGTAGTAGTAGTAGTAGTAGTAATAGTAGTAGTAGTAGTAGTAGTAGTAGTAGTAGTAGTAGTAGTAGTAGTAGTAGTAGTAGTAGTAGTAGTAGTAATAATAGCAGTAGTATTAGTGGTAGTAACAAAACTTCACACCGGGATTTTCCTGTTTCTATTCATAGATTGATTTGCATATTTTGTTTTTTTATTTGTGAGAAAAGTATAAACTAGATGATTTCAAATTTCGATTGTGTTAACTTATTAGAAATACGTTTACTATCTATTCAAGTAACAATTAATTGAATTTATTGACGTTATGAATGGGCTGTGTAACTTGGTTGACTTTCACGCACCAAACCATATTCTTCCTCAGAGAAGTTCTATTCAGTGAAGCTGTCGGTGCTGCTGATGAATCAGTGTTGGCCCGATAATAGAAACAACCCATCAACTAAATTCAACCCAGTCCCTTACGTCAGTTAATGTTGTTGATTCCATTGCAGTCACGTCTAGTTATGACTATTTCGTTGTCACGCTTCCTCATTCCACTGAATTCATCCTTTTTTAACAGAAGGGTGTGGGTCGAAGGCGTCATTATTTTGTATCAAACGTCTTTCATTCCCGGTGCATCACGAACATCTCGATCCCAATGACATTAAAAAGGATGGGCACAGGAAAAAGTGGCCGGACTGCGCAACGAGGCTGACACACTGCGTTGTCCAGTTTCACGGTTAATCAAGAAAGTGAAAAGTCCTGATAGCGATAAACGTAGCAGACTGGGTGTCGCATATGTGTAATCTGATCACACGTGACCAATTTAGTTTACACTGGAAAGCACCAAACGATCAAATTTACTCGGTCCAATTAACAGAGCTCATATTTGCATTTGAGTAGTAGGAGATTAGATTTGTATAATGATTCGTCATGCAAGGGAAAATTCAGTGGAATTTCTCGGTCTTAGATCCGAGCACCGTCAGAATCCGTTGGGCTATTGTAACATGGAAGGCGCCATAATGATCGACGTAGACAGAGTCTGTTTCCCTGGGACCAAATGACGTTAAAGCCAAATAGTACCCCGGAACTTATGATAGACAAAACAGATAACACAATTCTGAGACGGTCAGCTTTCGTCTTCCGATTTTTTGAAGCTAAACATTGCTGAAAAAATAGCTACTTACCATTCAACTTTTATGTGCTCCTGGTAAAAAAAAACACTCGGTTGCTTTGTCTAACCAGGGCACCCGACTGGCTGTACCGCGATAGCTCGGCTGGTATACAATCTGCCAAGTAGAAGAAAGGTAGCCGATTGGATTCCGGTTCGCACGGTTGGACTTTTGGATGTGAAACATGCCAGCTGATTTTCCATAATCTATAAGTTTGGAATCACACACACACACACACACACACACACACACACACACACACAGCTGTATTCGCAGGGCCAGTGAGGCTAAAGTTGAGAATAATACCTCGGACGGGCGGTATGAAGTGTCTTCACAGGGCATCCCCATCCCTAATCTTCATCTGTGACCAAAATGATAAGCTTTTCTCGAAAGGACAACGTTAACTCCAGGAAAACGCTAGACTCACAGACCGTATCAGGCCGTTCGTGAATGAGACTTTCCTGTTTGCTGTCTGACGGAGCTCCTGGACCTTATGTGATCCCTACTTCAGTGGAATGACGCGACCATCCATTCTCAAAGTGCATGGACTCTTGTCTGACAATCTAAAGCGTGACAGCATCCCAATGAACTGTATTGTTTTGTTGGTTGTTTTCGTCGAATTAAAAAGGGCTAGAGAGGCCTAGTCTCGAAAAATGAGAGCCCGGTGAATCGTTCATTCACTCCGGGTTGCGCAGCCGGGTAGTATAACAGCCTGGAACATCCCATATAATACTTCTTACGATCTTCACGGGGCACATGGAAATTTCAGTACTTTTTCATCAGGAGTTAGTCATTGATTGCCACCTTACGCATGCCAGTGTGTATTTTCGGTTTAATGACCAAAAGCTGAACAACTTTCACCACAAATCAAGTAAAGCAAACTGCAATACTGTACCGGTTAGGACAAACTCATTCTACCCACATAAAAAACCGGGGGGGGGGGGGCGAGAGACGGGGAGCGCAGTTCTTACGAAATCGAATAAGATTCAATGGGGTCAGGATCTGTGTCTGTCAGTCATCACAAAAACAACCCGGAAGTGGTTTAGGGCTAACAAACCCCCTTATCCTCCGCCTATTTCGTCCGTGGTTTGTCATAGAAAAGCCGCTTTGACAAAATCCCGAACTCCGCTTTCAATGATCAAATGTGCAAACTGCTACTTTCCCCGAAGGTCATTCGATAACCGCCCACCTGAAGAAAGTGCTCTATACCTCAAAAAGTACGCACCCTATGAACTGCTATTACCACTACTACTACCTTATGGTTAGTCGATTAACAGTTTGTTGCCTTTGGGAGAATTTGCCCCCCCCCTGCGTTCGATGAGGTCGACCCGAGCTGCATAAACAAGTGATCGTACTCGTCTGATCTACGGTGGTAAGGCAATCAGATGTGTACAATAAACTTGCATCCCTTCTCACGTAGTTTTCAAGAACTTCATATGAGTCACAGCTCTCGGATTCTCATTGATTTCTATGCAAAGCAGTTAGTTTCCAAAAGAAATATATTTCTGTTTAAAGTGACTCAGGGAGTCCGAATGAGATAAGTAGCGGAAAATTCATTTGTACTTTTAGCGAGACAGAATCGAACGGGTGACCTTTTGCCTATTGGGCAGTTGGTATACCAGCTGAGCTATCGCGATACGACCGATGAGGTGAGGATAACACTAGACACTATCCAGAGATGCACGACCACTATTCCAACGATACACAACAACTGTTCCGGTTTTAATCACTGGAATAGCTTCGTCGGACCATTCGCAACGGGATGAACAAGGCCAAGGGACATTTTATTGATAGCATGATAGCTCAGCTGGTAGACCAACTGCTCGGCAAGCGAAAGGTCATCGGTTCGATCCCGGTTCGTGGAGTAAACTTTTGGATGCGAAAAAAGCAGATGGGTTTTCATCAATTTTGGAAACAATTCACCGCAAGTGATAACACTTAACTTATCGCTACTAGTTCGCGGAAGCTCTGTGCAAAGTTTCCTACTAATTTCTACAGAATCAGTGGCAAATCAATCAGTCAATCAGCTTTGACTTCTTCTATTTATTATACGACTATGCATAATATTGGTGGAAGGAGCATCCGTCAGTCAGATGGTGCTGAATGGAGAAGTAGCCGGTAGTGGCAGAGCATTGAACCCGGAAAGTCACGGTCCAAATTCCAAAATGATTATGAGTCGCACACAGTAATCTCTAGCCTAGCCGGACTGGCCCCTAAACGATTTGCTTCACGATCATATCACACTATTTAGCTGTCAGTCAGTACAGGCTTTGAAACTCGTCAAGTATCTTTACTAGTATTTATATATGCTTGTGCATGAGCGCATTGGGATAACCGGGTACCTGACACTGAAACTTGAAGTGGAGAACAGCACAAGATCGCAAATGGTTGGAAGTTATAATGAGCCATGCCATACGATGGGTTACTGTCTACCTCTGTTGTGATCGAAAGTGGGGCTGATTGGAGCCTTTGACTTCCGAGGTGGTAGTTAAACGCTGTAAACAGCTCGACCATCACCGATCAGTTTTTGAGTGATGAACAGTAACGAGAACTTGAAGAGTTTCATAGTTCGCGATCCAAATACAACTGAATATATATGCATGCCTTGATGTGGTGTACCAGTATCAACAACTCATGCACGGATGCTTCGGGAGAACACACTGTGAACGGTTATCAGTAATAGGTATAGTATATCAAGAGCCTTCCACCTTCCTTCTTGCGACTTACCTATAGGAACTGTCCTGGTTATCCTAAAATTTCGGCTATGTTCAATAATATTCGTCTTCAACCCGAGAAAAACATGGATTGCTACAAACTTTTGTGTAAGATTACGATCTTAACAGTTTCAGAGCCATTGCAGAATGTCTTTTCAAGAAATACCTTAGTGTGACGAAGGTATTGCAAACCACCTTTAGAATGTGGCTCAAAGTATAATTCGTTCATTCACATTTTAGATTTGTGTAACGCTCGAAGTTCGTTGCTCCTTCCACTACTCTTGATTTTATGGGCAAAACAAATAGGTTATGTTCAGATTTCGGAAGAAATGTCCAAATTTCATCTCCAGTTGAGCACATCAGTACCCTAGATAATAAAACAAAGGTTAGTGTTGTTTATTCGGAACTGTTTAAATCAGTGATTATAAAGGAAGTAAGATTGGAACCTGTCGGTATTTCGCACGAAGTGGTACGCGGTGCGGTGGGAAGAACTCCTCAAGGTCAGTGCAGGGTAATATGCTGTGGTATACGGAAAGCGCTCAGCGACAGATCAGAACAGTTCTGGCTGGTCGCACTACCAACGAGGTCTTGGAACTAGACGACGTCAGGGATTTTGACAGTAGTTAGTTGTTCTCTAAACGACTCTCTCTCTCCCTCGCCCTCTCTCCCTCTGTGCGCGTACATGTATGAACACAAATCTGATCGTTCTCAGTTGCTTTCTTCGCGGATTGTGTTCTGGAACACAGTCACAGCATTCCCCGACCGCAGGCTCGAAACTCCCGTTGCGGTCGACCAAAGTGTTCCTTGTTGCTAGATTTGATGTCTGTGAAAGCGACAAAAAAGACTAACGAGTCACTTGCAGTACGATAAGCGTAATCGGACATCAGCTGCTGCTTGAAGCGGACTGATCTGCGAACTACTACATCATTCCTAACAGTTCAGTTGCTTGGACTACATCACAGTAGTATTTGCGGTGTTGTTGTTTTGTTTCATACTGTCCCGAGTCAACTCCCTTCCTTCATTTTGGTTGATTTTAATTGACTGCTCGACTACTGAACCACCACAGAGAGTTATAAGCACTATTTTAGATTGATATAACACCACCAGAAACGGATACTCAGATTATTTTTGGAAAGCTCCTTCCTGAAATGAAGAAAAATGAAGGGATGGACAAATCAACTGGAAGGAAGGTGAAAATCCAACGATCTCGTCCGCGTTGCTCCGTTGCCGCGATCTCAGAAAGTGCATCCACATTCCCCTCACGCATCCATCCACGTCTCTCACTACTGGGCATACTCAGTCGAAGTTTGATGCCCTTGAACAAATTGTTTTATCCTATACACACAAACCACCATTGTGATTTGAGCTTTCATCCTCCTTGTTACCATGTGTAGCTACGATTTGCCTGTATCACTTGTGGGACCAGATAGAGACAGATAGAGAGAAAAAACTCCATCAGTCTCATGTTGACCTAACCGGACGTGTGCAGCTTGGTTTACTCAAATCAGGGCTAACTATCTGAACGTTTAGAATGCAACTCCAATTCTCTGTCTCTTCTGTGTGTGTGTGTGTGTGTGTGTGTGTGTGTGTGTGTGTGTGTGTGCGTGTGTTTGTGGAGAGGGTGGAGGGGTGCATATTCCTGCCGTTGATTTTTCTTTTCCTTGGTGTGCTTTACACACTGTGCGTAAACTCATTCGTTCATCGCTATTCGTAGTTCGTCGTGTGTTGACTCAGATGACTTGGTAACTAATTCTGTTTCTTTTTTGTTCAACTGTCTACAGCATATGGCGCCCCTCTCCCCTCTCACGTCCACCGTAAAAGACACACGGTTAAGACATGAGTTGACCCGAGAGGCCAGGATTTTCGGTCGGGAAACCAAAGGTCAATAAAAACAGAGATTGGGAAAAAGGACTCAGGTGGACAGATGGAATTTGTCTCCAACACTGGATGTACTTTTCACGGTGTGTGCATGTGTCTGAACATCATTCATTTTTGTTATTTCGAATGAAATCTCAGTGCAATGCTCGACACGCACGTACAGATCTTTACCACCAGGTTTTTCGGGCACATGAAGAAGGGATTTGTTGCATACCTTATTATTAGGCTGTCTGGCTTTAAGTACAACACGTCGACGGGTTAGAATCTGAATTCTGATCAAGTCCTCAGATTCGAATTCACCCAACTGAATCGGCAGTATTTTGTTAGTTAATAGGTCGTGGTAACAGTCGACGTGTACTTTTGTACTTCATACTTGATCATTCGCACGGTGGAAAGGTTATGCTCACAACCACAATGGCCCATTGTACAGACAAGGAAAACCGGCTGAAATGATTCCTTCAGGATTATATAAGGTCAGAATGGATCAGAAGTGATACCAAACTGTCGCCTACCATCCAGGTTTAACCGTTTTCGAACCTCTTATCTCAGGTACTGCGGTTAGAGTTTTCTACTGCACGATTATCCGACGGATTACCGATATGTAAACGTGTTATAACGGACAGCCCTGGCTTCGTTATTCCAGTGGGAAGGAAAACACGAGTCTCTGGACCAGAACGATCTACTGAAATTTCTTTGCCGAACAGCTTTACAAGGCAAAGACAAGGCGTGCACAAATCGATACAAACACTGGGTTGGATGATTTGTGCGAAGGCGACAGAAAAGGTCGGCCAGTCACGTGCAATCCGATGAGCGTGAACGGACATCATTAACGGCGTGAAGCGAACGGATTCAGGATCTCTCCACAAAAAGCTTTTGAGAGGAATTGCCAAATCAATGAATGGAACTGAAAATCTGTTCATGTGGACTTGAAATTTAAGGTAATTAGAAGGAAAGAAGAAAAGAATCGGATAACAAATTGAAAACAATCACTCGATTGTTAGGGGAACAGCTCACCACGTCGTTAGTTTCGGTTTCATAGAAAAGAGTGATAAAACATGGCTCTAGCTCCATGGACAGAAAGGCAAACGATTACACTTGATCATTACTTGTGAACTATATACGCCTGCTCAAGCACTTAACTGACCTGATCAAATTGCACAAATACTGACTGATATCATATTGCACTGTTATTTGGGTCATTGATGAATACGGTCCATTTGAGAGTCATCCCGAACTTCCAGCTCAGCTGATGAACCTCGTTCGCAAGAGACTTTTGACTCAAAACTTGATCTCCATAATGGCTACATTCAGAAGTCATCAGACTGTCAGTGTTCAAGCTTTTATCCTCGTAGCATTCAGACCTTGGAGTCCCGGGTCCGATTCCTACCCCCCTTGGTCACTTTCCCAAGTTCGGCACCCTTCAAGTGGCCACGGTCCCCCTGCTGAGATACTTTACTTCGTTGTGTGGAAAATAAGAAGGTAAACGGATTAGTATTATAATCAAGTAAGTTGGATATCGCTTTATTGAACATCGAAAGCACAACCGACTGTGCGGTTCTGAGAATTCTCCCGTATGACCAAGTTTTTGAATTTTTCATTGCGCGCTTACGTTTTCATGATTTTCAGTGACCAATTAGCCGTTGACTCTGCATGATGAATGAACAACCGTAACCACATACTATTCAAACTGATTTCGGACTGAACTTTCTCCGCTTTGCCACCAATAAATGGAACCTTGTTCTTCTCTACCTAGATTTGATGACTGAGTTCTTTAGAATATATCTATAGAAGGTTGGATACCGTTCATTGTTGTTTCTATGCTCATACTCTGGCCAATCGATCCAAAATGAAACTATTCCGGGCATCTAGAGGAACGACCCATATTCGTATTGCATTATTCCTCCCAGTGAAAAATGCCCGCTGAAGGGAAAGTGCAGTTAAAGTGATGATCTGTTTCAGCTTTCTGTTAGACTTGGATTGTGGGAGAAAGGCGAAAGGGGGCAAATCCTAAGGTTGCCCACACAAGCCAATGGGAAGACTGGGCTAGGTGGATCCAGCCGCACAGTTGAATGACACAGTCGGAGCATCTCAGTGTCGAAGGATTGTCTCGTAGCTAACTGGGACTGATGAGATATGGTGCGAGAGCCGCGGGGCTTAGATTTGTGAGATTCATCTCTGGCCAGACAGTTCACGGCATGATGTGACATCTCAGATCCATCCAATGTATCGATCAGAGGGGCACCAACACTCTACACGACCAACCAGTAGTTCGATGGGGCAGTAAACTGTCCATTTTAACTGAGCAGTAATCAACTGTTTGATACATAAGGCCAGATCACTTTCTCATTGCATTCCCATGAGTTAGAGTTCTCATTGACAGCGAACTTGGGCGTCTTAAGCGCCACGTGCGGCGTACACATATAACTGATACAGTCGCCGAGTTTAATCCATTTTGCGCACTCAAAGGTATTGGTATCATATGGGCTGCTATCCACTAAAGCATTCCTGAAATCGTTGTATCCACCCTCTAAGACTGTTAAAATTGCGAAGGCGAGGAAGGATCGCCAGTACTAATCCTAGGACTTAGAGTGGTGGAGAATCACATAAAGTCAGACATGATGACGATCCGGGCGACAGCGAACTGTTGTCTCTGGACAAAGCTGAGCTGCTTTGGCGAGGACTGAACCTCAGAACCTCGAACAAAGATTTAGGAATTGCAATAGGTACATCATAGTCGTAGCAGATGACATATTTGGACAATTCTGATTATGGAATTGAAGTGTACATCATCTGGGTCTCTGTCAGCCGATCACCAACTGCCAAAGCAGGCTGCACGAGAAAGCAGGCTGTAAAGTCTCGTGCTTCGTAAGTTGGAATTGATTGATAAATATTTTTCACACTGTCTAACCCTCTGTCCATTTTTGTCAAATAAGAGAGTTTTATGCACGTCTTTATCGCCCAGTTAGACTGAGTGTGTATCATTGATTTATTCGCCTAAATAGTACCTTACAAAACGAGACCGATGGATCCGTAGTTGGGGAAGAAAAACCCACGTGATCTGATCGTTTACTGAACACGAAACAAGATTTGCCAAAAGAGACCCTCTGCTCGCGACGGAGTGCATAGATATTCTAGTTTGTGTTATAATGCTTTCGTTGTTATTCTGATTAGTTTGTTATTATGAACATGATAACCCTGCCTGAATCACTTTTAGAATAAGTCATAACCGAATTTCCATCCGATAACTTTTATTGTCAAAGAAAAAAAGAACAACCACGAAAACAACTAGGAACACAAGAGACTTCTGTTGTTTGCCATAATGTTTTCAACGAGCGATTTTTTCCGCATTTCAGTCGTATTTTGTGTGCAGCGCACTGATCTTTGTTCCATCCTCCTCATACGCAGAATTTGCGGATTTTCTCATTTTCGATCGATTAACCGCCAGTGCTGAGGAATTATTACCAACAGTAATAATTTCTATTACTTACAGTGTCATTTATTATGAGGTTGAAAAATCTTTTGTCCATTTGGATATCCGGAACTAAAAGATATTGAATCGTAGTCAAACCATGAGTTTTTCGGTGGATGACGTAACTTTACGTATCGGATTTTTGCTGTTGGCACGGTGACAATTAACGACTGGCCAAGTCGACGTCCTGTCAACAGGTGGCTGTACGACAAGTAGGATATCACTTTGGTCAATCATGTTTCGAATTTACAGCTCACGTGACCCATGCAACAATAATCACGTGCCCCATACACAATGCGTGCGCACTGTTTGTCCACTTTGGCCTCGAAACCAGTGGAATAAAACCAGTTTGAACGTGTTGCCTATCCCTCTCCCAGTCGCGTCTATCCCATGCACAGCACAACAACGAATAGGCTACGGCCGTTCAAACTCGACCAATCAGACAAAAAACGAGCCGCTTTACGACGCGACGCCTGATAGTTGTTCCAACTCTAGTCTTCGTGCGTGACAAGATTACTTCCACCACCCCTTTATTTCAGATTCCGTGTTCCCAATCCACGAGACTGGTTGACCTTGTTTGGATGAATAGACTGAATCGATGAATGAATGCCATCAGTCGACAAAGTTAGCCTACTAAATTTTTCGCTTCTGTTCGACTGCTCGCCTATTTGAAGCCAATCAATCAGCCAACCTTGTTCGTTCGTCAGTATTAATAAGTGACGCAGACGTGTGTGCGTGTGTGTGTGTGTGTGTGTGTGTGTGTGTGTGAAGAGATACTCACATTGCTCGATTTTGTTTTGGCGTTGTCCACCGATGTACCTACGCGTGTATTCTTTCAATCTCTGTTCCCCGATTTCGGTGATAGACCACTGGAGTGGCGCGTCGGTTGACTATCCTTGTCCACCATCCCCCATCCTGCTCTCGTTTCCGTTACCCCGTCCACCTCCTTTCCCCAGCTCCTCCCCTACCGCTGTTGCCTATGCGCCTGACTGAGACAGGTACAAACTTGCATCGGCGGTAGTATTGGTAACTGTCCCGCGGGTGTCATGGTGACAAATTGTCTTAGTAGAGTCGCCCAACTAATTCTCTCTTACCGCCCATCTCCCGGTCATGCGGACAGTCACACCCACACTCCGCTCTACTAATAATTCTAATGGGCACAATATGAACAAGAGAAAGTAGTGTTTACTGTGTTTGTCTATGTGTGTGCAGGTGTGTGTGAGTGAGTGCGAGTGTGCCTTAATGATCAACAAGGACTCCCGACAAGGAAAGGAAGTAGGATGTGAACCTGTTGTCTGGATCTACGGTCGTAAGAAAGCATATTGGATTGTGGACCAGTGACAACACAAGTCATCATCTCTATTTGGATGCCCTGATCAGGAAAAAAACCCGCCAACATCCCATCGCGAAGTGTAGCAGCGGACGTGTGTGTGTGTGTGTGTGTGTGTGTGTGCGAGATGGGGTGCGGTGAGAACTTACAAGGGTCAGTATGCCATCTTGTCGTGGTCGAGAAAATTAGACGGACCCCAGATGAAAACGATACGGTGACTGATTAACCCGTCTACTTGTGCGATTGGGAATTGGGGGTGGGGTGTGGGTGGGAGGAGGAGGGAATACAATATGGACAACTGACGTACAGTGCACGGAAAGTGATGTCCCAGCTCATGGGGTCTGTGTGAGTTTTCAACGATGCTGGTTGGCACAGTCCAGTTTCGACTCTTTTTCTCGTCCATCTCTTGTTCCCACTTGCTTTGATTCTTTGCTCCTTCATGTGTTTCCCTCGGCACGAGCGATACTCGTCGGACAAATTGGATCCAATCTTTGATGTGGAGAAATGCACACACACACACACACACACACACACACACACATGCGGGCAGACGAGAGGACATTATGCGGAAATGAGAATTAAATTACACGCGATGATGATGATGATGAACCGGCGCAGGGGAGGACAGACCGAAACTAGGCTAACAAGTTCAGTCGTGCAGTGGGACAATATTGGAAAGTTTTCTTTCCAACCACTTGGACGGGACAGTGTAAGGAGGGGAGAAGAGATCACATCATTTGGATCGGTGCCAGAAACGAGGGGATCGATTTGTGGAGAATGTGCATTGACCTGGTAACGGCTGGTAAACAAACAAGTACCTGTCCCGGGGCTCCCGACAACACAAATGTCAATGAGAGAAATCCTATCAAACTGAAGATTGGACACCACGATCCGTGTTTACGGTGCAGAAATATTTGGGCAATTGATTAAAATCTTGTCAACACACATATACAAATCACTGATGATCCAATCATGTGTCCGTGCACGGACAAGGTAAAAAGCGAATGGTACTGTCGAAATTTGAATGAAATTATAGTTTGTGGAATTAATCTACCTCCTAAATCACATATTGAACCCCGACGCCGTTGCTTTGTGTCGTGTGCACTTACCACTTATTGACAACTGAACACAGAGGCATTTGGGTTAATCTGTCTTCTCTGTGAAGAACATCGCACGATGAATTCAACAAAGTTGCCATTTCGTATACGGAGCATCGATCCAAAGAGGTGTGAGAATGCGGACTGCGAGTGGAATAACAAGGAGCATTCGATTACGTGCAAACTTCTATCATAATTTTTGATGTGTTTATTATTATCTGGTTAACAATACGTCAACTTTTCTTTGTCCCCAGTGAACTAATTCAAGTCAAACCAAGTGACTGCTTTAGCTACCACGAGGAGTGAACATTCAGCTTTAACATAACCAAAAAGAAAATTATACAATGCGTGTAAAGTGAATTACTGCAGTAATGCTTAATAAGCTTTGGTGTTATTCCAAATGTTGTGTTAGTTCTGATATTGCATAAGCTGGATTGTGCAAACACCTTTCCAGGTAGGAAATAATAGAATTGATAAAAGCCCCAGTGCATGCATAAATATGTTTATGTTGTGAACGTGTGGAAGAAGTGGATATACGCTTTACTAGATCTTTGTGAAGAGAATGAGTAAATTAAGTGAGACTCTTTGTAGACAGCTTTTGGCAAGCTTCGCCATGTTGGGATGTAACAAAGTGACTGAAATTCTGTCGGGGTATTTAACTGGAAGACGATAAGAGATTAAGGGATCTGGCAATAAGCTTTCAGCAAGAGGCTAGAAGAAATGACAGGTGAGGCATATAGCCAATGAGGTAGGGCACACGAAAAGGCAAAGCTTTTGATAAGATGAATGGGTACAGAAGAGAATTTAAGACGTGAAATAGGAAGACACGCTTCTACTTTTCACGTAAGTGAAATCAGCCTGTTTGGACCAAGTAAAGTTACGGTCAAGCAGCACTCCAAAGTACTTCACTGAATCAAGATGATTCAGCTGTTCCCCATTTATTGTAATGCAAGTGCAATCGTTCTGAAAGTCGGATTACTTGCTATCGCTCAAAAGGGACAATACAGTGTCACCACTCTGGATTGGGTTAAGGCCCAAGTTGTGAGCATGAGACCAATCTGAAATTTGAGTGATGCCATTTTGGAGGGTAGGAAAATGGAATCGCAAGGACGCGGCATACCAAACATGACATCATCCGCGTGTTTTTGATGAGAAGAGTATTTTCATGTACGGGAGTAGCGGAAATGGGGGCGCAGAAAATAAAAATGGGGACAGTATGACCGCTTGGGCGAACGCCTTTCTTCTCCAGCACAAAAACAAACACCGTGACACTATTTGTTGAAAAGTTGGCTAAGAGAAAGTCTTGTGAACGGTAAGCTGCCTCGAATTGGTGGGAGACCAGTTCATCCGCTAGGCACTCCTAAAAGTTATCCATGGTCTGGCTGTTTAACCTCTCATCACCTCGGGGTTTTGAGCTTTGAATCCCATCGCCGTCGGTCACAGTGATAATCAGGTTACCGATAAACCATCATGGTGCAGTTGTTCTGGAGTTATATCGCTTCTACCGCACTCATATGCATGCATGCATTTAAAAAAGGATACTTCAAAAGTATTGTGGTCGTAATGAGAAGGCGATAAAGGTTGGTCACTAATAAATAGAATTTTTCTTGTCTGCTTTCTGACTGTGGACGAGGAAGTGCTTTATATGGGGAACATAACCGATGTGATGAGTAGATGGAGATCCAGGGGATACATCGACTAACAGAGAGCACAAGCGGTGACTGACATCAGGTCAGCAACTGGTCTGTACTACTAAGATTTATCATGTTAAAACATATTGCTAGCTCCCTTTTACTCTCTCTCTCTCTCTCTCTCTCTCTCTCTCTCTCTCTCTCTCTCTCTCTCTCTCTCTCTCTCGCCCTCTTGTGTGTGTGTTTGTGGTTGAATTGAAGTCGTGTTCCTAGTTTAACCGACGAGTTTATCATCTTTTTGTTGCAGCACAAACTTTTGGGATTCGCTGTTCAAGTTATGGTATCAGACTGTTATTTTGCGTAACATTCGGGTATTGCACGTTGTGATTTAAGGGAAAAAGAAGAAGAAATTTTACCAGAGGCTACCAGAACCAGTTTATTTTCAAACATTCCAGTACAAAAGCGAATGGAAACCCCATAACGTGTCAGAATTATTGATTTTCTTGGGCAGAGAACAAGTGAATTGGGTTCATCTTGTAAGTGCTTTCTGTCAAATGGTAAGCACTGTCCGTGGTCAGAATACGCGATGCAGTCAAGTTTATTTGGGTTCCACTGAGTCTTCATACCATGAAACCACTTAGGGATATATTCGCCCGTTCCATTTCGCCGTGATCGATCGGTCCTTTCTTGCGGTAGCACAAGAAAGCCCTTGTTTTATGCGAGGCAGATTAGACCGAGTAGTTATTCTCTGAATAGGGACGCTAGGAGGCTCCTGATGAACGAGTGAAATCGTGGCTCGATAGCATAAGGTATTCTTTGTAAGGCGTTTTTAAAGCCTCGCGTAGTAAGCCGTCTTATTGTCCCTCCTTATTATGGAAGAGATATGTCGATATACTTTTGGACACCAAACAGTTATGAAAAACGATGAGAAAAGTTTGGCTGATCGTGATGATTCAGCAGGCCTTACACGGGACCCGGCCCGGCACAGCTTTGTACCCGCATACAATGAGGATCTCCAAACAGTCAGAATCCTTCGTGAATAGTTTTAACAAAAGCCCATCGTGACAGTTTACATAGTAATCCATCAACTATTCCCTTTGATGTAACACGAATGTTGGACTGGAGTTACAATATAAAGACCATAGAACCAATTGGCTAATTATCAAGAGTCTGAACTTCGCCGTCTAGTACACCTGACATTCTATGATCAGACAGGCTGCTGTCACCAAAATGATCTGAATATGTGGACCACGCGGGGGAAGAATCGCCGTCTGCTGAGCTCATTGACTTCGACGAGAGTGTTCCGCCATCTCAGTCTGCAGTTACCAAACATGCGTCGATGTGGTTGCAGTAATCAATGGAAAATAATTTCACAACAGTGATATCATCAACGTGTATAAACTTCGTTAGGTCATCTGTAACAATATTTACTGTCCTCTCATGTAAGTCATTTTGAGTAATCTACTACAGTAGGGTTATCATAAAGCAAAATTTATCGGACAGAAGGCAGTAGAATATTCCGTTTCACACTGTCCGAACCACTGCTTTGTAATTTGTCTTAACTCGATTTTGTAATTGGGAAGATCAGCTTGCGGAATCATACCATGCACGTGAACAGTCTGTCCGCCTTCAGATCAGAGTGGAATTTTACCCTGTTATATTGTGGTTAGACGTGACACACTCGCGCAAGACTTGGAGTGGAGTTTATCAACTCGGTCAAAAAAATATGACGGATAGTGAGGGATTATGCCCTTGTTGGCATTTAAATTGTTCCTTATATATATATATATATATATATATATATATATATATATATATATATATATATATATATATATGAATAAACAACATGGTATTTAGGGCTACAGTAGAACAATAGTGTTCTGTTCCTTCCCACTAGCTCAGTTTATTAATAGAAAACAGGCAGTTAATATAGGATGCATGACTCATTGTCACCAGTCGTAGCATCACAAGCTAATTGGTTCAGACTGGCATCGAGTGACTGCTCTTCTGACTGGTTGATTGGTGATACGGCCAGCCACCGCCTGGCGGGAATATTTTCTCGTCTTACCGATTCGCTGTCCTACCTTTCGTGATTCTGGATTCTGGACGAGCTCTGACGGGCTGACTGCTAATGAGACTTGACTGCCTATCGACTATGAGTCAACCTCTACTTTCACAAATCTCGAACTCAGGCTTCCAGTCAGATTCGTGCTTTGTCGGGTTGATCAGATTGTCAAGACACCGGTTAGTCTAATTGACTGATCCTTTGACTCCAGTTTTTTTCATACTGTTCAAAGCGTTCTGTCAGACGAGCAGTTGAGCTCCGTGTGGTGTAAAGGCTTGGTCACCTCAGGCTTGGCATACCAAAAAGGATTAGCAGATTTGCCTCAGAGGAGTGTTTTTGCGACTCCCCGACAAGTTCGAATCCATCCTTAAGTAGACGAAACAACGTCTTCTGTGGCACACCTTCTGACACCTGACAAAGTTCAAAATAAAGTGACCTTCTGGTGAAGGTACTACAACAGCTGTTGGAGGGTGAAGATTTGGTTGATGTATCCACGACCAAAGCGAAACCTAGCCTGCTCCTCGCGAATGTATTCTACACGCGTGGTACGACCTGCAGAATTAGACAGACTCTAGTGGTTTCGAAGCTGATGCTATCAGGCTAAAACCCTATGATTAGCGCCGTCACCCTGAGAGCCATTCTTGAAGATGGGGACAAAAGTCGATTCCTCCCACAGAGAAAAGACCTGCTCAGAGTTCCACACCATGGAGAACAGAAGTTGAAGTCTTATAACAAGGTTTATTCCACACGCTTTAAATAGATCTAGGGCAGGCGGGGTGGGGGGGGGAGTGGGAGGGGTTAGAGCCTGGTGCTTTTGTGACGTCCTAAGGCTTGAATTTCCTCGTGGATCTCCGTCTCAGTAGGTGGGTCTGTCGAAACTGATCACAGGACATGCGACGGAGTAGTAGTGGAAGAGGCTAACGCTAGAGACCAGCTAAGCCGTGCCTTGAGATACTTCGCTCAGAGTCCCAGACGCCCTTGTCCACTGACGATAGGCGAACATTCAGCGTCACTGATAATTCCACTCACATCGGATGGTTTCTTACTGGAGACTCGGATGAGATGGAGCACGGTTTGCGTGAACTTCCCATGACGGAAGCACGTTCCATCTTTGACGCACTTTGCAACCAACAGATTTTGCGATTCCTGCCAAGACTTTCACTCGCCTAATGTCTCGATAAGAGTAGCATTTTACTACACTAGCTTCCATTCAGAATTGCCTAGTGTGCATTGATAAGTCTTCAAACTCCGGTGAAAATCTAGGGTGCCACGCCACAACGTGATAGGCTGCAACTCACTAGAGAACGCTAGAAAGCGTGGAAAACCACCACTGCCTAGAGCACTGCTGCTGAGCATCAACAGCCGCTTATTTAATGAAGCGAGTCTTACCTTATTCGCGATTAGCCGCAAAATTGACACCATTCACTATCCGCGAATTGGGGCTACAGAGTGGCTGTTCACATAGCAGGTGAAAAAACTCCATAGAACTATTAGTCTACTCCGTAAAAGAGATCCCTTTAAAAGTATTAATTCATCTTAGTCCTAACTAACAAGAGGTGTATACCCCGTAACAGATTTTTCTAACTCTTCACTCCGACACTAATTTTCATCATTCGGGCACCTAAAATCAATCCAAAAATTCCATCTCAGACAATAAGGGGTCTCATCCCAAATTGGAACATCAAATTTCAGGAAAAAATCCTGTACTAAAGGAATAATATCGGCACACCTGGAAAAGTATCCGATCCTCTAATGTGCTATGACCATTCTATTTGAGGACCTCGGTACACCTTCTCGAACTACCATTCACCAAAATCTGGAGTCCTAGGGTAACCACTGTGGTGGAGAAACTGTCATCATGTTTAACCTCATACCTGAGAGTTTAGTGTTCGAATCCAGCCGCTGCCGCTGGTCTTCCTTCCCCAAGGCAGCTTCTTATTGGTTGTGAATCCGTTCCTGAAATGTCGTGTCCCTAATGGATAATACATTGAATGGAAGTGAAACGTTATTAAGGCATCATTGTTATCATATAAAGGAAAATTCACCTTCATTTTTCACACGCAAATGTCCACGGTCGCTAACCGGAATAGAACCGGCGACAATGCATTTTATGTGTATATTTCAATGTCCATTGGATCACGTTCAGTCGTGTGCCGTACTTCCCAATAGGAAGTGACCGACGAAGCTAGCCCAATGATTAAAACCAGGACAGTTGCTGTGCCTCATTAGGATAGTGGTTCACGCGTCACTGGATATTCAGTTGCGTTATTCACACTCGACTGGCCGCACAGCGACAGCTTAGTTGGTAGAACATCTGCTCGGTAAGCGGAATGTCG
The DNA here is from genome assembly GCA_948099385.1 of Fasciola hepatica. Lineage (NCBI taxonomy): Eukaryota > Metazoa > Platyhelminthes > Trematoda > Plagiorchiida > Fasciolidae > Fasciola > Fasciola hepatica. The sequence continues at coordinate 19,147,372 of CANUEZ040000030.1, forward strand.
CCCGTCTGATTCCGGACTGTGGCTTTAAAGAATTGAAATTGAAAAAAAGCAAGTGGATTCCCCACTATATAATATTCAGGCTCGTCGTGTCAATAACACTTCCAATGAATTAGTTTAATTATCATAACTAAGGCCTTGGCTTCAACCAGGGCGAATCCAGTCCCTCGCTTGATTGCTTCCTAAAGTAAAGTGAACAAGAGTTCTGTTTCCAAACACGAATTTGCCAGTCTTACGAACAACTTATTAGCCCCGCTGAACTGCCAGGTGTGCTAATTTCCACACAGTAGATGAAAATTCGATTGTCTTGACCCGAGGAGAGTCGAATTCTTTCGATAGTTAACCACCCGAACCATCCTAGATACATTTCACTTGGACACTAATTGTTCCACATGCCCCGTTCTGTCTACATCTCCTTGTTCCAACCTGCCTCATCCGCCCGATACCCTAAAAACCCTTACTGTAAGCCGGAAAAGACCAAACCAATGTAAGGATAGTGACAGGCACACGTGTGTAGTAGTGGCAATTTTCAGTTCCCAAGCGGATATGCTCGTCATGTCTTCTCACTTCCCTCCACCCTCTCCTCGTATAACAAGTTCTTGTTGTCAGTGTAGTTTCACCTTATTTATAAATAAACCAGGACGATGGAAACCAACATTGCCACCATAATCATTATCACTTACAAGGCCCATTAGTAGTTCGAATGTGTGTGTTTAGGGGGTTGGCGGAAAATGGAACATGGTGGGTAAGTAGACACGCCAGATAAGTAAACCGGAAAAGGATTTCGTGTCTCTGTTTGTGTGAACGAGAGAGAAGGGACAAAGATTGAAGGTATACAATATGTACGTCAAGCGTGTGACGGACACGAAGGTGAACAAATAATCCACTAATCTCTTAGCTAGTGAAAGGTCCCAGAATTCCTATTCAGACATTCACACACACACGCACACACACACACACACGCACACACACACACACACACACACACACAGAAAACAATTTCGGACAACATACTAAAGAGTGAATTGAAATAAAGGATCTCTGTGTGTCATTTATCGAGTTCCATGGGTGGTCGTAAAACAACTCGGACGATGGTGATAATAGGTAATAGTTGGGTGGTGGAGCGGAGAGGGGTCAGTAACTCGCACGAGGTTAGTTACTACATTGTTTTCGAGGTCCTATCGCCGTGGCCGCATTGGTTTACCTAGCCGTGCGTCATTTGATGTCCTCGAAACAACCCCTCAGAATCATTGTGTGGTGCAAACATTGTTTAGCATGGGAAAATCAAGAAAGCACTGTATATTCGCTTCCTTTAGCTCGCTGAGAATTATTAACTGTAGACAAGAGCCCATATCAAATCTCAAATAATGCATCCGTTCTTTCTCAATGGTCTGTTACCTGATAGGTAGCTCCGCGTGTCTAGAAACTTCACCTTTTACCTTCACTTGTATGTCGGAAACCGTCTACGAACCAGAATATTTTGCTTGTTGAGATGTTCCGTTGGCGGACGCATCACAGGTCAGGCTTCCCAGAGGCGGACGTTGCCAATGGGTCTGCAGTAAATAGCAACCACTAAAACAATGACGGCCGCAGTGACCCCGTCACAGTTCTACTTTCTTCTCTTGGCCGAACTTGGTTGGTCAATTCCCGAAATTGTGCTCTGTGTGGTTGTACTATACGTGTTGCTTTATAGACTATGGTGAATTGATTGTGCATCAAACACGTAAATATACTGCTCTGATTTTTAAGTAGTAACCGGATCGGAGAAGCTGACTGACTCCCCCGGACTCTGGTATTACGTCATAGCAGTTACATGGGACTGAGTTCGAAGGAGATTCGACCGAGAAGCAACTTCATGTGGGACTGAAAATTCCAAAACTGTGGTTTTCCCCAAATTCGTACCCATAACGTAACTTTTGGACGACAATCACTGTGTTCTTCTTGCTGACATTGTTTTTGGGTGTTAACTGTAACGGGCAAGGCGGATCTGAGTGAATAGGCGAGATGACGATCGGTCTAAAATGAATCCGAGATAGACTCGGTGTTAGTATTTGGTAAACAAACACTGAGCCGACGTCCAACACACCGTTCTCAGGCCGCTCACACGCAGGAAGAACATAGACACCAGCAGAACGCGTATATTAGGCAAAAAGTGTGATAACATCCTGGAAGCCTGGAGTCCCAGGGACAGGCGTAACACGAAAGGTAAGAAGAGATTCACTGGAGTTCATTCTCGTTGGGAGGTTCTTGTGGACCGGACTGGTTGGCAAATAGGCCTGAAAAGTAATGAAACACAGACAGAGTATGGATCAAACAATGGAAAAGATAATGTCATATTCACATATTGGCCCTATGAGAGCTAATGCCATTACATAACACTGTTTCCATTTTGGCTCTGGTATTTCACTTTCTTATAGGCAGACAAGTTTATTCCATAGAATGCTGAAATGATTCGGTCGACTGCAAAGTGGGGTGTCAGACCCCAAGTTGTTTTATTCATATGCTGTTTCGGTTGATCACTCTTGGACGGAATTTGTGTTACATTTGATTGCTCAAGATAGCTTTGGGCTGTTTCCCTCGGGAAATTTGTTGATTGGCCTGAGAAAGCGTGCAGATTTTGTATTCTGATAGCTGTTTTGTTACTTTTTCGTCTTAACAAGCATTTTTCGTTATCACAGTTTGTCATTTATTTGTTTGGAATATTACCTGGGCAGTGATCAAGACTCCCGTCGAAAGTATGTTACGTTCGTGATAGTTTTTACGACTGAATAATGGTACCATAGAATATTCGATAAGTTGGCTTCGATGGGACCACGTTACTTTGAGATTTCTCGGTCACTATCCAGAACGGGCGAAAGTGGTAATTTGGTCGATTTTTCCAGAACTGAGACTATAGCGTTTTGGAGGCTGCACCGGACAGTATTCCTTGGTCTGATATCGCTTACATCTTTCTCACCTGTACTTTTCTGTGGCTGTCTCATGAGACCGGAAAAAATCTGTGGTATATGTCCACTTCTCCTGTTCTTCGTGTGGATCGGATTCAGCGTAAATCCATTCTGCTCACTTTGTATCTCTCTCTCTCTCTCTCTCTCTCTCTCTTTATACATACACACATACACACTCGAGCACGTAGTCGTTTGGGATTTTGGTCACCTGATATGATCCTTTGGATGCCTTCTCCAATTTGTTTTTTTTCTTCTTCGTGAAACTTGTTCATAAGGAAGGAGTTATGCTTCCTAGCTATCTATAAGGGATTAAAATATTGTAAAATTATAATGAGGATTCTTTCCCAGAACCTGTTAAAGATGGTACACCCATTTTCCCAAATTCATATTGCTTCCTTCACTTTTGACGCTTCCCTTCCGCGAAGGTTTCGGCCACCCGTTTTGTAAAGCAAATCCTTTGGACCGTGAGGTTCATCCCTTTCATTGCATATCATGGTTATTCGTGCTTTGAATCAAATATGAGGTTAGTAACAGGATAAAGGATGTTCCCAATTACGGAAGAGATATCTGGGCTATCTTCTGGTACAGTTACGGTTAAATTCCTAAGAGTGAACATATATCTCACAAGAATCACTGATTTTACAATGAAATCAAGTTTTTCGCTTTGCCAAAGGGTGCCTTCAATATTACTTCTTATTCATAAGAAGGCCGAAATGATCAAGTATTCACTGACGTATCTAAACCATGTTTACGGATTTCTGCTGAACAAGCCTCTGATCTAAGTAATATCTACGGACCGGTGGACAAAATTTCTAGGGAGCACACGACCTGTTTCGTGGTTATTGCAGCTCATCAGGTGTGCATATCCGGTACTCCTCTGTCCACCCGCTTGTTCTGATACTAGTGCACCCCGTAGGTACGTCTTCACAACCACAACCTACTTTGTTCCTCAAGATTTGTGTACCGAGGTACGAGAATTAATTTGTCTTGAAGCAACACCTACGGAGTATACAAAGAACAAAACGAATGAATGAACAGGGGACTAATGGATGCGCATATCTGATGAGCTGCAAAAACCGCGAAACCGGTCATGTACTCCCGAGAAACTTTTGTTCACCTATCTGTAGATACTACTTAAGTCAAAAGTGATAGCTCTCGACCACACCGTCGTCTTTCTTGAGGTTAGTTGTATCCAACCCACCTTTGGAGTTCCTCGGTGGACTCTCCGAATAGGAGCTTCCACTCACTCTGCTGAAACACAATTTGGATTGTTGTGAAGATGTCTCTGGTCGTTCAGCATGACCTTTGGGTGCAAACAGTCCAACGCCAGCCGAAGTGATATCATCAGTGCGCAAATGATCGCCCCTTTACTCAGAAGCTAATGAAAACCTGAGCTAAAGGTTACACGAAAACTGAGAACAAGATCTCTGTTTCGTTGCAATTCAGCTGATGATTCCATGTCTTTTTTATTGGTCTAAATAGTTGAGCTATAATTGGGGCGAAGAGGTTCATTCCAAAGCTAGCACCGAATCTCCTCACACTACTATCTCGTTTATTTCACGTGACATCATTCAGTCCCGTTTCACTCGATTTTTCATAACAATGGTTTCCGTCTGATCAATTGCGAATATCACACAATCTCCGGGTTTATTCGATTCATCACAATATCTGTAATACTATCATGGACAATATAAATGATAACGCAAAATCACACTGAAATCCTAATACCAAAAATATTTTACCGTGATTATTAGTCATCAATCAGGGACATGGGTTTTTTGGAAGCTGGACAATACTTGGGTGTCGAATCACATTTACCCAGCAGAACTATAATGATGATCAGGCGGTCGATTCAAATATCATCACGGCTTCTGTCAGCCCTCATCTATTTCTCGTTCGACTATCCACTATCTTCCGCACCATCGTTTCCGAAACATTTTACGACTGTTTTATGCAATAACTTCCTTTACTGAACTACGAAACATCATTCTGAAAGACTGAATAAAGGTAACTCTGTGACTTTTTGCTATCAAGTGTTTCCTAATGAACGAAGTCGAAGATTTCTCGTTACCCTGCGAGGTCAAAGCGGATGCCGTGGCAACCGTTTCGGTATGAGCTCCGACACTCGATTAACCAAACAGAAATCTGTTTTTTCGCGATGTATATCTTCCGAAAACCGGAACACTGTTTGAGTGGTTTTGTAAACAATGCACCTCGATCGTCCAGGTGAGCGAGAGAAAACTGTGCCATTGCTTGCGTGATTTCTTTGGTTCAATTGTGTTTTCTTTGGTTAGACGATGGTCCACGCACAAAATCCCAAACTTGGAAGCATTTTGTATTCTCGGACACAATGTTCTATTCGGATGCATTTCTTGGTTTGCAGTGAGTTTTCCGGATAACAGTAAATCAGAAAAGTTATATTTTGATGTACTCTTTCGTATTGTACACCTGATCTTTTCCGTGTTCGGAGTAACAGAACTCGAACTTGGCCACGTTCGTAAGTGAATGGTTCGAGGCGTGAGACTTGCGAGTAACTTTCGCTCCAGTCTGGTTCACCGGGGGATAAAATGTCACGATAGTTCATCTGGACGTCTTCAGGTCATCAGAATTGGCGGGCTGTTGTCTCGTTCTTCTTTACAATAAAGTTCAGGACTAACAAATAGGATGAACTGTTACTTATTCGAAGAAATTACAGTATCCGCAACATAAATGTTTTTGAATGAATAGAGTAAACTCATGCTATCCCAGTTAGCATATGACAGGAGAAGACTGTAATGAATCACATGGCCACTTGTTAGCAAGACAATCATCAGTCACAATTTTCACCTGGTAGGTATCCCAATAAGAAAGGCGAAAACGATCGGATTTTTTATCTGCCACACTGGTTTGCTCTTCTTTTTATGTCTATTGTATGTCGAAGTTATTCACTGATTTTGATCCACTGAATGACATGCCTTAGTCCACAACACCGGTTGTTCCAAATAGTCGTATTGGTTCACTAAGTTAAAGATTATTTTTGAGGTTCTTTAATTGATGATATGTGTGGATAATGGTAAGTTTAGAACAAGTGGGTTTGAAGAAAACTACCTTATTCATCTTCATAGTCTTGGTATGGTGAATCATCGAGGAAATTAATGCCGACTGAATTTCTAGTGACCGACTTTTAAATGTCGAGAAAGGTCACCGGTCACGGTTTTTCTTTTCCATCAGAAGAACAAGGACTCATTCTAAGGATCGTGGCACAGCGCATCTTCACTGCCACATTCGACGTGTCTTCATGCACGCACACAGATACAGTTCGTTTTCACCAAGATCTTCCTGAACGGAAAAAATTGATCGCTCCTAAACATGACCATAGGAACGACAGAATGAGACACTTATTTGTACAGGGTATCGAGAAAACAGCCTGAATGGATCTGCTTAAAGTTTATTGATTGGTTACGAACGGTCTCTATAATTGCTGCAGATGGGAGCTTTACTTTATATCAAAGATTTCGCTGTGCATTTATACCACACGACTCTGTTTTAAAACAGGCCAAGCCGAATCGCCTTGTGATATATATATATATATATATATATATATATATATATATATATATATATATATATATATATATATATATAATGCAATCTTGCAATCTTTCATACCGGCAGGGTTTCCCGTCGGTGGTCAGGGGGTCATCGTGCGGTATTTGAGACCCTTCTATCTCTTGTTCGAATCCACAGCCAGTCACTTTCTCCAATCGGGCTCAACCCCGTTCCTGAAATAGAGTACCCTCATTACAGAAACAAGAAGGAAATAAACAATTATTCATTTATCCCAGTTGCAGTCCAAACTCAGTGGATTTGCAGTCACCAAACATCGCTATCAAACCAGTTGAAGAAGTTGAAGAGATAACACACATTTTCAATGATGATTTGAGTTCTATTCGTCTGTGGCAAATCATTCCCCATCCGCGTGTAGTTATGAGATCGACAAAGGCACGACAAACCTGGTTGCTTATTTACACACACACACACACACACACACACACACACACACACGCACGCACACACACACACACACACACACTTGTATTTATGTTTTCTGAAATGGCATGCAAAGTGGCTGATTCAATTCACATCTTGTTATCGTGGCAACTACTTGTGCCCTATTGTTCTACCTCATTCTCTGTGACAAACACACGTTCAATATCTATATTTGTGAGCGCATACATATTTGCATCTTCATGTGAGGAGAGCGCAGAAGAGTTTGCCATTGTCTTCCTTAGAGAACAGGTTGACACTCGTTTTGTCAGGGTCATCGATGACACGCCCAGACCCGAAGGGATGGTGCTGATAGATGTGTGTATGTAGGTGTGTGTGTGTGTGTGTGATAGACAATTTGCCCTCTCAACTCTGACCTCCGCACTCACGCATGTATGTACATACACTCGGATACATATGCATTTTCTCGGTCCGATTTGGCTATGAGGCGCAATACGAGTGTACCAATTCCAGACTGGGCGATTGATATGATTCGAATAGTGCAGTGACCGTAGCCAAGTTGTGACTTGCGTATTACTGAGGACGAATGAATAATCTGCACAGCAATGGGGACTGTAAAGCTGATCGCGAATGGTTGAAAATGAGCTCCGTGAGGTGGTAGGACCCACAGCTCTGAGCGTGTTTACTAGCCTCCAGGTGAGATGTTCCCAGACTTGTGTTGTTAGACTCCCGCCTTGCTTGCCAGTGTCCACCTGTTTCTTTGAGTTGAAGCATGTGGGCTGGTGAAAAGTGGTTTGGGTCAGTGGATGGGCTTGGTTTTGTGATGTTCGTTGTAGAGACAGCGAACTAAATGGTGTGGTGACTTTGGAGATAGTGACTGCGGTGGCGATTATGGACGTTCTGGGGACGGCATGCACATACACGGGCAAGACAAAACATGTGGGCGACATAGTTGAACAGATACAACTCAGGTGGATGATGCCATCAGAGAACACCTGGAAGAACGACGGTGACATGACATGTGGGTAGTGGTAGAATGAAGGGGGTGGACGAGTTGGATTTGATATTACGCATAATTTCATGTTTCCGAATTTTTGGGGTGTAAAGTCTGATATGAGAGCCCGATGATGATGACGAGGGAGAGGACGGGGGGGGGGAGGGTGGATGATGTGTGATGATGTGGACGTTGTTCTCACCAGTGTAAAATGAGACCGCACACAGGCATAGATACAGAACATGCGGACACGTGGATGCAGGTTAGCCTTGGTGATATGTCACTGTCGGTCATCGGGGTCGTGTATGAATTGGTCGGTTGGTTGTTACTTTAATGTCACAATTACTCCCTGTTCTCTAAATGGACATTTTCACCCCTAGGTTTTTTCACTGAAGTACCCTAGCAACTGATAGTCGGTCAGTTGACATGATAATATACATTTGTACAAATCAGATGTGACCAGGCAGATATGGTATAATTCTTCTAGGAGACCTTATGTGCAGAAATCCATGATTCCATGGTGGCTAAACTAATGTGTTCATTCCAACGATGACAACAAAGGGTTTGACTGATATTAAGCTTAATTTCACTACAACTTTGTCGGATATCAGCACACCGGATTACGGCAACTCTAATAGGGCATGAATTCAGTTAAGGATTGGATCAAATCACGTGATAATTGAATGGCTTTACAGGAAAAGATAAACTAATTGGAAATGCATTCCGAATCGAAAGCATTGCATCATGAAGCAGAGTAGTATAGCGAACACTTGTATCATTTAGGACAGACCGTTTCCCAAATGCTATATGAGTACCAGGGGTTTGTTTCAGAGCACAATATCAAATAAGCAATTACGAATAGGTATTTCTTATTGGTCAAATGAAAATTATCACCAGGGCACCGACCTTTGTCATGCTATCCTTGCTGACAATCGAAGAGCACGTTTCGTGGGTCCATTTGACGACGGAAATCTCCATGCTTGTTTCCGCTGGTCTGATTGAAATTATGATTAGGGATGACGCGTAATGTACCAATGCCTAGCGGAAATACCACTGTGGGTGAATGATTAACATGATAAACTTCGAATTCAATTCATCCGCGTATTTACATCCTTTCCATTTTCGGTCTGATGAGCGGTCATTGATCGTATTGTGTAAGGTAATGGATGGAAAGACTTCATAAAATAGCTTTCACGAAAAAATGACGACATTCGTCACGTCATTACACGTGCACTGTCTGAAAACACGGATCAATACACTGAAGGAAGTTTGTCACAAGAGTACTGAACAGAAGTATAGAACTTCTGTTTATTTTTTTTTATTCCGTAATATTATATGATGGGGCATGGGTTTAGTTCAGTTCAAACAACATGTAACCTTGCACTGGGTGCGGTGGTTGTGACTGCAATCACTCAGAGGGGAACCTCAATGATAAAGATGTGAACAGTGTAAGAGTAGAAATAAAATAGTACCTACTCAACATAGGAAGTTTTCGGATGCAAGATCACCACCGATCACGATATCGAGCCATATCTTCCAAAGTATCTGACCACTGAAGGGGCGACCTCGTGGACTCCACTCGTGAAGTCTAACGCGCCCTACGTGGCCAAGTCCACTGATAAGGCTTTCCATATCATTCTTTCACGCCATGGACTGACCACCATTGCTCATCTTCCAACCGTCACCCGCCTCAGCAAACACTGCGTGCTGAGAAGTCCTGTCAGGAGGAATCTTGTCAACTCCAGTTAAAGTGCTTAGCCACCGTCTTTAAAAATGGACGGAGGCAACCCATATGGTCCGCAGCCTTATGACGTTTAGGGTAGCCTGTCTCACGGATGACCGGGTCATTTGTTGGACGGTTGCTATTTACAACTGGAGCTGTAACCATGGCGCTACTCAGCAAACCATTTGTGGGTGAAGGCCAGTTAGACTGCTTCTGGAAATGCTCCTCGTAGCGAATTAGACCACACCCCTGAGTATAAATCAGTGAGCTGTCCGTCTCTTCGATCAGTTCGGTAACGCCGGCCTTTCGTGGACTTGCTTTTCTAATTAGACGAAGAAGGTTGCGGCTTTTGCCAGGATTGCAGTTTGTCCATCTCTATATTACTCGGAATCCACCGCTGTTTACGGTTGTTTCCTAGGATCCGAATCGGTCGGTGCATGAGTTCAGTGGCAGGGGCGTATCCTGTAACCTCAAAGACCCGCAGCACAGTTAGGACTAGCCGGCAGCCTGACCCTAAGTCTCGGAGTGATAGAGAACCACACGAGGTCCCAATAGGCCGGGTGTTGTCGAGACCCGGACTGGATAGAAATAGCTCTTCGCCTTATCGTGCCTAAAATGACACAGACATGAAGATATCTTCGAAATTTCCGTTAGACTGCTTTCTAGCATCTCGGCTCTTGGCATTGTTGGGACACTCTACTCCGATCGACGTGCAGAAATTGATCTCTCAATTTCAAAACTGAGACGACAACAAACAACGTATTATTTTCACCGATTTTGACCAATGTGTTGATTTGATCCAAAAGATTCAAGTTATCGAATTTGCGGCTGTATTACCACGTGCCCCTTAACAACTAAGCCACTAGACCACAATTTCTAGGTAAGCGGTCATACTAGGGTTACTCGCTCAAATTTCGGTGATTAGCAAGCGGCATCCATCCCGAGAGATTGGTAAGTTGACTACGTGCTGAAGGAGATGTTGCTCTGCATCGGCCGATAATCACCAGCTGAATCCTCAGACACGATGATAAGTGAAGCTTTTTGATCACAAATGAACCGATTTCCCACTTTTGTCATGCTTCGAATCATAAGGGTTGGATAAAGCGTAGAAAGGAAGTGAATAATTCTCCAAACACAAATCTCGTGCACTTTTCACATCAGGTGGAACCCACCAAACATCAGATGTGACCGGTGGTGGTCGAAAGGTTTAGAGCACTCGTTTACCATCTCGAAGGTCCGAGGTTCGAATCCCCGCCATCACCGGTTACTTTGGTGGTAGAAGGTAACCCACCGTCATCCGGCTCGTTATCATACCTAAACTGTTGGAACCTTATGTGGTTGTCTGGAGCTCCAAGTCTCGGGGTCTGGTTGCTAGTTATCCTGAATAGTGCAGTGGATCCTTCCTAGCTATAGGTTAAATACCCTTTCCGCTGCACTCGTGTGCAAGCAATGCAACAAAATACACTTTCACGAAAATCCTTTAAGCTCATCATCAAAGTTTAACACCAGGTGTTATTATGGGACACAACAGTGAAATTCAAGGCATTTTTATCTCCCTTTAGTGACAGAACACATCAAAACTCGTGTCAAACAACGTCCACAATATGATAATTAGCCACTGAATATTTTCGATGGTCATCAAACTCCGTACTGATTTTAGCATGGTTTTTCAGCAAAATTTGCACTGCCTCCAAGAAGAACCTGTAACGTTCAGGGATAGCAGAGTGTCTGAATTAGTTCACAACATTCCAGCCGTGTTGCAAATGCAAGCTGCATTCAGTTCGAAAATCCGCATCTGATGCGCATGAAAATGAATCTCTTTCCGTCCATCGATTGTTCGCTTATGCTACAGTTTCCTAACCTCTGGTATCCAGTGCGAGCAGAATTTGAGCCCGGCACTTGTTCTGTACATGTTGGACTAGCTTGTGTGCGTGTGTCTGTGTGTGTGGATATGAATTGGGCCAAACTGGAATTCCATTGAGAGTTACTTTTCCTCATTCCCCCCTTGTTCACACACACACACACACACACACACACACACACACACACACACACACAGAGGAATCGTAGTTTCCCATATCTATCATCATTGTTATGAATGAAAATAATCAAGTGCCACTGGCTCCACTTGACCCAGATTTCGTATGTATTGGAACAGTTCTTACAGAAAATGCTAAAAGTATCCGTACGTCTATCGAGCCCCTATGCGATACGATGTGAAAGATAATCGGGCTGCGTATAAGTTTCGTGGGAAAGCGGAAGGCACACCGGACACACAACACCACACAGACATAAACTCGTGTTGTGACAATGGGCCATCCGTACAATGGGGCTTTGTTGAACCCAATCAAATCAAAAGGGAAGGGGAGATTTATTTGTTCTGTGCTTGTGCGTAATTGGAGTGGAAAGGATATTTAACCCGTAGTCAATATGGTCCTCTGCACTTTTAGGGATAATTCACAGCCTGATCCTGAGACTTGGAGTAAAGAATGACATTTGGATCGAATAGGTTAGACGGTGTAAAGATCCCCCAAGGCCATAGTTACGGAGAATTTCAGTTCGATTTATGTTCTTGTAGTCAATATCATCAAGGGAGATGGGATTTCTGGAGTAGTAATTAGCCCTCTGTGGTATAAATTAACCCATTGAAAACTGAACTGTAACTAAAGGGTTTTAAGGTCATTCAAAAAGTCAGTTCATAAGCGATTTACCAACGCATTTTGGATATAGGTATTCATTTGGGACCACCTGACAATCAACTCGTAGATGTGTTTCGCTTGATTGCCGGTCAATCGACCAGTCGAGCGAAGTATCGACCGAAAGATCAGTGGATCGTCTACTGATTGGAGGTAAACCAAATTCAGAATTGCTCCTTTTTTTAACTAATTTGGAATCTAAACGCATTAAAGAGCACCAACCACTTTGGCTTCAGCGTGGAGGAAGAAGAGCTGTATCTAGCTCTGTCCTCGTTCATCTGTTAGACACAAGCTATAAGGTTGATTCGGGTACGTTAGCCAGCGTCTCATACGGGGTCCAATCGAATGAGTAGAAATCAGTCAGATATAGGACTTTAAAGCCGACCGAGGCAATCGGCATCCGGCTACTATGGCCAAAGATTTGCTCACAAAAGAAGCTGGTCCAAGCATTTGAACTTCCGTGGCCGAAGGTCAATCGCGTCATTCTCGAATGTGATGCCGATCCAGGCCTCTGACGGTGACAAGTAATTTTACCATGCTCCCTGTTTTCTATCGGTCGGTCGGCTAACCAGTCGACTGACTGATTGACTAATTGACTACATGGATTCTTTTCTTTCCTTATTTTATTTACATATAAAAGTGATTGTAATTGACTTGAGAATGAAATCACCGAAAACATGTTCGCCTACTCCTTGCTTTCTAATTTGGAACCGTGCTACTATGGTTGCTGATTTGCACCGATTTGAGACCAGTGGTCAGAAGTTTGCTTTGGCTGGCTTAGAAACAATTGGCCCTATTCCCCGATTACGGACAAATGTACTCGTACGGTCTGTGATTCTGTACCGTTCACGATCCGTATTCCGTTGCCAGTGGTAACATCTGTTTCGGAGGTACATTTCGACCGATTTGCAGCCCGCATGTGTATACTCCAAATCTGCCAAGCCGATGGTGTAATAACCGCTGGATGTGCGTGTCCATGTGATTGTGACTGTGGCAAAGGTCATTCGGATCGTGGGCACATGATGGTTGCATCCGTATAACTCTCTCTAATCACGGTCCGTTCAAAATTTGTCTACATGACTAATCCACTGTGTCACCGAGGTTCAAATAACCCGGTGACCTATCGAGCTATGCACACACACACACACACACACACACACACACACACACACACAAGCACATATACTGGAGCAGTTACACTAATTAATTACGGTGATTACACAAACACTTTCGTTGTTGTTATCTGTAAAGACTGTGACGCGCGTACCCAGTCGCTCATTCTGAGACACATCGACACACAAACTGAGATACGACGTGGTTAGTAATTATCATCGCATGTATTCGCTTAGGACGGTTACACTTGCGCAATCGGTTTGACCAACCATATCACCAGCACAACCATTGTGCCGGACTCGCAGAAACACACACACATCCAGTTGTCTGGTTACGTAGACCCTGGGGGGAGGGCATCGTACACGCGGGAAGGAAAGACATGGTAACAGAGGGCCGTACAATTTCGGTTAAACGGCAGGCCAGGTGCGTGCCACTTGTAATTGACAGAAAATCTGTGGGTGGAGTAGGGGGAGTGGGCCGCAGAGGAGTGGATCAATCTAGGGACTGTGTTTATTTGTGGTCACAAATCACACGCCTGCATATGGGAATGAGGGGTGGGGGTCACGTTGGACTAATATATACGCACGATTCACCTGACTCACAGTGTACCAGGCCGACCTGCGACGCCCGATTGTGACTGTGACTAGTCATCGGAAGCCCCCGTTGTGTTCCGTCCAACTGTAGTTGTAGCTTCTCGGAACTATTGCACAGGAAGTTCATCGCACGGGCACGTAGCGACCGAGCCCCCGAACATAGTTGACCTGACCTATGTAATCCTACCTGCCCCCCCTCCCCCCAGTAAACTCTGGCACGCTGGCATGGCACCACACTATGTCCCGTGTGCGGATGAATCTAGCAAGCGCGTTGAAAGTTTCAGGCTCGTGATTTGCCGCCAGCAGCGCTGATTTGCACCGCTCCGCACACACACCCCATCTTCGGAGCTAATATTAATAATAATAATAATAATAATAGTCATTGCTCTCCGATTAGGAGGAAAGTGAACGTGCCGGTTGAGTGCCTGCCGAAAGGTAAATGGAGTAGAGTAAGTCGTAAGGGCTAGTTACTACGTGAAGAATTTCTGTGGATTGAAGCGCTATGTCAAACACGTCCCGAAATGAAGTGCAAAATAGTTCGAGTAAACAAGTCACGATCTCGTGGTACGATGATTTGTGCCTCTGACGTGGCTTCATTTTCTCTCTCTCTCTCTCTCTCTCTCTCTCTCTCTCTCCAGCGTTCTATCAAACGGGTGTGTTTCATCATTGACTGGTAGCTGTCAATCAGAGATTCAAGAGACTGTTCGTGTTAGAATGAGAAACTTGGTAAGCTTCCGCTTTCAGCTTTGTGTATCCGGGACCGATCAACCGGAGTAAGTTGTTGACTGATGAATCAACCTGTGTGCTAATGTTCGAATCCTACCATCAGTTGTCATATTTGATGGTGGGCAACATCACTGTTTCTCGAAGGACAGCTGAGCCTTTTATACTGGAATATCAGTAGACTCTTTGCTCTATGATTAAAGTTAGTAAGTTTTTATCCGAGGTAAAATGGGCTCTCGCTGCTCGTCTACCGTGTTCATTTCGGAGCACACTTTATTTTGGTACAAGATGCTTTCGGACAATAAGCTCCCGTTCCACACTGATTTGCCTCACTCGAAAACACCTAGTTTTCGATGGATCCTCTCTTCAGCTAACTTTGACAAGAATTCACCTGTTCTGTAGCAGGTCCACATGTTGACGAAATAAGAGAGTGGTAACTGGGCCGTGCACCTATCTCGGTGCATGAACTTCGTTCCTATATTCAGTGTTTATATATACACGGTGAAACCCTAAAGTGATGATATTGTGAGCGAATGTTTTTGACCGAAATTTAGGCTTGTGAGTCTGCGAAAGTCATTACTTCCAACACCCATATATTGATAGTAAGTAGTGTTTAAATGTGTGGACAAAATTCCTCCGGAAGCACACGACCGGTTTCGCAATGGTCGCCGCTCATCAGGTATGTACTTCAAGCGGAATTTTGTTCACCCATTTACTTACTACTTACTATGAATAAAACGCGCTTACACTTGCAGTCTCCTTGTTCGTTGGGTTAGCAGTGATCCAGACACGGATAGCTAACAGAACTCACAGTTGTGATTAATTTGTGCACTCTTCAATGAAGAGTGCTCATTCACTCTCTGTTGCATTCGCGCCACTGATTTCTATTCCGAGTCACGTTTCTCAGTCTCTAACTAACGACAATCCTCCCTCCTTGGGTCCCACCCAGGGGGGGGGGGAACCACCAAACGAAACCAGTGATGATGCTAGCTTCTCCACATCTACTCCAAGTCATGGCCTGACCGCTACTTCCGTTCTCTCATCCTTGTCCAACACGTGTGAACAGAGCACAGAAAGGTAGACCATGGACAAGCATTCGTTAAACTTGTCCGATCTACCGAAGGCGATGTAGTGCGATTACTTCGGACAGAGGGTGGCTGCCTATGCCCAACACACAACGGCGCACCTCGTCGTTGCTCACTCGATGTTCCTACCAGACGCGAGCCATGCTCCAGAGACATCGGCTATGAAACAGAAAAAAGCCGAGCCTTCTCAACGTGGGATGGTCAGGTCTTGCCACAGTAAAGTAAAATACCACGAATCACGGCTATATACGCCCCTCCCCTAAAAGAGAGCCGGATGTTACGGCGACTTCACAGGTGTCACCGGTTTGCCAAAGTTGCTCTAGCTCTAGCTACTTGTGATGTGATCACCTATCCAACGTCTCCAGCTGGGATCAAGTAGTTCAAGTTATCGAATACCACCAATCTTTCACAAACACTGTGCACTTGGAAGTAGCAAGTCAAAAACTTTGTTCCTTGGGAGTTCAACTGCACCATTTGGAAGACCATAGATCACCCGCTGTAGCTAAGTTGAAGAGAAATGGAGATATAGGGAAACCTTGCCGTACTACCCTGAGTCGACGAAAAAGGGCGACCGCTGGCCGTAGGCCCTAACCTCACCTGAGTTGTGAGGACACAACTGTTTCAGGATCGATACACACTTTTCAAGTACTCCATTTTCAATAAACCATCTCACAACGCACTTCTGTCGACAGAGTCGAACACCCCGAGAATGTTTGGGACTGCGATGATCGTTGGTCTTTGGAAAGTACGACTGTTCTATTTGCTATAGTGTTCATAACCTAAAACAAAAACACGTGAGATTGTAGGGGAAAATATACCAGTAGGGTAGGTTGGGTTGAAAGCTGTCACCCTGCTAAAAGTTTATTGATTTGGTGTCAAGGTGAGAAAATATTTGGTGTGAAACATATTTGTATGCAGGGCTCTGGCTGACGTATTCCGATAAGCCTGGCCTCATTGAATGCCAGTTGATTCGGTACTGGATTGTGCAACATTACTCTGATAGACTGGATCAGACCAGTTTTGTTGCCTGATGCTAAGCCACCTGCCGGAATCGAGTCTGCGACCTTTCGTTGTACCGTGCGGACACTGTACAAGCTGAGCTATAGCGGTACTGCGAGCTGGACGTGATAAACACAAATGACTGGTCAAAGACTAGCTACTACCATGTTATTGGGTACGCAACAACTGTTTCCGAGCCTATCCTGAACGGGAGTAAAAGTGTGTGGTACTTTTGTGAAACAAATCACTTAAGAACCAGGCTGGGTCGGCTAACGAATAATGAGTGCAACTCAAAATCAGCCAAAGTTCGAGACCTGTTATGACGCCTATGGACTTGCATTGCTGCTGATTCCTGACACATTAGTGAGAGGAAGTTGTGCCGTGCTCTCGTGGATTTATAGCGGTGAGGTTAGCATCGTCAAATGATGTAAAATGTTCCCAGGGGGAGCCATAATCCGCTAATTTTTTTCGTATCTAAAAGTTCCATCCGCAATCCGGAATCGAAACGTTGGCCTTCCGCTTACCGGTCTGATCGTCCCCCAGCTGAGCTATATCACGATATCTACAAAATGTCTACTGGATTTCATTCCACTGTGTACCGCTTTACCCCTTTGTGAAGTGATCAATGGGGTTAGTCCAATGATTAAAAGCGGAATGGTTATCGAATATAACTGGACTAGTTGTTTGTGCATTACGGAATATTCACTCGTGCTGTTCACACCCCACGGGTCATACCTTGATAACTCTGTTGGACAGAAGACTTAAGCGTCATGCACAAAACCACCTGTGTCAGTTTTCATATGTAATGCAGGTGACAATGAGGACACAACAACTGACTGACCGCCGAGGCTCAGTGAAGGCCTCTTTTTGGGCTGAAAGCAAGATCAATTCGTTGGTGAACGCTTGGGTAGTGAAGAGTTCCGGAAAGCGGACTGCGATGTGATCCCTTGGATGAATTTTCAAATGAACTCATCAAATCTTCGGTTATCATACACAGTGTTTTTAGTGTTTCTTAAGTTGTGCAAAGCTGGGAAATTTCCCACTTCGTCTAGTGAATCCTTCTACAAAGAGGCGACCTGAAAATGGCAGAAGTGAAAACTCGATCAATAAATCATTCACTTCACAATGAGTTCCTTTTACCCAAGTTTTGTAATGGTGCATCAAATAAAAAGTGAAAGTAGAAAATTCCACCCTGCGTGGTTTCGAATTTCTCCCCAAGGTCAACAAGTTTTATCACTTGGATCATTTCAAAAAGTTTGTCATACCAATTAAACCCTGATACATAACCAAACATACCCAAGGCAATGAACTGGTGAACCACCGTTAGTACAGAAGGGAAATCCTGCTGAGAGCAATCAAATTACAGGCTAATTCACTGTGGCGGACGCTGTGTGCTACGTTAATTTTGGCTGGTAACGTACGTGATCCATACGTGAAATGTCCTAAACCCTTCGGCTTGGCCCCGTAGCCTAACCGGTAGGGTACATGGGGTACCAAAGCGTGGATCGCCACCGTTCGTGGGTTTGAATCCCACCTAGGTTAATGACTTTTAACGTTTGGACCTTTTTGGAAAATTTGTCAAAACTTCCAAACCCAAATACGTATGATTATTTGCGTCCTTTATGTGGTGACCTGTGGTCAGTAACAAGTGTGTGATCTTGGTTGCCATGCTAGACTTGATGGAGGCTTAGAAATGGGACATTTTCCCTCACTGATGAACAAATGGTGATCCTGTCGGAAGCTACCCCTTTTGCCGAGATGTCGACTACAGGTGTATCTCCCAGAAGTTAGTGGAAACAAAGCAACAAACATTTTGAAAATACTGTGTTACCTCGCGGCTCAAACGCAAACTCACCGTTGACGATTATTCCACCGGAGAGAAAAATGCGATTTGTTTCCCATGCATGACTTTCACATAAAGGTCACATGAGTGTGGTTCGGTAGACATTCATTTCGTTTTTGCGCCGATGGAAAGATACTACTCAAAGCCAGAACGTTTCAGTACTTTAATAAATATGAGAGAAATAGCATCAAGCAAGTTCATCGGGTCGGTGTTTCTACTACGGACATCGCTGGGAACCTTGCTCTAATTAATAGCACGTTTCTTTAGCATTATTCACAACAAGCGGCGGCGAGCAAAAAGTCAACGCACTCTATTTGGATAATTATATGCTACTATGTGATCGACAAAACAAACTTTGAAAAGGTATCAGACTTACCATTAGAGATTTTACAATAAATTCCTGTACTGCTTTGCACAGATTGGTGAATCAACCTGAGCTGCCGCAACTTTCGGCCTATCCAAAGCTAGCAGTATACACCCAAGACGGGTGGTCAAGTTCGAAGAAATGTAAGTCACATCACAAGCCGTTTTGGCTATCGATTTTCTTTGTATGATCTATGATGAGACTTCAAGGGCATTCGAAATCAAGACTGGATATTTCCAGAGGAACCCATTTCAAATAACTTCGAGTTAGCAAAACTCATTACGCCCGTTAATATGGGCTCCAATGAAATACGGTCGACCATGTCGGGGAAATTCTTGTCCACGGCAATCTGTATAAAGCGCAATTAATTGAACCCATCTCATCAATGATTTCAGTACGTCACTCAAGAATCTCATCGCACAAAACCACCCTGCCGCCGGGAATGCACCTTGTGACGTGCCACAGATTTAGGTACCTTAGAATCGTGGACATAACCATTTATTTGTTGTATTCGGTTACGGTAGCAAAACTATGGTAGCCTATATTTCCCCTCAGATTCCAGCGTGATTAAGACTTTATGTACAGTGTCGGGGAAAGAAATTAATACATTTTACCCAAACTGAACTTCGGTTTCCAACATGAAG
This sequence comes from Fasciola hepatica, assembly GCA_948099385.1. Classification (NCBI taxonomy): domain Eukaryota; kingdom Metazoa; phylum Platyhelminthes; class Trematoda; order Plagiorchiida; family Fasciolidae; genus Fasciola; species Fasciola hepatica. The sequence goes on from CANUEZ040000030.1 coordinate 19,167,078, forward strand.
CATGCAGTGGAACACGGGATAATCATTGGTCTCCCAATTAATTTAGTCGTCTCTGTAGATAAGGAACTGAAATGAGTCAATAACGATGCTGTGAGCCAACATAGTGATAACGAAAAATTAAATATGCTTCGTACGACGTGATAAGCAAAAGTTTATTTGTGAGTGAATACCTTTTATTTTTCCTTCGGTGATCACTAATCTCTCATTTTTGTGGGTAGATGGGGTCGGAGAAATGATGGATTTATTGGAACGAATTTCGTGTGTTCGTCCTTGAGGGGAAGGGTAATCCGAAATGAAGGATCACGAAGTGATGTGTGTGTGTGTTTGTGGTTCGCAGTCATGTACCCTGGTTTCCAGTCTCCTTTCGGGCTCGGTAAGTGCCAACTACGGACGATAATTCTTCTAGAACGATGACACCACGGTGAACGTTGGTCATCATCATCATCATCATCATCATCGTACAGCGTTAAACTGCAGGAAAAGCCCTACTGACCACTGCCTTTCTCACTTAGTTACACGCAACAATGTAAAGAAAGAATAAACAAGGTGGGCTGAGAGTGGACCTATGTGAGTGGAAAAAGGAAAGAGTGTTGGTACGACTTTATGAATCAGTAACAAATTATGTAACCACTATTAACCAAGTACATAAAGATGATCACATTGGATTTAATTTCAGATGTCTGACCAGTGAAATGGTACACACCTCGGTGAGAGTTAATTGTTAACAGATATCGACATTTGGGCACGACTTCAACTGGAAGTAAGCTTCGGTTAAGTCCAACCTTGCAAAACAGATACCCTCGTTCGGTATTGTGAAAATATCCTCTGGAACAGGTAGTGAACAACAGTCGGAGTCTGGAACGGCGGTAAGGCCCGTAGAGAAATCAGCGCAAAGTCTTGTGATTCCGTTTGGTTTTCTCACAACAACAACTGGCGCTGCCCATTCTGAAGAAGTGGCTGGCATCAAAATCCCAAAGTCTCCAACGCTTTCAAGTTCTTGGTCGAATAATGGCTGACCTGCATACGGGACTGGGGGTTTGGAACGAAACTCCGGCTGACTTTTCTGTTTGACCTATAAAGTAGCTTGAAATTGTGTACACAGACCTATACCTTCTTGGAAAACAAGGGCAAATTGTTGAATCAGCTGATCTGTTGACGGAGCTGCAGGAGTTGCTTGGATTTGGCCACAAAGGCTGTTGATAGAAAGGTCATTTAGACCGAGCTCGTCAACCCAGTCTGTTTCCAGTAGGGTAATGTCGGATTTGGGGGTGAAACAGATCGCGGAAACTGTCTTATCACGAAAAGTCATGGTACGTCGAAGTTGGCTGGTAAGCTTTTGTGAGCCGCCGCAGGCACCAGTTGCGGTTAATGAAGTAGGCTGGATCTCTGGTAGGCCGATTTTCTTCCGCGTGTCTTCTGATATGACAGAAATGTCGGATGCTGTGTCTAGCTGGAGGCGAACACAATAGTTGTTGATGTAAACATTAACAAATTTCCGACGTTCCGCTGCCTGCTGCTGTGACTTTCTGACTGACCCCGTAGGAGTGCACGGAAAACTGGTCAGCATTGACACGTGGTTTTGGAGGGTTGTACGTTCCTTTGAATCCTTGAGTTGGCAAAAACCATTCTTGTGTCCGAGCTGACGACAGAGTTTGCATTGGTTGTTCTTGAATGGATAGAATTCATGAAAGTGCCACAGTCCTCAGTGTCTGCACAGAGAGGGTAGTTTAGCTGAACCACAAAGGTTAGATGCAGATGGTTTCTTTTTGTTGGTGGATGTCGTTTGGGAACAGTGACCTTACTGACGACGTGTATTGGATGGTCTGAATGTTGGATGACTGCAGCATCATGTTTCAAATTAAAGAGTCGCTCGCCCTCGTCAACGAGTTCTTCCAGTGTATTATTGGGTTGTGGGTTGACTTTGGTTAAAAGTCGGGTTCGTAAATCGGAGTGATCAGTGGATTGGAGACCGCAAATAAAAATGAGGCATCAAAATTTACCCAGTCAGTGAACGGAACTGGAAACTCTTACAGGCACGACTGACAATCCCATCATACGTCACAAGATCGTCCACGTCCCGTTTAACCAATCCGAGACAGCGGTAACGAGTATTGAATAGTGAGGATGTGGCGCCAAAAATTCTACTCATAGTATGAACAGTCTGATCAAAAGTGCTGTCCGGAGATTGATCTTGGAGGATGAAACTTGTATAGCGGACGTGTTCTGCAGGTCCCAATTTTGGCACTAGAAGTCAGATCTTAGGTTCATCATATTTGTTGACCAAGTCTACATTGAATATTTCCCCGTATGGTTTGAATCACGAATCAAAGTGATGTCAACCGGTGGGTCATGTACATAATTCTCCACGCGTTGAAGGAGTGTTTCTGAAGCCGGTTCTGTAGGTGTACGAGTTAGGCTGACGTCCGTAAGTCTTTAAATCAGCATCTACATCAGTTTCGTAGTCAAACTTTGCAGGCTGTTTATAAAGGACTGCTTTCGTTGTAGTTAGATCCCTACGGATAATTCATCCATCGAAAGAGTCGATCGCTATGCCGGAAACCCTCTGTTACCACTCAGAGCCAGTGACAGAGAGATGCTGTATCATGTGGTGCATATATAAACCAAACCTCTCAGAGCCAGTCCGGATAGCTTGACAGTCAGGTGTTCGACCCACTTTCATTCACCCGGGGGTTCGAGCTCGGTGGATGTGTACTGCTGATGATTCCCGACCAGGATGAAACAACCGTAAAAGCTTTCGTGGTTTTCAACGGTGAGATGAGCATTGGTACTGCATTATGAATCATGTCGTGTAAAATATAATCTCTTGCTGCTCATATGCAAATAGAATACAGAGAGAAAACCCCAAAAATACCAAAAATCCATTAACCCGCAGGAGCAATTCTGGTGTGCGTACAATCCAGGGTTCATTCGAACAACATAGATGATCAATCATGGTCAGGAGGGGTTTGGTCTCGAAAGTCACCCACGTTCCTCAGTTCGTTCAGGGAGTTTACCTCTGAAAGGTAAAAAGGGAGAAATTACGGAGATTAGAGGCAGGCAATTTAAATATCTGAGGTTCACTACAACAGGACTAGATTCAAACACAAACACACACACACACACACATGCACACATACGTAAAAGGATACACAATCAGATATGCTGTCTGACTAACCTTCATTGAACTCATTCACTTCTTCCTGGGCCTGTCGGATAAGCATCAGTTTGTGAAAAGGGTAACCAGACCCGGGCCCAAAAAATAGCATAGTCTGATTCATGGCGTACACCCACCCACCCACTCACCCTCCCGAATGCGTTTACCTACATTGACAACCATAAACGGTAGCTAGCCGCCTCGAGGCAAGAAGATCTACCATTCTGACCGATCTCCCGGCGAGCAACATCACCATCGTCTTGCTTATGCATCGTTCTTATGTCTGGATGATGGAAGGTGCGCGGCGGAATGAGTAGTCAATAAGTTACCCACTGTTGTGTGCGGTTTGTGATCGGAAACAGTCTGCTTATAGGCACGCTGTTCCGGATCGGACTTGTGGGCATCTGCTTGACTAACCAAAAGTGATTCCATTCAGTACGAGGGTGAGATTATTTCTTCCCTATTCTTACCGCTCGACGTGTACCAGATCCAAAATTTGACTGACCGGTTGACTGACTAAACTTCAAACGCTCCTTCATGCGCAATGGTAACGAACTAGAACTCGACAATCCAATCGGTGGATTTGAGTTGGATGAGTGAACACGTTTGTTTGTAGTTTTTGGGCTATGATTAAAGCTATTCCATGGCTGACATTCAAATTATGTGATTTGTACATGTTCAACTCTAATTCTGGGTAACCCCACGTAAGATCCTGTGATGATGCGAACGGTTTTTGATGCGAACAACAAGTATCTGCCTAGTACAGGTGAAATTCGGTCGAATTCGGTTTCTCAGTTATGTGCACTAATTTTTCAGTTCAACAAATCGGCAAATACCGTGGAAGAGATGGTGGCATAAAAGCAAAGGTTATTGTAATCGGCAGCTCTTCAGAGCTTCAACAGTGGTTTTCACGGAAGCTGGTTATCATAACCTTGTGACGTTTCGTAGTTAAACAAGGTGCCATCTTGGGGTGTATATGCACAAGTCCCTTACACTGTTTACAGTGTATCCACTTAGAGTTGCCATCGATAATCTTGCTGGGTTTCTTTTCTCAGGTGCCAGATTCTCTCTCTCTCTCTCTTTCTCTTTCTCTTTCTCTCTCTCTCTCTCTCTCTCTCTCTCTCTCTCTCACACACACACATGAAGTATTCGAGATAGCAAGTGAGTTTGATTCAGCTTTTATGAAACTTTGTATGCTTACCCCGCTTCCTGTTGCATCACCCGTGTGTCGATTGACGAGCGTAAACATCCGTCACTCAAGCTCAGTTCTACTCATGGAGATATCGGTATTTATGCAGAACACGATGTGATAGTCATTGGCCTCGAAAAATGAACGGTGAATCGGATGGTTTTCTATTGCTCTCTCTCTCTCTGTGGCCTAAACAGATAAACACGTTCTACCCACCCCCAAATCCTCCTGCAGGATTTCGAAGTACCTGTCCGCAATTCGTCCGTGAGGTGATGGCTCATTTTGGTGCAAAACGACCGCTGTCCGGACAAAGCCATTTCCGGATTGTTGCAAAGTGAATGGGCACCGAGTAAAAGGTGGCCTTGTACGGGTGAATTAAAACGGGGGGGGGGGGGGGGGTGGGGAGCGGGGTAACCTAATTCGTATCGCGTTTATCGTTTTCACACACAACACCGCTCGGGTTCTTTTTCTTCATCCTATCCCAGGGGGAGGACGGGCGAAGGGTGATGGGGGTGGAGAGAAGCGGCCTGAGAAATTCGTGAACGGGAAAGCCTAATTCGTCATGTATACTGGTCATTCAGTATATATATATATATTTGTATACAAGTATGTCCACGTGTTTTTAACATGGCTATACGTACTGATTTCGTGTGTCAACCTAGTCCCCGGGCTCTTTTTGGCTACTACTTTGTCCTAAGATGTCCATTTGGAAAATTGTTTGTTTTGTGCTTGTATGTGATTTTGTTAAGACCTTCACAGTCAGCATCACATCAATTTTCGAAGCGGCAACCAGAGATGGATGGTCTGTATGCGAGAGAAAACAAGACCGTGACACTACTACACTTCCTGTTTCCTACAACAGACTACAGCTGTAAATTTATCCGCTTGCTCACCTTCCCTCTCTCTCTCGCGCGCTTCCTCTGATGCCCATGAACCGCACCACTTAATGTAAACTTGACCCAAGAGCCAGAGAAATAACCAGTCAGTCCAGGTCCACGTGCACACAAGGATGCCATTCTGTTCTTCAAATCTACCCTATTAATCCCCGTTCTCTGCCACGGATGATTCACCTACTGTTTAATTTTGTAAGCATCTCGACCCCCTCCCCACCCGGTGTATTGTACTTTTCGTGTACAAGTGTATTCGACGGTCATCTCCACCGTACATCTTCCTCGCTTCGGTTCTCCTCAGTGTTGGTCTTCACTTAGTCCAGGAATTAAATTTTTAATCCTCAACGCGCTCTCTCACCCCCTTCATCAACGCAGAGAATCTGAAAGCTTCTGCTTGTCATCAGCACCGTCTTTATAATGCAGTTCAATCGGTAGACTTGTCAAACATACGGATGCTAGTAACGAGCCCCAGTCTATTGCCAACGGGGACTAGATGAGATCGATATGCTCCTCCGCTGAACCGCTGAGAACTACGTATGCTGTCCGCTGTCTCTCCTTGTGCTTCAGTGTGTGTGTGTGTGTGTTGCTTGTTTGTGGTGAGCATCACACGTGGTCGTCAGTCTGTGATTAACAGATTCAGCATGAATAAGGGAGAGAGAAAAAAACGAAATAACTGTACCACATTAATTTATCTGTCCACCGTCGACTTTATTGCTGTGGTGGTACCAATAACCGAATAGTTCCACCTCATTCATTGCAGTCTATTATTCCCTTGTTCACTGCCACCTGTCTGAATCTGTTCAGCCGTTTGTGCTGAGGACTGTACTAATTCTTTATCACATTAATCGAATTACTTCTCGGATATGAAATACGATAATGATAGTGATAATGACCCTATACCAATAAAATTATTGATAAAAAAGATAATGATAAAAGTGCTAAGTTGATGCAAATGTTTCAGAGACGGGTCTTTTTTCCGGGAAGGGAAGTGGAACCCTGACTATCCAATACAGGGAACATCCACCGGTGCTCTTAGTCCGAAGTAGTCAAGCTCTTCAAATTCTTGGTAAAATACAACAAACCAGATGCTGTCTCTTGTCCTCTCCGTCATTCGATAGAGTTCTCGTCTTTTTTACAGATTGTTTTATATTCCATATTTTCTGTCCAGGACTCTAACGGCTTTATGTGACTTTTGAAGATTTCATCTGAAATGAAGTCTCGGACACGAGTCTCTCGGATATATAACGTCCGTGGCACGAGTTCCGAGCACACGAATCAAACCTACTTGCTGCCATACAAGCTTCCACTTCCATATGTTTACAGTGACTCAACTTGGATAAACATTCAGAACGAATTGGAAAACCGCTAAGTCTGGGACAATTTACTGATGTTTGGCTATCAACCGCAGCGAGGCGGACGAAAATAAACTTGATAATGTTTTCTCGGTGGTTAATTTCGCTGATCAGTGATATTAAAGACGGAAGGGCGTAGGGATAAAGGACAAAGGAGGTGAACAAAGTATTACGTTCCTAAATGTGGTTGAATATATATATATATATATATATATATATATATATATATATATATATATATATATATATATATATACCACTAAGATGTAATTTGAAGCTTCAGAATAGTGAATGGGTACGGCCTAATGATGAGTTCACAAACCAACCATATCTGTTAGTTATTCGTGTCTAGGTCACAGGTGATCCACCGAACAACGAGGCTGCATGTGCAAGCACTCGTACAGACAGTAAGTAGTATGTAAACGCAGGGGGCAAAATTTCTCTGGAAGCATCTGGTGAGCGACAACAACCGCGAAACCAATCTTGTGCTTCCGGAGAAGTTTTATCTACCTAGTTACATACTACTTACCATCAACGTACACATGTACATCGTCTTCAGTAGTCAAGCCCTGTCGGTGATATAAAGTAATCCTGATGATAATGCAAAAAGAAAGTCTATATGCACTGGCAACCAATGGGCTCGCCTTTATTCTTCAGGAATTTTCCAAATTTCTTCGGCACAGAGCCTTCCACGTTGGCGACGAAACCATTTTTTTGTTATCACATGCTCCATCACATATTCCACTCTGGACTCCAGTGGCTCATCCAGACGAACGTAATATCAAGGTCCACTTAGATGCATACTGGAATTTCTTTCTCTCGGTAAGTTAGGTAGTCATTGTAGGGGGCTTTATTAAATTGCATACCACGTAAAATCTGGCGATTAAGAGAAAAAAGTCTTTTGACCACTACAAAAAATGGTTTTTGCCGATCTATTTAGAGGATAAGTCCAGGATAATTTATGCAGTCCTATTTATCCAGTTAGTTATATTTCCACGTTTTGGTAAATCGTAGCGCAGATCGTGGTACCCTGACAACCCAGGACACCCATTTTCCACGGTGCATAGAGCTGTACGTAATCAACAAATAAGGGAAAACCGTAAATAAATTCATGCCATTGCCTGGTTCTACCTCAATAATCCCATGAAATTTAAACTGTAAACCGGGACTCGAATACAGACGCGTGAGTCTCTCTCTCTCTCTCCCGTACACACACACACACACGCGCACATACACGCACATTACTATTAGGCTGCTCGGCTAGGGCTCGGCGCACATGAACTACTACTAACGATTCCTGACGAGTCAGTTGTGAGTTAGGATTTGATACCACACGATGAGTCGTTTTAATACAAATAATAGTAATAATTATAGACATAATGGCGTTCCTGTTACATTCCAAGGTATACGGCGCACTCAGGATAATTTAAGTAGACAACTCTACCCATGATACGTTAAATGCTCCATTCGATGTACTTGTCACGAACAAAAAAAGGCGGTTCATAGAGAAACTCTGATTGACCATCGACCAAAGCAAGCTTTCCGTTCGGAAAAATTTACCTGTAGTTAGAATTTCATCGAAAATCTGACAGTACGTGTACCGAACAAAAATACGTGCAAAGTGTTGTGTAAAGTTATATTTCAAATATGATCCACGTAGTCGACAAAACAAGTGAACTGCAAGCTCTAGCTCAAGGTCGCATTGGACCCCCTATCCTCACCCCAAATTTGTTTCCCACTAACAGTTTGCACCACATCTGCTCTGTCGCGGAACCACACACTGAACACTGACTTTACGCGGTGGCTGACTAGTGCATGGACTGATTTATCCCCACGTACTTGGGCCCGCCGGTGGTCAAGCGGTCATCACCTCGGACTTTGGAAAATGACGGCTCGGGTTCGAGTCTCGCCACCGCCGATAGCTTTTTCTTCATGTTGCCTTTCATTGGCAGCGGCCCCCTTCCTGAATAGTTGTACTTTGTGGTATAATAAGTAAAAAGGAAAGTAAAAAGAGGGTATCTTTATATCAAACACTGAAATCTTGTTAACTTAATCGTATGGATCCCAAGCAACCTTGTTACTGCCTTGACTTGATCGATTTTAATTCACGCAGCGACTACCATAGAGGTTTTTACAGTTTTCGTGTAATATTTATCGCTGTTTATAAATAACCGTATTGAAAACCACAACTGAACTTTTGGAGTTCTTTGGATTGTGTTGCAAGTATCTGAACTACTACTCGATGTCCGTTACAAATCGGATATTTCATCATGAGGATGAAAATGGCAGTCACGGGCCCAGATAACCTACCAAAGTCAGTCAGTTGTTCTTTTCAACAAATCTGTGGCCAGACTAAAATCAAGGCAGCGATCGAGATCAGGATCTTTGTTAGTAAATTCGTCCAATTTGTGAACAACTTAGTTTTCTTCCGCGTTTCCAACCGGATACTAAAATACCAACATAATGCCAACAGTGTGACCTCCTAGTGGTTCTATGATCTGGTAACGCGAGTGTGATGATTACTGGATATCGTGATGTGTGAGATTATCTTTTTCCGGGGGAAAAATCAACTTCTTGGGTGTATGCCTTCATCAGATATTCACTATGGATGAGAGGAATCGTGTATGAAATGGAGTCTAACACCTTGTTCAATCTCAATACTCAAGGCAGCACGGTTAGCCTTTGTGCCACCAAGGTTTCTGTTTGCAGAAAGACAGGACTTTCGTACGTGAGAATAACCATTCGAGAAAAACAAGCCGGTGTAACGGACAGCCCTGGTCTCTTTATACTAGCCAGAAAGAAAACGCGAGTCTCTGGACCTGAAAGGTCTGTTGAGACTTCTTTGCGGAACAGATTTACAAGGCAAAAGTAACGCGAACGCAAATCGATACAAACACTGGATTGGATGATTTGTGCGAAGGCGACAGAAAAGGTCGGCCAGTCACGTGCGGCTTGATGAGCGTGAACGGACATCACTAACGGCGTGAAGCGAATTGATTCAGGATCTCACTAGAAGAACAAACCTCAGGCTTGAAAGTGGACCAGTAGGAATGAGGTTCGAACACTGGTACACGGGCTGATGAGTCAGTGATATAAGTTTCACAAGTCATACTTTTTACCCGACACTGACTGTCTAGCGCGGGCTTTCCCTTTTGCTTCAACCCGAGTCATTGCTGCTGTTGTACAGTGTTGTAGGCCGTCAAAATGAAAATTCACAGGTTGTGAACGCTATCAGCTAATGTGATTTGCAAAACGTGTAGTCTCCCAGCAGTTTAACTGGCAACACACAAACGTTGCTGAAGTGCGGATGACATCCACACAGAGGTTCAGATCCGATCGGGGTCTATGTCATCGAACATTTAGGTCCACCTAGCGCCATCGACATTGACACTGAAGTATATATGATTGGTTTCATCGGGTGGATTGTAATCCTCTCGGGTATCGTAGCCTGTAGTTCATTTGTAGATGACAAGGAGCAATGCCTTTTTTAAACTAGGATTTTAAATGTGACACTAGCCCATGAATTTCGCAGATCTCATTTGGTCAACTAGGATGGATTTGATAACCTGGGCTGTTCATACTGTCATTGATTATTGTTTTGTTTACTTTCCTTTTGGCAGATAACACAGTACAATATTTCTGGAAGGGAGTCTCGGCCAAGTAAAGGCTGTCAGTTAGGGAAATGACTGGCGGTGTGCGAAGATTCGAGTCGGGGGCAGAAGAGTCAGAAACCCGCCGTGATGACAGTCCGAACACGGCCGATTCCTACTGAAGTATATGTTCCATTGCGTAACCGTAAAGGTCCACAGTACAGGTGAAACGAACTGATAATCTGTAATCGGTGAGACTTGAAGTAATAAATCACCACAGAAGACCCAGACCAGAGTGTTTGTCGGGTAGTGAAAACTTCCAGTACCGACACCGCCGGTCACGTAAGTGATAGACGACATGTCGGTGTCACGTGACCTATCCGAGCCTTATATGTGTACTCATTTTGTTTTATCATCTTGGTTGATAACCATCTCTGATAACGCAGTGGGCATTTGAGCGTATGTGGTATGTCCCTTCTTAGGTATGATTATGTAGCCATGTGGGCGATGGTGATGCTAATATTAAATTTAGTCGGTGATAGTAGGGTGGGTAGAATCAGTAGTATTATAGAGCTATCAGTTAGTTATTTTTAGTGACCAGATTGCGAACAGTTTCACTAAATATACCCACTTCTCGATGCACCATTAGGAAGCGACTCCCATGAGTGAACATTTCAAGAGTGGTTCCATTAACCCAGTTCAGATAATTTTAGAAATCGATCCACAGATCAGGGTAAGATCATTTGAACTCTGTCAACATCAGGTGTTTTTCGTATCTCTCTCTCTCTCTTTCTGTTTAGACTGTTTCATAGTTGTATTCAAATCGACCCATCCGAGTTCATTTTTTGCTGTGATAGTGAAGCAAGCAAACCATCCATTGGGGGCACATATGTATTGCCAGTGAAAGTAGATCCATATTATACATGGGTGATGAATGCAAGAAAACACTTACCCATTTGAAGTAGTAGTGGCAGTAGTTATTGTTGTTATTGTATTTATTTTCTTTTTGAAAGTACTTATAATCAACTTAAAAACATGTATCTTTTAACAGATTTAAGCATCTTACTACTCCCTGAGGTATCCTTAAGTTATGACGAACAACTGTGAAGATTTTTCAAGGTCATTTGAGAGAATTTGAAGCCCAACCACTCTGTATGATTCTTTAAAATCAACACCATCGGAGCGACTACTGTGAGTTCTGATCGGGGGTAAAAATCAAGAAGAAAACATGTTGATCTGTTTTGAAGATCCCTATTCAAAGAAAGTCAATCGACCAGGTATCTTGTCAACGGCTCCAGTGGCGTATGTATGATCAACACCGTCAGTGTTGTGAATGGCTCTTTCGAACGCATATTTTTCAAAAACAAAGGCATAATGGCAACACTTGGCGATATGTATATATATATATATATATATATATATATATATATATATATATATATATATATATATATATATTAACTAGAATCTGGAGTGTGAGTGGATACTCTTCATTGAAGAGCCCACAAATGAATCACAACTGTGATTTCTCATAGTTATTCGTGTCTGGATCACGGTTATCCCAACGAACAACGAGGCTGTATGCGCAAGCGCTGATACTGATTGTAGGTAGTATGTAAATGTGCGGACAAAATTTCCCCCTGGAGTCTGGCTGAAACAAATAAAAACATTTTTCAAGTTTCTTGAGCCTTTGTAGCCCAAGCCAACCTTCTTTCCTTGCTGGTAAGAAATATAGTGACCGGGAACCCAAAACCTGTTTGCTTTGGGTGAGGGAAAAAGCGATTTCTAGTTGGTACGGAGATCCCCACGATAAGGTGATAAATTAAAATAAATCATTCGCAATGAAGACCCAAAGATTTCAGTGGTCAGCAGAAAATTCCGGTGACTATAAAGTGGAAAATCTTCCTTCTGGGACACCTCTGAGAAAGAATGCCACACCACGGTAATTCACGATGAATACAACTGTTCTTGATATTCATATTTTCCTTTTTGAGACGAAGGACCAAAATGGATTATTGTAGTATGCAAGGATCAGTGTCTTCCAGTGGGGTTGGCTCGTGTTTGATCTGCAAAATACAAAAAGGCAGAAAACTCCACGAACACAAAGGCTCAGTAAGTGTATCAAAAGGATGCTACATTTTCATTAATCGAACACTAATATGGCTGCTAACAGCCTGCTCATTACATTATGAAGGATCAAATGAATTGAAATAATGCTTTGGTTGGACTCCGATGGTACCAAGTAGTTCACTGGTCAAACTTTCGTTACTGGTACCGCAGTATTTCCTCAAGGAAGATGCAACTAATCCCAGATTACCTGAGGAAGCGTCGATCAGTGTTGGAAGTGGCAGGTTTTGAACCCACAACTCCAGGATCCATTAGTTCGAGAAGTATCTTTGTAAAGGTTACCTTGTTTTGCCCTTATTTTTCATTTGTCCTACTCTACGATTAAGTCACCTCAGACTAGACATCATATCAGCCTTCTCAGACACAGCTTCCCGAACTGGTTCAATCCTATGCCCTAGCTGCACAACCTATAAGTCGGCACGATGATATCTTTTCAGGCTAGCTATTAGATTATTCTGACTTAGCGGAATAGGTGTTATCGCTTCCTGTTCTATGGCGGACGAGATCGATTGCTTCTATAGTACCAGCCGAACATTCTCCCACGAGCTCATTAGTGATGGTGAGGAGTTTGGTGAGGTTTGGCATTGCGTCATTGTCTGTCGGAAGTGTGGGTTCATGGGGGAATGGAACAATGTATTTTAAGAAGACGGTATCTTCCCCTGTCGTCCGTAAATTGAACAGCTGCTTACTTCGGGTAGTATTCAAGACGCTCTAATTATTAACACGAAGTGAACAGCCAGGTCCGTAAGGATGCACCAGTTTGTGTTGGCGATTTTACTCGAATACCCGTTCATGAGGTGCACCATTAGTAACTGTGCACATGTGGGAGCGGGTGAATTGATGCATATGTACATTGAAGAACATCCCCACTAAGTAATGTCCAGTTTGGTCGAGGTAAGAGAAAGTAATCTCATTCCAGAAAGTTTTTTGTACTTTTCAGGGTGTAGTAGGCACCTTGCCCCCCCCCCCCCCAAAGATGGCAATATCGCGAAACCGGAAAACTGATTAGAATAACGGTTGAGTATACTAAAGGACAGAGTTGGCTAACTAGTCCGCGAACATGGGGGCTCCATCCTCGCTTCTGATGCTGCGGCTAATATGCTTAGCTTCGTGTAAATTTGATTTCCCATTTGGCTCACGGGTTTTGTGTGAATCACGGTTGATTGAACCAACGACCCCGAACCGCCATATCCTTTTCAAACTGGTTTATATTCTCAGGGTGAATGATCTGTGGTACTTTGTAACACGCAGTGAAAGATGACTTCACATAGCTGGCCGAATTAAAAAAAACCGACAGTCTATCCAATGTGATAAAAATAGTCTAATATGAAGTCACACAATGGTTCTAGTGCACTGTTTGAATGAAACGATTCGTCGTGCAGTATCAACACTGAACTGTCCCGTGAGAACCAACGCAACACTGCACAACTGTTGCATCTAACTTGTCGGGAAGAGGGTTGTTACCTTTCAAAGCCAGTGACGGAAGGGTGCTATATCATGTAGTGTAGATGTTCAACAAACGGTTGAGAACCAGCCCGGATAGCCTTGTGGTTAAGGTGTTCGATTCACAATCGTTCACCCCCGGGTTCGAGTCCCCGTGGGAGCTCCGTGGATGTGCACTGCTCGTGAGTCCCAACAAGGATGAAACAGCTGTACAGTGCTTCCATGGTTTTCAAAGGTGAGTTGAGCGTTGAAGCTGCGTGATGGATCATATTATACAAATCTAATCTCCTACTACTCAGTTGTCTGGAATCATTTGAGTAACATGCATCCACGAAGCCCCAACTGGGACTCAGGGTGACGAATAGTGAGTCGAACACCTAACCACCAGGCAATCCGGGTGGCTGTCAATGGTATTCCAAGTAGTAACATCTTTCCGTCACTGGCTTTGACTAGGTAGCAACCGGTACCAACCTACTGACCGCCTGCATTCTGATTATTCCAGTCTACCTTTCATTCGGTAAATGTGGCCCATTCACAGCTTAGAGAACGACATTCAAGTTCTAATTTTGTTCATGAATTGAAGGATGAGGCGATTTGTGTGAAGGAGAGCGCACTTGAAATGAATTACGTAGCATTATGACCGGCTATTTCAGTATTATAATTCATATTCCTAATGAGTGCGAAATATGGTGTACACAAAGGGATTTCATGGAACGAAAGACCAGAATGGTTAACCACAGACCAGCTGATTCTTGATAGGTTTCTGATTACGTAAACACAAGGCATGCCTACATTGTTCCTTGCCTTAAGTCACGAAAACTGATGCCTGATCCTACGGAAAGATAGGTAACCACTACTACACTACCACCCCCTGGCTGAGATGATACAGAAGGGGAGGTGGAAAGAGATCAGTTTAGGTTTACCTGATGTATGCTGTCCCGAGCACAAATGGCTAATCCGTGTCAGTGGATGGGTGGATGTCATAGTTATTAAGTCCATAGCATACACTTTATTTTGTGCGTGACATACCCAGCCATGGTCCGATGGCTAATAGAAAGGAACCAACAGCCTAACAAACTGATCGACCGCGCGGTTGTCCGAACAGGGGAGAGGAGCGGAGTAAAGGTACCTAGAGTAGAGCTATACTAAATACAGATTCGACAAACTATTTATGTTGACAACAACCTGTCCTTATGACTGTTCAGCTGAATCCTGAGTAAAATCAGATTACTAATCTGTCAAGAAGATGGCATTAATTGATTATGATGACCTCGGAGACAGTACAAAGTAGACAGCTTTCGCGCTGGCCATATGGAGTGTTTATTACACACACGTGACTCAATGGATGCCAGAAATGAACGGATATAAGTAACAATGCACATAAGGGTAGTACAATGGGAGCTACTAACTATTATTACTACTAATACTACTACCACTGATACTGCTTCTGTAGTATGCAAGGTCCAGTGTTTTTCGTTTGTTGCTCATGTTCTATCTACGAATCACAAAACACAGAAAACCCCATGAGCACAAAGCCCAGTAAGTGTTTCATCGGAAACCCTCACTTATTCATAGAATTAATTGTTGGCACTAGGAGCCTGAATGGTATGCAAAGGAAAATCCACTTGCATTTTTCACATCGAAAAGTGGGACGCCGCGAGCCGAATCGAACACTAATATGGCTGCCCACAGCCTACTCACTACACTACTACTACTATATGTACTACATATACTACTACTAATTCGAATTTCTCCATCCAATCAACCACTCAGAATATAACCGGATGTGGCAACTACTTGGTCTGATCGTCTAGCGACCCAATCCATGGACTACTGGGTTTATCAGACTTGTGTTTTCAGCTGCCCACTATCTATGATGCCTCCAGATTTGTGAGTCTTCATACTATGTGACCCAGAATTACTGGGTCCAATGTGCAGTCTATCTGGAGTGAATACTGTCCAACAATCTCTTTTGCTCAGTTCGACAGTCACCCTAGGTATGTACTGATCTACATTGGGCTTTATTTCGGATATCGTACTTGTCACCTTCATGAATTGATATCAGCATACTAAAAAGCCGTTTGTGCTAAATTCATACACGCTAAAATACGGTCACGTATCAAGATGCTGATCACAGCGATTGACGCTATGAAGGAAGTTTATTGTTCTATTGTTCCAGGTTATCCGTTGGAGGTTCCCGAAAGTACAATTCCACGCATTATGCATGAATTAAAGCAAAGAAGGGGTGACTGTGTGGGAGCGAAACCGATAAAAGTCAATAAATGTTTTTTGACGCAGCACGGGTAGTAAAAAGTAGACGGTATCAAAGACGTTTCTCATATCCAAATGTAATTTTGATATGAGAGAAATACGGAAGGTAGGTGTGGTGCATACAAGACAAACTTTCTAAAAGGAACTGTCCAGCGAGAGTACGAGTCCAAAAATTTCTCCCAAAACAAAAACAAAAATAGAAACTGCCCTATTGAAAACACAAGTCCGATCAACCTAGCTGTTCATGGACTGAGTCAATAAACGATCAGGCCAAGCAGTTGCTAAATCCGGTTATATTCTGAGTGATTGATTGAATGAAGAAATTTGTCTGCTACGATAGGCAACCAGTTCGTCAGTTTGGGGAGAATTAATTACGATAAGATCACGTCAGTCACATGATTGCGTGATTCGACTGCCTGCATGAGTGAGCGAGGGTCCCTTGAAAGGGGCACGTTAATCCCTGTATGGATTGTGAGACACGGACATGCATGAGTTAACTGGACTAAATGAGTACACGAATCGGTCCTCTTGATTTTTGTAGCGATCAATCGGTATGTTACAATCTGTACAACAGAATATCGATGCACGGGATACACTTGGCACCTTTAAAGTTTAAAATGCTGCTGCAAGACCACGTTGTCCTTGTGCCAAACCATATCCCAGCCGAGGCAGATTTAGCCGAAGTGTGTGCGTGGGTGGTTACAAGTTAACTCCCAGTCCGATGTTGGATGGGTTGTTTGCGTGTATGCACATATTTTCGGTCTCCATTAATAGGAGTCACTTACAGTTTTGATTTGACATACATTTGTCAATCACAGATCGAGTGAAGAAGAGCGTATTGTAGCAGTTAGATCACTTATTCTTTTTCTTTCAAATATCTGGCTTTTAGAAGTATAGGATAAATGAAAACTATCAGTGTTCGAGCCCCATTTTCCTCACAGCACTGTTCAAGTATAGTGAGACCACCGGCTCAGTTGAGCTGAGGTTTGGCGTAGGATGTTTGAGATCAGAGATCAGTCTTAGGAAGAACAGCTTATCTTGAACGAGTTGCTTTAGTTGGAACAAGTGTAATACACGCCTACATATTCCCTTAGTATATAAAGATTTCCAGCAGGAGATGGCTAGCCTCTCGAGGAGATGTCGAGGATGGCGTTAATATTTCGTAACAGTGTTGTCGTAAATGTCCATAGTCAGTCGACGTTTCGATGGATGCGACTCACCTTTCTTAAGACCAGTATTATTGTTAGTATTGGTAATGGTATTGGTAATAGTAGTAGTAGAAGTATTAAAAATTTTCCTCAAGCTTCATCCCCTTGCGAGGTTTTCCTTTCTGATCAAGACCATAAGATAGTTTCGCTTAATGTACCGTATAAAATAACCACCTAGCACGTGCGAACTCAACACTTCAGACGGTCCGGGACTGGTCAACTGCACGTGTGAGACAAGTTTGTGTTCTGCCCTCATTTGGTCGTGTGTTCACGTGTATCATGCCAGGGTGAACGACTGGCATCTAGCATACATATACATATATGTATGGAGACTAGCAGGTCCACTCTGTGTCTTCAGCTGATGTCACAGGCAGATTCTGTGGGAGGTTGCTACCAGCATTTCGAAATTGTCCAAACTCTTTGAGTCCTGCGTGGACAAGCTGAAGCATGGGGTAAGAAGAGGCGGAGATGAGCGAGTAAAAGGAGGAGTTGGTTGAGGCGAAGGAACGAGGACGGTGGAAGGGGGGAGAGAGCGAACCGACAGCCCGACTATAGAATGTATCCATGTATCTCCATCTACCTGCGTGGAGTGTTTGATGTGGACACAAGTATGACAAACTAGGACCCACACCGGCAGGTGTCCTTGCGTGTGTGTGTATATACTCCCTTACCTAACCTCCACCCTTGCCCGGCATTCTGAAACACCGGCGCATCAAGCATTCACACTCCGAAGAGGTATTCGCCCTTGGCAACCAGAGAGCAGTTTCGTTTTGATTTGGCAGACTTGTAATGTGAGTAGATCTAGCACACACGGTCAATCAGCAGGCAATCGGCACATGTGTGTTACAATTTTGGCATCCTAATTCTCTCTCTCTCTCTCTTTCTACCAAATACACAACAACAATCCTCGCGACCTACCTTTCAACCATCATTGTCGTCATCATCGTCGGAATCATCAACACTCCGATTTGTGCATCAACTCAGTCCGCACGGGCTAGGAAGGGCGAAAAGCCCAGGTACAAGATGTGTGCAAGTGTGTGTGTGTGTGTGTGTGTGTGTGTGTTTATGTGTAGGTGCCCACATAAGCATCATGCATTCCACCCGCATGAATCACTTCTTGCGCATTGAAAGGGGCACATGCACATCGTCCGCTCCCTGAGTTCGTAGTCGAAACAATTCGTCGAATGTTGCTGTTGTGTCCTCAAATTGAGCAACTGCCACAATACCCACCTACCCACACACACACACACACACACACACACACACACACACACACACACACACACACACACACACACACAGATACAAGCAAGTACAGACACACGGCTGCATTCTGTACGGGTCCAAATGATGTCCGAATCTGTAGAACAGCCGGCAGTGGACACAACTCTTGAGCACCACAGTGTGTTGGGCATCTGTGACGGTCAGCACACATTTGCACACTGGCGAAAGGTGTTGCTAAAGTTGCAGAAGAACAGTTAGCACGACAACCACGGACCGACTGTGAAGGTGGAGGTGGAGTTCGAGGTCCGGAGACGAAGGCGGAGAGCAACGGATACATGTTGACTCAAATAGTAGCCACTCAGTCGCTCCTCTAATATTATCTCTGTGACGGAATGCTGGTGTTGCTGTCGCAACTGTTTCCGGTCCTGTAGACAGTTGTTATGGCGTGTGCTGTGCTCATGTGCACCGCGATTATGCCTCAATATTTTACCCAAAGAGGTCTACACTCCAGAAGATGTCTTCGAGTCTTTTGGATATAGGTTAGAGCTGTGAGATGTCCTCTCTTATTCTGACTGGAATAGTGTTCCTGTGTTTATGCCTGTCATTGTTGAGTACATGGGGTCACGTGAGCACCGTCTCAGCTCCAGATAACCAAACAAGCACATTCACGGTCCCCTACCATTGCCAAAATTCAATATCTTTTTCATGGATAGAAGGTTAAGCCCATATGGATCACTTAACAAAGAATCGTAAACCATATATAGGCACGACAACAAAACAGCTTCAGTCTTTCAAATTTTCCATTGAAATAGAGAGATAGTATTTTACGTAGAGCGTGGTAATAATAACTGTATTTTTTGTATTGTATTGTAAGGCGCTGAAAATTGGTATTACTCATACTATTCAGAAAAGCATACTGATTAGTTTTATGTTCTATTCAGTTCTCATCTCCACTCATATTATTGTCAGTATTGATAAGTCCCGTATGAACTAAAGTCAATTCCACTCTCCTCACATGGAAATATGACAACCATTAAGATCGTGATAAGTAAAGGAGTAATGAAAATGAAGACAGAGGCTAGATTGTAAGATATTGCACTTCTGATTTTCGGGTACAGATTGTGAGTAAAAATTGATTTTTTCGTGCCCTTTATTCCACGACGAACAATATCAGATGTGAGAGAAGTAGTTCAACTGCTGAGCAAGACAAAGGGATTTCCTGATCGGATTGCGTAACAAATCTCTGATGATTTTCAACTTGAAGTTTTCTTGCAGTATCCATATACCCCGAAAGAATAAAACGATACGCCTATTAACATTTCAAATTTATGGGTTTTGACAAGAGAAGATTTTGAGTAGAATATAATTTAAAAAAACATGTCGGAGAACACCAGGTGAATGGTGCTCTAGAAATCTGCATGTCCCGGCATGAAGGGAGAGACGATGGGGCCTTTGAATTCGGCCGTGCCCCCATTGTTCGAACATCCAATTGCACTTGTTATACAGGTGTTGTCGAAATTTCCCGGACATGACGGTTTTTCGACTGAATGTTTCTCCCACTTACTGGCTTGTATCGTGGTAAAATTTCCTTGGTTAATTGTGAAAATTCAGATGACCTCTTTCTTAATAATTGGGCATAAATTATCAGTCATATTCAAATCAGGGAATTCTAAAAAAAATGAATCATGAAAATCTTCAGTGGTCCCACTGGTGTATATTACTTATAACGAAGGAATACGTCCATGCTTATCAGGTGTACAGTCCGAAACGAGACATGATTTGGTGCATTATTCTACAATATGACAATTTGCGTAAGAGTACCTTTGGTCTGAGAGACAGCGCACTCTTATTC
The DNA here is from genome assembly GCA_948099385.1 of Fasciola hepatica. Classification (NCBI taxonomy): domain Eukaryota; kingdom Metazoa; phylum Platyhelminthes; class Trematoda; order Plagiorchiida; family Fasciolidae; genus Fasciola; species Fasciola hepatica. The sequence continues at coordinate 19,187,378 of CANUEZ040000030.1, forward strand.
ATTGAGCATGGTCAAATCCACGTTGTTTGAGGTACCGCTGACAATACTCCCTGAGCAGGATTGGTCGTGAATCATGGCATTTTATATCAACCATGCGTGATGAGTTTTGCCACTTCGAGGATACTAAAGTGAGTTTCATTGGGAATATCCTATTGCGAATAAAGCATTTGTAAGCTCCCCATGTCTCAACACAGGCTGCGGAAAGTAAATCGATGGTTAGAACAATTTACGATCCGATTCGAAAGTTTTCTCCTTGTTCGTATAATATTGGTCTTTGATCGGCCGAAAGCAGAGAACACCAGCCTTGTTATCAAATCTTCTTGATTATTTACTCATTGCTTTTTGGATATCATTTTCATCCCAGTTCAGCCAGCAACACTATGCAAGTCAGATACGTTTTATTTTCACAGAACATCTTGTTATGGTATTATTTTTTTGCAGATAATACGAAAACCATGCTATCATTCACAAGAAGAAAAGGAAAATGTTCAGTCCAGGAGCAAGTGTTTGATGGGCTCGTACGATCTTACTTAATATATTAGTATTTTCAGCAAATCTTTACTCCATGTAGCGAAAACAGAGAGGATATCCGACGGACCGTACTCACATGACCTTGAATCCAGGCCACGCATTTGAAATAAACCAAAAGCTTACTTTCGGTGAGGCTACCGTTCGCAGTGATTTGGCTGTTGAATTGTTAGGCAACCTAGTATTCCCGTAAATTTGTTCGCTTCGTTTTTACTTCTTTCTGTTAGGCTGATACGTGACGATGACAAAAACCGTCGAGGATGAGCTATATATCATAGCTTTAACAATAACCCATATCTAACATTTAACTGACATCGGATTTCCGAACTTCAGGCTAATTCACCACGGTGACCAAGGTCACACAATTTCAATCGCCAAGGCATGGCCGCAGAATTAACGTGACTTATATAAAGTTTTACAGAATAGTTCTATTTCCGCTTTTTGTTGCGATATACTACAAAAAATTCAGGGAAAAAGGAAAAAAGTATAAAGAAAAGCTTTCTTTTGGCTAATTTTGAAAACGCTTGTAAGTAGTATTCCAGTGGATGACAGAACAAAATCTCCCCGGAGGCACACTGCCGGCTTTAAGGTTATTACGGGACTATCCGTAGTGGGTTTTCTCATTGCAACCTCATTTGAGTCATTACGAGTGCGTACGACTGAGGAGTCCACTCTAATACGCATAAGGCGATTTGTCGAAGGCTACTCGGACGAATCACCTTGTGACCCTTGAAACGGACTCTTCCTCAGTGCACATTTCCAATGATCCGAATGAGTTTGCAGTGAGAAAATGAAACAGCTCCGATTTCCGTGAATTTGTCTCTCAATTTTGAAAGTCGTCTATATTTTCTTACATGTGCACCTTTATAAAAACGTTGTATATACTGCAAAATAGACAACAAGGTTGGAAATAAACTCGAAAGAGTGACCAGGAACTAGATGGGAGAAAGAAGAAACCCCATGCTAGCTGGTAGTTGGGTCTCCTAAAATGTCCTACCGGATAAGCTTGGGCTTCTACGATTTCAATGAGCACTATTTGTTCAGCATTGGGATAAATGGACGAGATGACAGCTGTCACACAGTAGAAAGAGTGCAAATGTCAAGTAATTAACAAATTCGGATAACCGTGGTTGCACAAGGGTATACCAGCTGGGATTATATTAGTTCAATTCAATTCTACCCGTTCAACCTTCAACCTCGCACTTCTGTGTTCTGGTTTTGGGTTGGTACCTCCCTGCATCGTCCCGTATGAGGACATAACTAATGGAAAGGTGAAATAAAAAGGAACCGAAAGCAAATTACAAAGCGGAAATTACGAATAGAAAGAGCCCGAATGCCACTATACCACTGGTTGTGACACAGTCTTATCCCTCTGAGAAGTTTGTCTCATGGACCCCAATCCGGAAGCTGCTTGGCCAAGTTCACTGATCAGGGTTTTCGTGCATTTCGGACCACCTCTACCTACGTTCCAACCACCAATACTACCTGCCTCCGAGGACAGCGTACGCCGAGGAAGTCTATCGATGGGCATGCGTAACACATGTTCCAACTGCCTTAATCTGTTTAGATTCAGTACTTGATCAAGATAGTGACCTCTGGTTCCCAGTACCTTACGTCTAATCTCAGCATTGGTCATACAGTGTTCCCACCATATTCGGACAGTCCAAAGGAGACATCAATGCTCAAGCACCAACTGTCTTCGTCTACCTTTTACCCTTAACGGCCATGTTTCTGAGCCTTATAAAAGAACAAATCTAACGGCTGCACTGTGGACTTGACCATCGGATGTCTCCCCGGCGCCACAGATGACGGAGGTCGACAAAAGCCAAACGCGCCCTCTGTACAAGCGACGACACTTTATCCGATATATGACCACCTGGTGGGATGTAACTTCCGAGGCAACAGAACTTATCTATTTCATTAAGGTTTAGATCAGACTCAACTCATTCCTGAAGCTGCATTTTACACTTATAAGATGCAAAAAGCATCCGAAACATTGCTACACTGTTGTTTAGGCTATCAAAGAAAGCTTGTAATTTATCTGGATCTTCACTCAGAAGAACAATGTCGCCTGCGTATCCCAAGTATAAAAGTTGACTGCTTGAGAATAGATTGATGCCGCTATTCTCACACGAGAATAGGGCCATCTCAAGAATCAGTTTAAATACAAAGTTGAAAAGGAAGAGCAAAACGCGACAACCGTGAGGAACACCATTTCTCTTGATGAACTGGGATGAAAGATCGCCGTAAGCGAGAAATCGGATTCGGCCGTTTACGTATAAGCATTGGAAAATAGAAATGAACTTCTGTGACACATCCTTCAATGAGAGGCATCTCCAGAGAACTCTGCGGGCAACTGAGTCGAAAGCCGCTTTCAGAACAAGGAAGACAAAGATTGTGGGCATACGGAAGATGTGTCTGTGCTCTAAGGCTTGTCGGAGAGTAAAGATACGGTCGATACAACCCCTACCAGGTCTGAAGCTGGCTTGATCCTCATGCGTATTCCTTTCGCGGGCACTGGGTAATCAGTGGAGAATAAACCCGGTGAGCATTTTGGTAGCGATATTTACCAAGTTGATGTTTTCTGTGATCGTCATAAGAGGATCTGTCACCTTCCTGGTAAATCGATACAATCATCGATTCACACCACTCCCCGGGAATCTGTTCTCCACTTAAAATTACTGGGAGGAGCTTTGCTAACTCCGAAACCAAAGCTTCGCCTCCATCCTTGAAAGAGGATGGAGACTACAAATCTGGTCCAGCAGCTCTGTACCTTTTCAAGTAACCTATCTCTCGCATAACCTCCATTTCGGATGGAGGAGTGTTATCCGACTGCATTGTTCTCTTGCGTTCACATTGGGAAGGCCCACTGTAGAAGTGGGCCAACTGAACTATTCCTTAAGGTACTCCTCCTAACGGTCCAGACGACTTCTCCAAGAGTGAATCAGCGAGCCATCGGACTACTTGATCAACTTGCCCCGGAATTCCGTGGACCAGAATGCAAGACAAACTCTCTCCTTTGCGGTATTTTTCTCCTGAGCTGCCTAATCAGCTTCACCACACGACCCAAATACTTCATTCTTAAATTAATCCATTTCATCCGTGACCAGGGAAAATGCTGTCAATTTGAGTCCGAAGTTTTAAGACGTAAGAGAACGCCAGGTGAGTCTACGCAGCTCCTTAGGGCTGTTGTTCTTAGTTTCCAGAAAATACATGTGATCAGAGCAGAGTTGGATGAGACGATCGAAGTTGTCAGTGCGATCGGCTTAGATAGCAAACGAACCTCATTTGTCTTTCGGAGTCCCCCAGACAGCCAACTTGGGCTTTGAAATCTACAGCAGTGGTCACCAAGTCTGTTGAACGTACGCTTCGAAGCAACTGAGACAAATCCTGATAGGATTCGTCCTTGATCTTAGAGGAACTGCAGCCAGTCGGCGCGTACACAAACACGACGAACAACGATCGACGCTTCAGTTTGGTGTTGTTGACACGAACTGAACGATCCAACCGAAATGCATACAAAAGACTGCTGACTGGAATCCAGTTAAAAAGCACGCTCAGTTCTTTTGCATGAAGCATTCCCAACTCTGGTGTGACCACGAGCACTGGACACCGGATAGCCTGACATGCAAAGGGCAAAGCGAGAGACTGAGGTTGTATCTAGGGTGAGAAGAGTGGTCACAGACGTGCGACTTTTATTGTGTGTTTGAGAGACATAGAATACATCAATTTTGAAAGTTACCAGAGTTCTGGCGAGGGCAACCTGCTGCCCTATTTGACATGGTATGCGGACATTAAAGGCAGCGAAATGAAGCTAATACGTAGGTTTCGGAAATGCGTTCGATTTACGTCCTACTCCTGAACCACTGCTTTCGTCAAGGGTACAATAACCCAGGACATTATTATGATAATTGAGAGCCGAACTAGAGTAGTCGCACTATTGGAAATGAACGCAATGTAGATCCTGCCCGAACTACGCGCAACTGAAGATCAAAAACACCGACTGGATGGGTTCACACTCGAACTTGTATTCCGCGCAGTCGTAAGGTACATAAACATGCCGATGCAATAAAACAACAAGGAGTACTGTCATTAACAATCGCCACAGATATGCGTCAATCTAGAGTAAAAGGAGAGACAAGTTTATGAGGCCTTTTACAGGAGGGGTACTGGAGGTTTCTGGGAGATTCATACTTCGCGGCTGCCCACATCACAGAACAGGGTTTTCTTTGGGAATCTTAGCCGGAGCCTTTGACTCAAAAGTTTGGCCCACAAGGCAGTGGGGCATTAAAGCTGCATGGGAACGTGACCGAAGCACCCGTGAAGGAACTTCTTCTGGTCTGTCATGTGAGACCTGGTTGTTGCAAGCGTACTGTCTTGTCTTCGCTGGTGCTTTGTTATCGATCCGCTTTTCGGATTCAGTCCTTAGCCTCAAGCATCCAATGGAACTAGCAGAACGTGAAAGAGGCAACATCTATTCAACTGGGGACAGCTAGTCAGCTTTCCGCGAACGAATTGGGATTATGTGTCTGTGGAAGATTTTCACTCGTACCTATTTGACCTTCCCTCGGATGTCTATAAGAGGAGTGGACGAAGTGTTATCACTTATGTGAACGAAAGCTGGAGCAAATATACCAGTTGGATTTACAAACACTTAACGGAAACAGTTAGCTGGCAAGAGGTAGACTGTAAGCCACATTTTCTGAGCGGATTTTGCTCGATACTTATGGGAAACTTTTATTAGTGCTCGGTGATATATGCGTGATTAGTGAGAAAGCAGTACGCGTGGAATCCGTACACCAAATCCCGGTAAGTGAACGAACCCACGCGGTACATGTAATCGGCACGGCCAAGCAAGGCGATCCTGTACGGGGCCAAAATGTGGTTGGATAATGCGGTTCTGTCAGATGTAAGATGCTTCCTCACGTGTAGGCTTGGCGGTCAATAATCATGGGTCAATGGGACTCAGCAGGTTAGACTGCGTTAATTCTGTCACTGATCCGGATGCCGATAAAGTCATCATCATCTGCGTTAAAAGCCCTCTTTGTCCACTTCAATGGTAGCATGAAAGGATGACTACTTCGACAAGCATTTCAGTGAATTTACCAGGCACGACACTGCTTTCCTTACCAAGCTTGGTTTGATAAGTTTTTTACATTCCCCCAGCAGATTTAAGGCAAAGTTAGACTTGAACCCTAAAAATATAAAACAACTGCCTATCGGTCAAAATATGCACCTGTTCACAGCTCGGATGACTGTATCTTGAACATGTGTCGGACGGTGTACATTAAAGCCAACCGGTACACGACAATGAGAACTTCCAAGACAATGAATCAAAAAATCGTTCACCTGAGTTACCCCAGCCAATCTTTCCGTGTTTTCAACCCCGAATCCTTCGATCTTCTGTGAACTTGTCCTCGATTGCATCGAATTTAGCTTTCATCATTTATCTCTGTTTGGAACCGTCTATATCCAGACAGATGGATATTCTTCGCCATCAATTAGACAGCCACACAGGAAGAATGAATAGGCTTATATACGTAGACAGATCACTCAAGTCAAAAGACTTACCAGTAAAATTTGATGTCTAAATGAGTTGTATCCAGATACCATTTTGGTAAACTACACTTACGGTCTCACACGGAGAACCATGAAAGCCAATGTGGCAATAGCTCCAGACACAAAAAAGATACGGTTGATGTTGAGTGACTCAGTTTTTAGTTCAGCCCAGTATCTCAGTGTTCTGCTCTGTCGGTCTTCAACTCCCATGATCTTTCAACAGCCAGACAGAGGAATGTAGCCTCCGACCCGGTTGATTCTGTACCATTCAAGGAGGGTGTAGACGCCCTTTCGGTTGCACTAGCCAGCATTATCAGTTATTGTCCAAATAGATGAAAAAACCGCCGACGGACCAAGATAAGTTCGGTCCCAAAGACGGGACCTGGAAGATACAGCCCCATCACAAGCGCTTCAACCACAAAATATATTCAACTCTGCCAGCAAAATCTGGGGTCTTGCAAAGTGCAACTTTTTCTCCGCCTTTATTTTCCTTGTACATTAAAAACAACGCCCAGTGCCTTCGATATTGTTTTAGCGGCAAATACTCCGATGATTCCTTCATAGGATGTGTACCTCCCACTCTTAAATGGGGGGGAGGGCTTCAGAAATTCAAAACAAGCTCATTGGTTCTGTGATTTGTACTGCTCGCAGGGCTAACGAGACAAAATGGCGTACGGTCGCGGTAGATAACTGCAATCACCAATCGAATGGTACTTCGCTAGTAGGTACAAAACCAAAGTAGAAAGTCACCGAGATATTTATACGAACTTGCAAAGCAAAGAGTACCGGGAGGACTCACTGGGGCACGTGTCACATTGGCGGTCGAACCAGGAACAACTTGGCGCGAAGTGATGAAACAGAGTTTATACCCGGGGGTGGCAATAAAGATGCTGATTGCTAGAAATGAACGCAGTGTCACTACGAATGGCTCTCAACCCGCTTTAGTGTACTTAATGCATCTAAATATCAGAATGAGCTGTGTTTTCTTATTTGCATGAAGAGATTTCACTGCTAAGCCCCTCCCGAGTTTCTACAAACAACGAACCCATACAAGTATCATCAATGATCGAATATCTTCGTGTTATACCACCACGCAATCTATCCGGGTCCGTGCAATTTCGAATGGGATTTTGTAAAGTTAGGAATTTGTGGTTTGTCTTCCTCCAGTTAGGAATACTTTCCGTCCGCCGTCAGTTAATTTTTTAATTTTTCTTGAGTACGGGTTTTCTACTCTCACCCGCCGGTTTTACTGCACCTCCCCCCCACCCGCAGTTGTTTCCTTTATTCTGCTGAAAAAGATTTCAACATTTTAATAAGATCTATCAAAGACGTAGCTGAATGTAGCTGAATATTCAAAGATGCGTTTGCTGGCATTATTATCGACCAACACTTGAACACGCGTGACTAGTTTATTCCCGAAATACCTTCAGGCATTCATCATCCTCTGTACAACAAACTTTCGAAAGCTGTACCTACTTCTTCAACACGATCAGAATCTTAAACCCTATTCGCTCACACATCTGAGTATCGTAAATCTAATTGACCGTGCCTGGGTCGTCTGCTAGCCGATGCAACGAAATTCGCCACAGAATTGTGAGAGTGTATGCTCGATTTGGATGAGAATTACTACAGTGCCTGAGACAAATATTGTTTGTAGAAAGTGTTATTTGCCCTGGGAGCCTGGCAATTAGATAATGAAAAATTCGCTTGCATTCACTGCATCCGCAAGTCTATGCCGTGAGCGGGAATCGAGCAGGCGACCTTCCGTTGGTCGAGCAGTTGCCCTACCGACTGAGCTATCGCGGCGGTATGGCCAGTCGGAGAAGAATAAAACACAAGTAAATATCAGGTGATGAGCCACCGCGACCATAAACCGTATGAGAACGTTTACCGACCATAACCAAAAACCCAACTGACTAACACCATTCCCGATAACTCGGTGTTACTGAGCATCATACGTTTACATATGACACGTCACATAGTACATCCGGTTTTCGGCTCCTATATTTATCAGCCTTAAGGAGTTCTTACACATGATAGCGGAATTAGAATTCTCGCTTCTTGGAAGCTTTGATCTCGACAGTGGGATCCAGTGAAAAAGTAGAATAGTTATGGAACAAATGGACAGGACGTCGGCAAAAAGAAACAGTGGGCAAACGACGAGTAGCTGTAAAGTTATCGGAGTAAATGAAGATGAACTTTGGTGTTCTCCGTGGAAGGCATGGTGGTATTAACTAAAAAAGGTGAGAATGCGCTTCAGCTATGCAGGTTTGAAGTTCAGCGAGAACATCTACGACATTATTCCAATGACAGTTAGTAATATCGCGGTAACCTCCGATCTGTAAGTCATATTAATCCATTCTTTATTTTTTCTCCATAACTCTCATGCCGTGACAGGCGAATTTATTGAACACTTACGTAATTTCATATAGTTTTCATACGAAATAGACTGATGCGGGTCGGTCGAAATAATCTCCGGGAGATCGGATGTTCCCATGATTAAAAATATTCAGCTTCACCGTCATTCCTTTTTGTCGGTTTTACTGTTATGATTTCGATTGTGATTATTGTTACTGTTTTTAATTATTACTATTATTATTATGTTTGACGACCTATCACTTCGTTCATCGAACATTTTAAGGTTTGTTTATCTTGGATCTTTAATTCGATAATTATAAATGGCAGTAAAAAATTATTGGGTCCTTGGTATTTCCTTGAGTATGACAACCCTTCGTATTCAGTCGGTATGCGCCACCACTAAATCTGGTAGCTTGTAGTGATTTTTTAACTTATGACCGGTTTCTTGCATCGTGAATGAAGGGGTTCTTCATATGCTGCACAAAGTCCAAATCTCCTGCCTTAAGACTTGTGCTAATGCAAGTCAGCCGATTCCAGTGAGTAGGATAACTGTTCGAGCGATGCGCCGTATGTTATTTGATGCCATCCAAGCTGGTCAGAACTCGTTTCTCGTGAGTGAAGCTCCGTGTCAGAGGAACGCTGTCAGGCACCTCGCATATGAATTATAAATACCGAACATCCTCGAACTTTCTAGCTTGATATGATCTCACTAGGACTGTGGTGAAAACTACACAACTGACGGTAGATGTTCTTTTGAAAATGTGCTCCAGATTGTAACTAACATTGACTGATTCGCAGCTATTTTAACCGATGAGGGGTTCACCCTGATTACGTGGGGACTAGTACAGTGTTAGACATAGAGGAACTGCATCTCAGGATATTGTACGTTCTCGATCACGTGATAGGAAGGCATTTTACTCAAGCTGAGACCATTATTAGTACTCACGAATCAAAACAGTGCCATAATTCACTACATCTGTGCGCGTTGTTTGTCGTTGCTATTGTTGAACTGGACAAGGACACGTACAAACACATTCTCAGTGAACATTTTGGGCCGTGGCGACTAATTCTGGCTCGTCAACATGTAGTCCCGTTTACAATCCACCCATTATGGTTGTCCCCAAGTACCCAACTGAGCATGGATGCCTTTGAGACAACGGATGTTGAACAGAGTCCATCATGTACCTACTTTGTGTGTGTGTGTGTGTGTGTGTGTATGTGTCTGTTTCTCTCCGTTCCTCTCACTGCCCTGTTGAGCACCGTCTGTTACAACCGTCATACTTAAATTCTACTCACCTCGGATATTGGCCTAGCAACAGTTTCTGAGGTTTTGGTCCAACTCAAACGGCATCATCGTCATCATCCGACCCTCCAACCTACACTCTTCCGACCCCACTCATCACGCATCCCAAAACTGCATCTACATGCCGGTTTCTTATCATGTCCATAGGCATGTGGTCGCGTGGTCTCTGTGACACAGATACTGCCCCAGTCGATGGACAGGGATCGTGGACTTTGAGGCGTCTAAACACATGTACACACACATACGCACATGCTTTCGGGCTTCCTGGCAATCATCGTTCGATGTGTGTGTGTGTGTGTGCACACACATACACAACTGTACAAACTTGTAGCGAGGGAGAGAGAGAGAGAGCATAATAGACAATAGACTCAAGATTCCACATTGTCCCGGCTAATGGAGTCATCCACACAGAGAGAGAGAGAATGAGTGAATGAGTCAATGAGTCAGTGAGGTAGTTTGAATACAGAAGGGGACGTCCACTAAGATACACTACAAGACGGGGGCTATCAAACAACAACGTTTAACTCAGTTAGTCATAAAGATACTCCGAAATTGCACAGCTCCAGAGAAAGAATGGATCATTTGGGAGGTGAACAGCTAATTTACTATTGCTCATGCCGGATTGGTTTGTTTGTTGTTGTTGTTGCCATTCGTGTTGTTGTGTCTGCTGTCGGTAGTTGTGTGTTTATACTGCTGAAACCTCTGCGCTGAAGATGTGCCTTTGGGAGGCAGGACGGTGGAGATTGTAGCAACCGTACCTGCTGTCAGTTTGAGCTTATCACGTGACTAATGACGGGCTGATGAGCGGTGTGTCGACACCCGTTCATGGGACTAGCCAAGTGGACCACCGATCGTTAAGCACCAAACGTTGTGTGATAATGTGAACAAGATTCTGTACCAGATTGTCGGTTGCATTGATGGATCTGATTCAACCGGTTGGGCTTGATCACTCGACATTGCTGCACCCTCTCTCAGAATAGCGCTACGGGACGAGTTCAGTTCATTCTGCATACACTCTCTTGCCAAGGATTCATATTATAGAAATTATTATTCATACTACATGTTTACTATTATCCTTCATAAAGATAAAAATATGCGTACTGACTGGGAAGATGGAAATTTCACTCGGTATTTCGAAGCCGGGTTTACTTTTCACAGACGATTCACCATTTGGTTCTTCGTTAGAATTGATTCCAAAGCTAAAACTGGTTCACCCCCAGGGTGGAATCCCAAGCTGGGCATAGATACCAATCACTCTTGGATAGAAGTCTTTGAGTTGTTGATAATCTGGAAATGATTTTTTTTTGCAAATTCACATCAGATTCGAAACACAGGATTTCCGACCAACAACGAGGAAGAAATTTAATTGAAAAATGATCACTATCAGGGTCTAATTCCATTTAAATTTGTAATCCACTTGTGAGTTAAAGCCTCTCCTGTCGATCATTTGCAAAGTGATATGTATGGTATTCCTGTGACCAATCAACGGTGAATGAACGATTGAAAATCCATCACAAGAATGACTCCTTTCATCAGTAACTTGACAATGTCCCGATTACGGAAATCAATGACAGGGGTACAAGAGGTCCAACAATCCAATTCTCATTCCCATCTGTGGAAACTACGCATATGTTGTCCATTCAGATGCATTGGTCAATCCGGTTGCGCCGTATCTTCTCTAGGGTACGGGTTCTTTTATGAGAAAGGTACTCTAGCTCTTGAGTTCGAATGTAATAATTAGTAAAAAAATGGTTTGAAAACTAGTGGAGCAGTGTGCGGTCAGATGATAAAAAAGACAAACGGTAACGTATTGGAAATAAACGACAAAGGATATACTCGGAAAGATATTCAGTCCCAAACTCCACGGTTCAAATGCCGGTAATCTTGTTGCTTCAATTAAGAAAGAGGATCCCTTTTATGTACCTCACCGAAAATCCTAAAGATGTGCAAAGTACGGTCGGACCTGAAGCTATGTGAATCAGTGGTATTTTAAGTCAGAATGAATGGTGGATGCAGAACGGGAGTTTTATTCACGTGAGGTCTTTTTCTCTTGTAGTGCGGTAGTGTGTGTGTGTGTGTGTGTGTGTGTGTGTGTGTGTTGAGGTGTATTTATCGGGTAAACTAAAAAGTCGATATGAGCAGAAAGCTCTAGAAGAAGGAAGTACACAGATTACAACACTTGGTTGGTAGTACACAACCACCGTCGGTGAGTCTCAATCGGAATTCGGACAGGCTTTGCGTGATTACGAGTCTCATTCCTGGGGGTAGACATTAATCCACGGTCTTCCGGATTGTTACCACACCCGACCTACTGGGATCGTATGTGGTTCTCTACCATTTCAAGTCTCAGGGTTTGATTGCCGGTGTTCTCTAATGGTTCAGGGAGCCCTCGTGCATATAGGGTATATCTCTTTAGCTGGACTTAGGCACAAGCATGGACCAACCGGACCGACTGCCAGGACTTCATGTTTCAACACCACTTTCCAGTCACTGGTTTTGAAATATATGAAAACTTGTCCCTCATACAACAGTCGACACCTTCGGTGCTGGATGTCATCTTAACCGGAGTCTAAATGAAATGGAGGTATTGCAAACAAGTAGAGCACCTGGCTACTGGAGCACTTTTAGTAGTAGAATAGCTGAATTATATGCGATGAGTCATCCTGCAGTGTATGAAGGCTCAACTAATAGAGCTCGAACCTCAGTGGCGAATCTCTCCGAATTGATGATGACGACGACGGCGACCTTGAAAATGACGAGGGTGATTCGCACTTTTATTATTATTGTTATTAATTTTATTATTACTACTATTATTATTATTGCTATTATTATTAGGAGACCAAATAAAAAGGCTTATCGTGCTTGCACCAGTTCATAGTAGTCGATTAGACGTGGACATTAAACGTAGAACTATTCACCATACAAGTAAAAGCTCTTATTACTGAAACTGATCTATTCGGATTATCCTAATGAAAAGTTAATTTCTTAGAGATAGCAACTCTGCGGCTCAGTAACGAAGGTGGTTGTTCCAGTCACTTTCAAGCTGGTATATCAACATTTAGAAAGTGTTTACGAATGTCCATAAACAGTATTATGTAACATTAACAAAACTAATGGTAGAGGGCTAACTTTGTTGAATATGCTACATCACGCAGTCTGGATGCTCAAATCAGCATTGAAAACCAAGGCTAACACTGTACACCTATTTCACCTTTGCTGATCCTGCGCGATTAAAGGTATTATATAAGTCCAATCTTCCAATATTACTTAGCTATATTCATATAGTCACCAAGTTCTGTAGGTTGTTAAAAACGGGAAGTCTTCGTTTAACTTAGGGTCCTACAAAGAAGTCGTCCATCATGGGAGTTGATCGCTCTACCGGCATTGGGTCGTTAGTTTATAAAATTCAGTGACGGAAGAGTGCACCATTACGTAGTGTTCATGTTCAACGAAAACAGCTGACAGCCAGCTCGGATATCCTCGTGGCTAAGGAGTGCGGCCCACAATTGTTCACCGTAGGATCGAGTCCCTGTGGAGGCTCAGGTGATGTGCACTGCTGATGATTCCTAAAAGGATAAAGTGGCTGTACAGTGCTTCCATGACTTTGGAGTTGAGAGCTGATAGTACATAATGAATTGTATCATATAATGTTACTTACGGAATCATCAGTGCGGTTGATACAGACGAAAGTAATCTGTTGATAGCTGGGAACTAGAGAAAGAGTTATGTCGTGATTCTGAAAGTGGTACATCATAGTCACGTAAAGAGTCCTTCACGCTCGGACAGGAACATTTCAAGTCACGAAACGAACGAGATCCTGTTTGTGGGCCGAAGTCTACCCGACCCCTGGTCATGGTCAGTACGAACTTCAGGCGGTCTAGCCGACAGTATGCATTTACCCTCCTCGAGATAGTAGTGGACTCGGATCGACCACATTGCAATAAACCACAAATGGCGGGGTTGTTTACAAGAGTGCCATTCGTACTGAAACACTGCCTCTTGACTCCAACGACGCCCTAGTTTCCACAAAGCTGAACATGTGCTTTGGTGGACGCCCCGGAAGCACACAACCTCGAAGATACGTTTGCTATAAACTTTCCCAATCTTCTCGCCCATTCGTCTTCCGGAGAGCCATGGCTGAAAAGCTAGATTTGGCCTGCACCTGAAGAAATCAAAGGAGCACTGAACAGTTATCATTAATGTTTTGTATTCCGCTGGTATATTGAGCTATGGCCTGTCTCGTCACACCCTGTAGTTCCACTGAACCTCAGCGGCTCCTCGACTTTCGCCAGTCAATCCCGGCTGGAGGCGAAAATAATGAAACAAGACTCGCAACCGGATGTGCACTGAACTCAAGCTTTCGTAGGAACCGCGAAATCTGGTGGTCACAAAGTTCATCAGAGAGGAAGCAAGCTAACACCGCGGGAAATCCCCAAAAACTATCCAAAATCAGTTGAGTCACTGGAAAGGAAACCACTAAAATGAATAGAATGATCTGTGGATCTGACGGCTCCGTAATTCATGATCAGCAGCAGCATCTCGCTGAGCGGAACACTTAAGGGCACGATTTACTTGGCTCTCAATGTCAGCCCTTCCAGTAACGCTATCGGCACGCGTTCTGTGGTCTTTTTCTATAGATTCAATAAATGAGGTGGAGATCCACAAAGAAGTCCAAGCCTTAGGGTTTCACAAAATGCCGAGCTCCGAAGGTCTTCACCAGACACTGTTCAAAGATGGTGGAGTGCAGCGTGTTACAGAACTTCATATTTTGTTCTCAAAGATTTGGAATTCAGACGAGTTCCCATTTCTTTCAAGGGAGGAATCGATTGTTGTTTTCAAATTAGATTAGAACTCCCACTATAACTGCCCTAACCGCAGGACTATAGGCCTTATTCCAATAATGCCGAACCTAATAGCGTCTGGCTGATTTGTGAGGAGCGTGCTAGGCCTTGTGCCGGCGGTGGATGCATTGACCAACTTTTCGTACTCAAACAACTGCTAGAGCGTTGTCACACTTTCCAAAGACCAACGACCGTAGTGTTCTTAGACGTTCGTGCGGTCATTGACTCTATCAACAGGACTGTACCATGGAACCGTTTGTTGGGAAATGGAGTATCTGAGATTTGTGTATCGATTCTCAAACAGTTGTGTCGTTAAACCTCAGGTCGAGGTAATGACTACGGTCTACATTTGCCCCCTTTTCGCCGCCAGCGGAGTTATACAAGGCTTCCCAAAATCCCCATTTACTTTCAACTTTGCACGGAAAACTTCTACGGAATTCCTTGGTCGGCCTTCCAAATGATGGAGTTGAACTCCTTCCAGGGAACAGAGTTTTCGACTTGGAATGTGTCGGCGATCGCCTTGATAGGCGACAATGCACAGACAATGTAACACCCTCTAGACCACCTGGCGATTGAGGTATCCACAGAAGGAATGCACTTCACGCCTATCAAGAGTTAAGCGCTTTTGTGAGACTGACAAGAGCCTAAGCCTGTCATCCCTTTTGTGGCAATCAACCAGAAGTTGTGGACAACTGTAAGTACCTCAAGAGCTTGACTACAGCCGATGGTGGTGCCGAGGAGGAGACCAAATTGTGAATAGCAAGCAGTTACAACTTTCGCCAACATACGACTCTTGTGACAACTCGATGACATCCCACTTTCCCTGGAGGAACGGATGCATAACGCAGCGGTTCGCAAAGTTTTCCTTTATGGTTGCGAGACCTGGCAATTCCACGCTGAGAACTCTGGACGGCTTCCGGTGTTTAACAGCCTATGTCTCCGTAGCCTTGCTCGCACCTGGTGGGAAAATCGAATGAGTGATGACGAGGTGCGCCATCTTTTTTGCGCTCAGATAGCCGCCCTCTGACTAAAGTGATCGCTCTACACCGCCTCCGGTGACTGGAACACATTGTCTTCATTTCTGTGCTCTGTTCGCACGTGCTGGATAATGTTGAAACGAGTGACGGGGCGGTCAATTTACGATTTGGTGTAGAGGTATGAATGGGCTACCCTCAATGCTGGCTTCCTTTGAGGCTTCCCGCCTTCCCGGTTGGGGTCCACGAGATGAGGATTGTCATTTGTTAGAGACATTGGCGGATATAATTCGGAGTAGAATTCAGTAAAGCAAACACTGTAAGGCGTGTCTGTTGAACTCTGGTGTATTTTTAGTACTCGAAACTGCTAAGCAGACAGACATACCGACAAAAGCCTCAAAAAACCTACGGCAAAAAGGGTAAACTATCACATCACATCACTTCCTTTTACTAACGGCTTCTCACACTCTCTTTTACTTTTGATACCGGTAATGTTACTTTAACACCTAGTTTGATTTCAAGCCTATGTAAATATGCCAGACATGGGTAGTCGGTGTGACGGAATAGGTCAGTTTTGAGATAGAGGCAACAGGTGAGTAAGCCAAGTGCAGACTGTTAACCTTTCGCCAGATATAAGTGGCTAGTCGCTTTGGATGCCTTCTAAAGTGTCCTTAAGATTATCATCTTTTCCGCTCATATGACGGTCTGAACCACTTGCATTAGGGAACGGTCTTCGCGGTCCAGGACAGTTGGCATCTTTGGACTTTGGGATTATTTGTCGTTCACCCTAAATAGCTTGCCCAGCTTGACTAATGAAAGACTACGAGGGCAGAGATTAGGACAGTCGTTTCACCTTTGAAATTCAAAGAAGGGAAATGTCTGTCAGTAAAGCGAGCGCTGTGCAGATGGCATTCAGATCCGACTGCTTGGGAGATCAACTTTCCTAACTTTCTTAAAAGATCGGAAATGACAGAATTTCAGGTACATATTTCGTCCTTAGCTTTCATACAAGTATTCTGTTGCATATTCATGGATTTGATCCTCTTCAGCATCTCTATCACTATCGCCTCGTCGTCATTAACATAACATCAATATATTTTGTTGGTTGTCACGCTGGCGAGCTAGGTGGCATTGCACTTCCCACAATGTTCACCCACGTGCCTCGTGTGTGTGTGTGTGTGTAACTAAATTCATATTGGGAGTTCCGGCACTGAACGCACTCTCTTCATTGACAATGAAGCGGGCATGAATCAACCACTCCCGTCATCCCAGTCTTCCCATGGCTAACGCCGTTACCTGATGAAGGGATCTCGCATGCACAATGAGGTATGCCACAAAACTTCAGGTGGATTTCTGTTAGTTGATTGTGTTACTTTCGTACATTGGGATGATAGGACATCGTCTGTTGATTACCTTTCGAGAGACCGTTCGGACGAGTGAAACGAGAAACCTGCCTTGATGGAAGAACACATATTCTTCGCATTTATGTGTGTGTGTGTGTGTGAGCAAAACTAAAACGAATTCTCACCTGTTGACCGAGCATAAAACCCCATGTTTCATGTGTTACGCCACCGAAATGGACAAGAGAGGGGAGGGAGGCAAGAGGTGTAGGTGTAGGGGGTGGGAGTTAAATTATGTACCCATCGATAGGAGACTCTCTCTCTCTCTCTCTCTCTCTCTCTCTCTCCCCACAGATTGAAATTGCCAGTCTGTTGACCGAGGCCAAGAACTGGGATGGATGGACAGACGGGTGGGTGGGTGGGCTGTTAGATGAGATTGTTAGGTTGTCCTCATGGTACACATCGTATCTCAGTCATGGTTTACATTAACAAATAGATGGAATAGAGAAATGAGATTTGCCCGTTTTCCATTGGGGCATTGAGCTTTGATGAACTGAGGTGATGTTAACGGGAGTACAGAAGAGAACATGAGCTATCGGCCAGCAATCTCATCAGTATGAGATGTGCAAATATGTGCAACTGTTATTGAACCCAAAGATGGATTAGACACAATAGTGTGACAGGGACCATACAGTAGATTTGGGGGAAATTGTCACTGTTTACTTGTCTAGGCAAGCAGAGATTCGGAGTCACTTTAAGTGAGTGTTTGGGTTTGTGTATATATATATATTTGTATGTGTGTGTGTGTGTTTTCGAATTGTGTTTACAATCCATCCACGATCGGCCAGAAGCCATCAAATGATGATGATGATGATGACGATAGACAGTGACCTTTCATGTCCGTTCAAAAGCCTCAGCCTGCAACGACCAACACTGTGTGCGTGCGAGCTACCGTGTAGGAGACCGGTGACCAACAAGGAGAATGACATCCAACGAAAGTTGCCGTTCCTTCGGATGCGATCCCAGTGAAAGGACGATTGTTATTCAGGCAGTTGACCTACGAGCCCAGGCCAAATGATTTAGGGCGCTTCGCACTTGAACTGTAATGTTGGCTAGCCCGAAGCTGACAAACTGTATTTCATAATCAGAAATTCTCGAGTATTCAGTTGCTGTATGCTAGCGTAACCTGGGCCAGTAGATACTACGGTACACAAGCTAAATGCCCAGAGTCCCTCGGTAAAGCCTCATGACTGAGCTGACAGAGAACGCGCGGCACCAAAGTATGGACTTTGTATGTTTGTGGGTTCGAACCCCGCATGCGAACCCATGCATTTTCACATTCGGATCAACTCAAAGTCTGCTAAATTGTGGTTCGTGGTCGGTCAGTGTCTGTAAATGGACTGATGGGACGTCAGTGCTTTCCAAAAGGGGTGTGGAGGAATAATACAAAATTATAAACCGAATTGCACTGTCTAATAATCAGTTTGGTAGATCGAGCTGCTATTTGGCACTCTGCATTTCATGATTAAGAAGTAATTCATCATTTATTACCGGCTCCCCCGTTGCTACATAAAAATCCATGAGAATAGTCTCGATTCATACGTGTATCTTTGGCGCAGATTAGTCTGATCAACCCAAAAGAACCGATGTGAAAACTCGTGTTCAACACGTGATGGGCGTGAACATATCATACTACTGATTACCTGGTGAAACCGAACTGGAAATGGATCTATGGCAAGGACGATGAATGACGTTCACATGACCTCTGTAACCAGGACGGTAAGGGGCAGGACAAGCATCAGCTGAGTCGAATCGGGTTTTCTGTCATACAGGTAAAGTCTCTGCAACGTACACAAGAACTCAGAAGTTTTGGGCTGAAAATTACTTTGTAATACCTACATGTATGGTGGGAGTCCAACGGTCATCCCAGTGACCTTCGAACCAGTCCGTCCCGAGTTCGAATCTCCGCCCCACGGCCGGTCACTTTGCCCAACTGACAGTCCTAAGTTGGTCTCGAACCCATTTTCTGAAATGTTGTACTGTTGTTGTACAGTAAAATGGAAGGAAGAAGAAAATTATCAAGTTCTAATAATGTGTGTTCAGTGTGAAAAAGGAGGTTGATCTGAAACTGACCGGTAACCGTGACACTTGTCCTGGTGTTGATTTCTAATTTATTTTATTAATAACGTAAAAGGGACCATTTTGATAAGGTTCATTTCTAAGCCATTTCAATTTCTTGTTCGCCAGATTCACCAAGAAGTCATCCTTTGTAGTCTGTTTACAATGCCTTTGTCTCACATGAGATCCGACTGAGAAAATCTGCTTTGGGATGGAGTCGAGTGAGTTGCTAATGTCCACAAAGTGACGGCTGGTGACAGCACAATGCCATCCGAGATAAGTGAATGAGATAAACTTGTTTTTGAAATCGGTAATTTGAAAATCAGAACAACAACGAGGCTGAGCAACGATTTATCGGGAAAAACTGAAGAAAAACAACATGTCCACTAGCACACATGACCTCCGTGCACTGCACAGACGAACGTGACTGGCTGACTAAGGACCAATCGAATCAAAACAAGCTGGGAAACACCGATCTGCTGATTAAGTATCTTAGCTGAACCACCAAGTCAATAATAAACCTGGGTAGTACGAAACCAATGCTCGTTGATGCTGCATCCGAGTGTATGTAATACTTGCAAGTTGAACAACGTTGGATTTCGGGCGTGAATTCCAGTTGGAACTCGATGAACACGAATTAAGGCCGATGAACCTTCTAACAAGCCTTCGAGGAAGCCATTTCTATTGAGCTTTGGTGGATTTTCCTTTGATCACTATGTAGCAAGAAAGTGAAACAGGAAGGACAAACCTGGATGCTACTATTATTATGGCGTGATTCATATCTCCAATTTTTTGATCCTGTTCCAAAAGACCCCTTCAAAATGTTGTTGTGAGAGTATTATACTAAAGTGGTGCATAGTGAATAAGAGCTGGCACGTTATCTTTGGCGACATGGCCTCCTAGTAGCCTGCTCGTCCCTTGAATGCTATGGTCAATTACTGCCGCGTAGTCTGCTCCGAAAAGCTTTCTTCAGCGACGTTGATCCCCGTCATTGAACTCTAAGTAGAAGAAAGTTTAACAACACATTCTGACGAACGATCAGCTTATCGGTGACTTAATCAGGCTGGGTACGATCACAAACCGTCAATCACCGAGTGGAAGTACGATGATCCGAATACAGGTGCGCGCATCCAGCAAGTCGAGAGGAATTCATTAGACAGCAGGACTGGGATTTTGGAGAAAATTCACTGATTTTAGGGGTACTTGGATGAACATTGTACGCCTATTTTGAAGAGAGAATGATAACGTTATGATAGCACCATAACCTGTATTTACTCGGTCGGATAATTCAAAATAGCATAGAATGGATAATCATTTCAATACAAGTAACACTGATTGGAACTCCTTATAAGATTTCTCAGTATTCAGTTTAGATTTCCTGACTTAAGTGAGATATATCATGGCATCAAGAAACGGCATGAATTAGTTTACCGTCTCCCCTTATTTAAGTTAGTTCTGTACTACGCAATGGGTAGTTGAATGTGCTTAACCTCGATTATCAACGCAAAGTGACCTGAGCTACGAATTACCAAAATATGGAAATACAATTAAATTGGTAGACAGGGCCGCATACATCATTCCGGTTCATATTGGGATAGCTGCAATCTGATTTGAATTGTGTGGAGCGTTCTGAAGGTCAACCGTCTGAACCGACAAAATAGATTTAGAACAATCACCATGTGATTCTAAAAATGGACTCTTCGTTCACGCGCGCTCCATTCGATTCAGATCAGATTACAGCAGAAAATCAACTATGGAGTGCTCAAGTATAGGGGATGATTGACAGAAGAGTACCGGGTGCGCAAACCTGATGAGCGGCAAAAGCCGCGAATGCTGTTGTGTTTCCGGGAAAATTTTGTCCTGTATTCCAAATATAATGCCATACTACGCATCTCCAAGAAATTTGGGTAAGTTTACTGTCTTAACAGTTTGGTAGAGGCTGTTACTTCAGCCGACACGGTTTTTGTAGTGAAGCCTGTGTACGAAGATCAAAAGAAATCCTCTCAAAATCGTTTTCCCGATGATAACGAAAGGACCCGGTGGAACAAAAGCTTCTCGTTGTATAATTGGACAGGATCAAAGACGGATTGCAAAGGTTCATAAGTTTTGACTTTCTTGCACGGATTTTTCCAGTGTTTTGAAGCGAATACGAGCACCCGTTATGGGATAATTCACAGAGAAACTCCCACAAGTACGTATTTCAGAGAACAAGATAGAGAGAAGACCATGCTTTTCGGAGGAATAGGACGATTTCAGACGTATTACGCTTAGAAACACTGCTACAAATACCTTTTCCCAATTCAATATTGGAATAATCCCTGGCACTCTTACTCCCTGTTGCACATGAGGTGGAGGCAATTTGAAGCGTGACCAGTACCAGCTAAAATGAAGCATGCGTTAAACGCCAATCAGAGGAGGACAAGCATTGATTTCATCAGAGATTCAAATCCCAACGCCTGCCATTTTGGCGACGGGTGTATTTTGAGGGCTAGCGTTTGGTTTGTCATATGCCATGGAAGGTTCGCAAAAAGTCATCTGTGGTAAGAAATTCCCCTGATAAAATAACCCATCAGAATTATTGATTTTTGTAGTGATAAATCATTGGCAGCTTTGTTGATAGACTTCAGTTAGGAGCTCCTTGAACAGGGGGGGGGGGAAATATTTATCGCCATGACTGATGAGTTTCCTTAATTTAACGTATTGAAGTCATCCAGAAAGGTAGTAGACTTATGAAATAATGCTTCATCTCATGTTTTACGAGAGATTTGTGAATATATTCACGATAAAACCATTCGTCTGTCCATCATTCACTTTCGGGCTTGTGGAAATATGCGGAACTTTGACGTGCAGTTTATTCAATTGCCCTTCACAAACCAACATTTAAACGTAATCGAGGACGTGTTCTCTGTTCTGAAAAGAGACATCGCCGGGCTTCCTACCCACTGGTCAATAGTGACAAAAGTGGGACGTGTGTGGTGGACCATAAAATACGAATTGGTTTAACTTGTAGGATGGACTCTATGCCGATGAGACTGAGAAAAGTCCTGGAGAATAGAGGCAGGCCCACTGAGTATTATTAGGTTATATAGACTTCGCTTTTACATCATTATCCGGGTTACTTTAACGTAACTAGATATCGTTTTATTTTCTCTCTTCTAGACTCATATTCCACCATAGTTATGGCCTACTGTTGGGGGTAAAGGTGGTGTTTTACCTGAAGTCCAAGCATATTTGCTTGTTGAATAATAGCAAACTACAAGGTTTATTGCCATAAATCTTTGCCACCGGTCGCTAGTTATTATAGATATAAGTATATGGCTTTCTGCGTCAATGTTGTAATGCACGGGAACAAAATGTGTTCGTTCGATGTCCGTGGATATCCGCTTCGATTAGGCATATAGTTTGTTTTCATACCCGTACCGCAGTACAATCGATTTTTCGACACGCTGGCCGTTCAGATTCATTTGTGTACTGCCGTCGGACTTGTTCTCACAGACACTATCCTCGCTGGGTTGGCCCGATTGATCTGCAGCTCTCAAACAGGGCAATATTGCTGCCTACGCGAGATGTTTGCGTTTCCGGATATGCGTTTGCGTGAGTTCAAACACGCATTCAAGTCGAGGAGTCGATCACCGATGACTTTCCCGGGGATAAAGTGTATTCTAGCTCTGATCGACCGTATCACCAGTCTTTTCTGATAAACAAGTGAATCGCTTGTTAATCGCCTACCAAATTAGTCACTTGTCGACATAATAGAGGTAAAAAAGAATGAATTAAGGGAAAAATCGATTCGGTCTAAACCGTACTCTTAAGTGATTTGGACGAGCAAAATGAATTGTGTAAAATCAGGGCTCCGTATTTACAGATATATCAAAGAGTCGGATTGTGATTTCATCAGCGAATCAAAAGCAAATATATTCATTCTTTTGATGCAAAACGAGTTTAACGCAAATAGAATGAGTATGCCGTTTGCGTCGGATAAAAGAGATTGAAGATATCCACTTACTGGAACACTGAATGGGCATCCCGATGCATATCGACATAGCATTTGTTTCAAATCCCAAGACGACTTCGTTCACACAGCTTGTCACTCGTGAAACATTTCCACTTCTTCATGGATTGCCGGAACCTCAACTTGTTGGTTAATCCTAGAAACAGTAGTTCGCCTCAGTGTAATCTTGATTACTGAATTTGGCATTTCGATCGCAGATGTTTCCTCGCCAATTTGGTGATAGACAGTAAAACACGGTCGTCTGATTCGGTACAACTCCTGACCGATTGGGAACTGATGTGTTTTTCCCATCCACGTGTCACGACCTGGTTACCGGTGTAGTGAGCAGGCTATTGACAGCCATATTGGCGTTCCAATAATGCGAGGGTATGATCCTGTTGATACGCTTATTAGTCTTCGTGCTCATGGGGTTTTCTATGTTTTTGTTATTTCAGATCGAACCTGAGCAGCTTTCCGCAGGAGATCACTGCTCCTTGCTATCCGGTTATCATTACTAGTGCAATGATCTCTTGAGGCTATGCGGTACACCCCTTCCAGTGCAGTCCTGTGCAAGATTATAATAAAAATAGTGTTTATAATGTTATAAAAACAAACTGGCTAGGATACGTTTGCTATCTTAGACAACGAACTCAGTGATCTGGAGGTTGCGGTAATTGTCGAAATGTTGAACTATGACAGTCAACGCAATTCACGGTTATTGCCAAGTAGTTATTAATCAGAACGGATGTCAACTCTGTGCCACGTGCTCATGCGTTTAGATTCGGTGAAATGTGTTGATGTGAACCGTACTTCCATATACAATGCCAACTCTAATGCGGTAAATTCCTAGGGATTTGTGAGCTGTGCCCAAAGTCCTAATAATCCAATCGTCTGACTTTACTGCGGAACGTTTTCACAGGGCGATGAACGTTGACTAGAGTGAACCACATTTACCGAGGAATAGACTATCACTCCAAAAGTGATAACTAAGTGACAAGAATATGAACTTCACGAGCTGGGATGAAAAACTCGAAAGAAAATGCTTGAATCAATCAATCAATCAAGTAAACAGCTAAATATGGCCGAGAAGCTTCTCGGCTCATTAGGACTTTCATATCTTGAAACTATTAAAGAGCAACGGATACCGTGGAAACGAATGCTTAAACTTCGAATAGAACAACAAGGTTGAAAACTATGCCTCCACGAAAGTTGCCGTTGATATTCAGACTGCATGAATGCAATTAGGGGGCCGTTAGTACGGTACTAGGTGATCAAATGCTCAGTGAGACTTGATAATTTAGCTGAAAAGTGGGTGTGATGCGGTATTCCAGGCCGTTTTAATTTGTTTGCGGGTAGGCCTTTTAAAACAGTGCATTCATTATTACAACTGATTGTGTGGTTTCTTCTCTCCTCTTTTGTAATTTTTCGGGACCAGGTTGAAATCGAGGAACTACCAAGGCGCACTGTTTCTCTGTCGGTCTTCAGGCAGTGCGTGCTCGAAAATCACAAGCGGCGGGATAGGAGCAAACCGTGAAACGTCGGCCAATGGGTGACGATAATAGTGTGAAGAGACGGTTTGTGGGCGATGATGGAATTTCAACTACTGGTTGTACAAAGATCGTCACAGAAGACCTCTTTTTGTTCTTACACGCTATTTGCATGAACAATTTTTATCATACACTTGTATATAAGTGCATTGGAACTGGCCTACTGTACTTCTAGGGACAAGCGGAAACCTCACTCTGAGACTTGGATTGGAGAACCCCTCGAGATCTCATTAGGTCAGGTGTGGGGCAGTGAGCTAGGCGACTGACTTCTACCACCAATGTAGCCGATTGTAGCAGGGTTCACACCTTTGACCTCTAAGACGATAAATGCATGCCTGGCATCTCAGAGTCGATAGAAGCTTATATCACTCGATCACCGCTGGTTGCGCAATACACCTGATGAGGGAAACTCAGAGTTATTACACTGACAATCTGAGTATCTCTGTCCCTCAGATGACGTCACTAAAGTTGATATTCTGATAAGCAACGCTCCTCGTGTTGTTCCAGAGGTCAGAGCGACAAAACGTTGGGCTGAATATCTTACGTCTAGAAAACCATATACATATATATATATATATATATATATATATATATATATGTATATATATATAAACTTTCCAACAGTTTGTTCACGGTCAACAGGTTCCCAGCCACCCATGTGTAAGGGGGTGGCTGACAAAGGCAAGCCTCGATGCCGCGGTTTTGACCGAATGATTTCACGTCATAGCTTGCCCCTCCTACTGTTGGGCTTCACACCTCTTACCTTCGAAGTGACAAAAGTCTATACCGCTCGACTACAACCCTATGTTATCATTTCGTATTCTAAGATGATCTACCGCTCGATCAAAGTTCCTCCAGATTAGAGTAGCACTCATTTCGCACTGTTTACAGCCCGTAGTCAATCAAAGTACACGTTACAAAATGCAATCAGTAATGGGTAGTCGATGGAGAATTCGACTAAAGTTAACAAGAACCAGCCTAGTCTGCGACGCTAATATTCCGAACACTAAGGGGAACATTTTCTTCTGCGAAACTGAAACCAGGTTGCACTCACTCCACAGCTTATGGATGAGCCAAAGAAAATCCGGGATCTTGTTGAGATCCATAATTGACGGGAAAAACTGCGCCTGACGTTTTCAGCCTGGTAACAGCGTGTTCTGGGGTTATCTAATCTCACTTTTCCGTGCGAGGAAATCAATTTACCACTGGATTCTTTCTTAGTACGTCATCAGCCGGGGTGCGTGAATCATCAGGTATTGACTTACAAATTTTGTCCGTTATGGTCACCATGAGAACAGCAAAGAAAAACAATATCATTTGTCAGTGTGGGTGTGTGGGGGGGGGATAATTTTTTCCTACCGCATACTCTTTTCTCTTCAACCCCTGTCCCTAAATCCCTATCTCTCCATGGGTCTCCCCATTTGGGCATTCCACATTGGCATTCTGACTTATTTTTTGTGATTTTTAGCGCAACCTACCAAATTGTTGTGTTGAAACCAGCTTTTCACTCTTTCCCTATTTCCATAACACTTTGCGTCCGCTCCGCTCCACCCCACCACATTAAAAATGTAGCAGCGAGGCCAGCAAAGCGGTGGAGGTCTGTTTGACTGCCTATTTTCCTATCTCAAGTCGTAAAAAAACAAATTTCTACCCTGATTGTCCGGCTAAACTGAAATCCCGCAACCTTTTTGGTCTCATATTTCAAACTGTCTTCGAGGCACACTTTCTCTCCTCTTTTATCTCTCTCTCTCTCTCTCTCTCTCTCTCTCTCTCTCTCTCTCTCTCTCTCTCTCTCTCTCTCTCTCTCTTCTCTCTCGCTCTGTGTGTGCCCACCGTTGACACCGATTCGGGTCGACTCGGTTCCTGCATGCGGTGAAACTTGCGGTCCACACGAATAATCACATTCTGTTGGTAGTCATGGTGTTCACATATCTAAGTGCCCGTACATTTTCACTCCAGTCTCCGAATGTCTCGCCTGTCTCTTCTTTCTCCTCAGAATTGCAATCAACCGCGTGTCACAAAAGTGGCATAGATAAAGAGAGAGAAAAGCCATCATTTGCTGTCCCAATTCCAATCACGCATAGCACTATAGATGGGCAAGGTTGCCAGGGCTTTCTCTGCCGGACGCGCATAGAGGATAGGCAACAGAGAACGACACCAGTCACATTGGACGGTGCCGGGTCCTCGCGTCCTGGAGACGGGAACCTGTTTTGCGTTTAAAAATGCACATTCATTATATGTGAAAGTTAAACGCATACACGCAGACACTCACGCACATAGGGGCACTGGTGTGCAAGCAGAACTCGTAGAATACGTGTATGCCTCGCTTAACTAGTAGGCTCCTGAGGTAATCGGACACCGGGAACCAATTCAGAGACAAATTCATCTCTTCCCAACCAACCAGAACTCTACTCTTTTATGCCTTGTCACGTGCCACGGTACCTATCTGAGATATGATAGTCGAGCAGTTAAGTCTATTCATCAAAACAGTGGTACTGTTATCTTCATCAATAGGTCCTTTATCCTATCAAACAGACGACAAAATCGAGTTGAAAGTACCAGTTTTCCGACAGATCGTTTTAGAGATCAAGAAGTCTGCACCAGATTTGCACACGTCACAGGTCACAGCAAAAAAAACTCGGTTTTTAAAAAACCAACTCATATGTAAAAGTCGATGGATTTAGCTCTGATGGGTTCATTTCTCCCTCAGATGGATTGTGTCTTGAGACGACATATCCCAATCATTTTAACTATTTTACACCCGCTTATAATCTTCCGTGATGCCAATGCAACATCATCGTCATCATCATCTACAAAAGCAAAAAAAAAAAAAACAGGATGAATGTCTAATATTGATTATATTATTTTCTTGTTTGTCTTACGATGCTGATTTGTTTTAATCGTTTGTGTTTGTCTGCTTGATGGTTTAGTGTATTTGTGGGGCATGGGATCCCAATTGGCTTCTATTCTGAGCTATATCACTCAACATCCCTAGTCAAAGACAATCTTCATCTCTCGGATCTCATCCAGGAAGGCGGAAGGCAGCTACTGAGGATAGTTCTGATTCTAGTTTCTTCACAAGCCTGTGTCTAGTTGCGTCTTTTCATCCAGCCGCGCCCAGTAAGTACAAACAGAGCACGAAAAAGTAGACAACGGGCAGACATACGCAGAAAATGTCCGAGACTTTGGAGACGGTGTAAGGCGATTACTCCGGTCAGAGGGTGGCTGTCTATACCTAACACGGTGATGAACCACACAGTTGCTCACTCGATGTTCCCACAAGACGCGAGCACTTCTTCAGAGACTTCGGTGGTCATATACGGAAAGCCACCAAGTATTCTCAACTCGGAGTGGCCAGGTCTCGTAACGGTCAAGAAAATCACTATGAACCACAGCGTTATACATCTGTCCTTTGAGGGACAGCCGGATGTCACGGTGACACCACAGGTGTTTCTGATGGGCGAAAACGGTTCTTGTTCAATATATCAATGATGTGGTCTTCAATCCAACACCACCTACAGCTGTAATCGAGCTTGTCCATCTACGTCTCACGCCTTAAGTCCCACTCCGTGACTTCTCATCTTATCAGACGCCTTGTCTTTTCGTGTACCCCATCTCACTGACTACATGCCTCACCTGTCATTTCTTCTAGTCTCTTGCTGAGAGACTTCAAGTTCATTGTTAGATCCCATAGGATTTTATCACCTGCCAGTTACATACCCCTACAGAATTTCAGTCACTTTGTTACATCCCAACATGGCGAAGCTTGCCAAAAGCTGTCTACAAAGAGTCTCACTTAATTTACTCATCCTCTTCACAAAGATCTAGTAAAGCGTATATCCACTTCTTCCACACGTTCACAACATAAACATCTTTATGCGTGCACTAGGGCTTATAGCAATTCCATTATTTCCTACCTGGAAAGGTGTTTGTACAATCCAGTTTATGTAACATCAGAACTAACACAACATTGGAAATAGCACGAATGCTAACTCCCTTTTTCCCAGTGTTCCACTTTTTTTCCAGGACGTGTACATGGTTATACGGAGGTTGAATGTTCATCTCTCGGGGTTCATAAAGCAGTTACTTGACTTGACTCGACTTGACTTGAAGCTTTCAAGGTACTTAATTTTATGGACTACTTCAAGCTGATCACCGTGTAAGTTGATTATAGGTACAGGCTCCTATCAGTCTTGCCGAAGTGCTTTGCATTTAGAAGGCACAGAATGCATATCATTTCTATATATCTCGAGCCCCAATTGGTTCAGAGCGTTATTAACAGTCTTTCTGGGCCTAGACTGTCAGCATATTTTAAGTTCACAAATCGGTTCTCTCTGAGGAGTTCAACTCCACCGTTTGATAGACCAGACATAGTATCCCTTCGTACATTATCCATAACAAAGTTGAAAAGAAATGCAGGTATGCAGCGGTCTTGTCAGACTCCGCCGTTGAAAGCTTGTCATAAGCCCTAATCCGACCTAAGGTACGACGATGCAACTCTTTGAGGGTGGACATATGCTTCCCAGGTATTCTGTTTCTCAACAAACAGTCCCATTAAACAGTGTCACAGATGGAGTCGAAGGCTACGCAAATGTCTGGGAACACAACGACTTTTGGTCTTTGAAAAGCGTAACCGTGCTTGAGAAGCTGTCGGAAGGTAAAGATTTCATGAATACCTCCACAGCTGGTACGAAACCCGGCCCGTTCCTCACGAGTTTGCTCATCACGTGTTTGGTACAACCTGTGAAGTATGACAAAGGGAAGCAGCTTCGACACTATTGGGATCAGGCTTATACCCCTTTCGGTCGGTGCAGTCACTGTGAGAGGCCTGCTGGAGGATGGGGACAATAATCGGTTGCCTCCCCCCCTCCCCGGAAGGAGGAGATCTACTCAACTTTATATACCGCAGAGAACAGAATTTGAAACTATATATCAACCTTTATTCCTACACCAATGAATTAGGCTAGGGAAGGCTGTTGGAGTCCGGCGCCTTTTGATATCCTGAGATCTATATTTCCTAGTGAATCTGCACTCAAATAGGTGAATCTGTTGAAGCAAGCCACCAAAGTCCAAGGACAGTTTAATGCAAAGTATTGCACAGCCGACTTCAACAGGAATGGTCCAATAGGGCCGGTTGTCTTGTATACTACACCGCCTTTTGTGGTTTGTTGCGATGCGGTCAATCGGGACCCATCGTGGATTCGAAGAAGACGGACTCCACGTGGAGTACCGGCGATTAGTGCATCTGAAATTGGTGTCGTTAAGGCACAAGTGATAATCAGAAAGCCGTTCCCCATTTTCCGAACGATGGGAATTTAGTGCAAAAGACCTCCCAAATGAATCCGGGTTTCAGAACAAAACCGGGCATTTGCTATGGAATTCTATCTGCTCTTTGTGTGCTCAACCTTTCGGCCGACGAAGTCACACAGAAGTTGGAGTCAGTATATGTCGTCATTTCCAGTTTAGACAAGCAACAGAACGTGTGGGGGTACAAGCGTGAGCAAACGCCAAATTCTCGTTACGCTTGTGTTTATGTCCATTCATGGTCGGGAGCGAAACAATTACGGGGGAGAAGACCTGACTCAGTGGGAAGCATTCGCTTGGAGTTAACGAAGCTGGTACCGTGTCTCCATTCAAAGCTGTCGGGCATCTCTGGCTATCCTAGAGGTCGACATCTGTACGAGCTTACCTTGGCGATTCGGATCAGCTCAGTGGTAACACACACGCCTTCGAGGTGAAAGGGCCCGGGTTCAAACACTGGGTGTATCAGAGGATATGCACCACTGATGAACTCTAACAAGAGCGAAACTCGAGTCTGGTGCTTCCGAGTGCAGGTTGGTCGGATGACCTGAGGTTTGTACGTGAAAGGTGGAATCCGAAGGACAGTCAGCAAAACAAATTACGGAGTCCCCAAAATGGGAACGGTTGGGTGTGTGTGCTCGTGTCCGATAAAAGACATGCCCTGACGGACCAGCTTGTGGGGACGTGTGAACGAGTCTAACCGAGAGAGGCAGTCTGAGTCAAAATGTTGATGCAATTATGAACGCACCGACTGGGACTTGACAACGAAAAAACGAGTTGGTCACGTGTCCACACCACACATTCTTTTTCCACCAGTTCCATCAACTTCTTTGCTGCTGAATTCAGTTGTCCAATCATTTCGAAAGATTTCCAGCAAGGTAAATCTTTGAACCCAAAGAACTCATAAGTGGGCAAATCCGTGAGCATCACGATCGATAAACAAAAAGACAATTAACATTCAAGGTGCACATCCATCCAGCCCCATCGGGGACCCAAACCCGAGGTGAACGATTGTGAGTCAGACATAATCATCATGCTCTCCAGGTTAGGTGTCAACGTGCTCCTGAGCCTATATATACTACATGGTATGTCATCCTTCCGTCACTGGCTTTGGACAGCAACAACCCGATCCCCGCACAGAGATCGTCTCCTGCTTCCGTTAGGGCTCGGTGAATGTGCACTGAGGATGATTCCCGGCAAGGATGAAATGACCGTACCATAGTTTTCAATTGTAATTTGAGTGCTGAAACTGCATAATGAATCATATTATACAAATCTAATTTCCTACTGCTCATGTACACGGTCAAATTGTTTCTTCACAAAGTATGTCAGGACATTGCCGTGATACAAAAAAACCCCGACAAAAATGACCTTTGGGTCCACTTTTCGGACTTTCGCTGACAGTTTGAACAAGGTTCTTGAGTGCAGTGTCGAAGGTCGGACGCTTTGGGGATTGAAATGGCTGCCATCAATAGACATATGGGTGGGCCTGTTCCCGTCGCGCAACTTATCGCATTCAGTTGCACTGCGTTAGACAATGACAACACTAAACGGTCGATCAAAATGATACCTCAAACAGTATGCGCGAGTTTCACCATGATATTTAGAAAATACAAACACAAAAATACAAAGATAAAAAGACACCTACTTACAAACATAAATTCGTGCAAGTACTCATGAATACATGTATATTCACACTCTGGCTGACCGTACAACTTCGGCTAATTGTCTTGATGTTGTTCATCATACTAACCAGCACCCTCATATTAGTGTCAGTGTAAATCGTATTCGTGTTCTTCATTGTTATCATCACCCAGTATTGACTGCACGAAAGAGAACTGAGTACAAACCGAGTAATGGAGCACCTGTTGCTCTCAATACTACTGCCCCAAGGCGACATCTTACGGTTTTTGAAGGTGGCTTTCAAATCCGCAAAGATAACACAGTTCAGACAGTCCTCTGCATCCAAAAATTCACAGAAAAACTGATGCAGTCGTCACCACAGAACTTGTTGTGCCACCATCTGTGTTCATTCCATTCCACTAGAGGACTGATGGATCAGTTCTTTTCCAGGTGTGAACTCGATCCTCAGTGCGATTCGCCCAGGTATCAAGTACCGTATCTTCGTTTACTTATTCGTCAAGGCTAGCACCACACACGTAATATCATTCCTGATCGAGTTTTCCATCACAAAGATTGTAATATTCAGCCTATTACAAGCACTCTGTGACACTCCGTCCTTTCCTAACTGTCGGATGCTGATCACCGAACACGTAAACTCTTTTCTTCAAGATATGCTTGCTGAAATGCAAATAGCTCACTTCGTCCTGACTATCGGCTAAATCGAAGTGGCTAAAACAGGTCAGATCATGACTTTTTGGCATGACACAAAGCTTGCCAACCATAATGCTGATATAAGGTGCCAACTTGGTCACAAAATAAACAGCCCAACATTTTTGGGCACACTGTACATTACAAACTGATCCAATCTGATGTTTTTTATGAACAGAACACGCGGGACCCCGCTGATACCTCTTTGGTAATTGTGATAAGCACAAATAAAAGCAATTCAGCTAATACAAGCACATTTCACCGACTAACTTCTTTCACAGGCTGCCAGAAGTGACGCAAAAATTGTGTGCTCCACAGGAGGCGAACTTTTGGAGCCATTACGTGTGAGCATGCAATACCCGTTGGGCATACATACGATTCACACTTGTGGACTCCACCACAGACGATCGATAGTCGTCTATGGCTCAGTTTGACAACCTACTCGCCGCAACCACTTGAGTGGGTGATGATGGGTGGTGATGAATTAACCGAGTGTATTTAGGTCTTAGTAACAACAATTGTATACACCGACAAACTTGTGGTACATATTCTGGTCAGGTGACAATTTTTTCAGAAACTTTTTTCTTGCTGGTTTATTACGTCTCCCAGACTGAGACGCACAACATTGTTGTTCTTCTATCGACTCGAGCAAGTTGCTAATTTTCACAATTTTGCAGCTTGAAATCGGGATATCCGGTGAAATGCCATGGTATATAAGGAAGGAAACCAGTTTTGACATCAAAATGATATTAATTATGTAAATAATTATGAGGATCCGGTAGTCTGTGTATGAATCCGAGCGACCTGCACCAATCTATTTTGGACCCAAAACTGTGTGAAGTAACGTAACCGTTCAATACTCTTAACTGTTGTAGCATGAGAATCATCGAAAAGCATTAGAAACCGGTTTGATATCATTCACAGACTGGAGGTTATTTTGGTATTGCTAACTGCCTCTGAATTACTATTGCAGGTGTTCTCGTTGGATTTTAAACCTTTGCATGGTTTTTGCTCATTGTAGATTCTTTTTGTTTTAGTTACCACGACCGTGCGCCATCAGAACTACAACCAAATTCCTAGCAGACGGATCAGTCACTAGTGGCAAAATGTAAAGATGACGCCAAGCCCGGTTAACCAAAAAAGGGAACGAATAAACGGAACAAAGTTCATTCGAGTTCAGACAGACGCGAGAGTTCGAGAAGCCAACAAATTACAGAACAACTTTACAAATTGGGCAAATAACGAATCTTGGTAACCAGAAATCATCACGATTTTGCCGTACGGTATAATTCAAGTAGGCCGACCCAGACGCTATAGGGGCAATCAGACGGTAGGCTCCAGATACACGCACGGGGAGTCGGCAGCCATGGCGATGAGCAGCCGATGAGACGAGCGAACCAAAGCTCCAAACGGGAGATATCAAAGTAAGATTAAATTCAATATCTAGTACCCAATGGAACGCGTATATTGACTGAATGCAGTGTCTAAATTAGGAACACTAATTACCGACCCCAACAAACAGAGAAGAATCCGCGGTGAACGAAGGAACGAGAAACGAACTAGGCTGAGGTCCCAGAAGTGCGTAGCAGTAAGTTGCATCACTGAAACAAATCGGAAAATGAAGAACAAACATGTCAGTCCTGTTGGAACTGAACCCAATTCGGTCCATACGAGTCAAAATCACCTGACAACGCATCAGCGGCTGTAACAATCTCCCCGTGTTTCATTGTTACTCACCCAATATGTCCACAGATTTGTTCTCGCCCTCTTGTTCATTTGTTCCATGCCAGATTCTATCATGAGTAAGGACTTCAATAAACTTTGTTGTCAAAATCGGAGCTTCTAAGGAACGAAGAATTTAGTTTCATTCGGCTTCCAAAAAAAGAACTTGCGAAAGATATATTATCCTTCATAACTCATACAGATTTATTTATTTTCTCTTCAGTGATTCTTCTCGACCTTAGAGAAAACCTGATATTAGATCTGTCCTTGTGTATCTTCGAAATTTCCCTTCAGGTTTTTAGGGGAACAGCCTACAGTTATTGCCCCGCGTGTGTTTATCACTGCACGCGAATGTTTACTCTCCAAAATTAAAAAAAAATTATAAATGCTTAAGGACCCCTTCATTCTTTCGAGTTGTGTAATTTGACTTGGAAATCAGTATCACCTGGTTAGGATTCGTCTGTTTATTTTATAGTTGAAAATATTCATTGGAGGAGAACATGCAGAAAAATTCAATTTCCTTGTTCATTCCGTGTGCACAAATGGCGGAAGCCAAATTTTGAACTTACGACCATCATTTATCCAAGCTCACCAACGGAAGTGTTGTTCCCCCTGGACATCTTACACTAACACTTGTTTGTCACGGTTTTCAAGACCTACATAATCTCACGTGAAGAGAGAAGATTTAATCCAAGTTTATAAAAGGTGTACACAAAGTGGAAACAGTATGGGCGACCTTGTGTTCCCTATAGGAATCCGGGTAATTTGTGTATTTTTCTGGACTGTGAGAATAAAAATAATTTACAACGTGACCCGTTGTACTGAGTAGAACATCGGATGCTGCGAAAAATTCTGCCGCGTGTGCACAAGGTCCACGCCGGTTTTGACCATCCCACTTGATATGCATTTCCCTGAGAAACGCTTACAGGATTTGGTGAGGTTAACCGCAGCTGTAACTCAACTTAGGTCGCGAACTCGTTATCGGAAGGCGTTTGCAATGCCGTCGATTTATTTTCATTGCTACTCCGAAAGAAGCGAGAAATAAGTCATATTTTGGCGAAAAAGCACTGAAATTTGGTGCTTGATTATTGGTCTTGGATTGTGGGAATTCTTAGTCACTGTCAGGGAGTCAGTTGTCAGCATCGTGCAGCCATCCGATTCTCGTTCAAATGTAAGATTTCCAAATTTCAATTTTGGCTACTGGAAAGTTCCAGTAGCTAGTTTATTATAATCGATAAATGTCGAAGGATCCCTCTGTTATTCTAAGAGGCCAGACAATGACAACAGTGTTTACCAGCTATATTATCAGAAATGTTACTTTCATTCCCGAAAGACATGGATTAAGTTACTGGCTGTCACTTCGATGTTGTATATAGGAATATGATTCCCCTTTTTGCAAATATACTGGTTTTGTTGGTTAAGTTCGCAGCCGTGAGAATGGGTGTAACTAGCAAAACGGCACTTCAAAGCGTAGCTCTACATCTGACTAAATACACTGCTGAACCACCAGTGAAATCACATCAACACTTAGTACTTATCTGTGTAACAAGTGCGTTGAAACACACTGAGAAAGTCCCGGCGGTTTTGACACCGAACCCACTTTTCACCCCACGGAAACAAAAATAAATGTTACAATGTGAATCTCTACGAGGAGTTCCCAGCGTCTTTTTAACCCAGTTTGCAGATTAGTCTATCGTGCAATGGGTGCTAATAAGCTACAGAATGTGTGTAGCTGTCTGGACGTCACCGAACGTGCATGTATAAAGTTACTAATCATAACACAATTGGTTAAGCATAACCAAACATTATGCAGCAATGCGTGGTTTGAATGTCGTTCGATGCCGCACTGGGGTTTCGGTCCGCCTCCCGTAACCAGAGCACACTTTCTCGAATGTTCTGCCTTCGGAAGCTTCGAGTTGGACTCCAAGCTAAGCTGATTTACGGTGATTCTCTAGCACCAAGATGTGATCCATAAAACACACTGTCGTTCACGTTACCTACAGGATTTCTGCGACTTTAGTCAAACTTTAGAAAATTTGACTTGGTGGCCGTTCCACGGACAATAATTTCGGGATACGGTTAGTAGGCAGTTAGTTAGGATGGTAAATATGCACCGTTTGTTGTGTACTGTAATTCGACATCAAACCATGAAAACTCCCGTCTACTTAACCTTTTGCTTCTACTTTCACCACCTACTAACAGGAACAATGAACGTTATTCCACTGTAATTGTTGTGGATAGCTGAACTGTTCGCTATCCACCATGATTTCTACTCGAAAGGTCGAATTTGAGGTTAATAAAATGTCCGAAGACCGTTGAAATTAGCGCAAAAATCGCGGTTCTGCAATAATAATCCAATTGTGTTTTGTATTGCATTGAGGAATTCAGTAAATTAACATACTCAAATTCCAACCAAGAAGAAAGGAAAGTGAATACTGTCACATTGAAATGATCAGGAAAAAAAGTACTGCAGAAAAAAGTTACTTCAGCAATAGAGGTTCATGCGAAGTTCCTCCGTGATTTCCATCTTGTCACCCAGAACACGTACTAAACGAGACTCTGCAGAGATCCGATCGATCGGCGATAAGTCTAAATGCAGAACGCGTATAGGGATCCAACCATCATGCAGATAAGTCATGGTACAGGGGATAGGTGGGGTCCGCATGAATGTTCATGGTGAATTTTTCACAGGTTATAATGTGCAAATCGCAAACTTTGGAGATAAGAGAGCCCATATGCATGGGATTGTCATCCCGTAATTGAGTGACTCGCAGATAAACGAAACCCGAGTCGCTCACTTCACTACGTGTGCTACAGGACAGACTATCAAACAATAACAACAGTATACCTCGAATTGTGGGCAAACCGATCATGGGATCGAAACAATCAGCAAAGTCTTCAAAACGCCAAGGCAACATCAGACAGGAAACGCCCGAGATCGTAATTCAGGAGCTTGTCAAATGGTTTTCAAAAGTCCTTATTTATGGGAAGTATTTTGACCAGTCAACGGTCGGAAGAGAAGTAATCGCCTGGGGGAACACCCACGCAAGCGTGATGAAAAGCAAAGGAAATAGCTATGGGTATGAGAAAGTACATGGCCATTACGGAGTGGCCAAATTCAGTCAGTCACACGGATAAGGCAGGTAGAGAGAAAAATAATTACATCGAAACGCTTGGGAGTTGTCAAGTGATCCGGGCAGTTTTGGCGTAATAACAGAATCGGTCATGGATACCAGTGAGTCAGTGCACATAGATCCCAAAGCGAGAAAGAGAGTTTACGTAAGCGCTAAAATCTGTTTAGAATCAGAGTTTTATACGAACAGATAAGATCAACGTTTATAAAAGCGACAATTAAGATCATTCGACACCTGTCATAGAAACAAGGGTAAGCTTGCGAGACTCAATGGGATTGAATGAACAAATTATCACGCGGGCGTGGAAGCGAGGGCGTGGAAGTCGGTGTGGAAATTAGTGGCCCAAGTGCATGGGCAACAAAGGAACTGTTTGGTAAATGCTACGAGATAGGGAATTGCAATAGATAGCATGGGATATGGACCAAACCAGGATAAAGGAGTTTCTTGATATGGCGAGCAGAATTTTCACGTCCAATTTCAATAAATCTGTACTCTATGGGAATCAAAGAAACATGGCTGATAATGGCCAGACCGCGGTTTAGTTTGACATAATTTGTCCTAAGTAGACGAAGGAGAATTACAGGAGAGCAGGAGAATAAGGTTGTGAGAATACATTGGTGGAAAAAAGAAAAGTAGCAGCTTGTCTGGCACCGAACTGCCTTAGACCACGAATTTCAAAAGACAGTCTACGTAATCTACATACACAGTCAAATTTATGAGATGATCACTGTGAATTGTTGCTGATTGTAACTCCCAAGTATTTGTCCGAGTCAGCCCTGGAAACGGGGACAGTGTTGATGACAGATTATCCACTAGGGTAAAAATGCTCGAGAAAGTGAGAAAGTACACTGAAAACATTTCGGAATGTTAAGATATGGGCCTGAATGGGGTGAAGAACTCTGGATATCGCATAATTCTTCGTGAAAAGAGGCAAAGTCTGGCTGATTAGAAATGGACTCTTCGGCGTACTTAAAAAGTCGCGTAGGTGGTGTGGTGGACAGGTAACTAATATATGTGGTGAAAAGGAAGGGGGTAATGACGATGAGCTGGAGAACGCCAGAGTCATTCCTAAAAGGATCCGATGAACTCGCACCAACTTTAGTATGTTGAGTTCTTTTGGAAAAGTGTCCTTTTATTCATGAAGGTAAAGAAGTGAGACAGCTAAGAGGTTCTAATGTGTTGAGGAGATTAGAACGGTGAGTGGAATCAAAAGTAGAGAAACAGTCGGGTTTATTTCACAGATACTTTTAAGCTCTTTGAAATGGAAGAGCAAATTGGAGCAGTTGCTTCCACAGTGCATCTGTTGGGCTTGCATGAAAAATGGTAGGGGCCATTAGGAACAAAAAAAGAGGATCATAATCGGCTAAGAATAAAGCGCTCGGTCAACTTGAGCGCAGAAGTGATAGCGATGGGACAAAAACGTTTTGATCAAATGTTAGAGGGTTTCCGGGAGGCAGTGAAGTGTATCGTAATAAACGAAAAATGGGTTACAGAAGCTAAAAATACATTCGAGATGAATAACCTGCTATTCCAAGCGAGAAACACCTTCGCTTGATGGTCCGACCATTCAGAACGGAGACCAGGACATCTGTCCAATGAGATTACCGACCGCCAAATAGTTCAATATAGAGTCCGGCTACTGATAGCAGTCGGCAGTAAAACACGGACAACAGAATAGTATGAGTGAAGTGTTACTGTGACTTTCACGTCGTCCTTCGTCGGTGAAGTGAGCGCTCAAACTCATCGAACAAATATGGTCTGATACTGCTTGTCTATACTGTGCGCTCAGTTTAATTCTGGTTTGATCGAAGGAACTACAATTTTGGTTACTGACTTCACTTTCCGTAGTCATCGCACGTTAGCTTTGACAGACTAGGGATATGAAGCTGCGTTAAAAAGTGCAATTTATTCAAATGTGTTAGTCTTTGCCAACTTGATCAGATCCTCCCTAAAAAGTGAACTCAAATTCGTTCACAAACCTTTACATACTCCTGTATTGTTTTGTATATGGCATCTTCAAGAGAGTGTGGTTGTGAATGCGGATGTAGCTGATCAACCTCTCGGGAGAACCGTTCGGAGAACTTTTCAGGGTACTTAATTTATAAACGTAGCGTGGCTATTGCAAATGTTTTTTTTGGTATTTCTGCCCAGATCAGTACAACACATATGAAAATTTTTTGCCGTTTCTCACAACAGCATCCAGAGTATTAACGTAAAAGCACAAAATTGATTGTCAAATCTGTTTCTATTGCATTTGTGTGGGCACAAATAAACCCACACAGTCCTGAACGAAACCAGATAGCCTACACGACACGTTGTAACTCGTCGACCTGATCAGGGATATGAACGCCAAATCACAGAAAATGTTCTCCTTCTATGTGTCCTTGTTTTTCCAACAAATGTGCTTCTAGCAGAAACTATGCACTTTGTTTGTGA
Source organism: Fasciola hepatica (assembly GCA_948099385.1). Lineage (NCBI taxonomy): Eukaryota > Metazoa > Platyhelminthes > Trematoda > Plagiorchiida > Fasciolidae > Fasciola > Fasciola hepatica. The sequence goes on from CANUEZ040000030.1 coordinate 19,226,861, forward strand.
ACACTTTTCAACAACAGACATCAACATAGGTATGCCGGTCGATATATGCAAGGAGTTCCCAAATTGTGCACCAAATGTGTGCCATTTCAGCATAAAGAAAACATCTACAGACAAAAAGGTGGAATAACAATGGGATCCTCAATTGAACCTCTGCTTGTGAGTATATTCATATCATAGGTAGTAAATCACACACTCAGTCATGTTACCACCAGTTTTCCTATTTACAAAAGGTATGTAGACAACACCTTCTGTCTAGTTCCTTCCAACTATAACACACAAGAACTAATACAGAAGTTCAATAAAGCAAATTCGAATGTATGGTTTATGCTAGAAATGGAACAGGATGGAGCACTTCCATTCATTGACGTCATCACACGACGAACAGCAAACAGACCAAAGGAACGCAGCATTCACCACAAATCAATGTGGATAGGGCAGCGCATTCATTTCCTAAGCTTTGTTTCCATGCAGTATAAACGAGACTTCGTGCATTGCCTGAGCTGCAGAGCGCAGCAAATATGCTCCAGGGACCAATTTCCGAAAGCGCCGGAATTTATTGGCAACTCGCCGGGAGAAAGTGGGTACCCAGATAATCTCCCCAGACATTACATGAACGCAGATCCTCGACCAAGATACCCCAACGTTCCAAAAAGATCGTCTTTGCTTCAACAGAATTCAAAGGGGGTAGGGATACAGAAACTCTAGCCTGTCGGTTACCTAACAAAAAAGTTATACACAGCCAAGCTGCAAGTCGCGGCCCAACATCAAACCGTGTTTACTACTGAAACTCAGAGAAAAACGGTCTGATTATTCTACCTCATACTGTGTTCATTCCTACTCTTGCTCCTGTGGTGCGAAATACGTCGGAAGAACAACGAAGCACCTTTCCGATCAAGTTCAAGAAGGTTGTTCTACATGATAAGTCAAAAGGATCAATAAGGCGGTAACCAGCGCAGTACTGGCCCATGCAATCGATACGGGTCACATCCTAGAGCGAGATGGGTCATTGAGCGTCACCCACCGTGTGTTGGCAAACCACTCTAAAAGGGTCAGACAACGAATCTTCTTTACAGCCAGGGCGATTGCAATCAGGTTGGGCAGACCAATCCTGTGCTCGTAAAAAGTGAGTCAAGATACCGCAGCTCATGTGGGCAAAGGTCAACTTGATGGTGGGACAAACACACAGGACTGGCGAACCTAGTGGTTAACATGCCCACTCAAATGCAACGGAAACAGATTTGACATTCATTTTTGTGTTTTTACGTTAATACTCTGGATTATATTTTTGGTCAACGCCAAAAATTTGTTTGTGTACGGTACTGGCCTGAGGAGAACTGCCGAAAAGACCGATTGGTGTTCGCCACGTTACGTTTTCTAAATTTAGACCGTGGAAATATTTCATAAACCGCATCATTTACATTGAACAGCTGGTTAATATGATTATCTTCAGTAGCCAAAATCGGAAGTTTAAAGTTCCCGGATAGAGTCAGGATAGTATCAGGCGGTCTCAGAATTGAGTTCATCGTGGAAGTAACCTACCGTCTACTGCTGATGACCGAGGCGAATACACCATATACCTATGAATTTCGCGCTTGTGTGCGAGGGTCATAGAGGAACTAAGAATTATATTATTAATAGAACACACATTTTGATCAGTGTGATGGTAACTGTTTATACTCCTTTGAAGGGGTTTCGCACTTACCTTCACAAGGAGCCCGGTTGAGAAAGAAACAGAGCGAGAGAAACCGAAAAACTGGGCCAAGCAAGAATCTGACCGGTAAAACTCCCAATAAGTCAATGTACTGAAGGCCGAAAATGGTTCGGTCGGAATTGATTTCAGTTCGAAATTACCGGTCAGCAGAAGACATCGGGATAAAGGAACGAACTGTTACCAATATCCTTGCTATCGGGTCCTACCAAGTCAGAATGCAAAATATACACTGCTAGGTACGGCTAGACGTTAATTGTGAGGGTAGGGGCTGACATATCGTCCATGAACTGACAAGTCCCGTTAGCAATCAGCCCGTCAGCGACTGTCCAAAATCCAGGTCAAGGTTTAAGTGAACGGAATCATGAACAACCGGACAACGGATCGATAAGACGAAAAAGAAGCCCCGCCATTGGTGCCTGGCCTTATAACCAATCAACCAATCAGAAGAGACGCTGTTCAGTGCTAGTTAGAACCAAACGGTTTGTGGTGCTACGGCTGGTAACAATGACTCATTCATCTTAAATATACTGTGTTTTCCGTTGATAAAATGAGATGATTCGAATGCAGATGAGCCTTCTCACTAGAGTTAGTGGAACAGATCAGAAAAGTGATGACACTGTTTGAACCTCTCTATCAGTGCTCCATGTGCAAATGCGCGCTCTAACCGCCCATTCTACTTCGGTTCAACCTGTGTGAACAAGAAATCAAGCAGCAGTATTTTCTACGTTGTTACGCAGTTGGGATGACTATTGACCTAAAATCGTTACTCAAATGCGCCCGCTTCTTCGCGTCAACCTAACTTAAAACATGACGAACTCGGAGAAATTGAACATTACTTAGAAAACCCCTAATAAGGCCGTATGATCGTCAATTTCAGCGAGCCTCCGTTCTAATAAAGTCGACGAAACGATCTATTCCGACGAGGATGTCGAACTCTGGAAAAGCACTGGAAGTGAGAACTGCTTCATTTGAAAGATAGTAGAAGTGTTTGGCCAATATCCCGGACGACCGAATAAAGACTGAGACAGCTTTTAAAATATCAGCACCTGAAGGAGATTAATTCTGTTTCTAGCACAGACCATCAGATTTCAGAATGGTGGGCTACGCTTTGGATTTTATGTTAGTATTTCTGCAATTCTAAGCCTTATACCGACTGCTGATGAACTAATCACCCTCAAATCAACTACTGAGTCTTCGTTGGTGTGATCATTTTAGTGGTACTTTTACAATTATAAGTTTTCAATTTTATGTTGATGCTAGCCAGCAGTGAGAGGAACAACATAGCTTAGAACCGTGACGAGGGAAGGGGAGTCGTAGACTTCAGGTTACAAGGAATCTAACGCTACTTTTATTCTACATTTCTGTATGAATACGGTATAAGTAGCTTAGCGGATAGTAACAAAGACCCACTGCACCATCAGAACAAACCGGTAATCATGATCGTGAGGCTTGCAGTGGAGAATCACATAAGGCCCCAATAAACCAGTGATGATCAGCAATGTTCAAGTGAGTTACAGCGTTTATTTTTCACCTCGAAAATCAGCGGTGTCATCCATTAACACGGTGTTCATCGCTCGCCTGTTTGTGGTTTACTCTCGTGTATTCACCTTAGTCTCCGAATGCGAGAGACCCCAACGAATCTGATTCAGTTGAAACAACCATTACCGATCCACGGATTGCCGCGGTTCTCTGATTCCTACTTCTCAGCCGCAAACACACTGTTAAATCAAAACCGCCAACCGTGACGAAGTTGAGAGAGAGAACTACAAATAACGGTACCAGTTCGATTATTAGTTTGTGTGAATACAACAAATTCATTTGTCATGGTGTGTAGTCGTATCTTTCTGTCCATAATCACCAATTGAATGAACTTCGTGGACCCCATTGTGGAAGCCCGACAGGCCATGAATGGCCGAGTGCACTGGTCTGGTTTTTAATATCTTCCTTCTATGATATGAACTGACAACTAAATAACGCTTACCTCATCAAGGTTGATGTAGCACTTGATAATTTAGTAAAGTCGACACCAATCCGACTACAAGTCCAACCTTGGGCATAATGTAGTCCATCCCAAAGCTTCAGAGTGACCCCCATGTAACCATACGTACGTTTTCTCCCACTTTTCCACCATATCAATGCTAGTCAATCCAAGGACTCCAAATGTACCAGTGAAGACAGTGATGACCAGAAGTGAAACCCTTCCGTTTTGATATATTTGTAACCGACGACTAAGTACGTTTTGACGAAGCGGTCTGTACCACGATTGTGTTCCATTCCTTAACTGTTGTCCTTACGCCCTCTGGTCTTCTATTCTGTGGAGTACACGTACGCTTCTGTGCCGCTGTGTTATGGTGGACTGATATGACTGCTAGTCATTTTATACCACCCCTGCCGTGTGTTTCATTGACTCCGTGAGCTGTTTATTGCTTGTGTGCATCCACCACAATTTTGGCGACCCTTTTAGGATGCCAAAAAAGACTTCACACGAAGATGAACCCGCATAGGGAACTTCTGTGATCGGCGGCATTAGAATTATTCTTTCCAAGTTGCTCGCTGTGTCAACCCCTGTGATGTGGTCCGGTCATGCCCAAATCCAAGCGACCCCAGCCGTACTCCCACCCCTACAAACTTTGCATGGGTGACGACTTCCCGCGTTAGGCAGCTGACGCAAACGACTACACAGAATTGTTTACCGCCTCTAATTACCGCTGAGTATTCTTAGCAGCGATGGGTGGAGATGCATAAGTCATTGCTCGAGGTGAGCTTGATGCAGATGAGGATTTCACATCGGAGACATTTAGACGACTATAGGACCGTTTCACAGATGAGTCAGACGTCATGGCCGTCCGCTACCGGTTCCAAACAGGGGTACAGCAGCCAGGAGAAAATGCTTTGGTCTTCCTCGGACAACTTCACCTTTGGGCCGAAGATGCTTTCCACGATTCGGACCAAGGACTGGAGGCCAAGGTACTGGAAAAAATCCATGTAGGGGTCCGCCATCCAGAGCTGACAAAGAAATTCCGGAGGACGCGACCACTGTCAGTCTAAGAGGTCCTGTAGATGACGCATGAAACCGAACAACTGGAAGATCTGGTACAGAAATATCAGTTTGGCAACCCACCCTTATTAATGATCTTTTACCCACTACTCCAACCCAATCCGTTCCTTTGCCGATGATGCCATCCTTCATTCTTCCCTTTCTTACCGCACTCCCCGCCATGCCAACACCAACATCGATCGTGACCGCAGTGCAATCAGTGCATCTTCAGAGTCGATCTTGAACGTTTTTCCTCCTGGGGATCCCACAATCATGTTGCACTAAATACTTCTAAAACTTCTCTCAATTTCCTTGAAACATCATTAATTCTCCCCTCATTTATCCTGTAATTCAACTGTACTTCATCCCACAGATTCTATCTCTTTGTTTGGCTTATCTATAACTTGTTCTCTGTGTTGGTCCGCTTTCATATCTCAGCTCACCCCTCGTGATGCGCGCAAGGTTGGTTTTCTGTTTCTCGCCAGACGCTTCTTCACACCAACTCATCTTCTGATGTACAAAGCTCAAGTCCACCTCGCACCTGAATACTGCAGTCACGTGTGAGGTGGAGCTTCATCTACGTTCCTTTCTCTTCTTGATCGGGTTCAACATAAGGCCATCCGGCTGGTCAACGACCCTTCTTTAACCTTCAATCTGCAGCCACTAGCCCATCGTCGGGCTGTTGCTTCGTTATCTCTCTTCTACCGATACTATTTTGGATTTTGTTCTTCTGAGCTTGCTTCAGCAGTTCCTCTTTCCAAAACTTTCTCCCGACCACCACGTACCCAGGCGACTAGTTATCCCTATGAAGTCTCTGTCACTAGATATCGTACTTCTATCTTTCAATCTTCTTTCCCCGAACTTTTAAATTATTGGACACTTTCCCTCTATGTCTTCCCACCCATTTACAACCTTTCTCTCTTCAGAAGCAGGATCAATAAACTGATTCTAAAGTGAATGTTCCCCCACAACCTCCTTTTACAGTATATCTTCCGATTATGGGGTTTACCCCTTACGCTGTAATTCACTTCAAGTGCAATAAAAAAATTCACAATCGAATTCGACTTTGTTACATATGTGCATGCACAATGCCAAGTGCAAAAATGGGAACACGGTTTGATTCTTAGCAATGATCCGGTGCGCTAGACTTATCTCTGTCTCATGCGGCCGGATCAAGGCCTCCAAAGTGCACCCAGAAAATTACGAAGCGGCTATGGCAAAACTTCTGAGGTGAGTCACATTTCATCCACTAATACCTCAAACAGCGTGAAAATCGTGATAGCTGCATCAACTTTGCAGACATTTTTTCTGGCTTGTCTTGATGCAGTGAAATACATCCGAAACACCAGAGATCAAGAAGACTTCAGCAAACACCCGACGGACTACGCCACTGATAAACAGAAACGAGTGGACTAGGTACGTATTGCAAAACGCTTTACTGTTATAGTACAATATCTATTGAAGAACATAATAAGGTAAAGGTTAACTACTCGAGAAGACAACAAAATTCGTACTGAAAAGATAGATGAAAACAGAACAGCTAGAGCGATTATCACGATACGGCTAATCACAGATAAGGCTTGGGAGGGAACACGATTGACGACGGGTAAGTCGGTGGACGGAGGGCAAAAAATGCACACGATGATGTCATGATAAGTGCGCCTGCGTCTATCCAAATGTGAACATAAATAATGATAAACAAGTGACAAAGAGGTACAAGCAGGATGAAAAAAGAAAGAAAAAAGAAGACCAATCTTGTGCATCCATAAGTTTGTTTGTGGTGCGCAGGTAGAAATGCAAGATGGCCAGTTCTCATAGCTGATCGGCTTTGATCGATCCCGGCTTAACAGATTACAACGAAGGGATGAGGAGACACTGTTGTTACACGAGGACTAGGACAGAAAAAAATGAGCCAAATAAGCAAACGATTGTTCGATTTAAAGTGCCACATTTTGAGCCGATGCCTCAGCAGTCCCCGATGAACCGGGGTTTGGCCGCGTTGCTGCTTTCGTCGCGGATGACCGAAGCGCATGTATGACAGACTCGGTCAGACCGAAATTGATCTGTCCAATTCGCTCCCAATCGAGATGCTAGATCGACGAACAAACAGGGGACGAGAAGAAAGAGGTGTAACGTCATTTGATGGTGACAATTTGCACTAGTTGAGCGAGTGGAATTCTCAGTTTTGTCATAAACTAATCTCACATTGAGCTTTTCGGTTTTGGTCGCTAATTAATTGTTTAAACATTTACACACATTGGTTGTCAAGCCCGGATATTTATGGACAGTTTAGTTGACAATGCGTGAGCGTGAGTTGATGATAAGCGTATCAAAATTGTTCGGCGAATTAGAGCGAATGTGCGAGCACTTATTAAAATATGCGAATGGGACGCGCAAGTGAACAGAACATTTAAAAACAGACAGAAAATGTCAGTTTCTCACAGCTACGAAAACGGCACCGTTTGAACAGGGCCAAGCTGTCTGCATGATACAACATCCAGAAACTGTTCGCATATTTGATCCGGTTATGCTATCAGCGCCTTGGACACGATCGGGAGGGGGATGAATTTTGCCCATTGTTGTTGTCATGGAAGCAACAGGATTGATTGTTTCCGACCACTTCCGTTAGCGCCGTACAATAACAGAACGCCTATCTGTACCGGTATGGTCTCCATCTCCTCAAGTTAGCTGTCGCTATCGCAACTCATTTCGGTAAAAATTACTCATTCAGCACGTTAAACGAATCACGTCTCCCATCGGCAACTGATTGATGAACATTCACTTGGCTACTCACGGGCTGTTAGTAGCTCGATATTATCCTCAACATTTTCCGGACCAAGCAATTGAACGCGTACTGTTAAAGATTGGCAGTTACTGGTTACGTATTTAAGGCAATGATTTAATACAGGTAATTTGTGATTATCTGTTTTTTCTGTTCTAGTGTGAAAAAATAAATCAAGCATATGCGCGAATCCCACCTTGGGACAATGATCGAAGACAGGTTGGAACCTGATTGAAAACGATTGATCTAGGGTTTTTTAATGATAAGCCGCATCACTCCGTAAAAATTCAAACCATCTAGCAATGAAAATGATCAAGCGGGTAAGACCTGAAAGACGGTTGTATTAACTTCGTCTCACTCAGGTCCACGCTAAGAGGACACAGATCACGACGAGACTACACCTTGGCGTGGTGTGATGGTTTTTGTATCTCTATGACCCAATGAGCTACGTAGGATGGTTTCCTTAAGCCGGAGATACAACCACGCTTGATAAGTTAACGAGTATGGGTCAGACAAAGTTCATTCTCACTGAGCCAGCTCACGGGCAACATGTGGCTTTCTATGATCAACCACGATGCGTCCTGGGGTGGGGGGACTGCAGAGAACATGGGAAGAAGCAGTTTACAGGTTCAAAAACCTTCACTAGATAGGAGTAGGGGAGTACATGGAATTTCGGTCGACGGCCGGAAAAGTCATCGCAATTCATAAAGCAACTATTGACCGCCTAACCTGAGTAGCCCTCAGATAACAGGATCCTGCCTCGTCAACATTTCGCTTACTCCACTGGGTGTACGGAGCTAAGCACTGAATCCGAAAAGCGGATCGGTAATTGAACACAAACGAAGACCGAGCAGGAAAGAAAAAACAATCGGGTCTCACGTGAAGGACCAGAAGAAGCTCCTCAACGGGTGCAGCGGTCACCTTCCCGTGTTGGGTTAACATCGCACTGCCTTTTGGATCAGACCATGCAGCCAAAGATCCAGTTAGGGTTCCCAAAGAAAACATCTGTGGTCTGGGCATCTACCCGGAAACCTCCAGCATACTTCCTATAGAAAGTAGTAGTAAATACCGTTCTCGGAATTCAAGATCGATGCAAGATGCCAAGGGTTATCGCGGCTCCGGAGACATATTTGACGGTGTTCGAGTGGTTTAGAGCGTTTGATTACCACCTTGGAGATCCGAGGGTCGGATCCTCGCCATCACCGGTTACTTTGGTGGTAGACAGTATTCCACTGTCGTCCGGATCATTACCACGCCTGACCTATTGGGACCTTGTGTGGTTCTCCATTCCAAGTCTCAGGGTCTGACTGCCGGTTATCTCTAGTAGTGCAGTGGGCCTTCGTGGCTATGGAGTGCATACCCCTTCCACTGCAGTCATGTAAAAGCTTGTAATAAAACAGTTCAAACAAAACAAGCACACATTTGAAGCCAAAATGTTCACAGTTCACATGGTTGCCTACAGCGTTCATACAACATATTAGACAGGGCAACAGGTTGCCCTAACTATAATTCTCGGAACTTTCGGAAAAGATGCACACTGCATCTCCAAAACGCGCACACGAGACCCCACTTCTGTGATCACACATTGCAACCCAGATACAACCTCGGTCTCTCACTTCACACTTCGCGTGTCTGGTGATCCGATGCCCAGTGATTGTGGTCGGACCGGTGCCAGGATCGCTTTGAGCACGAGGGCTAAGCGTGCCCTACTAAATTGGATTCCAATCAGCAGTCTTTTGTATGCACTCGTTCGAAGGGCCCTGAACGTGTCGGCAGCAAGAGACTGACGCGTGGATGCGTGTCAACCGAATCTGTGTATGCGTCCACTGACCGCATGTCTTCTGAGGACAAGGATAAATTCTATCGAGATTTGTCTCAACTGCTCCGAAGCGTCCGTCAACGAAAGTTGTGGTCATTGTTATTAATTTTATTGCCCAAATTCGCCGTTTATGGGACTCCAAAAGGTAAACACGAGGCCCATTTTCTGTCCCAGCCAATCAAACTGACAACGGCGATCAACTTATTCAGTCGTCGCATGACCATGAACCGTTTTTCGAGAATATGAACTCATCAATAAAAGCGACATAGGGTCTCATCTGGCGACCAAGCTGTTATCTGTCAATCAAAGCTTATCGTTCATTCTGGTCCACGCCCTAGTGAATGAGTGTTCGCCTTTTTTTTGCGCCTCGTCCGTGGTCATATCAACGCTGAAGTCGCCCGTGTCGCACATTTTCCACTAGATGGTAAACGAGGATCTGCTGTCCAGGCAGAGCTTCCTACATGGTTATTGATGCAATCATATGCCCAAGATCCAAATGAGCACTGGTAACGCCACACAAGACCTCAGTTCCTACAGACCTAAAAAGCGATGGAATGACCGACAGCAGTGGTGAACTGGGAAATGTAGGGGAATGGAGAAGGTTGCGACCGTAGCTAATAAGCCTTTGACTATAAATACCGGACCACGGAAAGCGAAGTAATCAAGAGATCCGACGGCTAACTGGTTCATTCAGAAACGTCTTCCGAAACTTTAGGCGAGCACTTTAGGAGGAAATTCAGTTGATCCAATTTCATAGTGGACCTTCCGATAATACCTACAATAGAAATGATACAAGTAAATACTCCTCCATTGGAAATGGAGGTTATCCGGAAGGTAGATTAATTGGACAGGTACAAAGCTGCTAGACCCGGTGGGTTATCTAGGTTCTTCTTCAAGAACGGAAGTAAAAATTTGATATAGGAGTTAGGAAGATTTCTCAGGGCAATCTGGAAAAGTAAACAGAATACCGGGGAATAGTGTGAATCGGTGTTTGTACCGATTTACAAGAAAGATGTCAGGTCACATGTCGAAAACTACAGAGAAATTAGCTTGGTAAGTAATGCATCCAAATTGCCGACCGGCATCATTCTCCGCCGATTGGCCGGCACTCACGCAACATCCACGCCTGAGAATCAAGCCACATTCGGACCCGATAGGGGTTGTATCGCTACATCAGTACCGTTCGACACATTTTAGAGCACAGACACACCTTCCATAGATGCTTGATCTGAAAGCAGCCATGAACTCAGTCGACCGCACGATTCTCTGGCGCTACCTCTCATCGAAGGGTGTGCCAGTGCTTGTATGAAACAGCCAAAGCCAAGTTCGTGCTTACGGCGATCCTTCACCTGGTTTCATCATGAGAAGTGGTGTTCGTCAGAGTCGCCCTCTATCACCCTAACTCTTCAATTTTGTAATAACAATGGTTCTAGAGATAGTTCTATCTTCGTGTGAGAATAGTGGCATCGATGTTTGCTCAGACAGTAAGCTGTTTGACTCGGAATATACGGACGATATTGTGCTTTGGAGTGAAGATCCAAGTAAAATGCAGATCTTTCTACTTAGACTGAACAACAGTGTAGTAATGTTTGAGATGCGTTTTGCACCTTCAAAGCGTAGAATGATGTAGGACTGGATTGGTCTTACAGCGAACCTTGTCCTGGCGGGAGAAACCTTAGTTAAAGCAGATAACTTATGTTGACTATTCAGTTATATCTCACCAAATGGTCGGATACGGATAAAGTACCGCCGCGCACACGGAAGGATCGTTCAACTTTTGCCAATCTGAAGCCCTTGTGGCACCGGCGTGACATTACCAAGGGTCGAATGTACACCGCAGCATTTAGGCCACCCTTTATGGCTCCGTTATAGATGGAAGATACACGAAGAATATAGGTGTTTGAGCATCCATGTCCTTGGAGTATCACCCCAATATGATGAGAACATCATATTAGCTATCCTGAAGTTAGGTGTAGAGTGTTGGGAGCCAGAGGTCATTTGCTGGGGCAAGCACTCGATCTAGACAGGTTAAGATGTTTTGGACATGTGTTACACCGGTAGTGGTTTCACGATAGGTCAAGATGGTTAGTCCATGGCATGACAAAACAGTATAAAAACCCCGACCAACGAGCTCGGCCATATTGGACTTCTGGATGAGATCCGTCCGCCAGATGGTTGGATACATTAAGTGGTATGGCTAGGTGCCGCGGCCAGTGACGTAGTTGCATTCGAGCTCTTTTTCTTCGTCCGCATGACTTTATTTTCTGCTCGATTTCTCAGTTTAATTCTATCCGCTTTTCTCTCTCAACCAGATGATGCTAGGAGGTGACAACACAAACGGCGAAAAAGGAGTGCGAGGTTATTGGTTGGAAGAACTGAACTAGCTCCCGACGTCTCGCTTGACCCACTGTGGTCTCTTTCGGGGGTTCTCTCATTACTAGTGTTCTTTCACGGGGTGACTCAAGGCTCTGCCCGTTTCACGGTGTTCATGCGTGCGTATGGCGTGATAAAAAAATCAAAAGCATGTACGAGCTTACTCGAATCGTATCCGTCTCCACGACCGGTTCACAGTCTGCACAGTACTTGGACTGATCGGTTTCGACAAAACCAAAAAACGGTTGAATCGCACTATCAGCGACAGATGATGGGGTTCGTAAGCCACGCACAACACCACGAATCCAGGCGACATTGCACCGGAAGAAGGATTGCAAATAATAGAGGTCGGAGAGTGCTGTGTGCACATGGAACAGAGAGAGGCAGTACGGTGATGGAAAAGCGTAAAATTTTCATAATGCTGCGATCAAATGTGTGAGTTCTTTACAAATATGAGAATCATCACAGTTGATCAAAACACCGGTCATATTTTCAGAAAGTATTAGTCAAAACAATACTTCATTATATTGTCCTTAAGTCAAACAATTGAGGAATTTGTCAGTCAGAGATTATACAAGATGCAAACTACAGGAAAATCGGCGGGAATTACTATGTCAGTAGTTCACCAACTCTAAGTAGAGACATAAAGCTACGTAATGCAGTGCCATTTTATTGAAGTCCTTCGTGAAGGCGAAAGCGAATTTCACAAGCTTAATTAGACCATTAATAAACAACAGACGCATGTTCAGTCATAAATCACTAACATGACAGCCGGAGCATCAGCAACTTGGCTTATTGATTTTGAAAGTAAACAAAGCATTTTTGAGACCGCAGTTGACAAGCCCTGGTCTCATTGACCATCTCATGGGAACCGACTAAAGGACTTTTCGAGGATACGTGCAATAGAAATTGGCTACTGTTAACAACCTCAGTAACCAAAATGGAAATTCGAAAGTTCATGAGTGCAGCAGATTCGCAGCACAGTTGCTGGACCCTCGGGCTCTACAAGCTGAGGACGAGGACTTACAACTCAAAATTGCAGTACACAACTAAAAGGAAAACTGACAAAGCAGCTTTAAACGGTTTCCAAGGTTTTCTAGTAGTGATTCATAGGATATTAGTGTACGGCGAGTCATATTCAAAAAAGGGATTACTTCCCGATGACATCCGGTAGATTTTGACGTGTGTCGTGAGGGAATGCCAGTTTTTATAGCTTCTTCCTAGTAACAAAACTTTATCCATGATAGGTTTGGCGTCCTAAATTAGCTGCTTTATTTCCAATCTATCAAGAGATCACTTTGAATCGGGGAGGAGATTACCTGAGGAAGTTGGTCGGACACAAATACAAAGGGAACTTTCCTAGTGAACACGACGCACGACAAAAAATCTCTTATCTTTCCAAAATTACTGATATGCACAACAAAAATTGCAATCAATATCTGTGAATCTAAGGGTAAGTTAGATCCCACTATTCGCATGAAAACCGTCGAGTTGTGGAAATTGTAAGATACGTTGAGAGGGACAAGATGTGCACACAATGGGAGAAGAAACGACTTACCACCCTTCTGTACTTGGCGAACTAACTGAGAAAGGCGAAATGCTCGACCGGAACTGCTGTGACCCACCGACTCCGGATAACTCCTGCATGGAATACGGTGAAAAGGGGAACACTGAGTGAGGAAGGGAGAGCGTACAACCAGACAATAGTTTTCTAGGGATCAGATGTTATTGGACTTATTAAATCTGATTTCTTATCACCATCACTATTCGGTTCAGTTCATTCAAATAATACCTGAGCAGATTGTGCTGATTTTAGTTGCTACTCCGCGACATCGTCGAGTCGGGGGCAAAACAGAAGTATAAAGTGGATTAGAGCCGAAAACGAAACCATAAGCGGGAATTTCGGAAACAAAGAAAGAGTCCGAATGCAACTACATCACTGACTGCGACATCTAACCATGTCAATCAATGTTTCTAACAATCAGCCAGCTTCCAAACATTACCCGCCTCGGAGGACGGCGTTCGCTGAGGAAGTCTATCGGTGGACATGCGCAACACATCTCAGACACAACGCGTTTGAGCTCAGCACTTGTTCCAGAGACTGACCATTAGTTCCTAACACTTACGCCTGAACTTAGCATGGCTGATACGGTATTCCAATCATATTAGAGCAATGCTACGGAAACATCGATTCTTAAGAACCGACAGTGTTCGCCTATTTCCTTCCTTTAGCTATCATGTTTCCGATCTGCATAGAAAACTGACCTAATCACCGTAGTGTACACTCAACCTTTGATAGACAATCAAATGTAACGCCAGCGCCGCAAATGACGGAGGTTGGAAAAAGCTAAACGCGCCCTCAATATATGCGACAACAGTTCACCTTATATCTGAACACCTGATAAGATGTAGCTGCTTCGGCTAAATATATCATACCATGTCCTTTTGCGAACTACTTATCCCACTCTGTTGCACCTTATTCCTCTGGTTATGTTGTCGTATTGACGTCATGTTTGTTTCAAAGCCGATATATATATATATATATATATATATATATATATATATATATATATATATATATATATATATTCAAATGGTTATAGAAAAATCGAATGAAGCCCGTAAATGCACGTAAAAACGGCCAAACCAACGGCCCCGATGAGGTTATCTCGACTGGCAATGTGATGAAGCGGCAAGGCCCCAGAATGAAATCGAATAAAGCGTTAAATAGCAGTCACTATGAATAATAATCTCAATTTACTGAAAGAAGCGTGAGAAAAGCACAAAGTATGGCAAGAATTTTCGTGTATAGCAACAGCTGCAGAAATTCTTGTGAGCATTACTAACCACTGGCTAGCTTTTATATTTTCCAAGTGCGTTTGTAGGCGTTTCTTGCATTTTACGACTTCTGGAAAAAGAAAAAGAGTAAACTGGTTTAACATGCAAGAAGGAAAAGCGGAAAGCACAACATCGAGTAAGACAGAGTACACCCAGATTGAAACATCTTTTGAGCATCTATAATTTCTCGTTGTAGACGGAAATTTTTTCATATCCAATAGAAAATTCACAAGCTGGGGAAACTGAGGTGCGTACGTCTATTTTTCGGTGTTGCATTATCAGTACGGTAAGAGTTTGCACAAATAGCGCCCATAATTAGTAATCTATAAAACACATCCGTGTTTGCAGCTCAACTACTTACTACCATTCCAGTAGGCTTTTTATGGCCGTTAGTTTAGTTCAGACAACCATTGTGCGTGCAATGGGTGCGGTGGTATTGGTTGCTATCTCCTAGCGGCAACCAATCGGAAATAATGAAAAAGAACAAGAATATGAAACCAGTAATAGGAAAACTACAACAACTGGTATCAATTTCATAAAGAAGTTTGCGGATACACAAGCACTACAGATGGCAACATCGAGCCATATCCTCCAGTGTATCTAACCATAGAGTGGGAGGGTCTCTTGGACTCTACGCACGGGGCCTAACACGCTCTACATGGCCAAGTCCACTGGTTACGATTTTCATACCTTTTTCCCACGTCATGGAATGACCACCTTTGCTCATCTTCTAACCGTCACCCGCATCAGTAAACATTGCGTGCTGAGACATCCTGTCAGGGGACATGCGCAACACGTGTCCAAGTCATCTTTGCCTTGGGGAGCTCAAGTATTTCATCTAATGATTCGGTTCGCGAACCTATGACTCTCCGCCGAACCTCGACATAGCTTATATGGTTTTCCCACCAGATTCGAGCAATGAAACGAAAGCATCAGCATTCAAATACCGAAATTTTTCGTGTATCCTCCACTCGCAGTGGTCATGTGTCTCCGAACCAAACAGAAGCACTGACCTGACTGCTGCAGCTTACATTCGACTCCTGATAGACAGACGGATGTCATGTCGACACCACAGATGACTGAGGTTTGCGAATGTCAAACGAACCTTCTACTTTAGCGAAGACACATCATCCGATATCCAACCTCCGGGTGAAATGCAACTGCCGAGATGACAGAACTTATCTACAAGGTCTGCGGTTGTCCCAGATACTGAAAGTTTTGGTATTGTGCTAACGTAATCCTGCAACAGCATCTTGTACTTCGAAGATGAAAAACACAGAATTCGATTAATCTGAAGTTGCTTGATGATCTTTATCACTGATCAGGCACGAGAACACATGCATACCTTCTTCTTGTGTGGATTCAAGCAAACTGACCAAATATTCAAGTAGCACACTGTGCTGTACACGACTGACGGAACTGTCGGTAAACTCTGTAGCCACGCGTTCGGACAGACTGAGCAGTACCATATAGAGCCACATGAGTTGCCCATCACGAAATTCAGGCGAAGTCTCTTGTGGAGCCATCAGTATCGTCTCATCCAGAGTGGCCAGAGCTAACTGGATACCGACCGGCACGTCCATCACACCTAGTTGTATGATTTCACAAGCAAATGCACGCCATGCCAAGGTTTGGTATCCACTGTGAAGAAAATACCAGGTGTAGTTACTTCGATGTAACTCCTCATGCCAACGATCGAAGGCTGCTTTTTTCCGGGCAGATAATACTGAAGAGGTGTTCGTTCGATCCTCGTTCGAAGTCACTAATGTCTCGTTCGAGAAGAAACACCGTAGTGGGCTCTGCGGTCTAAGTGGTGCGGGTTTGGGCAGATCACATCCGCATGGTAGTCTGTTTCCGTGTACGAGATGCACCCAGAACGCGGGCGTTCGGGATTGGTGCTGGGCAAGACAGTCAATGGGGTTCTCCGTCCCTTTTAAAAAATCGACCGACAGAGCATCATCTTCATTTGTGTGCCAATCAACCAGTTGTTTGAAAAGTAACCAGATTCTGTGGGGGAATTCAGTACCGAGAGGCAAGTTAGGGATCATAAATAGAGAAGTAATTTATGCCATTCTGTAGGGCGATGAATTATGCGGGTTCGAAACCCACTAATACTGGTCGAATTTGGTGGCAGACACTGCAACCGGCACCAGATTTATCACAACAATTAGATCATTGAGGCAATGTGATAACCAAAAGTTTCGATTTCTTCGGGGTTGAGGGTACCGGGTCTCGTCAATGATACACCAGTTGTACAGTCTATCATTCCTGTTGCTATCACATTTTTCGGGGTTGGATAAAGCGAATGATTTTACATCATGACCGAAACAGAATTGCAAAAGAAGAGTGCAGTCATGTTAAGATAAAAATGAGCGATTCAATGACACATACAATCTGGTCACAGGAGAAAAGACTTGCACATTGTCGTCAGTGGGAGGTCAATACGGCTTGCTATTCTATCGACAAGTAAAATGAAAGAAAAAACGACAAAAGCAAACAATTTGTACAGTGTTCAGAAAGTTCGAACCCAATCATAAAGAAATATTTTTACCGGCCTTGTAGCACAAGTAGTGGGAAGGTTTAGGTCGATCCGCGTTAAAGGATTTCTGGGAACCTGGAGCGTGAAACCACAGAGAAGACCACGACGTTTCCGATCAATTAAAATATCGGCTTATCGCTCAACCCATATGGCGTCAGGATATCATTTCTTCGACGAATTAATATTTCACTCGCACAATATGAAGGGCTGTCGACACAGGAGGTGGCACAAAAAGGACACCTTAATTAACTATGAAAGCCAACAGCATAACAAACACGGTCTCCAGACTTAACTCTGTTTGATTTTTCCGGTGAGGCTATGCCAAAAACCGGAGAACATTGTAAGTCTGAAGACCGGGATTGTTGAGATTTGCTAGGGAATCCCAACTTCCATGATAGAGGCTGTTCAGCGAAACTCGGTCCGGAAACTGGAGGCGTGCTTCGTGTAGAGTGGACGTATTTCCGAATATCTTACACAGTCGGCCGGAGCGGTGAGGGTCATAGAACGATTGACCGGTCCTTTTCAGGGTCAAAAAACCTGATTAACTATCTTTGGCCTATCGCTTCGCATTATTCATAGAATAGTGACACAAATATAAACTGCATTGGCGTTAACTACAAGCCTGAGGATAACCATAGATGAAACAACTAGTTATTGTAATAAGGGTTCTAATGTGGTACTTGATTACAACTGCTAATAAAGAGTAGACCAACTATTTTGCGGTTGGTCTACCGGGTGTGTTTCCAAGTAATTTCAGTGTGTGAGTAGCTTGATACCAGACTGGTTGGATCGCTAATGAATAACACAGCGCTGAGCAAGTAATCAACTACATTTAATAGAGTAAGCATATGTAGGTGTGCAATGGCTGCGGTGATCCATGTCCGCGGCAACCAACATGACCAATATGGCCGGTTTAATCAAAATGGACGAGCGCATATTCGTAGAAGTACCAATAACAAGGTCGACAGAAAAAGTTGTTACCTTTACGCAACCAACTAACGGTTAAAAGTCGGATTTCTGAACTGATAATTTGCAAATACAGATGTCGCTGATCATCGTTTCGACGAGTTGCTTTAAATATCCTGATCAGCTAAAAATCCATCCGGTGGATGCACACCGTTCTGGACATAATCTACTGGTTTCCCCGTTGTTTGACTAGTCAACCATCCATGATGAATATGAGCGAATAAGTACATTCAGCTTGAAGTCTGCTGAGCTGACCTTAGGAAAGAATCGTGAACAGGAGTCCAAATTTAGCGAATGGGCAGCCATAAGAAGAAAGAATGGACTTTCAATAGTATTCCGACGCATCTCTCTCATCAGATTAATTATGAGAAGTGAATTCAGTCGATTTTAAGATGAATGGACAGTGTGTTCCTCCGGAGTGGGTACACTCCTGAAGATTCGAATGTTTACTATTACTACTAGAAATAATAGCAGTAGTTAGATCTTGACTGTCTGTTTTTTTCGCGAGGGAAATTACGCTGCACTGTCCGCCTGAGAAAACGGTGAACGACATCGGAATTTGCGAATTATACGCTCAAAAGTGCTATTTTCAACCACAGAGTGATCGGATAAGGTTACCTAGGCAAGTCGAGTAGACCGTCAGTGGTATATATACCAACATGAACGCGCTCAATGTGAAAAAACTGGCCATATTGGTTAATTGAGCAGCGCGTTGCATAGAACATCCGATTCGAATAGCAACTTACGTAGTAATTTGATCATCGGTATGTCATCCATTAGCAAAACGTTTATTTCTAACCCTTTAGCGGAACGATCTCGTATATTCACTTTGGTCTCCTGAACGTCACAGACTTTAATGAATTTAGCTCACTTGGAATAATCAACAACGGTTCACGGATTGCGGCTGTTCCGATTATTATTTTTCAGCAGCAACTTAAATAAGAAATCAGAATGATCGCCAGTATGGCAGAATGGAAAGAGAAGTAAAGATAATGATAGCAACATGGTGATCAAGTTGTGTGAATACAAAAGCCTCAATCGTCATGATACGTAGTCGTATCTTCCTGCTTTCGATAATGGGTTGTATGGATCTCGTGGAAGTCCGACACCAAAAATATTCAAGTGCAATGGTCTGGCTCAATATCTTCCACCCATCCTAAGGACTGTCCAACTAACGGCGCTTCTGGTTAGTGGTGAAGTCGACATCACGAATTTGACTACGAGCTGAACCTCGTTATTGCATTTTGTCCAATATTCGACATACTGTGACCAAACTAATATTCGTGTATTATTAACAACTGTCGGTTTTCTGGCACTAATTTCACTCAATCCGTGAAACAGGTATGATAACCACGTTGGATAGTTATGGCAGAATGCACTGTAACCGCCTTTGTCGTGTGCATAGTTATATGTGCTTATTTCAAACTTGAACATAATTTTTGTTGCCCGGTGACAGAAGGAGTCTCCGATAAATACGGATAGGTGTTGGTTAAAGTAACTTGGGAGAATGTTGGACATGTAGGTAAATTCTACCATCTTCCTCGCACGTAGGCCTAACAAATATGGTGTGTGAGATGTCCATGGAGTGGCGGTGCAATTTGAGCCACCACGGTCGTCGTTTTTCTGAGTGAATGATTCCCTCTGGGGAGTCAGTCAGCCATGCGGATTGCGAAGTAGGCCAGTCTCTAAAGTAACATACAAGACACGAGGATACCAAGAACTAAGTATTTGCACCGGAACCGGAACTGTTTCATCATAACTGTTATACAAGATTTGACAGAAGTTGTGAGTTCCAGCCCCATTCTGAAAAAAAATTTGAATTGGTAGTTTCACTGGAATGATACGGAAATTAAATGCAATTTTATTTCAAAGACAATGGTGAGTTTTCTTCAGAAATTTATATCCTCACATGATTTGTCTGCCACCCAGGTTGATTTTGAATCCAAGTGGTTAGGTTCGCCGGTCAACGTGACTAACGCCATTGGAAGACTAACAGATTGCAGAAAGCGAGTGAGTGAAAATGACGAAACCGGTAAATAAAAACTCCCGAACAGTGCACTGATCGCACACCAGAGGGGAAATTCGGCACTTAATTAGAGCATAAAACTGCTTCGAGGAAACAACTGACTCCGGTGCATAAAATCAAATAAACAGTCAAGCCCTGTAGACTGTTTTGTAATCTCTCCGTTCCCCCTAGGACCCAACTGAGAAAACATCTCAATCATGGCGACTAATTGTCAACGTCCAGAACCAGTGAAAGATGAGCGGCGTACTATGTAGTGTTCGCGTAACGCAAGTCATCGGAAGCCAGCATGGACGCCTCAGTATGGTCGGCGGTGGGTGTTTTAGGCTCCGAGGTGGCTACCCGTCCTGAACGCCTCTCTAAATGCACCCAAGTGACCGTGCAACTCAAACAGCCTCTGCGAGGAAGTCCTGTATACTGCCTTCTCGTATCGGAGATGTTTTCACCAAAGTGTGAGGACGAAGGTGAACGCCCGCCGCTCTCCACCTGGTTGATGGACTAATGACCAGTCTAGAGGGGAGGTGGGGGGTGGCGAAATCTTTATTCCAAACTACCCACAGACAGCGTACGAACCATAGAGCGCTATGCTCATCGGCGTCTGTGGCGAAAGGTGTACTGGACACCCAAGATGTTTGGCCTCAAGCGAAGGGCGTATGACCTGAGCAATCAGTCACCGGCTCCCAGTGGGTTAGAAACCGCACGCTTCGTCCCGCTGCCTTGCGGATTAAGTTTTGGATATTATACATTTATAGCATGGATGATAGCCTAACGGTTAGCGTAGAAGGCTGACACAATGGTGTACGCCGGTTGCTAGTCTCCCCGCGGGACCCGGTGCATTTGAGTCGCTAATGATCCTTAGAAGCCGGACGGGTCGGTGCTTCCATGGATATTGAACGTTGACAATGCACGACAAATGATTTCGCAAAGAAAAATTCATGATCAAAAGAATGTGTAGGTACCTGCGAGGTTGATAAATACACACGAAAATTCACAGCTAACAAATCATGCGTCATTTGCATTCAGTGAGTAAGTGTCAGCACGGAACTATTAAAGTGATGCGGGCCGAATAACGGACAGTGATGAGGGGGCATTGAGAATCAACAAACTAGAAAAAATGATTCCATGATAAGTGTAATCCGAAACAATGAATCAATATGCAACGTTGCCTATCTGGTACGTCAAGTCACATTCACATGTTGGCGTGGCTCTGAATCCTGATCGCAGATTGACTCAGATACTAGGCAACCCAAAATCAATGGAAGAAACGGGTAAAATCGAGGTATCCCAATACGTACCAGAGGTGGCATGCGTTTAATTCATGGTTTACTACAAACTCCATGTGCAAGCGTGCTGTCCTTCTTACTCGGCCGTCCGGGATAAAACCGATGCATTATCAAAGAAAAACCTGTAACCGATTGTTTAGAAAACGGCAAAGATAAGATAACGAGTGATACGAATCAAAGAACTCACCTATTCAACGGATCATCCAAGACCAACAAGATGGCGCGAAGCCAGATGGGCCAATCCGCACGCGAAAACGAAGTGGTACCGAGTTTAGGCAAACTGGACCATAATGAATCCCTTTTATTGTGTTGATTGTGGGTACACACGGGGGATGGGGTGTATAAAAACAGGTAAGTTAGCAGTTGAAGTTTTCATAAAAATGGACGGAAAATTTGTAAGAGAAACAACCCGAAGTGCTCATCTCAGTTCGGCTCAACTTATTCAAACATCAACCTTGCACTCCTGTGCTCTGGTTTCGGTTGCTACCTTCCACCATCATCCAATAAAGGACAGAAAGAACCGAATCACAAAGTGAAGAAGATTCAGAAAATCAAAGTAATAAACCGAAGTCACGAAGATAGAGAGAGTTCGAATGCAACTACGCCACTGGTCACGACACCTAGCCATATCACTTGATGTTTCCAACCATTTGGGTCACTCTTTGGCGGGCCACGTAGACCCAAACCCAGAAGTCTAACACATCCAACTTGTCCAAGTCCACTGGTCAAGGTTTTCATACCTTTGTGCCATGTCATGGATTGACCACCTCGACCTACCTTCCAATCACCACCTGTCTCAGAGAACAGCGTGCGTCGAGGAAGTCTATTGGTGGGTATGGGTACCACATGTCCCAATCACCTTAATCTTGTGAAAGAAACTTCAGGAAGGTCGGACGAGTATGGCGAATTGAAGTAATGGATTTTCTCCTCCATTTCAGTTGGTCGTATCAGCCTTGCGCAAGCAAACGGAAAACTGGAAGGAGTTGGGGAAACCACCAGTCTGGAAGACAGTGCAACAGTCCAAGAGGACTGATTCCTAATGTGTTTATATTTGTGCTTTTACATCAATAACAGTGTGTCACATTTTTCAGATAAATCTTTACATCGCTGAATTCTGTCTTCTCGCCGTCGGCTGACTGTTACAAATTTGGTGCCGCGAAACGGGACAAAGGATGCTGAAAAAGCCAGTCGAATCTGATGATCGGGAAGAGGCGATAGCCCGCTCGCCACAGAAGGACCACCTGGGGAGTCCATCGGTCCACGAACTTTCGCACGCACTGACCGAGTGTAAAATAATCAAAACTCAACAGGTGCCTACTCCAGGGGCGACTGAGAAATTCTGCATTAAAGGAAATTATAACCGGTGAGAGAGCCAGGTGCGGCGATACCTCCGATGGTTCGCCGAAGAGCAACAAGAAGATGTTATCATGAGGCTGCTGACAGGAGAAGCTTATGATATCGTCAATGAAGCGGACGCTTTTAAAAGCGGCGACTTGGATTCCGCCTTCAAGCAGATCCGGGGCAATCACACTGGAACACATCGCCCGTCTTATACCAAGATTCAAGGCTCCGGCGCCAATCGGTGGTAGGCTGATCCCCGCAACAGCCCTCCCGGACCATCGTATTCACAGCCAGTCGGGAGCGATCTGCCCCTGTAAGGAACGAGGCCACAAACTCAGAAACAAGGTAGGTCCACCGTTCCTGCAGTTTCGATGTTCTACTTATGCTGAGTCATTATCTGTTCGGGTGAAAGTTAATGGAACCGTTTTGTGTAGGCTGGTTGATACGGGAGCCACGTGTAGTTTAATCAGTGCAAAAATGAGGGCAGTAGTCGGAAAACGTTGAGTCGGTCTCTTGTGGTATAGCCCTAACGGCGGTAAATGAGGGATCCCACATCAGCATTTTATACTTGGAGGTGCAAAACGCATCCTAAAAATTGCTACATTTTTCAGATACATTCGTCGATGCGGATATCGGCACGTTTCATAATCAAAGAAATCAGGGGCATACAATCTATACGGACTACATTTGTACATGATGTTTGTCAAACGCAAACGTAGGGTTTGTCAAAAATGTCAACCTGAGAATTACTAAATGTAAACGCCAATTTTAGTCTGCTTTCCATCGGAATAAATACCAACGAAGCACTGGGCACGCCGTTTCTGATAGCCATCTCTCCATGAGAACCGTATTAGGGCAGCAAAATGTGAAGAATGTGGAAGTATTATTGGATGGACTAGAATTGACAGAATCAGACACAAAAGGCAAGTGTGAACACGAACTCCACTGGCTGTGACATACAGCCAAATCTCCCAATGTAGCCAACCATTGAGTAGGCCGATCTCTTACCGAGAAGCCAAATACACGCTTTACACAATCATATATATATATATATATATATATATATATATATATATATATATATATATATATATATATATAACGTTTCACACCCACCTGGGGTGGATGGAGTCCGACTCCATGGTTTGCGGTTTTCAAACCCGTCCTCGATATCATGGCCTGGCTACCCTTACTCATCTGCCAATCGATACCCACCTCAGAAAACGTTGCGAACCGAAGCAGTCTGTCCCAGAAATCTCAATCTGATGACCCTGAGTGCTTGCTTCTACGATGTGTCTTGCGTACTCCCTATTCCACGCTTAACCTCAGCATTAGTGGCTCGGCAATGCTTTGAAGATACCAGTGTGATCAGCTCACTTGATCTAGCTTTGAACTGTACGATATTTGGTTTCGAAAAATAACTGATAAGCACTGGTCGTATGCGGCCTAAACAGCTGGCTCTAACCACCTAGTCTGACATAAGAGGTTCACCTCCCCCCCCGCCCACTTCTGGTGAATTCGGGTAGTAGTCAAAATACAACTGTCATCTGACTTTATTATCATGCCTAAAATTTTCGAGTCTCAAGATCATAACAGCCACATTCTACTAATGACAGTGCACGGAATCCTTCCTTATGGAATTTGCCTCTTCTCCTTCAATGCAATTAAAAAAAAACGTATTGAAAAAGGAACTACGCGAGAACTATTCCCACGGGGGTCAGTTCATTGGTCGTGTTTTCTAAGAGAAGAGTTGAAATTCAGTAAGAAAATGGAAAGGAAAAATTTTCTGTGCTCGGCACTAGAGGTGAAATTTAGAGAATCTGGAAAGTTCCGAGATGGGCTCTGGAAACGGAGCACAAATTGTGCCGGTATAAAGGCAGCAGTGAAGCGACGGTGCGGTGATGGATCAAGATCCGAGGCGAATAACTTCACACTGGTTTAGAGGAAACTGCAACGTAAACAAAGATCCACTGAACACAAAACTGAAGTATTCGAATATGAAAACAACTGAGCTTGTTTTCCGTACAAGAGGATTCACAAGAATAGAGAAGTATCCGACACTGGATAGAAAACCAAAACCTAAGCGCAGAAAGATCAGGAAATTACGAGGAATCGGAAAAGAAAGAGAGAGGGAGCACGAGAGTACGCGAGACAACGGCGTCCGAGTGAGAATTTTAATGGAAAGGATTGGTGCCTAGCGAATTATTCCTTCGGGTATTCGTCTTCAATTGACGTCTTGAAATTCCCAAACCGAACCAAGTTTGGTTCCGCTGTCTGTGCTCTCTACATGCACCTTCGCCGCAGGACTCACACAACTATACTCGGTTTTTTTTGCGAACACCGATCCAACCTTAGGTTTTGGCCCAGGTATCTGGATCAAATGGAAAGCCTGTCTACGTGCCCGGGCTTGTGCTCTGACTGGCGTGCCATATTCTCGCTGTGTCACTTACTCACTTACTGACCCATTGATTCATGTGCTAGTTCAATTGGTGTCATTATTCATGGACCGGTAAACGAGATTCGTGTGAATCTTGGCCTTATTCCCGCTACGTCTTCTGTTTGCTGACCCTCTCTGCTATCCATTTGTTTGTGACGCCATTCATCTGTCAATCCCACGTGTTCCGTGATTTAGACTGTCCCTTTCACTTTGTCAAATTGCTCCACGTCAAACACTGACTGTCATCGGTCACCCTTTACTATCAGAGTTATATGATTTCCAACCTTCCTGGTTATTGTCTGACTTTGCTCTCGGTCCGTCTGCGTGCACTTGCAACTCCTACCCCCCCCCCCAATAAACAAGTGTTTTGAAAGACGATCAACTGTCTGAATTACTGTATCATCTATGCTTGCAGTACACGCAGACTAAAAACTTCGTTTTCTACGAGTTATTCAACCATTGGAAGACAGTCGAGAACACTATCTATTTGAAGCATTTGATCTGTCCCTCAGTTGCAATAAAAATTCCGATCAGTAGGCAGCATTTTCGGCAGATCAGATATACCAGCCGTCTGAGAACAGACAATGTCAGCACAAAGAAGATGAGGTTGGTAGGAATCTGTTACGGCGCACAGTCCTGGCCTGACTACCCCAGTCAATGGACCAGAACAGCCTACTGAGATTCATTTCGGAATGGTTTTACAAGGCAAAGAACATGCGAGTACAAATCGATAAAAATAATGGATTAGGTGGTACGTGTGAAAGCGATATAAAAGTAGATCAGTCACGTATGGCCCGATGAGCGTGAGCGGACATCAGCTTAGGCCTGATTCGTGACCTCAATACAGAATGATCGTAAGTTCTGCGGGCCGTTGATTCACCTGGTCGCCCAGTTCACATGAAGTGCATAAGTGACGGAATTTCACAAGACCTTTTTATATAAGGGTATAATTCCAACATGTAAACACCCAAATGCTGCCTTCAAGGCAACTTATTCCCATGGCGTAGGGTGAGACATTGAACCGTCTGACATGAATCCACGTACTTTGAGATCTGATGACCGTCAAATACTGATAAGGACCTCACCCGATCGTTCAATCGAAGCTGGCCGGGATAGTGTTCTTGAGGAGAGATCTAAAAAATCCTAGCCACCCTCCTTTGTCGAGCGTTTAACGGGATAAGGCCTTGTGAAGTGAAGACCAGAGAAGCACGATAGAATTTTGATCAGAAGAACCACGCTTCAGCACCCACGCAGTGTACAATTTAGTAGTGAAAAGTAACGTATGGCCCAATAGCTTTCTCGTACTCCAGAAACTTCTAGCAACGTTTTCACTTACTGTGTGAATGACAAAATCTATGACATCTTCATAAGATGAATCAAAACTGTCATCACTTACGCGGACTGATAGGCGGAGATCACACTGGTGTGAAACACTTCTAATCCGGGAACCAGTGCACACACACGGAAAAGGGATGCCATCACACGAACCACGGAACCCACTTCATCCGGATCGGTCGGAGATACAAATGCATCACGAGTCAGAATTGCCGTGCTCAAGCGTGCCTCCCACGAGGAGATAAGCTGCAGAGAGCGGGTGGGGGCAAAACCGAATGTGCAGGAAACTTTTACCGTGCTGTTCTCCTTATGAAATCCGCAGATCTGACGGCAAATGAGTCCTACACGGCCGCAGTTAGCAGACCAAATCCAGTGAAGACAACCTGGCGTTGAACTTGTGAAATATGAACAGTGCAAGTGGGTTTTTCCATTACCTAACAACCCTAATTATCGTACATTCGTGATTCTAAAATGGTATATCAATAATCGCAAAACCAAAGGAATAGCACAGAGCCGAATGTGAAATCAACGGTGGTTCAAATCGAGGTAGTAGCAATAGCATGAAATAGTCTATCCGGGTGACAGTCAATCAGAACACCGGTGTAACTCGCGCCACGGTACAAAGCAGGTGTGATTACTTCTGGAGCACCAGATAAAACGAAAGAATTTATTCTGATTTACGAAACAGCGACACGAAGGAAGCGTTAAATATGAATATTGGTATTGGAGAAGTACATTCGTCGGGGTGATATACGCCTGAAGCGATTTCTACGTACAGGCGTTCAGAACATTTTCATTACAACAGAAATGTATAAATGTGAGAATGTTGAAACACAAAATTTCCACCTAATCTGCTCTGTGAATGTACGAAAACGAACAATGTAAATACCTCAGGGACAAAAAAATGAAGGATAGACAAAGGGACACATGCTACTCATAAGGAGACTAGCGCCCATAAAGATCAATAATTGGCGATCAAACTATACGACCGTAAGAGATATCAACAAATTAACAGCAGCTTTGAATATTCTTGACACGCTCGATTAAAGTCGACAATCAATCACTCAGTTACTCACGCTTAACAATCGAATTGGATCAAAGTGGCGCGACGCGGCAAACAATTCCCATTCGACCTCCAATTCGGTCTGCTGTCGTTCGTCTCGCCTGTGTCATAATCGAACGCAGGGAAGGGGCCAGTGAATAGTTAAGCACGGAGAGAGTATGCGAATAATAGACATCCTCAACACTGGGCGGCCAGTTCGCAGCAGTGGGAAGACGCGAGAAATATGGAACAACTTTCAGAAAATGACGGATGATCTCAATCCTATGGGTCAGTTGCCTGATGACCGAAATTATGCCATGACATAACTAGTCCGTCCAACTATAACCAAGAGACATTCTTGTTAAACAGCACGATGTGACGAACAAGCTCAGCTTCAATGATTTTTAGTCGCACGAATACATTACATACTATGTGAGTAATGTCAAAAACGCGTGCGATGAAATGGCAAAAAAAACTGTTTTTTAGTTCACTTTTCCCTCTTTGATACCTATTTCCGCATTTGTAGTGTTGGCAGCATGCTTGATTTCAGACTCGGTATGGTATAATAATAATAATAATATGAGCAAGGCCGACGGATACGTAACGAGATCTCATTGGTCAACACAATTCAGACTAAAGCATGACTAACATCAGTTCTGTGCGTGTACTGACATGCGTGCATGTCTATTCGAAGCCTTTCGATGTAGCCTCGTATCTCAGCTGATACAGCACACGTGATACGAGAGCGTGGGTGGCGCCCATGTTTAATATGATGATAATAATAAATCAGAATGGTGGCGGAGTGGTATGGGTCTAAAACGAACAGAACTCATACATGTAATCCAGATCTATCGCCGGACTGAGAGTGAGCGAAATTATTCTGACCAATCAATCTATGATGCATTTTGAGGGTGGGCAAAGAGAGCTTCAACACATACACAATCTTTTCTTGGACAGCACAAAGGAGGAGCCTAGAGGCACATATTTAACATTTCCGCCATCTGTTACAAATTACTCTGGTTGAGATTACAACTTGTATACAGATGACCGTCTACTTGCTGGAGGTTAAGAACTATCATCACCCTCTTGCTATTAACTACCAGCCCGCAGTTGGTTGAGGGTTCGGAAGATGATCATATAGATTCAAGCGATACTGACATCCGAGATTAGCCGACAAACGAGGAGATGGAGTGCGAATAGAAAGATAGAGCATGAAATTCAGAGAATTATGAGGATTCAAGCATAAACAAAGCTGCAACATCCGTGAATAAGGGTACGAAAATGGAGGTGGGGTGGTGACTCACATGCGTACGAACGGCAGATCGGAGAACAGGGATCCATTGGATAAATAAAGCCAATTGGCTGGAGAAAAATCAAACGACTTCTCCTCAGTTAGAATCTGTTTGTAGAAACCCCCATTGTGTAATCTGAATGCAAGAAATCGAGTCGGACGAGGACAGAAAGCCAAAATGAATCACATGAAAGGGTGATTGATCACACAGCCCCATGGTCCGACTGACACCTTCTACAAAACCTGCAAAGGAATACCTTTGTCTTGCCGGGCTACGCCATCCGGCGTACTACTCACCACTGAGATCATGCCACCAGGCTAAATCTAAGCTACCCGTCGGTTATGCACAACAGGTTCAAGGTGGGTAGTGGCTTGTCGCACAAGCGAACTCCTTCCATTTACGCCCACGAACAGCAAACTGTGTATCCAATCAAAAACAGTCCACCACATATCGCTCAATCTCCTGCGGAGGGTGAACAGGGATGTTTTAGGTAAATTAGGGAACATGAATTTCGGGATAAGTTGGCTCTTTTCGAGAGAAACACATCCGGGAAGGTCTTCTCAGTTGGATTCTCGCTGGTGAAACAAGCAAGAGGGGTTTTTGGCTGTGTTCTGACAAACCTCTTTCCCACGACTAAGTGACTCACATGAAACAACTATCCATTGTGCGCTATTTGGCATCACCCTTATTTCCCAATCAGCAATGGAGCCAATCAACGACCCAAGGACCAAGGTGGACGTTGTGCACTGCCCGTGGTGCACCCACCGGGTGCGTTTTTCATCCTCGCCCTCTGTCTAGATGTACACACTGCATGCATGCATGCATTACGAGAGTGTCACAACGGCCAGACTGTGACTGGAGGTATAGAGTAGCGCCTGTTGATCTTGTTTCTCAACTTTCAGACTGGAGCTCAAGAGAGGAGGAATTTTCTCAGTTGAAGGTAATTCAGAATGTCCACTACAGGTTCTGCTGCCGTTTAGCAGGCATTGGCGATCGTTTAGTAACCAGTGACGATTATTTAGGAATCATAGCCTCGGGTGCAGCAACCAAAATTTTCCGACACATCCATACCGTGCAAGGGTACAACACCACATGTGAGATTTCAGTTAAAGTTACGGGACTTGATAGCCCTGTGCGAGTCACTAACGCAAGGACTACAAAGGAAAATCTCCAAGTTATTTAATTGACAAATTATCACATCAATCATCGAAGAAAATCAGGTTCAGAAATTAGAATAATATTTCGAAGGTTCAATAAAGGTGAAATTGTGTGCTTCAGCGGCCCAGTCGGTGAACTGGAGCACTGTAAAACAGCAATAGGGCATCAGTGTTTGTTTGTTCACTTGGTACTTTCGAAGAACACTTTGCCAGCGATTTGCTGAAAATATCAGTCTTCATTTTCGAATGGTATTCGTAATATAGCATAGTCATGCTTGTTTGGTGATGGCTCTGCAGGTTTTGATGTTAATTCCTAGATGGTCGGGAAGAAGTTTTAAATCGTCTCCTTTCCTTACACAACGTACGATTCTTCTGGGGTCTATATTACTAATCGCCTCCCGTTTGCGCTGTATCCAGTTTTTTTTTGTCTACGTCGATTATCTTAATTTCTTCCACTGGGAATTCCGCGGATGTTGAATCACTCATTCAGCTGGTGACCTGATGGAGATCACATTTGCATGGGGCACGCAGCCATTCACGGGACTCGCACGAGGCTACTAAGCCCCGTAACTGGGAACGAGAACTCAAACATGAGGTGACGTTGTGTGGTATGGGTGCGTCGGAAAGGTTTAGTTACTGTACTCTAGGCTGTTGCCGCTAAATAACCGGTAGTTGCCACTGAAGGACAGGAAAGCTTGTGGAATCAATGTCAGCCACGGGAATGCTGTGC
The DNA here is from genome assembly GCA_948099385.1 of Fasciola hepatica. Lineage (NCBI taxonomy): Eukaryota > Metazoa > Platyhelminthes > Trematoda > Plagiorchiida > Fasciolidae > Fasciola > Fasciola hepatica. The sequence continues at coordinate 19,257,566 of CANUEZ040000030.1, forward strand.
AATGTGCCATATGAACACCCATTTGAATACGGATACTACATAACAAACAAAAAGCATTACAAAGCGCGTTGTGTCTTTCTTTGCCACGTATAGTGTGGTCAAAAGTACTGTAGAAACCCGAAATCCGCAACTTACTGCCAGAAAAGCAAAATTGTCCAACTAGAACGAAAGTGATCAGTCTTCTAGACGTTTCCTCACTAACGAAAGATACCTTATTTCGATTAGTTTCAATGACATACAACAGGTAAAACATACCACTGAAGACAAAAAACGGCGAGGCAATTGTTTTCCAAACCACATGCGAACTGAATAAGTTAAGTGTGGGCATGGAAACAAGTGTTTAAACTGGTCATTGGGACACGTACTTAGACCAACACGGATCTGGCATGTGACGACAAAGCAAGAGTTGCGCAAGCAACGAGGCTGTCGCATGAATCAGTTTGATATCCTCGCTTCGCTGACTGAGTCCGAAAACATCGGTCACGTGTTCGGATGAAGCGAACAGACAGAACTCGGCTGTACGCAGTGTGATCCACGCGTCGTTTCTATGCGTAAACAGTGGGGGAAGGGACGGAGACACAAAGATAGGAGAGAATTGGGAGTATTATTTTGGTATGGTAATGATTGTAATTGGATGCAATTGTATTTTGACGCTAAACGGGTGATGTGTCTGGAAAATGAAAGTCCAATTTGTTGCCAATGATATAACGTTAGGATGGACTAGAGCTATCTTCGGGGTTGTTCCCTCAATCAGTACAAAACAGAGAAAAACACCGTGAAGTGGTATGAATTCGTTAACTTACATAATCACAAACGCAAAATAAATCGACGTTTATAAAGCACTGTGGTGATAACTACAGCAATGGCTGTGAAAATTGGAGAAATAAAGTTAACCCCATGTTGAATGAATTGCTTGTGCCAGTAAGTCCCGGGTATGGAGAACTACGATGGCGTTACGCAATAGGTATTGATTTGCTGAGTGCCTACAGCATCGTAATAGCGGACAAAATGACACCATTGGCTCGATTCCGTGTTTTGATAACATTAGACGACTCCAGTCCGAATTACTTTGACTGATCTTGCGTCACCGACTTCATCGGTCACAAAAGAAGTAAACGAAATTTAAGCATCTCGCGGTACAAATTTTCTTCTTATACTAAATAAATGGAAGAAGAATTCTCTTAATTTAAGGCCAGTCATTATATATATGAACTGACCGCCGCGTCGCCTCTTCCAGCCTTGCCCAACACGTGAGAATAGAGCACGGAGAGGTGGACGATGAGCAGGCATTCATAAAACATGACCGAGCCGCCGGAGGCATGGCAGAGTAATCATCCCGTTAACAAGACGGCTACCCGTGTCCAACACAATGGCGCATTTCGTCATTACTTACTTGATGTTCCCACCAGACGCGAAACATCGGTTGTAGAACACAGAAAGACACCGAGCAACTTCAGCGCGAAGTGGCCGGGTCTCGCAATCGTCGAGTAGAACACTAAAAACCGCGGCGATGTACACTCATCCCATAATAGAGAGCCGGATGTCACGGCGACGCCACAGGTGTCCTAGGTTGGTGAAAGCTGCTCCAGCTCTCGCTATTCGTGAACTGATCTCCTCCAGCTGTTATCAAGCTCCCAAAGTAATTACAGTTTTGAACTAACTCAAGCTGATCATCGCAAAGGGAGAGTTCAGGTACAGGCTCCTTCCAATTTAGCAAAAGCACTCTGCATCTGGAAGACACAAATTGTATACCATATCTGGATGCCACAATCACCAAACGGTTCACAGCGTGTTGTGTTGCCTGTGCATTATCACTCAGCAAGGCGACATCATCGGCATATTCCAAGTGGAAAACTCCGTTCCCCGGGAGGAGTACAACTCCACCGTTTGAAACAGCAGACAAGATATTTCGTAGAACATCCTCTATGGCAAAATTGCAGAGAAATGGGGATATAGGAAAACCTTGTCGTACCCCACCGGGGACAAAAGCTGGTCTAAGGGCCCAACCCAACCTGAGGTGTGGTTACACAACTCTTAGGGGATTGATATATTTTTCTCAAGTACTCCTTTTCTCAACAGACAATTCCATAGCGCGGTCCTATCGACAGAATCGAAGGTCGCGCGAATGTCCAGAAACACGATAATCATTGGTTTTTGGAAAGTGTGACGGTGCTCTGGCAGTTGTTGGAGGATGAAGATGTGATTGATATATTCACGACCGGCACGAAACCCAGCCTGTTCCACGCGAGTTTGCTCATCACGCGTTTCGCACAACCTGCGAAGAATGACAGACGCAAGCAGCTTCGACGCCATTGGGATAAGCTTTATATCCCTACGGTTGGAGCGGTCACTGTGCGAGCTATTCTTGAACATGAGGATAACAATCGATTCCTCCCTTGAGTGGGGAACCTGCTGGGAATTCCAAACGCTTGAAAACAAAACATGAAGTCCTTTAACGAGCTACACCCTACCATCTTAAAAAAATGGTTGCACGAATTGTATCATCATAATTGTTGTTTACTGTCAATTTAAAGAAATGATGCAAAAATTTTTATTTTTGTGATAAATTGAAATTCAGGTGATGATTGGGACATGTCAAAATTGACTACCCTAAGGTCACTTGCCCAAACGCTATTCACTGCCATCGTGATCGCCCATTGACTAGGTTAGACCTATCTGTTCTGATAACCATTAACCATGTACTGGGTGCGGTGGCTTTGGTTGCTATCTCCTAGCGGCAACCTCAAAAGGATATAGTGAAGGAGAAAAGAGTTTGAAAGGAGTAAGAGGAGAACTACATTAATGGAATTATTTCGATGTAAGTTTGTGGATGCAGGAGCGAAACTGATCGCGGCACCTAGCTATATCCCCCAACGTATCTAACCATTGAGTGGGAGGGTCTCTTGGACCCCACCCAGGAAGTCTAACGCGCCCTACATGGCCAAGTCCACTAGTAAGACTTTTCATACCTTTCTTCCGCTTCATGGACTGACCACCCTTACTCATCTTCCAACCGGTACCCACCGCAGCAAACATAGCACGCCGAAGGATCCTGTCAGTGGACATGCGTAACACATGTCCCAACCATCTTAGCTTGGTCAGCTTAAGTGTTTCATCTAAGTTGATCCTTGAACCTAAGACTTTCCGCCGAACCTCAGCATTGCTCACACGATTCGAGCAATACTACGGAGACATCGGTGTTCAAATACCGACAATCTTCGTATGTCCTCCATCCGCAGTGGCCATGTCTCCGAGCCATACAGAAGCACGGGCCTGACTGCTGCAGCGTACACCCGACCCTTGATAGGCAAACGGATGTCATGTCGACGCCACAGATGACTCAGGTTGGCAAATGCCAAACGAGCCTTCTGTATACGCAGAGAAACTTCATCTGATATCCGACTTCCGGGTGAGATGTAGCTACCCAGATAACAGAACTTGTCTACCACGTCTATAGTCTCCCCAGACACTGAAAGGGTTGGCATTGGACCAACCCAGTCCTGCAACAGCATCTTGCACTTTGAAGGTGCAAAACACATACCAAACATTGCTACGCAATCCGTCAAGCTGTCTAGATAAGCTTGCAACCTACCTGGATCTTCACTTAGAAGAACTATGTCGTCCGCATACTCAAGGTCTGATACCTTTCCACTCGGGAAAAGTCCAATGCCGCTATCCACACCCGACAAAAGTATGGTCTCTAGGAGCATTTCAATCACAAAGTTAAAGAGAAAAGGAGAGAGGGGGCAACCCTGTGCACCACTTTTTGTGGTGAAATCGGGTGAAAGATCAACGTAAGCCCAAACTCGGCTTCGGCTATTAATGTAAAGGGATTTTACGGTGGAAGTGAATTTCTCTGGTGCACCTTTTATCAAGAGGCAGCGCCAGAGAGCTGTGCCGTCGACTGTGTCGAAGAGCGCTTTAAGATCAAGAAAAGCGGAGATAGTGGGCCTACGGAAGGTGTGTTTGTGTTCCAAAATTTGTCGAAGAGTGGAGATGTGATCAATACAATCTCCACCAGGTCTAAACCCAGCTTGATTCTCGCGCGAGCACTGTTCGCGAGCGTTAGATAAGCGGTGGGGAATAATACCAGCGAGCAGTTTGGATGCGATGCTAACCAGACTTATTCCCCAGTGGTTTTCACAGGAGGACCTGTCGCCTTTCTTATAAATCGGTACGATCACCGATTCACACCAACTCTTTGGAACTTGTTCCTTCTCCCATATCAAACCGAGGAGTTTTGTCAGCTCCAGTAAAAGTGCTGGACCACCGCTTTGAAAACAGACGGAGGCAACCCATCCGGTCCGGCAGCCCTGTTTCGTTTAAGATAGCTTATCTCACGAAGAAGCTCCAGCTCTGACGGAGGATTGGTATCTACAACAAGAGATGTACCCATTGAGCTAGTGATCAAACCTGAAGAGGATAAAGGCCAATTAAACTGCATCTCGAAGTGATCCACCCAGCGAATTAGACGACGCTCCTGAGTTTGAATCAGTGAGCCGTTCGCTTCTCTGACCAATTTGCTAACGCCTGGTTTACGTGGACCAATTTGTCTAATCAGACGGAAAAGGTTGCGGCTGTTGCCAATCGCCGCAGCTTTTTCCATCTTCCTACACTTCGCAATCCACCACTGTTCACGATCATTTCTCAGGCTTCGAATCAGTTGGCGTTTAAGGCATCTCCGTGCCTCATCGTACCTGGAATCCGGAGGAATCGTTCTGTGCACATCTAACAGCGCAACTGAGGATGCAGATATCCGTCGGTTCTCTGTGTGTCTAGTTGTTAGATCTTGAGTAGCATCAGCGGCCGCACCTGGAGACCGTTCGATCTCTGTCCATCGCTCTCCTGGATCCTGGGCATTTGGTTGCATCGATAACCTGGTGGATAATCCTGTTCAGAAAGCAGATCGTTGGTCATCGTCCAGTAGCAACTACG